>OY776280.1:34063967-35263967 GCA_963675445.1 Linnaemya vulpina
TAACTACACGCGTACACTAAATTCTAAGAATTTTAGGTTAAAATCTGGGGTTCGATTCCGAAATATACTGATCTGCATTAATGCATGGTTATGTTAGCTGTTGTTGTTGGCTTGTCTAAAAGACGAAGGCATATTAACGAAAACCAGTGACACTGTCATGTACTAAAGAGCGGAAAAGTAAAATGGCTACGAAAATTCTCCTATGCTTCTTTATTTGTCTCCTCCACAATACCCTCATCCCCAGCTTCGGCTCCTCTGAGTGCTGCTGCGGCTAATAATAAAATAAGAGGGCAGAAGAGCGACACAGAAGTTGTATTTGACTAGTGGTTCGTTTGTTTCCAACTCTGATCCATGTCGTGTTAATGTCATTAAGATTTGTGACACCTATTGACTCTAATGTGCGGGAGGGAAAAAAGTCGCTGTTTATTTGAATAAATTCGTTGCTGAGCTCATGTTTTGCATCAAAAAAAAGGAATAAAAAAAAAGTGGGAGTTAGAAATGATTTTGACAAAGACTAGTAGTCGGTGTTTGAAATCGCGAAGGAGGTAAAATGTCTTGTGTTTTTTTTAAGTACTTTTCTCATTTAATATTTGCTTTAACATAATGAAGTATTAAAAGAAATTGTCCGTTTAAAATCTTTAACAAGAAATGACTACGACGCATTCCAACTCTTCAAAGCAAAGAAAGTCATTTAGAAGATCAACAACTCATATTGAGGCGATCAAAGTTAAAACAGTTAAATCTGTCAGCAGACTGGCATTTGCTTTCTAAAATGTGGTATTATAAATATTATATATTTACAAGAACAAGGGTGAACCTCTTATATCTGCTCATCGGTCATAACTGCAATGCTATGTCCGGTTATAAGAGCTTTTACTGTATTGCGAATTATATGTGGAAACAAATTTTTTGTTTGTTTCCCTGTGGCATTTGCACTGAACATACGATTTATAAACGTAAACAAAATCAACAAACTGAATATGTTTAAATCAATGCCAACAAGAATTTAAACTTTTTTGTTGTTGTTGCTTTTGAAGTTAAAATGACGTGCAATCGTTGTTACTGTTTTCGTGGGATATTAAAAGTTTCTTGAGTGAATGAATGATTCATTGGCCGGTTTTTTAAAATGGTTTCTTATGCAAAATAATTACCAAGAAACAAACTTGCAAATATATTATTTGTCAGTGTACATGTAAAATTTAATAAGTTCTACCGCATTCAACATTGCACAGTGGGTCAGAAGTTGAAGTAATCTCTGTGAATATTGATGCTCATTTCGCACAGCGGCAATAAAGCGGGAGTTTCAGAATTTCGCAATTTTATGCCAAAGTTAGAAAGTACTGGAATAACGGGTGTTTCTTTTTTATAGTCTTATAGAACTTTGAATTGGAATAACTTTTTTTATAATTCGCATGCAGTTTACTTCATACGAAAGATCATCTTCTGGCTTTATGCTTTAAGTATGACTCCCGGCGTATGACCCTACGGTTTGGTCGAATCTTAATCTCTGGTTGCAATTTTCGATGACTTCTTCCGCCACATGTGACCATATACTGGCAACAACGCGGCTAATGTTGTACTCTGAGTGGCCTAGTGACTTCATAGATCGTTATAGAAAATAGTCTAGCTGGTGTTAAAACGCAAGATCTTAAAGGCTGATTCACGGCTCTGAAACGTAAAACTGTGCGGTTACCAAACGTTTTCTTCAATAAATCAAACGTGGCGCGAGGAAAGTACACATAAATAACTTAACGGCTTTCAAAATGTCAAAGAAGTGTTGCCAACTTACAGTTTTATACCTCTATAGAAAAAAACCCTTTATATTGATTTATTTTCAAAATATGTTAATTGATTGCATGTCACTGTACCCCGTTTATTTTTTAAAAATCTATAAAATTGAATATGATTTTCTTTAAAATATGCATTCGCGCGCTTTTTGCACAGAATCATAAATTCGGGATTGTTCAACTTTTATTTGAAAGTTCAACTGAACTCCAAATGAAGTAAGTGAATGCACAGTAAGCACTTGCAGAGCAGATATTCAGGCAAATATATTTATTATATATACACACACATACATACAACCATATGTATTTCGCTATGTATGTATTTCAAATTTCAAAATTTTTCATACACTCCACACGTTGGTTTACAACAACGTACAACAAAAACCCATTTGAATAGAGATTTCAATTGAATTCTCGTGAAATTTTTATTGAATAAATTGATTTTTGTTTGTATTCTTTATTTTCTTTTGTCTTTATTTGTTTTGTTTTTGTTTTTGTTTTAGTATCAGTGATCAAAAAGCACAAGTCTAAGCAGATCGCTTTGGTTTGGCACAAGCCGTGTGTTGAGCTCAGTTATTGCTGAGACGTGTTTTGAAATGGTTGTGCCTTCGTCTGGTCATTAAAGGTATAGAGAGAAATGGTCTAACGACTGATCGTTTGATTACATTTAATGAATAACAAAGTGAGTGAGTGCATCATGAATAAAACAACAACATATAAATCATGGAGATATAAATAAAATTAATATAAAAAAAAAACAATGATGCAAAATCAAATTGAATTTAACAAACAAGTATGCAGCATCATCATCATTTGATGTTAATCAAGAATTTATTGATGATTTGTCTAATAAAATTGAAAAAAAAAAAAACAAATTATAAATAAATAAAAAACTGAATCACGACTGGTTTAATCTTCGTATCTGAGAGTGAGTTATTGTTGTGTATTAAAGGCTAAAAGGAAATCTAAAATAAATAAAAATCTCTGACCAAACAATGATTCAAAACGAAATGATCTTGTTTGGAGGAACATCCGTATAGACGACCATACGAGTATAACGAGAATTGTGGCGTTTTCAAAATATTTTTGCAAATGGGCTAGTGCAATAGTCTTTGCATAAAATACACAAGCGAATGGGGCATATAGTTTGACAGATACATATACATACATGGCTTACTTACTTCAATAGTGTTACAACTAAAACAAAAGCAAGAAACTTTTAAATTTATTAATAATTTAATATAAAAATTTCTTTTACGCAAAGAGCTGAAGTATATAAGAGATTTGTATGAAATATTTACACAATGAAAAAAAAACGATATGGAGGATATTGTTGCTTCATTAACTAAAACAAGTCACCTTTTCAGAGTTATGACACTATTCCACTAAATGGACATCATGTTAATATGGTTAAGAGAAGAGCCAATTAAAATACCGCATGTATGCGAATGTTGTCACAACAGTGAAGAGAACAAGAACAATAAAATAATTCACTCTTCTTTGTGCATACCAGTGTGACCATATCTATATTTGATTTCAAATTTGTAATGCAGAGTTCGAGCATGGTTTTTTTTTCGTGATGGAAATTACTAGGGCAAGGCTAACTTATAGTGGTGCTTGCTATGACACATTACAGTAGGATTATTACACCATTTACGGTTTCCGAATGTGGTCACACTGGTGCCACAAGAGAAAAATCGTTACGCTCAAAAACGATCAACCAACACAAGCATGATTATATGAATGTAAATGAGTGATGGTTAATCGGTGTTTGGTGTATGGCTAACAAATTAAGTTGCTTAAACTGACACTAGAACCCTAGTGAACACCCAATAAAAAAGTGCTTGAATTATGGTACGCGCCAATAGCTTTCTAATGGTTTGTAATGTAATAAATTATTTTTATGATGCAACCTCTTACTTCTTCATTTGAGTTAAGAAGTCTACATTAATTAATATCAATACGAAAACTCTTAAAACTTGACTATTGACGTCGCATTGTTTTCTGCTCGTAAGTTGTTCTACTCTTCCAATCTGGCGCTTAAAAGCTGATTATATCGACCCTTTAGTTTTACATTCTTATTATTTCATATATTCCGATAAGGTCCTCAAGTAAAATATACAAAATATTGCGTTTTATTGAAATTTTGCGTTAGTAATGGTGCTCACGAACAGAAGCAAAGTATGGCTTCTTGTTATAACATTTATAAAAAATGTTTTCCCTAGAGGTATAAAAGTTTAAGTTGGTGACACTTTCCCAACTGACGGCCATTTGGACAGCAGTCAAAATGCTGCATAGAGTTGAAAAATGGATTTTAAATGTGTTAATGGCTGGTATCGATCGGATTGAGATCAAATCGTAAACAATATTTTACTAATTTTTGCTATGAAATCAAATTTAGTACAAAAAGTTCATCAATTAATAACCGAAGAACGATGTGATGGAAACAGTGTAAGCAAATTGTGGAAAAATACCTGAGTTAATAACTTAAGATCTCTGCGTTAAACAAGCATAACAACGAGCCATAAGAAAATAAGACGTATGCGGTATTAAAATAATAACAACAACTACTAACTGTCACAAAGATAACGGTGACGGTGAATTATCAAAATAAAAAGCTTTAGATGTTCTCAAGAGATTGATAACAACCGCTAAAAAAGTAAGCAGAGGAGGGCTTTAACTCCATTGCGATGCCAAAGGGTATCAATTTCGGTATTTTTCTACTCATCTTTTTCTCTCTGTGTAGTATATATTGAACTTTTGTGCCAGGTAACATCTCCGCTAGTCTATGTACTGCGCACATTAGCCAAAGATTTACTCCCATAAACGTTGAAGGTTAACAAAATTATTATCGAATGTAAGCTTCACTGTAAATGAAGAGGTATTCACCTGTTGGCTTGTCGATCCGTTTGTTATTTTTATAATATTCATTCGCGACTCCATTAAGGGAGTGTGTTCCAGTTTCTTATAGATGGGAAAAATCAGCTCAACGATGTGTTACGGATAGCAAAACATTTGCTCGGGAAGAGAATCTTGTTTTTTTGCAACAAAAAGTAAATTTTAAATGTTGACGACTTGAGGATTTTGTCCCAATCTGTTATGGATCAGGGATATAATGTTGGGCGTCTTAGGCAAAATATTGGGCAGATCCGAAAACATAAGAACCTGGTTCCTCAATGTATTTTTGAATCCCTAAGAGATTCTATATCTGATGTAATTTCAGAATTATATACTTCCCTCCTAATTTGACTGAGAGCACGATGGCACAAATAATAGTCAAGTGTTGCATCATCCTCCCGACAGGCTCTGTAAATTATATCAGCGAGTATACCGATGAGAGCCAATTAATTCCTTAGCTCTGTACGTTCTGTTATTACGCAAACTGATTTCCGAACTCTTTCCTAGACTGTCTCTTGTGTCATCGTTATTTTGATTACCCCACAGAATTTTGGGAATTTCGCCAATTGAAACAGCCAGAAATGAGCCAAATTAGAATAAGTGCAAAACAATTGGTTTCAAGACTTCCAAGAACTGCATCATATAGGAACGAAAGTCACATTCCCTGCATACAATTTTCCATGAAGACCAACAAGTCGACTATGAAGACGAATCGACATTTCGGTATCATCTTCAAAAGCTCGCGGTAAAGCAGAAATATTGTCTTCGGTACACGAATTTCTTTGTCTTATTGGTGGAATTCGGTTGTTTTGTCTTGAACCAGTACTCAGGGGATTAGACTAGGAAAATTGGGGAAGGAAGGCAGAGAGAGAGATAGAGCGATAGGCAGTAAAAGAGCGATAGACAGTGTGAGAGAGAGCGATAGATAGTGGGGAGAGAGCGATACACAGTGAGAAAGTAGCGCTTGTGAACATTCCGTTCTAACTCCCCCAAGTCAAACGTGGCAGGAAAGACCTCTGCAGGAAGTTTATTCTGCATATATGAACCGTTTCGTCAAAGAACAATTTCTTTCAGTGAAGTGTGGTGAGTCGACTTTCGGGCACAAGAGCTTTAATTTCATTTGAGCACATTCCGTTGTAAAAGCTGTAGAACAGTGAAACATACCCCATGTAGCGTCGAATCTCCCATGATAAAACATTGTTCACTACCCGGCGAGCTTCTTCGCTCTCTCCTGACTCGGCTCATACCAGAGAGTTGCATTCCAATTTTGGTCACTTGGTGTTTTACACCGCCTTTTGATTTGAGACAGGAAAACTCCACATTGAATTTTCGTGCCAAGAACATCAGAAGAAGAATTGTTAATCTGTAAAGTTTTCTGGCATATAGAAAGTTAAGTAGTGCGAGTGAGACGGTAACTCTGGAAAGAGAGTAAATATGCAGTAACCGGCCTGCATCCAAAAAATGGTTGCCAAAGAGGCTTGATGTTGACTGACTCATAGGTGCTTTAGAACTGTTTGTCTGTGGAATATCTTGTGGAAAGAAGGTCCTATGAGATTCGGTATAAAACTCTAACTTGTTGTTATCTGTTGTCTGTTATAGTTTTCATATTTTATTTTTTATTGCCGTAATAAACTAAAAATATGTTTTCATTCTACCCATACTCGTACATAAAAATATATAAAAGCCATGCCTTAAAACTGAATCGTAACAAAAAGTCTCTTGAAGCTATTCCGAATAAAAAGATGCTTAATTTAACACTCGTGAACGTTTTTTTAGCTGCTATTTTTGTTGCAGCTGTTTTTACTGAGCCGCTAAAATTTAAAATATCCTTAGAAAAAACATTTGGATCGGATGTAGAAGGTAAATTATAATGCAATTAATATTGTAAACGCCTGGCCATACAATTTCTATTCTGTTTGAAGGTGCTACTATGCGGCTGACTTTGATGGAGGTCATCGAATATAATGAAGAAATTCCTGAAATATTATTCGATATTCCCTATCCTGATCAAGATAAGGAATATATTAACATAAATATAACTAAAATTGATGTTTCATTCTGGGATATTGAGGATTTAGTTAGCACACCCGAGGTTAACATAATAGATGGAGGAGTGAATCACGATCATGTTATTTTACACGTTTCAGCTCGAAATGTTACCAGATTCAACTTCCGCGTTGCTATATTTGCCGTTTAGTGGAAAAAAAGTGTAGAGCAAATTATGTTAACAAAGAAGCCGCTACATGCGCTCTTATTTTGGAAAACGCCGCGCTACACGTTCCGTAATTTTTCGTTAGTGTCTTAAGATATTTTCAATTAAAAATGTATCCAAATAAATTTTGATGAAATAAATTTTAATGTGATAAAACTCTTCATTATAACTCGGTATATAACGATGGATGGGAGAATATGCAAACTTTTGTGGGCTTTAGATATTGACGAATATATTTCGTGACAAATCGTATGTTTCTATCAGTCGTCATGCAATTAGATACTGTCAAATATTTGCCAATTTTCCTTCCACTTATGATTTTCATGAAATTATGCATCACAAGCCGTCATTTATAACATATTTTTCTTTTCATTCTCAAAACTTGTGTATTTTGGTAATTTTCTATTTTAACGAAAACGGAAATGTTACATTAATTTTAATGAATGAAATAGTCGAAATTTGCTAAAGCAGTTGTTGCTTAAAAAGCAAAATAAAACTTTTAATTCAAAATTCGCAGCGTTTTTGTGGCACTTAAAATAAACTATTTTTTTAATATTTATTAATATGGTTGTATTGTGCTTCCACACGGATACTTAATATTATTGATAATGTTACTCATACGTCACACTGTACTCGCACCTAATTGTTCTTGTTCTTATCTTCTCATCGTGAAATGTTTTCAAACTAAAAATCAAAAACATGATTGAAGGAAAAAAAACACAAATTTCAAGAAAATCGAGCTCAGAAGTTTGAAATAAAATTTAAAAGGAAATTAAAACAATAACGAGCCAAAATCCAGTTCTTATTGTGAACCACAAGTAGGGTCGTAGTGGGCCTTATTTTTCGTATATGGAGCGCTCGTCACTTTTTTTTTTGTAATAATACTTGTAACTTAGTTTGTTATTGTGTTGAGTTTATTTAACCTTTTTTTTTTTAACATTTAGATCGATTTTCTTCATTTTTTTAAACTATATTTATTAATGTCTTTGCATGTGATCTACGTGTACATGATATTCATGTTATTTACTACGCCACGTCTCCAAAGCAATTTAAGTTTTCCAATTTGCTGTACAACACCAAACACTGGCCCCGCTCGTCTTGTGGAAGACCAGGCAAAGAACAAACTTTGTTTCATCACAAACAAAAATAAAATACTGAAGATGTTGAGTTGCCAAAACCACTAGAAAATCCTACTCTTAACAATCGGAAATAATGGTTCGGTCCGTAATTATGTTGCAAAAGTCTACAACATATTAAATATAAAATAATAGAAATTAATCATGACTGCGGAGTTATTTACAAACCAATACTAAATTTAAAAAAAACTTTAAAGTCGGAATTTGGTATATGAAAAATAAAATGAATAAAAAATGTGGGTCAAATAGTTAATATTCATGCTGATTAACACCATTTTGAAATCAGTACTGACCCGTGTTAATTAAAAAAATTTGGCTAGAAATCACAAAAAATTCTTCTAAATAAAAAGTATTTTTTCGTTTTTATACAAGTCGATCGCCTGGGTTATAGAAACAACACGTTAATGTGTTATTTATTTAGTCATAATAAATTAAACAACATTTGACTTTAAACTATTTTTACTAGTTTTTATCAGGTAATTAATTTTGATAAATAATTGCTGAGCGGACTGCGCAGTTTTTTAATTTTATCTTTTAAATTTATTTGTAGTTGATATTTATTCGTGTTACTTTTTCAAATGTTATTAGCGGACGCAACTCACCCTTGGTAGATTTTACTCAACTCTCTAATATGTTGCCTTATCAGACATATCTGTTACAAAATATACAGCAGTTGCTATATCGTTACTTCAAACGTACAACGCCCTCATTAATTCACACAATACAAAAAAAAAAAAAAAAACAAATGAAAAGAGATATGGAAATCGGCTAACCCTAAAGCCCATTCCTGTAACTCCCGCAAGTTTTTTTTGCTACTCTCTTCCTTTTGAGCTCTTCGAGTTATAAAACTATTATTTTAATTTTCAAATACACCGATTCCCACGTGATAAGCGGAAGTTGATATAGTTTTCGATTGCCAAAAAAGGATCCAGAACACAGCCGATCAGATATTAAATTTCGGAGTTTAAAAAAAAGTCACCTCTTTCCAATAACTTCCTTCACGATATCTCACGAACGGCTTAACCGTTTAACCGGATTTGGAATCGCTCAACGACGTCGTTTAAAAGTTATCTTAAAAAAATTATTTTGAAAAATGGGGTTTGCGATATCTTCAAATTTGCCGGTTCGAATCGGTTCAAATTCACAGGAAGTCTAAATCAGGAATGCTCTTCAGAACGTTACCAGTTTGACTTGACGCGATGAACACTTTTAAACATACACAAACACATACAGAAGTAGTGAGAAACTTTCAAAGTTGGGCAGGGAAGCTTCCAAGAAGCTCTAAACGTGCAGATCCGATAAGAACTCGATTTTTTCAAAAACTGGATTTTTTTTAATTTTAAACTTTCTTAGCTGAAAATTAAAAAAGCGATTTCCGCTTATGTCAGTATATCAAGACAAAAAGGAGAATTATCAATCATTTAATTTTTCAACATACACGGCAAAATATAGGGTGTTTTTTATAGAGTGATACAAGTTTAAATTATAATATAACGTAGTAATATATTCTTAATATCAATGAAACGGTCTTCATTGAATAGAAAATTTTATAACATTAATGTTTAAATATGATTTCGGCCACGTGACTGCCACGGGTGGCGCAATCTGGAACACCAATTTTCACAAACAGTAACATTCTGACCATCATCGTTCTTGAAGAGATATGGGCCAATGACTCCGGCAGCCCATAAAGCGCACCAAACAGTAATTTTCTGTGGATGAAATGGAGTTTCGACAAAAGCTTGTGGACTCACCTCAAAGCAAATAGGAAAATTCTGTTTATTTACGTACCCATTCAACAAAAAATGGGCTTCATCGGAAAATTAAATTTTGAATGGACGAAGTGCACGATAAGTTTGACGAACAGAACCATTATTTTAATTAAACATTTCCACAATTTGCACGCGTTGCTCTGGTGTAAGTCGGTCCATAATAAAATGTCAAAGCAAACTAAACAAAACGCAACTATCAGCTGTTAAATGGGTGGTCAAATAAAGCAGTGATGCCAACGCAAAGTTGTATCACTCTATAAAAAAGACGCTAAAGAATAACGTGGTTTTGAGAAGCCCACGCCAGCACCCTCATCATCACTGCACTTGTAAATCTCCGTTTAAAAGAACTCTTTTAAAATGTTTGTTAAGCTAATCCGGTTTCAAATTTGCATCTACAAGTTACTTTTTTTCTCCGACCCAAAAATATGTTAAAAATCTCATAGAATCATTTTTATTTCTGTTTTCTATTGAAAACTTTTTTCTGGTCCGTGATATTTTCGAACTTTGAAGTTAAAATCTGTAGAAAAAATCTTGTGCTACAAAAGTATTGCATTTAATGCCCCACTGGCAGTTGATATTAAAATTTATTTAAAATTTAATGTCTAATCAATTACAAAAATCATTTTATTAATAAAGATGCGCACATTGAAAGCGCAATATAAAATATTAACACATATACATATACATATATTAAATACATACATGCATACATGCTCAATTATATTGCAAATAAAGTTATTGTCATTATTGAAAACAAATTTCGCAAATGCTTGGTTTGTCCAAGTAATTTAATGAAACTCATACGTGTCTCGTAGCGATAAACTTGTAATTATAAATCGTATTAAAATTGGTTTCCTGTTCCCTTTCCCCTCCAGGTGTGATTTACATATTTATTTCAATAAACCTAAAATTAACATCACAAAATATAGAACTCTTAAACGAGGAAACCATTCAAACGAAACATCGGGGCGTTACTTTTGTGCTAAAGTGTACAAGTTGTTCTCGCATGAGGAGCAAATTTATACACAAAAATAATAATTTTAGCAGTTTTTAAGTCGGTTTATTTATATTCTGCAAATCAAAACGGCTGCTTTTATAAACTGCAATTTGTATGAAATTTATAATAATTGCCGCTTCTCAATATCATTTTCAATGTAAAAGGCGATGACCAAGTCTTGGTAAGCGATTTGACTGGTAATTTGCAGGGTGGATGCTTTAGCAAATAAACATTTCAATAATAATTAATATCTACATAAAAACCAGAAACTTTTTATAATTCTTTTAATATGTATATAAAAAATATAATATATGAATACAAGTTCAGCGCCGCAACAGTGTTGCGGTAGGCCAATACGGCTGCGAAAAAGTGCCAACGTTCGATAATCGATGCTAAAAATGGGGTGGAGTATTAACAGATTTTTGCAAAAATTTATACTTTAAGAAGCCCTTTGAAGCCATTTCGAAGTGACGTGTCCTATACTAGTGAAAGGGCTTCGGTTTCCCCCTTTTATCCAGTAATTTTACAGTGGGCTCAAATTGAAATATAGTAAAATACATTCTTGCATTTCATCCATTGATAAACATAAAGACATGAAATTTTGTCCAATTAATTTAAATTCTAGATTTCGGGTTCGATCTGTAATCCAAAATTTATGTATTTATAAGTATATATATATATATATATATATATATATATATATATATATATATAGAATAAGAACATAAAGTAAAACCCATGCGCAAAATAATTTTTTTTTTATGACTAGTGTTTTCCCTTTTATTCTGTAACTATAGGGTGTTTTTTGTAGAGTGATACAACTTTGAGTTGGCATCACTGCTTTATTTGACCACCCATTTAAAAGCTGATAGTATAGTATAGCTGATAGATGCTTTTTGTTTAGTTTGCTTTGACATTTCATTATAGATGGACTTGCACCACAGCAACGCGTTCGAATTGTGGAAATTTTTAATAAAAATAATAGTTCTGTTCGTCAAACTTCGTCCATTCAAAATTCTATTTTCCGATGAAGCCCACTTTTGGTTGAATCTGTATGTAAATAAACAGAATTGTCGCATTTGGAAAGAGGAGAATCCGCAAGCTTTTTCCACAGAAAATTACTGTTTGGTGCGCTTTATGGGCTGGCGGAGTCATTGGCCCATATCTCTTTAAGAACGATGATGGCCAGAATGTTACGGTTTGTGAAAATTGGTGTTTCAATTTTCCGAAGTCATATTTAAACATTAATGTCATCAAATTTGCTATCCAATAAAGCCCGTTTCATTAATATCAAAAATATTTTACTATGTTTTATTATGATTTAAACTTGTATCACTCTATAAAAACACCCTATACTAGACCACATTACGTCAATACAGTACCGAAAGTGGGAAACTTATCTACACCTTGTGGACAGGAGTTAGCCTCTTCTGATAGCCTTTGCCTACTTTCCACAAACTGTAGAAAAGAAGTACAAAAGTATCATAATTTTGATATTGTCTCAATGTCAAATCGACAAATAGTTAGAGAATAAGTGGGATTACACGCTTTAGAGAACAGAGATTGCCAATATTAATTAATTGTTGTCGACAACTAGTAGACAAGCAATATTAATTTTTTTTTTCTGACGAGTTCAAGTGAAGTCGATATCGTCATTTATAATAGGGGAGATTAAAAAAACATTTGAGTTAACATTTTGAGGTCTCAGCAACCGATACATTCTCCTGGATTTCAGGAAAATAACTGGTCCGGGAGTTCAATACTCTGGTATTTATTTTATGGATTTCTCATATTCATTTAATTTCATTTGCTTTGAGAAAAATTGCTGGTAGCCCGCTTAACTTGAAGTATAATAATTTAAATATTTTTATAACTTTTATATTCTAAAATATATTAAATTGCTTAATTCATTAATTGACGATGCTAATCGAATGGATATATCAATTCATTTGTTACGATAATCTAACATTGAACTTTAAAAAAAACAAAAAATTCGCTAACAAATTTATTGAAATAAAATGCAAAACACGATGTTTATGTATAACCAACAACAAATATATCCACAGACACACACATACACATATAAGTGTATGAGTGTATGTGTATATAATAATTATTAAGCAAAAAATTGAAAAAATTTGAAATTGAAAAATTTTCAATTTACTAGAAACGACCATGTTTGATTAATTAATTAATGTGTATTATAAAACTATTTTCTCAGAAAATTCATATACTGATCAACGAGTTCTACAGAATTAATTAAATTAAAGTTTCATAATACGAAAGAAAAAATAAAACCCAAAGTAAAAAGACTTTTGAAATAACAATAAGACCAAAGAATATGCAACAACGACTCTGCAGAACTAGAAATAAGATCAGCCCTTCAATGCGACACATACTGGCGAGAATGATGCTGCGGACAGTTGGGTTTATCGTGCTGTTGCAACAGATGAGAGCAACCGATGCAGCCAAATTCAGTAAGTAAATTAGAATATAGTTGAGGTAACCATAATCATACAATATCAATCATACTATGACTAAATCATCAAATCATGTCCTTACCGGCAGCAATCTGCTCGCAATATTATATTGTTAAGTATTATACGCTGCTGGCAACAATTGTCGCAGTGTAGTCAGCTACTGAATTATTTTGATACGGTATCACCAACGCAATATTGCTGAGTGTCTGTTTTTTCATACGCTTAATTTTTTTCAATTTTATTACCCCACCAAAATACACTTAAATTTCCCAAATTTAAAAAATAAAACTATCATATCAATGGCAACACTGAACTCGTTTATTGTCGCTCGCAGTAATAGAGCTACACACTTTTTTGTGGTACACTTGTAGTTACTTCTTCGTTCACCAATATTGATAAAATATATATAATTTGAGAGGTATTTTTGTATAGATATGCAATATTATATACATATATAATTTTTCTCAGTTCTCAACAAATATTTATAACGAAAAACTTTTCTATAACGTTTTTGGTTAGTTCTTCCCTTTAAGCACATAATTTTTCTTAAAATAAGTTACTTTTCATATTCCCAAGTACAAGAAAGATTTATTCAAATGCGAAAGCTCACTGTGGCGTTTTGTGTCATCGCAAACAAACAGAAAAGTGTGTGCCAGTGGCAACGTTTATCACTTTCTTATATGCCTTCAAACCGGCGAATTTCTAAATGATATCCCAAAAGCGATGTCGCATAATGCCATAGTACGTTCTCTGCATATCCGCAAATGCCAAGTGTTCGAATTTCGACAACACACTATGGCATTTTGTTATGCTGCAGTTGCGCTGTCATTTAGAACTTCACAGTTGGAAGGCTAAGGCCACATGACGAAATATACGTAAGCGACAAATGTTGCCGTTAGTAAACATTGGGCGCCATAAGCATATTCACGGCTTTAGAAACAGAAACAATATGGACAGCAACCGTGTTGCTTAATTATCTTCAAAATAATCGTTTTCTTAAAAAAAAAATAAGTTTTCTATATCGGACAGTTTGCAGCCGGTAGCCTGCAGTCATCATTATATTTAATGTGTTACTGAGAAATTTGTGATCAGAAAATAGCAAATTTGATACTAAAAATATGGATTTAAAATGAGCCGTACTTACAAATAGTTGTTGTAGAAAAGTCCACATGCCCTGGATGTCTCTGCTGGGGCTGAAACAAAAGGAATATCAATAACAATTAAAGGTTTACAAATGAATATATCATAATTGCCAATATTAATAATTTCCAAGCGCAAAATCGAATTAAAGTTTTCAAAATCGTATATATTTTCAAAATCCACTTGATACCTCAATTACTTTTGGGAATGGGCAACTTGAAATTTCTGAAAATGATATAATTTCGTGGCAAAACTATTATCATGTGTGGCTTGAAATTTTTGTTGTGCTAGAAAAGAAGCACTAGGGAGCCGACGAGGATGTTAAGGGGATATAATTAAGCTAGGGGTATTTCCGGGGGATTTCGATTTTCAAAGTATGGGGATGCCAAGCAATTATCACTCGATCTACAACTCTTTTACGACACATGGTTTCCTTTTATTAAAACCTTTTATTTTTAGAAGACGATACCTGCATGAGTAAAAATACGCCGGGCATTTGCAAGGAATGGGGCGAATGTCCCGTCATAAAGACTTTAATCGAAAATGGCGAATACACAAATCGTGATGTTGTAAATTGTGGTTTTGACGTAAGAGAAGAGTTAATTTGCTGTCCCGTTATAAGAGCTAGCGAAGATAAAGATCGTTCCTCCGAGTAAGTAACGAATTTTATATAAATAACTAAAACGTATACACTGAGCAAATAATATCGTGGTTGCTTCACAAAAAAGACAAATTTTTAAATTACTAAACTGATTTTTTAACCCTCCCGTAAAATGAATATAATTCCAATGCAGACATCATTTAAATACAATTTGCTTAATTTTCTTCAAAAGTAGATTTGTGGCTTATTAATGATTTCTCTCAGTGTATCATTTAATAATACTTTAGTCAATTTTCACAAAATTACATGATCTTTTTCTCTTGTTTTCTTAATTCATTGGTTTTTGGTGTTTCGTATAATTATAATTGTTGCTTTTTTTATTTTCCCTAACTTTCCCACCCCCTTTTTGCTGATCAAAACAAAAACAAAAAAAAAAAAACAAAACAAAAAACAAACAAAAAATTATTACAAAATTATAAATTAGACCAACAACAACAACAGCACCGGCAACTCCAAACAGCTCAACAACAGCAGTTCCAGATTTTTGGTTGGACTTGATAAAACCAACAACTACCACCACCACCACCACCCCCAAACCTTTAATTGTGGGAGGGCAAAAATTAAATGAAAACTCTGAGTTTTTTGATTTCAATGCTCTACTGGGCAATAATCAAGTGGACTCTCAGGCAAATACGGATGATACCACAAGACCGAATAATATTCCTCATAGTCAAAGCCTTACAGCGGTGGATGCCAACGGTCGTGGTAATTTAAATACTGGGACGGCTGCTATAAATCAATGGAATCCTAATGCTCCGGATAATTTAAATACTGGATCGGATAACGTAACTTCATGGGCTTTTGAGCAAACTGGAAATAGTCTCAATGGCGCTGCTGGTCTACCAAACTTGTTTAATGGTAGGGGAAATAATGATCGCAACAACTTTCCAAAACACAATAATGGAAATATTGGCTGGGGTCAGTTACAATTCAATAAAGGCCAAAATATGGGCAGGGGACCTTTTAATAACAATGGCCGGCCACAATTTAATAATGGCCATGGTCCATGGCATAGCAACGGCAGAAACCGCCATGTCACGGGAATGGGAAATCAAAATGCGGCCTTTACTTTTCCCAACAATAATATGAGACCCAATAATTTTTTTCCACAGGATAATGTTCAGGAGCATAGTCCTGGCAGGCCCGTTAATGGTATGCTGGACCAAGACCCTAATATCGCAGTTGCAAATGGCCACATTAACAACAACAATAATAATAATAATAATAACAATCATAATGGAAATAATAATGAAACGAAAATCGACGATCTTATCAAAAATGTTTTTGAAACCAACAAAGAGGCTGATGTTTCTGCCGTTTCTCAAGCTCCTGCTTTAAGGCCATCTGAACATGCTAACTATCCCCAGGCTCATGTATGGCTGCACCCTCACCCACAACTCAATCATAACACTCATGATGTGGAGTATGTAGAAATCCATGGGCCCCATCAAATATTACCAGCCATAAACAATCAAATTGATGAGGCACCATCTACCAGTTTCATACAACAACCTGCGGTAGTGGAAACCTGGCCATCCCATCCAGTTCACACTCAAGTTCTTAATCCAGCAGTTTATGAAAATCTGTTAAATTCAGACAATCAAGTCGATAATAGTTTGAATCAATACCAACAATTTGGCCAACAACCTACGCAGGTGGTGATGGTGTCAAGTTCCCCTCCATCACAACATTTCGTGCAACAGCCCGAATTCGTCTATCAACCATCTCCAGTTTCGTCACATTTCGCCCAACAACCGTCACAAATTGAGTCTACGGCCAAAGAGCCTCGATCTACTTCACCCATTCTAATTGTACAATCGCCACCCACTAACATATTGGATCCATTTAAACCTTTTGAATTTCGCCCGCCGGCAGTCGATGGCAACACTTTCATTGAAGACACTAATTCATTAAGGTGGTTATAATAAAATCATTGTGTAGCTAAAAAAATCTCGCCATTTTTATACATCTGAAATCCTGCATTCCCATCTCAGACTTTAGTTGGTGGTGGTGTTGCAACAAAAAAAAAATTAAATAAATTATTTAGTAGTTTCAGTTTTCATTCATTTTCTTTGTGTCGTATTTTTTTATTTTTTTCAGTCCCAATCCCTCTCCTGGTGGGTCCGACACTAAGTCGAATACAGACAGGCCAGCTGTAAGAGGTTAGAGGCGTTAAAGTTTAAATGCTTTTTTAATTATGCTAAACGAATTTTATTTGCAAAATTTAGCTTGTCGTCGCATTGAAAAAGGCCTTAGACCGGCCCTCACACCCCACATTTTGGGTGGTGTAGCCGCTGATTTGGGAGAATTTCCCCACATGGTTGCTATTGGCTACAGTCGTATTGGTGGCAATGATAGACCTCCATATGACATACGTTGCGGTGGCACTTTGATTGATAAACATTTCGTCTTGACCGCAGCCCACTGTGTTTCGGAACGTGAAAATGTTCCGTCTATTGTACGTTTGGGTGTCGTGAATTTCACTGATCCTAGTCAAATGAGTACGGCCATTGAACTTCGAATTAAGGTGAGTTCCGGAATTGTATTTGTGATGAAAAAATATATGAAATTCAAATTAAGTTTACGTCACGAATATGTGTGTACGAATAATTTTGATGCTGTCTATGTCTCTCTCTCTCTCTCTGTCCCTCCCTCTCAAGAGTGTTTGATATATAATTTCAAGTACTATATTCGGTTGTGCCGAATCTTATGTACCCTTCCCAACTTACGTCTGTTACTTTTATGTACCAACCAAAAAAAAAAAAAAAAAAAAAAAAAGAACGTTCCAAATGTCCATCTGTAGAATAGTTTTGTTGATTCTGCTCGATGCCCATTTAATTCTTACTGAAGTATAACCAACCATAAATTACTTTTGTGTATATATACACCAAAAAATACCTTTCAAATCATATATCACTTATTCCTAGTGATGGACAATAAGCTATTTAAAAATGTACCACAAAACGATGTACGCAGCATTAATATATAAGAATTTATGAAAGCGTCACTTATTAATTTGTGGTACACTTTTATATATCTTAGCGTCCACCAATTTCGACACAACATATATCGTTTAAAATATATTTTTTTGTAAATATGCGATTTCACCGCCATACGAGTTTTCTTATTATGATAAAGATTTTTCTTATTATTAAAAAATATTTTTAAATCAAAAGTTATTTACTTTTTTGTTAATTTTTAGCGAACTTATATTCATAATGAATATTCCAGCCCTGTGGTTTATAACGATATTGCCATATTGGAACTGGAGAGCGATGTGGAATATAGCGAATATGTATATCCAGTTTGTTTATACACAGACGAAAACGATCCTGACACATCGGTTAAATTATGGGTCACCGGTTGGGGCACTGTCAATACGACTAGTAAGTAGTTGAGCACGTTAAAAAAAGAAAAAATATTAGAGAAAAAAATTATGATGTTTGACGTCCATTTTATTTTTAAAAGTATTGTCAATTTTGTTGTTTTTATCGGGTGTTTTTTACAGAGTGATACAAGTTTAAATCATAATAAAACATAGTAATATATTTTTGTTATCAACGAAACGGTCTTTATTGGATAGAAAATTTCATGACACTAACGTTTGAATATGATTTCGGCCAAGTGGCCGCCACGGCTGGCGCGTACAAGGCACAATCTGGAACACCAATTTTCACAAACTTTTCGCAGCATTTGCGGCCGTATCTCTCCGACAACTCTTCGAATGTTGATTTCCAGGTGTTCAATTGTTTGTGATTTATCGACGTACACAAGTGACTTTACATAACCCCAAAGAAAATAATCCAATGGATTTAAATCACACGATCTTGGGGGCCAATTAGTTGCGCAATTAAATGAAATCATTATTCCATCAAAAGTTCCTTTGAGTAAATCAATTGTAGCGCCCGCTGTGTGGCATGTGGCTTCGTCCTGTTGGAACCACACGTCAGCAGGATTAATGCCAGCTAATAGAGGTACGAAAAAACTCCGAATCATGTTCCTATATCATTCATCATTGACAGTAACACTCTGACCATCATCGTTTTTGAAGAAATATGGGCCCATGACTCCGCCAGCCTATAAAGCGCAGCAAGCAGTGAGTTTCGGTAATTGTAATTGTGCTTCGACAAAAGCTTGTGGATTCTCCTCACCCCAAATGTGACAAGCCTGTTTATTTACGTACCCATTCAACCAGAAATGCTCATCATCAGAAAGTAAAGCTTTTAATGGATCAGTTTAACGAACAGAACCATTATTTTGATTAAAAATTTCCACAATTTTAACGCGTTGCTTTGGTGCAAGTCGATCTCTAATGAAATGTCAAAGCAAACTAAACAAAAAGCAACTATCAGCTGTTAAATGGCTGGTCAAATAAAGCAGTAATGCCAACTCAAAGTTGTATCACTCTATAAAAAACACCCGATATTTGCTCAAATCACAAGGTTTGTTGTATCGCTTAAAGTTGTATTTGAAAAGTCTACTTCAAATAAAAAGTTTCTCAAAATAAATAAATGTTCTATATTATTTAGATTTGTTTTGATTTAATTTTTTATAATTTGTCTTTGCAAATACCGTGATAAACGATACAACAAGACTTGTGAGTCGCCCAATTGTTTATTCTATTAAAACAGGTTTCTTTATTAGTTGGAAGATTTAATTAAAGCAGTTATTAAAATTTTCCGAGATGAATTTTTTTTATATAAGAAAATCTATATTTCAGCGCGGGCTGTTTCCGAAGTTTTGCTGAAAGCGCCATTGTACACATCACCCTTGCAAAATTGCATCCAAAGTTTTGCCGAATTTGACCGCAATAGAAAACTACCACAAGGAATTATACGCACACAATTATGCGCCGAGGATAAGGAGCAAATAAAAGATGCTTGCCAAGGAGACTCGGGAGGACCTCTCAATATGATAGTGGATGGTAAAGAATTGCTAATATTTTATCTACAGCCTTCTCAAGTAACATCTAACAACTATTTGGTTTAGAATCTTATAAAAAGTACCGATTGGTGGGCATCATCTCATCGGGATTTTCTTGTGCCTCGTCAACTCCGGGCTTGTACACAAGAGTGTCGTCTTTCTTAGAATTCGTAGAGAGAATAGTTTGGCCCAATGGCGGCGACTAAATGTATTTCACATGGCCGGCCATTATGAAGTAAAAAAAGTGAAAGAAATAAATTTATTCATGTTAAGATAAACGAATAAAAAATATTTGATATAAAAAGAAAGATACATTTAATGTACGTACTCTAGATGGTTTTGTTTAATTAACAGCAAAAGATTTAATTATTGATAACACCCGCTGTGCATTAAGTCTGTAAGTAGTAGATTTAGTTTATTTCTGGCACATCTATAAATATTTTCAAGCATGGGAAAACTGACTGACATATTAATTACTGCAGCTAAACAAAAGCAACATGTGTTTGTTTGGCCCATTTCATGTATTTAGCCCTACTAAAAGTATGCTACAAGTATAAACATAAAAGAAAACACAAACAAATTCACTTACGGCTGTGCATGTGTGTGCATGTCTGTGCATGCTTCTTTGTTGGAGTGGTAAAGTGCGATATAATTTGTAAATATTAGAAAGCGGAAGCATAATTGTACACAAACCCTGTACGCATGCTTCAGTTTTATGCTTCAATGAGAGAAACTTGTTACTGCTCTCTAAAAAGCATTATTTTAAGGTGACCACATCGTCTTGATTGTGCTCAAGTTTTCCGAACATGTGTTTGTGGAGAAAGCTTTCGCTTAACACTATTCGGTTTTAAATACAATGCAGGCCTCAACTTACCTTTAGTTATGCGCTGAAATTCAACGGATAATAAACGTTAGAAATAGAATAAACAGGCAAACGGCAAATGCCAATAACTTGTTAACGGTTTTAATATCGTTTAAATACTTGAAGTTGTTTTCCTATAAAATGGGAAAGGCTGGAAATATCTCACTGAAATATTATGAGATTTTAAATAAAATTGAAACTACTTCATATTACTTAAGTGCATTATTAAAAATGTGCATTTGAAAAGTGTTGGGGAAAGTTTCTATTAAAAGTAAAAAGAAAAAACAAATTATAAGTCTATATAAAAACGGTGTCCTTTAAAACTTGATTTTTTTTAACGAGTGAATAAATAAATATTGTTAATATTAATTTGAATAAATTAAATACGTTGTAATAAGAAAAATATATTATAAAAATATTAAAGAAAACTCTATTACATTTTACCGCTTTGCCCGGCAAATTTATTAAATAATTAAAAGTTTATTAATAATCAAAAATAAAGTTTAAGATAACACACATATCCTTCTTGTCCAGATCTCTGTTTGGAATAACATTTTGTTTTCACTTCTGAACTTTGGAATATAAAATGTTGTTTAAATAAATTGCAAATAAAAGGTAAGAGGCCTCCTATTTGAATTTCTATTGAGAATATTAGAAATTTATTGTTTCCCATCAACCCAGACATTTTTCCGAAGTTGATTGGCAGTTGCCAAACTTTTCGTACAAACTATTTCAATACTCAGTACTCGTGAAGCACTAAATCTTAAATACAGATTTACTATTCCTTCAGAATTATGTTACTTTTCCTTTTTGCAATCGACATAATGATTATGCCCATCAGATTAAAATGTATTGAACTGAAGGCTTTACAATCTTTAACACGTTGTTTCAAAATTAATCATTTTGGATGGGCTTCTTGTTCGAAAAGTGTTTTTGATTCCAAACCACACGATGTGTATTCCAAAGCACAAGGGAAAGTCTACATCAGTTTGAAAAATTCAACTTGTACAGCACAGCAGAACAGCTGTTTTCGAAAGCCAATGCACTTTCATCATGACTACTCAGTAGTAATTATTATTTTTACCACTTCTAACGTGGCTTTAGTCGACCGCGCTAACATATTTCTAATTGCACCCATTTTATTATGCAAAAGGATACGCGAACTGTGGGTGGTATCCTTTTCCTTTTATTTCCTATTGGATAAACTCATGTTAACTTTACCGTTTGCTTTGATATATTCATTAAGTCTTTTTGAATGAACAACATTTTTAAAATTTAATATATTAATAAATAACTCGACACAAAACATTTTAAATTAAATTATAATTTATTTGTGATGCCCACAGGTTTTAGTGGAAACTATTTTGGAATGCTTTTACTAATTGAATTTGGTATTTTACCAATTAACTTTAAGGATGTTTTCGTAGGTTAGATTTGTAAAATATTGTCTCTTCGAGACATCAATCTACTTGAGTCCATTCATCCAGTGGCTGTATAACATCCTGGCCATACACCGTTTCATCAAACTATCCTGTAGGAGGATGATATTTTGATAAGCTTAAGATTGACAGGTTGTGTAAGTGTGGCAGAATATTACAGCCGAGTGCTGCTGCAGTTCAAGTGAGGACAGAGAATATAAAATATCTCGCCGTTTTCCTCTTCCACATTGCAGATTCTGTAGCAGGCATTACGAACTAGAGCCATCCTTCTTGCATGGTTCCCAACCCAGCAAAAATTATGGTCCACCGGGGTGCAGGTTTTTAAGCTTTCACTTTTGTTTGAAAGGATGCGCCAGGAAATAAAAACGTCCTGTTTGAAAGGATGCGCCAGGAAACAAAAATGTCCTATTTGGAGAGATGATAATTCTAAAGTCTTTGTTGAGACACCGTTTCATGCAGAAAGACTGTTTGTTCGGAAAGTGGAATCAGTGGTTCGTACTTCTTCAAAAACGCTGCTGGACAGAACCGTTACAGTTAATGGTGAGTGCTTTAGACCCCCCTGATTACTGACTTTTACGTTTATCAGTTGACCAACCGTATGATGGATAGAGCCTGTGGTTTCAACAAGACGGCGAAACATGTTACACAGCTCGTGCCACAATTTATATATTGAAGGAAAGATTTGGTAACCATATAGTTTTAAGTTTCGGACTCGTGAATTGGTATTCAGAATCCCGCGATCCAACGCCACTAGACTAATTTCTAAGGGCATCGACAATATTTCATCAGAAACTAGGGCTTCAGACTAGATGACATCCCAGCCAGTTAGTTGTGAAGGTCTTATTGCAGAAGTCATATTTAAATTATAATTCCTTCCGAATAAAGTAAATTTCAGGCCAATTAAAAAAAATCATCTCTGTTTTATTCTACATAAAAGTTCTATATAAAAACATAAAAACCCTTTCGAACAATTTTTGCATCATTAACCCCAAAAGTGCATTTTCTGAGTTATAACAGTATTGCAGTAAATGAGTGAAACATTGTAAAGTTGTCGACAAAAAAAAAAAAAAAAAAAAATATATATATATATATATTTAAAAAAAATCCAACAGCAGTAAACATTTTTACAAAAACGGCCTCTTATATTTTATATAAGTTTTTCTTTTTATGCTGTTTTCTTTTCTAGAAAATAGTGCTACATTTCTTACACTTTTTGAGTAGAAAGGGGCAACATTCTGTCATTTAAAACTAAGAAAGTTATTGGAAACTAATCCATTATCCTTTACAAAAAAATCACTTAAATTTTAGAACTCCTCCAAACTGTCACTTTTTAAAAAGGAAGTGAAAAAATGTTGCATGAAAAGAAAAAAAGGAATTCGGCTCCCCCTATCAAAATCAGCCGTTAGAAGCTCCTCATTTTCACTTTTTTTTCACATACAGAGTTGTTAGTAATTTAGTTTCACACATTCAAATAAACCAAACAAAACTTTAAGGACCTGAAAAGGTCAATAGCAACAAACCTAAAATATTTTATATCCAAAACGATATCCTTCCCCGTCTTGTTAATTTTGGTTATCTACCCATCACATCCAAAGTTATCTTTACTTGAAGTTTTCATCAGCCAAAAGGGTCAAAATCTATTAAATACAGGCAATATTAAACAACAACAACAACAAAAACAAATAAAAAAGCAAAAGAAATAGCCAATAACTGTTGGAGTGTGTGCAAAATGGCAGGGCATCACGAGCTTTTAAGGAAACCTTTCAAATTATATGGATTGTGTTTAAATCTCCAGAATAGGTTCGTGCAGGTTTATGATATGCTTGCAAACAGTGTGACCATTTTAGCAATTTCGGAGCTAAGATTAGAGCTGCTCTGCCGATTTAGGTGCAACATTTTCGATTTAGCACTTTCCAATTGTTTATTTAGTGGCCTTTTCTAACATATTTTATTGATATAAAAAATTGTCAAACATGTAGTGGATGCAATTTCAGGGTTTTCTATGTGTAACCATGGCAATAGTGTTTACATAAAAATTTGAAGGAAAAAATGCTGGACTATCGGATTCTTGTGATTCTCGTAAACAAACCACAAAATGTGGTTGAAAGTTTTGTGCAAAGAACGGACGTCTGTCAATGTGTTAGAGGGCGACATTGGCTCGGAATTATATTTGATTATTAATTCCCATATTCCTACTTTCCCTGGGTATCAATTAAACTGAATTTGCAAGAAAATAAGTGTGTCTTTAGGCCAATTTACTTCCTAACCTCAAATTCGCCCAGCTTTTGTAAGATGCGGCTTAAAAATGTAAAACCTATTTGGCTATAAATTTTAAATTAATAATTCACAAATTTGTTTAAAAATTGATGTAAATACGAACTTAAAATCTGTCTTATTTTTATATCGGGTGTTTTTTATGGAGTGATACAACTTTGAGTTGGCATCACTGCTTTATTTGACCACCCATTTAACAGCTGACAGTTGCTTTTTGTTAAGTTTGCTTTGGCATTTCATTATGGATCAGAGCAACTCGTGCAAATTGTTCAAATTTTTAATCAAAATAATAGTTCTGTTCGTCAAACTTATCCATTCCATTCGTTATCACTTCGTCCATTCAAAATTTTATTTTCCGATGAAGCCCATTTTTTGTTGGAATGGGTAAGTAAATAAACAGAATTGTCGCATTTGGAGTGGAGAGAATCCACAAGCTTTTGTCGAAACTCCATTTTATCTACAGAAAATTACTGTTTGGTGCGCTTTATGGGAGTCATTCTCCCCTGTGGCTTCAAAAACGATGATGCTCAGAATGTTACTGTCAATGGTGAACGGTGTAGGAACATGATTCGAACTTTTTTCGTACCTCAATTAGCTGGCATTAATCCGGCTGATATGTGGTTCCAACAGGACGGAGCCACATGCCACACAGCGGGCGCTACAATTGATCTACTCAAGAAAACTTTTGAAGAAAAAATAATTTCACTTAATTGCGCAATTAATTGGCCCCCAAAATCGTGTGATTTAACCCCATTGGATTATTTTCTTTGGGGTTATGTAAAGTCACTTGTGTACGTCGATAAATCACAAACAATTGAACACCTGGAAATCAACATTCGAAGAGTTGTCGGCGAGATACGGCCGCAAAAGCTGCAACAAGTTTGTGAAAATTGGAATTCCAGATTGCGGCTTGTACGCGCCAGCCGTGGCGCCCACATGGCCGAAATCACATTTAAACATTAATGTCATAAAATTTTCTATCCAATAAAGACCGTTTCATTGATATCAAAAATATATTACTATGCTTTATTATGACTTAAACTTGTATCACTCTATAAAAAACACTTGATATTAAATTTTAAACAACACAACAGGGTACATAATTTAAGGTATATGTGTGCGTATATAAGCGTATGTGTGTATGTTGTTTTTTGCAATATAAGAAACAAATAAATTAGTAAAACTTTCAAAGAAAATATTTACTTGCAAAGAAGAATTGGTACATTTTAGCATTTAAAAGTTTGGTTTTCAGGATCTGGTCACACTGCTGGTAACCAACACAACCCCGCACAGCAGGTCCTTTGCAAAATATATATTAACAAATAGGAAAAATCTATGCAACTGCTGGATTCGCATGCTAGACATGCATTAAATAAATTAAGACAATCGCTTATATCGCTCTATTACAAAAACAAACATTCTAACCACAACCCCGGACATTGTCAGGGAATTATATTTTCGTGTACCAGCAGTTGTTATGCGAAAATTTCCCACTGTGCATTTTAGCAAAACAATAGAAAAATACAAAAACAAAAATATATGAAATCCTTTTGCTATTTAAACTTTCATTAGCAATTTTTCCAAAACAATTTGCTTAACACATAAAAATTTGCATATTTTTCGGCGTTTGTTTTGTTTCGCTCCTTAACAACAACTGTAAATATTACTCTGGCCTAAAACCGGTTTTAATGAAATTTCGATACCATATTTACATAAAACATTGTTAGAAAATTAAATTGGATATATTTGGTTAAACAATGTATAAAGTGTTGCATACTTTTGGGTGGGGATTATAGACAAGGGAACACATAACAGGTAAAGAGATTTGCAATTTTTTTTTATATGAAATTATATACAAACTTGCATGCATGCATCAGTAGGCAGGGACTTGTGCAGCGGCTTTTTCATGGGGAATTTGTTTTTTACAAAGAGAAAAATTCAAGTTCATTTTCAACGGCTTTATTTTTTGTTTTATTATTTCTATTTGATAGTCATAAATAATAACCGGCAGAAACTTTTGTAATCGTTACATTTTGGGTAAAAAGTATTCTATTCCCTTTTATGTTGTTGTATTTGTGGAAGCTTTGAAACCTTCAACACTTCGCTTCATGCTTCGTTATATTTGGGGGGATATATTTGCGTCCATTAGAGATGATATACAAACAGCGCAGTACAAGCTGGTCATCGTAATTGTATGCTTGTTTTTTTTTTTAATAAAATATATTCATTTCCATTTTGCGTATGCTTCAATGTATTGAATAAATGAAATTAAATGAAATATTTCGCAAAATATTCCCAATGTCGCACTCCGAATAGCACAACTTCTAAATGTACAAACATGAAACTTTTAAAGCTGACTGCCTTAAAGTATGTTTAACTTTTGCGAAAAATATTGCTTGTGTGTATTTTTAGCCAACTAATTAGGCCTTGTTAATTTGTGTCAAGTGGATGAGTAGAATACAGTCGTAAATTTGTGTGAAGGGGCTTGGTTGCTTGGTACATGAGCTGAGCTATTGAGCCCAGATATTATTCCATAGCCATAAAGAGAATCACTAGTGTCCGATCAAAGGTTTTTTTTTGGACTAGCATTCATGATGACTGATCTAAGGCAACGTAGTCTTGTGTTCACTACTTCAAACAACACGGAACCCGGATGCTAACGTCTGCAAATAATGTACAGTTCGGGGGAAGCTTAACCGGACCCAAAACCGAACTTTTATTTCTTAATTATTTTTAATCTAAAGTTACATACAATTTAAGGAACTCACAAAAGTACTTGTCCACGTTTGAAAAATTGGAGTTTTTCACAAATAAAAAACATAATTCTTGTCAAAATAAAAACCTTTTTCGTGTTATAATCAACGATTTTTTTTTTAACTTTCGCAATCGATTTGAAAAAGAAGAGAAAATTTTGCAAAATGTATAAATCTTTGAATCAAAACAATCGCCTATATAATTAAATATTTGAAATATTGATCCCGGCTGAGACTCAACTGGTTCATATGCTGCCTCCGAATTTGCCATACTCGCTGCAACATATCGGCCAAGACAAGAGGCTTAACATACACTTACAAAAAGTAGTTTAAAGGAGTTAATTCGCACGATGTAAACAGCCAATTTACCGATCTCGCCTTCCAATTGGGCCATTGTTTCACAATCTGTGTGGCATGTGGCACCGTCTTGTTGAAACTACAACTCAGCCAAGTCCAGTTCTTTTTTTGCAAAATAAGAATACAAAAAATTTAAACAGCACACGGTAGCGCCCGTCATCTTCCCAGAACGCATGGTTCAATGAAACGCCCGGCCCATAATTTACACCAGAGAGTGTATTTTTGGCGGTTCTTGCATTACTTCTGGCTGCTCTTCACACCAAGCAGGGCAACTTTACTTGTTCAAGTATCCATTCAAGTAGAAATGAGCACGAATTTTAGTAGAAAACTTCATGAATCTGCCAGAGTTGCTGGTTTGCAAGTCGATTCATAATTATATTCAACATGAAACCGAACATGTCCAACAGCAACATGTTACACGAAATCAGCTGAGCTGTCAAACAGCAGTGTTGCCATTCTTTACTTTTACTAAGTTTTAATTTAAGTTAGTTAAAATCTCAGAAAGACATGATGATAAATATTCCTAGGCACAAAGGAAGTCAACATCAGTTTTATTCAACTTACACAGCAGGGCAGAACAGCTGTTTTCGAAAGTCGCTACACTTTCATCTTCAGTGCTCATGTGTATATTGTGTTTATCACCACTGTTTAGGTAGCTTAGTTGAATGTGATAACAGTTTTCTATTTACACAAATTTTATTGTGAAAAACAATCCGAGAACTGTATCAACCTGATGTTAACACTTGTGTGTTATGGCAGAGCTGTTCTGCTCTGCTGTGTAAGTTGAATAAAACTGATGTTGACTTCCTTTGTGCCTAGGAATATTTATCATCATGTCTTTCTGAGATTTTAACTAAGTTAGAACAATTAGCCTATAAAAATATTAATATAGCAAAATAAAAATGTTCAAAAAAATAAAATCACTTTAATTTAAGTCTTTTATTTTGTCATTCTTGTATTTTTTCATATTAAGATTGAACTCAACAGTCCAACAGCAACATCATGTTACACGAAAACAGTTGAGCTGTCAAACAGCAGTGCACTATTAATTACTCATGAAATTTGGCTCATGTTTTTTTAATTAAAGTTTTCATAGAAATTGAAAAATAAAACGTTCAAAATTGATTTACTATTGAGTTTTGAATGTCAATTAAAAACTTTTAATTCTATGCAAAAGCCTCATGCGCAAAATTACTCTAAAATGTACTTAAAAGTATCCGTTTCTTTCCTGTAAACTAAATTTTCAGAATTTTCTCCCGCAGCAGTAACGTTCAATACACACATTGTGGAAGTAGAAAAGACGTCTGATATATTCCAGCATATTTTGTGTTGCCCATAATAAAACCAAATGCAAAACTTATAAGTTGCAAGTTCTAAGACTTTGTGGACAAAGTTAAAGTTGATTTCGTTCTTGAAAATATTTAAAATATTTCACAATATATTCAATGGCTGGGAAAAACACATTGCCAAGAAGTACCACCTGCTCCTTCCTGGCTAAGATTTATTAATTTGTTTAAGACATCTTAAACACCTGAAATTTTATCGAATAGAAACGACAAAGTGATACAATTACTCAAGCATATGCTATAAAAAGCTGGAATAACAGCTCCTCAAAGTATGCTATAAAATTAATGTTGTGAAAAATAGTTGAAATTCAGCTAAAAGTTAATACATAACAATTTGTGGTTTATACCAGCTTTCAATAGTGTGTGTGTAATTGTACACAAAACGAAGTGCTCATAAAAACCACAACAACAACAACAACAACAACAACAAAAAGTCCCAACAACAGCAATCACCTCCATTTGAGAAACTTTTATAGTTCAGCGACAGCACAGCACAACTAAGTAGAGACGCGGTAAAGTAACGACGTACACACACAACCGTACAATAATTAAATGAAAACTTTAACCGACAATTTAATATTAATTTCGAAATATTCGGTTGTATAACAAACATACCACATTTCTCTGCTGAGAAATGGGAACACAAGTAAGAAACTGTATTTACCCCAGTTGGCCACGTCTCTGACATCTTTAACCACGGGAATAAGAAAAGAGTACGTCGCAGAAAACTCACTGACGCCCGTTTCAAACAAATCGCCACACGAGACCAAATGAAACGAGACGATGTTGCTCAGCTTGTCGTTGACCTTCTCCCAATGACAAACAACTTTATTAAAGACTAATCCTGCGACACTCTGATCAGATAGTCACGAGCGAAGACTTCTTTTGAATTTTCGATCAAAGAACCCAAAACGACAGACGACATGTCATACTTCCATGTCATCTACCGCGGTTTGGCCAACTGGGTTATGTATAGATATAAATGTATGAGTGGCATAAATAAACTTCTCTCAAAAGTATGCAACAAAGTTTGTTGTTACTGTTACAACTAACGTGTTCACAAAAGAAAAGAAAACAAGTTGTTGTTCTCACAAGAAGCGCAGCTGTAAAACGTAAACGCCCAACAAACTTTATTAATTCATCATTATTAATAATCGGGGTAAACATTTTGCCGCTGCTCTCCCGAGATAATTTGTCCGAAGTGAATTTGAACATTTAAATGGTCGTTTGTTGTGGAACAACAACAAGTTTTTTTCATTTGAGTACTTAAAAGTTTAATAAAAAGTTGTCTTATAACAACGTTATTAAGAAGTTTAACAATTAAACAAAAATTGAAATTATTTTTGGAAATTAAATTATTTTTTTTTTAAATTTGATGTATAAAACTGTGCGAAATATCGCGGCACACATGCCGAGGGGCTGGACTCAGACCATCTATCGAAATAAGGAAATCACTTTTGCCTGAAAATATGCACTAACGAGTCAAGTACTGATTATGACACACATGATCGTATATTTTTGATATTGACTATCTTGCGAATTGTTTGGAAATCACATTGAAAATTACAACAAAAAAAAAAAAAAATGTGAGAAGTGTCTTCTTAAAAGAACTTGTGATTTCAAATCACGTATTTTTCAGAACAGGTCGATATGATATCATGTAATTACTGCAGAACCACACCTTTTTATTTTCATATATCTTATTTATAATTCTTATGTATATATATATATATATATATATATATATATATAGAATAAAAACATAAAGTAAAACCCATGCGCAAAATTATTTTTTTTATGACTGGTGTTTTCCCTTTTATTCTGTAACTATAGGGTGTTTTTTATAGAGTGATACAACTTTGAGTAGGCATCACTGCTTTATTTGACCACCCATTTAACAGCTGATAGTGGCTTTTTGTTAAGTTTGCTTTGACATTTCATTATGGATCAACTTACACCAGAGCAACGCGTGCAAATTGTTAAAATTTTTAATCAAAATAATAGTTCTGTTCGTCAAACTTATCCATTCCATTCATTATCACTTCGTCCAATAAAAATTTTATTTTCCGATGAAGCCCATTTTTGTTCCATGACATCCACGGAAAATTACTGTTTGGTGCGCTTTATGGGCTGGCGGAGTCATTGGACCATATGCTTTCAAAAACAATGATGGTCAGAATGTTACTGTGAGTGGTGGACAGTATAGAAACATGATTCGAAATCTTTTAGTACCTCAATTACGAAACATTAATCCTGCTGAGATGGTGCTTCAACAGAACGGAGGCACATGCTAATTTTTTACGAAAAATTAATTTCACGAAGTGGCCCAATTAATTGGCCCCCAAGATCGTGTGATTTAACCCCATTGGATTATTTTCTTTGGGGTTATGTAAAGTCACTTGTGTACGTCGATAAATCACAAACAATTGAACGCCGCAAAAGCTGCAACAAGTTTGTGAAAATTGGAATTCCAGATTGCGGCTTGTACGCGCCAGCCGTGGCGCCCACATGGCCGAAATCACATTTAAACATTAATGTCATAAAATTTTCTATCCAATAAAGACCGTTTCATTGATATCAAAAATATATTACTATGTTTTATTATGACTTAAACTTGTATCACTCTATAAAAAGCACCCTATATTTTTATTATAAATGAAATTGATTTGTTCCATGTGCATTTCTTCGGTGCTTTCCAAGTCATCAGTAGACTTGAGCCACAGTTTCGAGAAGATTCAAATCGTTAATCGTGTGCAAAATTTAATTTGTAGGAGTTTCATTGTCAGTAATTTTAAGGTGATTTTTAAGAATCTTTTAAAATTCTCAAATGGTTTATGAAAGTCTTTTCATTCAAAAGATAGATTAGAAGAACTTGAATTTCGTTCTTTTATTTCGCCGGGGGGAAATCAGCGACAGGTCTGGTTACTACTTGATCGCACAAACGCAGTGTCTATTGTAACAGTATCACACTTGGCTGTAGTATAACTCCGCTTTTTTTTGCTTCTTCATTAATTCAATTTATATCCAGACTATCTGCTTCACAATTATCTTTTCTTTTTATTAACTTGTTTGCTAATTGTGTTTATATAACGAAAGTCAATATTAATAAAATTCCCCAAAAAATAATATAAGAGCATGTGTTTAATTGAAATCAATTTCCCATCATAATCAGTACTCCACTAGTGCATACTTTCAGGCGGAGGTATTATTTTTGTTTATTATTTCAAAGCTGACTAGTGTTTTTTTAGAAACACACACACACACATATACTCCCATACATTCCGACCTATCGAATTTCATACAAACTGGTTTGTACGAATGTGTTCAGGGACGTACTGTCGGGGAGCTACTTAACGTCAATCATGTCAAATCATGAAGGCGTAATCTTGAACAATTTGATATACGATTATCGAGCCATAACAGCTTTCACATGTATACATGCATACACACGTCTGCAATGTGTGCGTGTGTGTATGCGATAACATTTATTTTAATAAGGCTGTAGTTCAAGACATGTTTAATCACATGTAATTTTTTCCCTGGGAAGTATCCATCACAATGTTGTGATTATAAGCACCAGGGGCGGATACCGGTGAAGAGAAAAGGGAAAGTTAGATAATCCCCCCATCAGTTGGATCAAACATCTTTAATAAACTGCTTTAAAGGTGTTACTGTCTTTAGTTTTACATTAAATTTGGCAAAGTTCCCCCAGCCCCCACAAAGTAACTCTAGTTCTGACCCTGGATATACATTCAGTTATTGATTAAGGTCTTGTTTTCTTCATACAATTTACTAAAGTTATTAGCGTGTTAAATAAATAATGGACATGCTTTGAAAGTCATTTAAGAAACTTATAAGCGGTTGTGTGTTGTGTGCAACTTAAATTGAAATTTTTAATGGCAGCAAAATTTTTAAACTGTGCCACAACAACAAAACGCCATGGAAATGTATTTAATTCTCATGTCGTTTGCAATCGCAAACATGCACAAATATTATTTGTATGATTAAATGTTTTCATAAAGCATTAAACACAATAACGACAGCAGACTACAGACTACAACTTGCCAAAAACAGAATACATGAGTATGATTATTTTTAAAACTACATGCAACACGGCTACTGGTTGTTGTCCCTGCTGTTTTTGTGTTTGAAGTCAAATTGAAATAATTTCTATTTGGGTAAGCGACAATGAGTAGATGCAGTGTTGCCAGTATAATATAAATAAATTCAATTAATCTAGACTTGAAAATATATTGTTTTATTATACAAAAAGAAACAACAAACTATATTTGCAAGCTAATGAACTGATGCCTTGTCATATATTGTTGACTTTATATATATTTTATTGTAATAACACTATTCAAGAGTATTAAATATATGAAAGCGGCTACACTGGCGTGTGAAGAGAATTCTACTACAAACAACAACTCATGGTTATTGATTTGGTGGTGTCGTTCTAAAAATAATTAAGTAGCTGACTACGAGGCGACGATTGTAGCCAACGGCTTTTGTGTTCGTGTAGCCTGCTGTCGTTATTGTGTTTAAAGCTTAATGAAAACTATTTGTCGAAAATTGGCTTTTAAAATAGTGTTAATCACTTTTTTCAATTATAATTAAGTCAAAATTTCATTTATTGCAGACAAGTTGCTTGTCTGAGTTAAAAATAAATAATAAATAAATAGAATAAAAATATAAATAATTGAATGCTTCCCAGTAAACAAATTGGAAAGCAAAATGTGACTCATAATTTACACCTCCCGTGATTTTTATCACCCGTGATTTTTATCTGTTTCCCCTACAAAACGTGCTCCCATAACCGGAGACTCTAACAACCGGATGCGGACACTAAATTCTAAATTTAGCTTAAACTGGAAAACCTTGAAAGAAAATTTTCAATTCGAATCAGAAATTTTACTGAATTATTCTCTGGTTAATATTGAGTCAAAGTTATTAAAATTGGTATTTTCCCTACTAACACAATTGTAAAGGATAACAAAAACTATCCGTTTATGTAAAAAAGCTTTTTGCTTCAGAACTATAAATTCACAAAAAAATGTGTTGGTAATGAAAGAAAAAAAAAGAGATGGACCTTAAAAACGCCGCATGATATTGCGAATTTTAAGCACTTTCTGAATTTATTATTTGTTGTAAAATAATGAAACATTAAAACGGAAAACTGCGCCGCATTCCAACACCTTATATAACGGGTGCTTTTTTTTAAATAGCAAGGCACAAGTTTAAATCATTATAAAACAAGCAAATGCATTTTTAATATCAATGCGACGCGCTTTATTTGAAGGAAAATTTTATGAAATTAATATTTAAATATGATGTCTGTCATGCGGCCGTCACAGCTGGCGCGTGGAAGTCGAAATCTGGAACACCAATTTTCAAAAAATTTCAATAACTCCTCGAATGTTGATTTCCAGGTATTCAATTGTTTGTGGTTTATCGACGTGGAGAAGTGACTTGACAGGACCAACAAAAAAAAAAATATTATAATCCAACAGGGTTAAACTACCTACACGCTCTTTGGTGGCTAATTAATTGCGCAATTAAGTGAAAATATTTTTTCATTAAAATTATCTTTGTAGCGCCCGCTGTGTGGCATATGGGAGAATGACTCCGCCAGCCCATAAAGCGCACCAAACAGTAATTTTCTGTGGATGTCATGGTGTTTCGACAAAAGCTTGTGGATTCTCCCCACTCCGAATGCGACAATTCTGCTTATTTGCGTACCCATTCAACCAGAAATGGACTTCATCGGAAAATAAAATTTTGAATGGATGAGTTTGACGAACAGAAAAATAATTTTGATTAAGAATTTCAATACTGGAGCACTCGCTACTCTGGTGTAACTCGATTCATAATGAAATTTCAAAGAAAACTAAACAAAAACCAACCATCAGCTGTTAAATGGGTGTTCAAATAAAGCAGTAATGCCAACTCAAAGTTGTGACGCTCTAAATTAAATACGCTGTACAATGAAAGACATTCTGAAGCTCAACAGCTCCAGTTGAGACAATCCAGGCCAAACAGTTCACTCAGAATAAGTTTTCTTCAACCACAATAGACAAGTCTGGTAGTGCGTCAATGAAATATTTATAATAAAATACTTAAAATAATAAATGTGTACCCCCTCCAAGTGAACACCACTTGCATTCGGGGAGAAATACCGCGATCGTGGGATAATAAACTTATCACACAACATATTCTATAACCTTTAATAATAATTGTTTTTATTTGCACGTGGTCACATTTGGCCTCATGTTCGTCGAAAAAGGTGTAACCCCTATAAATAAAAGCAAATCATTGTAATTCAAAAAACTACTTATTGTGGTAAACAGTTTCCACTAACATTGTCCCCTACGCCCCTGACTAATTAATAGTTGTATATACAACTATTTTTGTTAAGAAAAAAAACCCGCATCTAAATCAAAATATTTATATTTATTAATAGGTGGTCACGCTTTTTGGCCAAATATTTGAGTGGTGTGACAGTTTTCTAACACTTCTTGCGCCACTATAGTTTTGCAACAGCCTTTTATGAAACGATATATTTTGATTGATTATTTTATTTATTTATGCTTTTTATTAGCTTCACCTGCATGTTTGTGTGTTTCTATTTAACGCTCCTGTCGAGCTGTGCTTCCACGTTTAGACTTATTGTTATTAACAGCGTTACTCATACAAAATTGTTGGTGTTGCGTTCTTATCTTCCCATAATGCTGTAGTATTTTTAAACGCTTTCGAAGCATTTTATTTAGTTTAATAAACAATTAAAAATAGTTCACAAAAACCAATTAAAAGGTTAAAAATAAATTTTGATTAAAAATTTTAATTAAAAAGATTATGAACCAACATAAAAGTGTTATTGCGAAAGAAAACGTCGGGCGCTGGATATACGGAAAATTTGGTACAAACCACCCACGGGTTTTTTCACAGTAACACTTTTATTTTGGTTTATAATCGTTTTCAACTTTTTTTAAAATAAGTTTTTGAGAATGAAATTAGTTTTATTTCGATTTCCTTAAGGAGAGTGTTTATTAGATTTTTATATTAAATTCATTTATATATCATAACATTAAATAAATATTGTTTTTATTTGTGTAACAGTTTCTTAACTGTGATTGCGTAACGCTTGTGGCACTATAGTTTTTTGCAAGTGTTGCGTTATGAAACTGATAAGTTTTTATTTATTCTTTGATTTAGTTTTATTTTTTTAGTGTAGAAGCTTTTGAAATTGAAAAATCTATTGGGATATATAATGAAATTAATTCCATTCATTGAGGAAATTAGTGGGAATAAATAAATGCATGACTATTTGATTTTTAAAATATTCCAAAAACTATTCTATTATAAAAGTTATTGTATAGAGTGTTTTTTACAGAGTGATACAAGTTTAAACCACAATAAAACATAGTAATATATTTTTGATATCAATGAAACGGTCTTCATTGAATAGAAAATTTTATGACATTAATGTTTAAATATGATTTCGGCCATGTGGCCGCCACGGCTGGCGCGTACAAGGGGCCATCTGGAACCCCAATTTTCACAAACAGTAACATTCTGTCCATCATCGATTTTGAAGACTCCGCCAGCTCATAAAGCGCACCAAACAGGAATTTTCTGTGGATGTAATGGTGTTTAGACAAAAGCTCGTGGATTCTCCTCACTCCAAATGCGCCAGTTCTGTTTATTTACGTGCCAATTCAACTGAAAATGGGCTTCATCGGAAAATAAAATTTTGAATGGACGAAGTGCACGATAAGTTTGACGAACAGAACCATTATTTTGATTAAAAATTTCCAGAAGTTGCACGCGTTGCACTGGTGTAAGTAGATCCATAACGAAATGTCAAAGTTAACTAAACAAAACGCAACTATCAGCTGTTAAATGGGTGGTCAAATAAAGCAGTGATGCAAACTCAAAGTTATATCACTCTATAAAAAACACCCTAAATTTTTTGTTTATGCCCCAGACGCTTGCAAAAGTGTTGACAATTGAAAGCCCACTTCTAATTTGATTGCAAAACTATTCTTCTGTAAACTTGTTAGATTTATGGATGCCTAAGATTTTTTTGAAGGGATCAGTACTGTAAATTACATAATAATAATAATAATAATAATAATAATAATAATAATAATAATAATAATAATAATAATAATAATAATAATAATAATAATAATAATAATAATTATTATTATTATTATTATTATTATTATTATTATTATTATTATTATTATTTTTATTAATAATTAATGTATTTTAATTATGTGACAATTAAGTACAAAGAAAAGAGCAGCAGCAACCATGGGCTTAATTCAATAATTATTAACCGACATTCCGCAATAGTTTTCACAACGAATTCATAAGCTTAAGATTTATATTAATTGACTTGTAACTTTTTTCTACAAGGTTTTGATTAAGTGGCATGTTGTTTATTTATTAAAGACTATTTCCAGCCACTTATTTGCTTTTGGCCATGACCACCTTCCCGACAAAATCTAGCAGAGAAATGATATGACACATAAATTATTTGCAATAAATTACTTGTGCAAAAGATATGATTTAGTCTTTTAAGGCACTCTTAAAAGGTTTATTTTCAAAACGATAAGTTCTATTCACAAGTTGAGAGCGTGTGTGTGTGTGTGTGTGTGTGTGTGTGCGTAGTCCATAAAGATGTTAAGAGTTGTTATGAAACTAACAGTATCAGAAGAAACTAAGCCTGAACTCAAACAATTGACAAAGAAAACAGAAACAATTTATTTGATAAATTTTCACTTAAACCAACTTCGCCTTGTCTAACAACAGAAATATAAAAAAGTGCTTGACTAACGACCATAGTAACAATATAACAGCAACAGCAACAACAACACCCATTTATGTTCTTGAACAATAAATGTTATTGTCATCTTTATATTTATTTTAGGTTGAAGTATTATTTATTAAAGTGTTTTTTTTAGCAGTAAAACTCAATAGTGACATGGATTTGAGTGCTGAGCACGCACACACGCACACTCTTATCAGCATACGACACACAATTTCACCAGCTACCTTGTCCCGGACTGTTTTATTGTACTTCTGATTTCGCACTCTCAATTCCAGGTATCAATTTCAACCATCACTTTCCAATGATGATGTTACATTTCTTACGAATATTTCGCTTAAAAATATCAAATTTTTTAATACAATTTTTTGTTTATGAATTTCAGTTAAACAAAAATATATTTATATTTTGACAGATCGTGGGCAACAAGTTGTATTGAATTTAAATTTAAGTCTTAATGAATTTACTATTTGACATATTGTTAAATAGATTTCGTATTATTAAAATTGAAGTCGTTTTGTTGCGCTGTAATTTAATTAATTGATTTAACAAAAGCCTCAATTGTATTTAATTAAAATTATTTAATTTACTAATACTATTCGTGTTTGTATTGCAGCTGCCACCCACTAAACCAAAACTTATAACACGTTTACCACCACAAAACTTAAGCTTTTAAATTCGTTATGAAAAATATAGTGAAAACCCAGATGATAATTATTGTATCAAGCCTTTGGTTGTAATATTAATTATAAAAAATCTAAAACAACAATAATAATTATTATTATTTGATTATTATTATAATTATTATATATATATATATATATATATATATATATATATATATATATATGTATAATTATTATAAATATTAATTAGAGAACAAATCGCTTGTGATAATATTGTTGGCCAAAGCTTAGAAAAAGCTTAGACGTCTAATAATATAACAAGATCACAGAAGAATAGTTTCACAATCAAAATAGATTTGGACTTTCAATTGTTAATAATTTTACAAGCGTCAGGGGCATAAGCAAATAATACAATAATTTTTATAATATAATAGTTTTTGCAATATTTTAAAAATCAAATAGTCATGAATTTATTTATTCCCACTAATTTCCTCAATGAATGGAATTAATTTCATTATATATCCCAATAGATTTTTCAATTTCAATGGCTTCTATACTAAAAAAATAAAACTAAATCAAAGAATAAATAAAAACTTATCAGTTTCATAACGCAACACTTGCAAAACTATAGTGCCACAAGCGTTACGCAATCACAGTTAAGAAACTGTTACACAAATAAAAACAATATTTATTAAATGTTATGATATATAAATGAATTTAATATAAGAATCTAATAAACACTCTCTTTAAGGACATCGAAATAAAACTAATTTTAGTCTCAAAAACTTATTTTAAAACAAGTTGAAAACAATTATAAACCAAAAATAAAAGTGTTATTGTGAAAAACCCCGTGGGTGGTTTGTACCAAATTTTCCGTATATCCAGCGCCCGACGCTTTCTTTCGCAATAACACTTTTATGTTGGTTCATAATCTTTTTAATTAAAATTTTTAATCAAAATTTATTTTTAACCTTTTAATTGATTTTTGTGAACTATTTTTAATTGTTTATCAAACTAAATAAAACGCTTCGAAAGCGTTTAAAAATACTACAGCATTATGGGAAGATAAGAACGCAACACCAACAATCTCGTATGAGTAACACTGTTAATAACAATAAGTCTAAACGTGGAAGCACAGCTTGACAGGAGCGTTAAATAGAAACACACAAACATGCAGGTGAAGCTAATAAAAAGCATAAATAAATCAAATAACCAATCAAAACTTGTCAGTTTTAAAAGGCAACACTTACAAAACTAACGCGCCGCAAACGGTACGCAATCACAGTTACGATACTGTTGCTTAAATAACCAGATAAAAACATGTTGATTGAAAGTTATAGAAAATGACCCATGATAAGTCCTTTAATATTAATTATGTGCCGATTCTTTTCTTCCAAAATCTAACTGAAAAATTCAAAGTGATCAATTGAGGGGTTTTAGCTGGTTCCTAAACGCATTTCCCCTGGGGCTAATGCAGATCATCAGGGAGCCTTTACCCAACATTTCTTAATATAACTGAAGATATTTTTTTCAAACTTCCAATTTACTCATGATAAGTTTTTTCTCCAGTAGTTATATTTTACTTCCAAATTGGTTTATTGGGTCATTTCTAACGAACCTCAGTGGGTTAAATCGTCGATGATCTTCGACGATGGATGTATGACATGTCGTCTGTCGATTAGGTCTTCTAATCGACAACTGAAACGAACTCGTCGTGCGCTACTATTTCTCAATAATGTCGTACGTTTTGTCTTGAGTAAAATTGTTTGCTGTTGAGAAGAGATCAGTAGCAAGCTGAGCGACATCGTCGCTCATACAGTTTCTTGTGACTTTTGCGCCATTTTTACAAAAATTTCGTCAGCGATTTGTATGGAACTGTCTTCAGTTCTGTGGTCAACTGGGATGTCTCGCAAGCCCAAACATTAAAACCGCTGTTTACATGATATCAAATTCACAAGATAATCAATAAATCACTGCATGCTTTTGGGGGCGTTTAAAGCGTTTATGTTTAGTATAATTGGCTTTTTCATACATACATAAATAAACGTTTATTCGCAGGACTATTTAAGAAAAAACAAAAGAGGAGGAGAAATAATTACAATGCCCACTGCTGGCGATAAACGTTGTTAAAGGGAAAATAAAATTTTGGGGCTCTGCCTAAATGCATTCGTAGCAGTGTGACCAGGTTCAAAATAAAACATGATGCTGAATTACGATTGAAAAGAAGCTGAAAAGCGTCAAACATATTTTCAATATGAAGATACAACAGAGGCAGCTGAGCGTTTTGAATACCTTCATGGGCAATTTGGGTTATTTTGGATATCTCAAATAACATAAAATTACTCTTAATAAATCGAACTATTCCGCACTTAAGCATTAAACACAATAACGACAGCAGGCTACAGACTACAACTTGTCAAAAATATAATGCATGTGCGTATATGAGAATGATTATTTTTACTACTAAAGGCGACACGGCTACTGGTTGTTGTGCATGCTTTTTTTGTGGTTGTAGTCAAATTGAAATAATTTCTATTTTCATGAGCGATAATGAGTAGACGCAATGTTTTCAGTATAATATAAATAAATTCAATTATTGTAAACTTAAAAATATATTTTTTTATTATACAAAAAGAAACAACAAACTACATTTCCAAGCTAATGAATTGATTCCTTGTCATATCTTGTGGACTTTAAATATATTTTATTGGAATAACACTATTCAAGAGTATTAAATATATGAAGCGGCGTTTGAAGAGAATTCTGCTACAAACAACAACACATAGTTATTGATTAAGTAGCTGACTACGAGGCGACGATTGTAGCCAACGGCTTTTGTGGTCGGTGTTCGTGTAGCCTGCTGTCGTTATTGTGTTTAATGCTTTAAATGCCTTAAAGCAACACTTTTTAACAATATTTTTTTAAATACTTTCCCATTGTATCAATTTCGTATATTGATTTTATTTTGCTCTATAACTATTTCCGCTTAAATGTTTGTCTGCTTTCACAATAATCCTTTCATTTTCATTGGAAATTGTCATAGAGAAATAGATTTGAAAATGTCAATAGTTTTACAGCTCATTTAATGTTTTGCAAACAATATTTATCATTATCTTGCAATATTTCATATTTCAGCAAATATTTACATGGCAACGAATGAACGAACGAACCCCTCCCGGTGTTGCTTTTATCTCAGTCTCTAGAGAATACAAAAGCACAGACACACACACATGAATGTACGATTCGTAAAGAGCCACGCATACAAAAGAAATAAAACTAATTCATATAATAAAAAGAAAAACTTTATTTGTATATTCTTGCGTAGTTCGATATGTACACATTCATTGAAACCAGATGCGGATGCAGGGGCAGTGAAAAATATATCGGGTGTTTTTTATAGAGTGATACAAGTTTAAATCATAATAAAGCATGGTAATATATTTTTGATATTAATGAAACGGTCTTTATTGGATAGCAAATTTTATGACATTAATGTTTAGATATGATTTCGGCCATGTGGCCGCCACGGCTGGCGCGTACAAGGCGCAATCTGGAACACCAATTTTCACAAACAGTAACATTCTGGCCATCATCGATTTTGAAGCCACTGGGGAGAATGACTCCGCGAGTCCATAAAGCGCACGAAACCGTAATTTTCTGTGGATGTAATGGTGTTTCGATAAAGGCTTGTGGCTTCTGCTCACTCCAAATGAGACGATTCTGCTTATTTACGTACCTCTTCTTAAAGCTTTTAATGAATCAGTTTAACGAACAGAACCATTATTTTGATTAAAAATTTCCACAATTTGCACGCGTTGCTCTTGTGTAAGTCGGTCCATAATGAAGTGTCAAAGCAAACTAAACAAAAAGCAACTATCAGCTGTTAAATGGGTGGTCATATAAAGCAGTGATGCCAACGCAAAGTTGTATCACTCTATAAAAAACGCCCGATACTTAATATATAATAAAATTGCCTCGTTTCTTTTATACAAAATTCTACAAAATTTCCCTCCAAAAAGACAACACCGAAACCGCACCTGCTTGTAACCAAACAGACAATATAAAATGTTTACAAACAATAAAAATTAAAGCAAAAGTTAAGTGGTTTTGGACGTGTAAATACACTCAAAGAAATTAATATATCCTCACACTCTCAAATGCAGTTGCTGCCTATCCCATGTATGGAAATGAGTTGCAGGCATTAGAAAAATTATTATGCTAAAAAAAGAATGTTCGTTGGCTTAAAATTTATCCTCTCGAGAGGGGGGGGGGGTAATAATATATTGAACGTTCAATGTACAGTCGAATCCGCTATAGCGAAACACGCTTACTGAAAAATCCCCGCACAGATTTTAAACGCAACTAGTCTTTTCACTTCGCTTTATCGAAACATCGCTTTACTGAAAATACCGTATTTCTTAAAACCAAAAGCAAGCCCACAACTACGTTTTGTATGAAACTTCGCTTTAGCGAAAAACTAAAGAATGACAAATTTCTTTTAATTTATATTTTAAGCTTTTATTTTTTTTGTTTTAAAAAAAATTTAAAAATATCAATACATATTATATCTCTATGAATATTTTTTTTAAATGAAATTTTTTCTTTAAATTGACGTAAAAAAAATGTATATACTTGATATAAAAAATATTGTTTTACTGATTTTAAGCAGTACTATGTTTTGAACTATGTTTTAGAGAAAAAATCGGATACTGAAATGAAAATTGGGTTTTGGTTATTTCCAGTAAAGCGGAGTCGACTGTATAGAACTCGTTAGATAATCGTTTGTTGCAAATTTAATATTCGCTTGATACAAATAATATAAAAATGTGTCTTATATTACAAACAAACTTTTTGTTACTTTCTCAACTATTTCATCGGCTAGTAACTCGAAGGGGCTTCCAGGACGAGAACGACTTTGTGTAAAACAGCCTGTAAATAATTTTCTGGCTCAGAATATAAACACACGTCAAGTGCTTTGGAACCACTTCTTATACACAATTTGAAGCAAATTCCTTTATAAATTTTCTTCTATAATAAGAAATCGTCGGGCTTTTAAAATAGTATAAAATTTTATGATTTTTAAAATTAAATAAGTCAAATAAACCCGCAAATGTGAACGCACACGAGAATGTTCGAAAGGGGTGCACCAACATGGACAGACGTTACTCGAATTTATCAAGCCTGTGAAATTTTTAAATAATCCAATTTTGTTAATAGAAATCACAAACTAATTTAATGTTTGTATTTTCCTTTTTCGGCAGCAACAGCACACAGTCGTATATACATACATATATATTTTTTTAATTTCAAAAATATCCCAATTTGAATTTTAAGTTTAATATAAAATAAATAAAATATTTTACAGCGATATCAGTCCGTATGAATATATTTCCTAGTTTGCTAGACGTACTCTTAACAGTGAGTGATTTATTGTTTAATTGTTTTTAGGAGGCATTCAAATAAAAAAAAAAGTTATTTTAAATTGTTAAATGAAATTCGAGTGCATTCCGAATGAATTGGAAAAGACAAATATTTATAAAACAACTCACACACCACATCATTCAAAATATTTAAGTAAAAGTTCAAGTATAAACTGTGGCATACTTATAAGGCTGACAGTGTTTACAAATGAGTATGTGTTTGTGTCTGTGTGTGTGTGTGCGAAAATCATTAATAAACTAAACAAATAAAAACAGTCTCATTCCTTTTTCTCTCATGCAAAACTGCATATTTTAGTTTTTATTATGAAAAAATACACGTAAAAATACAAAAACTATTTCAATACACAAACGCACACAACTACACACACACGCACATACAACTCTTGGCTTAATGAATGAGCGAAACATGGGAGTGAGTGCAGAGATGAAAATGAAAAGACTGTAACGGCAAACTACTTGTTATGATAGTCAAGTGTTAGAGAAACATTGTAACAAAAACAAAGAGAGGAGAAGGTTCAAGGTTGTTTAAGCTGAGCATTGTGATGGTTAACGGTGCTGCTTATTCTACTTTCTCTTCTTGTTGTTTGTGTACTGCTGTTGTCATTGTTGTAAAAGCATAACTCTTCACCCATTCGTTAAGTATCGTTTTTGCTGGTGCTGTTGCTGTTGCTGCTGCTGCTGTTGTTGCTGTTAGTTTTGCATATTTTCCTTACAAATTATGACATTCGCAACCTTCTACAGATTTCTACTACAAGTGGGATAACACATTGAATGTAAACTATAATGCTTGTTATGGCAACACTCTTAATATTTGCATAAGATGCTGATGACGGTAACCGTATCGTCGAAAGTTGTTATAAAATATTGTTGTTTATAAAACACAGAAGTCCTCTTGGGAAGAAACGAGCAAAAATGAGAAAAACAAACTATTGGAGCATTCAAATGGTCGCAGTAAATTCGCATGTCATAAAATAATAGCATGAAAACATACGACTGCTGTTAAATATTAACGAACATTTAGTCTTCTATTCAAAAGTTTAATTATTTCCAAAGAACAACGAAATTAAAGCATTTTTAAAATCTTTTACGAATTCTATTTTTTTAACTATGAAATTTTTCTTTTAAATTTGTGTTTTTAGGAATTATCGTTTTATATACTACGACTTCATTTTAATGCAGCTGATTCTTTTTAGCAAAATTGTTTATAAAACCAAAATAATTATTTAACATCCTCGTTAGACAAAAGTTAATTCAGAAATAGATTGCAATTTAGAACAGCACAGTTTCTGGAACTTAATTACAATAAAATAAAAATCAAGTTATAAAAATTATTTTTAACATAAAAAAAACAAAAAAAAACAAAAAAAAGAAACAGACCGAATAATTAGAATACAAAGCAGAATATAAAATTAAAATCAGAATAATTCTGACAAAAATAGTAAAACCAGATAGTGATAGTTGTTCATGACGAAAATCAGAATGTAAAAAATGGTACTAACAAAAAACTGATAATAATTATTTCTGACATAATATAAAAAAAAATATATATAAATTTAATATTGAAAATAGTTCTGACGAAAAAAATAAGTTACCAACAATTGATTCAGAAAAAAATAAGAGCAGCATGGAGGAAATAATTTTGGCGAAAATAAATTAAAATCAGATAATTATTTCCGCCAAAAAAAAAAAAAAGTTTAGACAATATAAGTAAAATTGGATATTGACAATTATTTCAAACAAAAATAAGAATCCGAATGTAAAAAATAGTTCTGAGAAAAAATAAAAGAATAACAATTAATGAAAACCACATTTATAGAATTGTTTCTGATACAAATAAAAATCAAAATATAAAAATTATTTTGGTGAAAAAGAAGAAGAAGATTTGGAATATATAATTTGGAATAAATACATAAGTTTAATCAGATAATAACAATTATTTTTGCCAAAAATAAAAATCAAAATTCAAAAAGAGTTCTGACAAAAAAATAAAAATCAGATAATAACAATTATTTCTGAAAAAAGAATATACAACTCAGAATGTAAGGAATAACAATTATTTCGGACATAAATAACAATTAGAATATAAATAGTAGTTTTGACAAAAGGAAACAAAAATTGGATAATAGTTATTTGTGGAAAAAAAATTATATGATGAAACTCCGAATACGATAAATAATTTTCACAAAAAAAAAAAATACAGATAATAACAATTATTTCTTATTAAAAATATAATAAAAATCAGAATATGACAGCGTTCTCTGACGAAAAAAAGATCTGACCATAAAAATTATTTCTCACTAAAAATATTTATCGTAAAATAAATATTATAGCGGGTGTTTTTTATAGAGTGTTACAACTTTGAGTTGGCATCACTGCTTTGTTTGACCACCCAATTAACAGCTGATTGATTGCTTTTCGTTTAGTTTGCTTTGATATTTTATTATGGATCGACTTACACAAGAGCAACGCGTGCAAATTGTGGAAATTTTTAATCAAAATAATGGTTCTGTTCGTTACACTGATCCATTAAAAGCTTTACTTTCTGATGATGGGCATTTCTGCTTGAAGAGGTACGTAAATAAACAGAATTGTTGCATTTGGAGTGAGGAGAATCCAGAAGCTTTTGTCGAACATCCACAGAAAATTACTGTTTGGTGCGCTTTATGGGCCGGCGGAGTCATTGGCCCATATCGCTTCAAAACGATGATGGTCAGAATGTTACTGTCAATGATTCGAAGCTCTTTCGTGCCTCAATTACCTGGCATTAATCCTGCTGATGTGTGGTTCCAACAGGACGGCGCCACATGCCACACAGCGGGCGCTACAATTGAATTACTCAAAGAAACTTTTGAGGAAAAAATAATTTCACGAAATGACCCAATTAATTGGCCCCCAAAATCGTGTGATTTAACCCTATTGGATTATTTACTCTGGGGTTATGTAAAGTCACTTATGTACGTCGAAAACCTGGAATCAACATTCGAAGAGTTGTCGGCGACATATGGCCGCAAATGCTGCGAAAAGTTTGTGAAAATTGGTGTTCCATGACCGAAATCTTATTTAAACATTAATGTCATAAAATTTTCTATCCAATAAAGACCGTTTCATTGATATAAAAAATATTTTACTATGTTTTATTATGATTTAAACTTGTATCACTCAATAAAAAACACCCGATAATTAGATTTTAATTCTAAATGTTATAACTATAACAGTCCCTGCTTATAATTTTACGACTTTTTTGCAAACAGAACAACAAAACTTTTATTATACAATAGGACATTACGAAGATACAACTACACAACCCCTCGTTTGAATGCCCCTAATAAGCGTATATTTCCTGCCTATTCTACAAGTCACGTGGAAATAGTTATTTCCGAGAATCGCTTATACACGAATAGAATACAAAAAGAGATCTCTTATTGGTGTCCTACGTAGCATAATACGATTGCAGGATTAGTTTACGCTCGCACTCACACTTACACTCACACTTACACTCACACTTACATGAGTGCGTACTTTTGTCACAGCTACAGATTTTAGAGACAATATTTTATTTTTACAAAAAAAAGTCATGGGCTGTAACATCGTTTTCTTTCCTTTTTCATAAAACTGTTTACCACTTTCATGTTTATGGGCAACTACGTGGTCATAAGATGGAGTGCTTGTATGTGGAATACATGTTGTCTGTTTTATTAACAACTCAAATAAGTTAGAAAATTATCCATTAACACGTTCTACACGTTAAGAAAAATTAAATTAAATTTTATTGCCAACAAGCAAATATGATGTACGCGGCGTTGATGGAATCACACAGACTATAAAGAAATGTAGCAACGGGGTATTATTTATTTGTGTGTGTGTTTCTCTTTTAGAACCCACATTCTTCGTTGAATACTCGTGTGTGTGGGAATGGTAAATAAAAAGTTGTTGGGCCGAAATACAGACAATTAAGAAGTAAATAAAAGAGCCATAAAATAAAACGTCTGAGATCAAATTTTTTAGAAACAGGATGTGTTTTATTTTATGGCTTTTCTTGTAGCTGAAATTTAATGACTTCAAAAGAGTTTCAACTGCAGTAGAAATGAATCACAGACTTTAATTTAATTATGTAGCCAGAGGCGACTCTTTTAGAGATTGATTAAACAAAATAAAAGTTCTGGTGTCGTAAAAACTAAATGCTTTCGTTGGAAAGTTCCAAAAGTTTTGTAGCGACGCCTTGAATTTTAAAATTGTGAGAGAATCTTTACAAAATGGCCAGAAATACTTTAAAAACTTGGCGTAATTAAATTCTGTCTCCTCAAGTAGTTTAACAAAAAAGAAGAATAATTTAATCATCGAAAACCATCAAAATAATTGTTATTATCTGACTTTTATTATTATTTTTTCAGAATTATTTCCCACATTCTGATTTTAGTTAAAAATTTAGCTCACTGTATTTAGGCATTAAACACAATAATGACTGCAAGCTACAGACTACAAGTTGTCATATATAGAATACACGTGCGTATATCAGAATGATTATTTTTACTACTACAGACAACACGGTTACTGGTTGTTGTCCCTGCTGTTTTTGTGGTTGTAGTCAAATTGAAATAATTTCTATTTTCATGAACGTCAATGAGTAAATGCAGTGTTGCCAGTATGATAAAAATAGATTCAATTATTGCCAACTTAAAAATATATTTTTTTATTTTATAAAATGAAACAACAAACTACATTTCCAAGCTAATGAATTGATTTCATGTCATATACTGTGGACTTTAAATATATTTTATTGGAATAACACTATATAAGAGTATTAAATACATGAAAGCGGCTACACTGGCGTTTGAAGAGAATTCTACACAAACAACAACACATGGTTATTGATTTGGTGGTCTCCTTCTAAAAATAATTAAGTAGCTGACTACGAGGCGACGATTGTAGCCAACGGCTTTTGTAGTCGGTGTTCGTGTAGCCTGCTGTCGTTATTGTGTTTAAAGCCTTAGTTGTATCGAAAATTGTTGTAGTTTTCATTTGCATTTTCCCTTGAAAAAGTGTTCAAAATGTGGCACTCATGTTGATTTCTTTTCTAGAAAATAATGCAACATTTTTTACACTTTTTAACAGAAAATATCACCATTCTGTCATTTTAAAATGAAAAATTTATAAAAAAAGTAATCCAAACCCTGCTATGAAGTATTATGTCTGTTTAAAACTTCTACAAACTGCCACGTAAAAAAATGTTACATGTTTTTGAGAAAAGAAAACGCCATCAGTCATAAACCTGCAGTAGGGCAAATGTTGTGTCAATTGTTTTGTGTCTGTTTAAACGAAGAAGGCGCAGTACTGGTCTCTGAACATTATCGACAGCGATTGCAGCAACAGATTGCCTCAGACCACTTTGGAAGGGGCGAAGCATGAATAAAAAACAAAATATTTTAGATTATTTTTTAACATCTACCCTCCTCCTCTCCCCAGAAATTAACCCCTGCCATAAACAGTTTTCGCAAAAAAGTATTGCACGAGTAGAAATGCTCTGTTTGTAGTGAAAAATAAAAAAAATATACCGCCTTACTTATTTGCACCACTGTACCCATAAAAATATTATTAAACATGATATCCCTTTTTTTTCTTTTCGGACTTTCGTCTGGCCTGTTTTCTTTGGCTGTTTATATATTTACAAATAACCAATAATCTCGGCAAAATAACAACAGAACAATCAAATTGCTAATTAGCCACAGCACACAATCGTCAAGAGATTCGCCAGGGGGATGGATATAACAACTTGATTACAAACGCTTTATGTCCGGTTTCTGTTGGGATAAACACAAAATGTCGTGTTGATTAATTAGTGTGTTGGTGTGTGCGGAAAGGAAGTTGTGGAAAAAAAAGAAACCATTAAATAAGTTTGTTAAGAGGAAACGTTATTTCCTTTCAAAAACTTCTATCCGACGAAGACAATCGTTAGCACAGCACAGTGGGCACAATGGAAACGGTGTTGTCAAAAAGTTATCGTAACCTGGTTTTATTTTCAAATAATTATTTTCATTTTCAAATCCACCGATTTCCACATAAAAGAATCGGGAACTGTAGAGGATCAGATATATAATTTCAGTGTTAAAAAATTTAATTTTTTTCGAGTTTTTCCATTCACTTTAACTCACGAACGGACGAACCGATTTTGACCCGGTTTGCGGTGATGGACGTTTTTTAAAGAGCCGATTACTTTGTAAAATTGATTGTAAAGGCCATTTAAAATTTTTGTAAATAAAACCACTTGAAAAAGTTTTTAAGTTCATTTTGTGAATTCTTAAAATCTTAAGGCTCGAATCGGTTCACATTCACAGGAAACTTGCGTTTGGGAAGGCCGCTAGATTGAATTGCAGCATGTCACTTAAGCATTAAACACAATAACGACAGCAGGCTACACGAACACCGACTACAAAAGCCGTTGGCTACAATCGTCGCCTCGTAGTCAGCTACTTAATTATTTTTAGAGCGACACCACCAAATCAATAACAATGCGTTGTTGTTTGTAGTAGAATTCTCTTCATGCGCCAGTGTAGCCGCTTTCATGTATTTAATACTCTTATATAGTGTTATTCCAATAAAATATATGTAAAGTCAACAATATATGACGTGGAATCATTTCATTAGCTTGGAAATGTAGTTTGTTGTTTCATTTTATAAAATAAAAAAATATATTTTTAAGTTGACAATAATTGAATTTATTTTTATCATACTGGCAACACTGCATTTACTCATTGTCGCTCAACAAAATAGAAATTATTTCTATTTGACTACAACCACAAAAACAGCAGGGACAACAACCAGCCGTGTTGCCTGTAGTTTTAAAAATAATCATTCTCATATACGCACGTGTATTCTATTTTTGACAAGTTATAGTCTGTAGTCTGCTGTCGTTATTGTGTTTAATGTTTTACATACACATACACACACACACACACACATAGACTTATAAACAGTCAGAAGCGCTTCTTAGGGATTCAAAACCGTCGAGATGTGAGGAGAACTGGCTTAAAACCAGCAGCTTCCCGATTTTGGAACATTTTCGATTTTCCTAGCGGAAAGTAAAAAAAGGCTGCTCCGCTTTTTTATCATCAAATGGCCCAATTGAAAATCGAGTTGGGTTAAAAGTTTATTGCAAGTTTGGAGCTGCTCAAGAGGACCTCCATACGTAGAATTTAACGCCTTTTTTGAGAGCATATTAAGACCCATGGCCATTGGGCCAGTACGCAATGGTTGTCGCATTGGAAGCAAAGATTGGGGAGTTTATTAAGGCCGATATCTTGGAGAGAGCATGGCAAAATGTCACCGGCGTAGGCATCATTTGAGCCATAGACACGGTCAACATTTACACGAAATCCTTTATAAAATAATCCTTTATTGAATAATGAAAATCGTTCTACCGACTTAAAGATTTCACAAATTTCTTTAAGTTTTATGCTTTTTTCTAATAAAACCTGAAAGTTGCTAAAGTCATTTATAAAACTCTTTACTCATTGTAGTGAAATATACCAGAGTTTAGGGATGAACTTGAACTCACGAACTCTACACTGATAAGCTGGCATAACACCAAGTGATTTAAAGGACTGTGTGGTTGTCATATTTAAAAAAAGAAACAAAAACAATAAGAATATTTCATCAAAAGAATCTATTTAGAAAAACATAAAACCAAATTTCTAACGACCAGTCTATCAACTGTTTGTTGGCAAATAAAAAATTCACTTGCCATAATCAAATACTTGCGAAAGTCATCAAAAGCTACTGACTGCTACAGTTTATTATTTGCCCCTAAAAATATGCAGGATTATGCTGGAAGTTCTTCACTAGAATAATAATTCGAATTTCGAAATAAAACAATAGCAGGATAGACATAATGGCTGCAGTTTTTTTTAGTGTTTAATAAATATTCAGTTTCCGGGAGAATCCTTTTTCTCATGTCCTTTAGCGAGAGCGTATTAAAACGCAGCAATAAAAACTTGCTTTAACGTTTATCCTCTTTTTATGTAAAACACTAGGAGTCTATTTCTTTACATAAAACCTGATATTAAATACAGATATAATGAGAACTGTAATATTTTTTTATAGAATGTCGATAATAATATTTATTTTTGGAAGATATAAAAGAGATTTTTATTACAACATTTCAAGACTTCTAAGCAGGCCGTGATGAACATAAAGAAATGAAAATTTACAGGAGTTTTTAATAAAACGAATCATGGAAAAGTGAAAACAGTGCCTCGTTCTCAAGATTTTGCGGTACAACGTCTACATTTGCCTCGCTACAGACACCACGAACGTTTTGTCTTGATATATGTGACAGCAACGGTACCGTGAATCTTCACTGTAGCGATTAAGTTGCGCACAGTGTCTCAGAAGTAACCAAATTAAGAGGAAAAGTTTCTTGCATTTTACAAAGTGATAGAGTGAAATTTTTCCCCATTTTGATTGTTAGTTTTCACAATTAAAATTCTTTGTTTAGGAGTGTAGCTTTCCATGGTTAAAATTTCCCAACTTTTTACTAAATAAATGTCCCAGGATGACAGCACAATTCTTGAAGGTTCATTATTTGACAGGCGATTTACTTCCTAACCTCAAATTTAACAATTCTTTAAGTGCTAAAATTTGTTATTTTATATGAAATTAATTGTGCGGCAGCCGTTCAACAGCCAGTCTTGGAGTAGCCCCTCCAGGTATGACCACGATTCCTCAGTCACTTCTTTACTACCGAAATATATTTTGTTTGTCCTTCAGGCTTCCAGCTGTTGCGAATCTCAGTCTGACTTGTCTCTTTCTGTGGAAGTCGAAGTCGTTTCAATATCAATCATTCGCACGAGTGCCCCTAAGAAAATCTCTTAATATCCCACGAGGTATGCAATAATTTTTGGCCACTTATTCACGTATTAGTAATATTTTTCAAGCAGAAGATAATTATTACTCATACGCCAGCAGCGGCCAATAGGAATGATATTCGAGATATTCGCATACAAAAACAAGTCCAACTTCCAAGTTACTGGACCGATTTTCGTAAAACAAATTGCATTTTGTAAATAAATATGAAGAGCTTTTTCATTTATTTCAAGAACCCACTCATAAGCTCTTATAAACAACAACTATTTGCATTTAAAAATGACGCTATAAGGAGATATTTATTGCAAAAACTAGTTAGAAACTAAACGAATCGAATTCGAAGCCAAAAACCATTTAAAAAATATTCTTATTCCAAACAATTGTGTGCCAGATAATAAAAAGAAAGTTTCATTGCAACTATATATCTGGGTTATATTGTCTCTTAATTCTCATGCAGTTAAAAATAAAAAACAGCCGGTCTAAATTTATTTGTAGTAAAAATTTAAGAACTCATTTAGTTAGACAAGGTTAATGATATCCACAGTTAAACTAGATTTAGTTAGACTGAAAGCAGAATATAAACAAACTCTTGGGGGAACGTTAGTTTTGCTTAAAGTGTTAATATTTAATGAAATTAAAAAAAGTGACATGTCGCCGGAGAGATCAGAGTTTCAGGTTACGCTCAAATACATTTGAACTTAATCGACAACTCAAAAACACGGCCTTAATAAACTTAACTGGAAAAATATACAAGAAAAAGATTATTTTGCAGGAACATTTTAAACATTCGAAAAATACTTCTGAGCATCAAATTACAGCTTCTTCTAAGATATTTTATTTGCAACGAGTTGTCACTAAACTGTGTTGTTAAACTGCAAAACTGCTTAAATTTATTATAAACAATTTACAACATCGTATATTATTTGTTATAATAATTTTTCCAAGTGAGTAGTACAGCGGACCATGACCCTGCTGCTGCTTATTTCTCTAAATAAATCAACAGTTCTTTGTAAATTTGAAAAACCATTTATTCTCATTAAAATTAATTTGCCTTTAATAATTAAATATGTCATTTACAACCTGACGTTTAGGCCGCCTTAAGCCACACAATACACAAGTTAATTCAAATTGGGAAAGTCATGGTAATTTCGTGGCATATTTTGAGGAGATTTTGCGTTTCTTTTTAATAAATCAAAATGAAAAAAAAAATTAATTCAGTAAATTTGTTTGAACTAATTCATATATTAATTGCAATTTCAAAGTTCTTTTGATAAAATTTTTTTTTACATTCATTTCATTTTCATTGGCCCAAAGCTGTCGGAAACATTTTGTTTCTTTTATTATTCCCATTCCCATCATCAGCAGGATTAAAAGGAAATTTATTTACTCAAAGGAAATGGCTTCAACTTGGGAAATATGTTTCGTATTTTATTAATAAAAACACAATTGAAGTGCCAGGGGAAGAAAAACTCTGGGAGTGTGTCAAAGAAAATTCCTAAAATGTAGGTGTGAAAATTTTTAATACAAAAAAAATATATAATTTCAAAGCCACTTCATAATTAAGATCTTATATTTTAATTATTTGCACTTCTATTTTATTAACAGGGTGATTCATACAACAATCAACATCTAATTCTATGGATCGCTTACAAAAAATGGCACGAGACACGTAATTGTTAATATTTCGTTGATAGGAAAACTCATCGTCAGTTGGAGAACATCACACGGGAGATTCATTTAGAACAACAAGATCAGCTTATGAAACACAGTGCTCATGATCCATTAATAAATTCAATTATGTCGTTTATATAAGACGGATCGCAGTCAGTCCCAAAAAAATTCTTTAAAAACTATTCTGAATATATATTTTATACAGTTTGGATTAATGAGAACACAAAAAAATATTCTCTGAGTGTAAAACAAAAAACCATAATTGAATATTTCAGAACATTAATGCCGCTCACTTCTTAAATAAACTTTTAAAACCCCTACAATCATAAAAATTCAAAAAATGCATGATGAAATAAACTGATCATGCAATTTTAAAACTGATATCTGATTGAAATTCAATAATAAAAAAAAAAACCAACAACTGATAACTCGAATAAAGCTCATGTGTTTTTGAACAGGAAAATAAAAATACAGGGTGACATTAACACTAAGCAAAACTAACGTTCCCTCAAGAGTTTGTTTATATTCTGCTTTCAGTCTAACTAAATCTAGTTTAACTGTGGATATCAATAACCTTGTCTAACTAAATGAGTTCTAAAATTTTTACTACAAAAAAAATTTAGACCGGCTGTTTTTTATTTTTAACTGCATGAGAATTAAAAAGAGACAATATAACCCAGAGATATAGTTGCAATGAAGCTTTTTTTTTTATTATCTGGCACACAATTGTTTGGAATAAGAATATTTTTTAAATGGTTTTTGGCTTCGAATTCGATTCGTTTAGTTTCTAACTAGTTTTTGCAATAAATATCTCCTTATAGCGTCATTTTTAAATGTAAATAGTTGTTGTTTATAAGAGCTTATGAGTGGGTTCTTGAAATAAATGAAAAAGCTCTTCATATTTATTTACAAAATGCAATTTGTTTTACGAAAATCGGTCCAGTAACTTGGAAGTTGGACTTGTTTTTGTATGCGAATATCTCGAATATCATTCCTATTGGCCGCTGCTGGCGTATGAGTAATAATTATCTTCTGCTTGAAAAATATTACTAATACGTGAATAAGTGGCCAAAAATTATTGCATACCTCGTGGGATATTAAGAGATTTTCTTAGGGGCACTCGTGCGAATGATTGATATTGAAACGACTTCGACTTCCACAGAAAGAGACAAGTCAGACTGAGATTCGCAACAGCTGGAAGCCTGAAGGACAAACAAAATATATTTCGGTAGTAAAGAAGTGACTGAGGAATCGTGGTCATACCTGGAGGGGCTACTCCAAGACTGGCTGTTGAACGGCTGCCGCACAATTAATTTCATATAAAATAAAAAATTTTAGCACTTAAAGAATGGTTAAATTTGAGGTTAGGAAGTAAATCGCCTCTCAAATAATGAACTTTCAGGAATTGTGCTGTCATCCTGTGACATTTATTTAGTAAAAAGTTGGGAAATTTTAACCATGGAAAGCTACACTCCTAAGCAAAGAATTTTAATTGTGAAAATTTACTATTAAAATGGGAAAAAATTTCACTGTATCTATTTGTAAAAATCGAGTAACTTTCCCTCGTAATTCGGCTACTTCTGGTCTTTAATTTGTCTTTCTTTCCAACCAACTAATTTGTCATTTTCCAATTTCCATTTTTCATTTCCACATTTCGGCATTAAATAAATAAAAAAAGCTGTAGCAGAAATCAAACCTTAGCCATGTATTTTACAAGGATCCATATGAAAATGTCGGCGATGAGTTGCCACAATATTTTTGCTTTCATATATTTTCTTTTCTCCAACAACAAGAGAACGCAGCGATTAAAATGCCAACACTTGCTAACATAATTTACACACGCACACAAGAGCACAATAGCTTGTGTTTTCAGAAGATGTTTTTAAAAATACTATTTAAGAAACAAACTACAAGATCTTAAGCAGTTTTTCCAGGGGGACTTATTTTGCAAGTGAAAAGTTCAATAAACTTTTATGTGAAAACAATGGCAAAAACTGATGTCACAAGTTAGAAAAATAAAACGTTTAAATTGCAGTTAAAAACCTGAAATGCTTGAATAGAATTATTTGTTAAGTGGTTTATGCCGCAGGGGGTTGTATGAAAATTAAAAAGAAAGGTTTTGCACAGAAAACTGTTGGAATTAGAATACTTCAGTAAATTATTTACAAAGTTATAAGAGTTAATAATATAAATAAAATTTAATATAAAAGAAAAGAATTAAAAAGTGAATGAAACTAAGAAAATCAGTTTGTACTTGGACTGTTCCAAAACAAATTGTTTTAAGCAGAATACGAGAATTATTAAAAGCACAAGGACTGCTACGTCATTGTGATCCCCACTATTTGTTATGATTTCATCAGTGTTCAACTTTAATAGTGGAGTAATTTTGTTTGTGCTTTCCCCTGTTCAATTTGTAACTCGAATTTTTAAAATGAATTAAAGTTGAGCAGATATGAATTTCAGAATTCTTAATGTTGCCATTAAATTCATTTTTAGAATCGGCAAGAATTTTATTATTTTCGATAAAAAGCTTCCAATTATTTTAGTTGTATCAGAAGTGGCGGCAAGTTGTAACACTTGAAGCAGCATAAATTTCTAGCAGGAAACAGTGTACCTTTGCCAGCAGTCAATAGTTTCTGCAAATGACTTGCGGATGTTCGCTTTACAATTTCGTGTTCACCTTTTTGGATTAAATTCCATTGGATTAATTTGTTTGATGGTACGGAAGCTCTTAAGATAAATAAAATTTCCATACAATTATTTGAAATGCAAAAGCCAACTGTAGCCTTGAAGTATGCAGCTGGTTTTAATCATAATTATATTCAACGAGTGGGCGGTGTGTGTGTGTGTACTAGATAACTTTCACTTAATATTTCCTCTGGATTGCGTGAAGAAGTTATTTGCAAGCAAATAAACTCGCACTTAAACGTGACTTGCGTTGTTAAGCAGCGTATTAAAATTGTAAATTAATTTTTTTGCATACTTTTGGGCTTAAGGTTTTTTCTTTCAATATTTACATAAATAAATAAATAATTTATTTATATTTAATTTAAATAACTAAAAACACCCTCTTTAAAACCTTATTTTCCCTATTCAATAATTTTAAAACTTAATTATTATGGAAAAGACCTTCAGATGTGTGTCTTTTATGTATTAAAATTATGTCAAAATATAATTTAAATTTGATTTATTTTGCGAATTAATAAAAGTTTATGCTTCCAAAAATATTATTTAATTACAAATTATCTCTTGATAAATAGCTTTTGCCTTATTATTATTATTATTTAATTGCATAGACTTTATCTAAAGAAATTAATACTCAGGACGCATACATTTTTAGCTGCAATAAATTATAGAACTTAACGCATAACGATATCGTGTTCTTAATTATTCTGTGTAATCAGTAGAATAATTTAAAATCATAAGCAGACACAAATACATTAAGCAAATACAAGGCTGCCTAAAAGTATGCAATAAAATATATAACTTGAAGCATCCGCAAGGTATGCTATGGAAATTGTGCAACATAAGCAGCAGCTGAGCATACTCTATGCACAGCTGGAGTCTTTCCGAAATGAATTCTATTTGTTGAATATTAATTTCTAAAGAGCGGTCCAACCATAAGGCCCTCTATTAATTGTGAACCACATCTTCAAACTTTTGGCCAACTTATTTCGACGTTTCTTTGATTCTGTGTCAGCTAAATTCAGCCACTGAGAAGCGCTCTAAGACTGTTGAAAGCTTTTACGAAAATCGGCCTAGAGGTCGCCTATTAATACGGTGGAAATTGCACACGGAAAGACGAGCCGGTAGCAATTTTTGGTGAGATAAATATTAAAAAATTTAATTAAAAATTGCTGGTAATAGAATTCCCGATAAATGCAAAATTTTCCTGCGAACGATAACGATGCACGTACACATCAATACACGGCTGTAGTGAAAAGAGTGCGACAACTTTTGCGAAAAAATATTATTCTATTCAATAGAATATTCATATTAACATCGTCGTGCTTATGAAACACACACAACGTTGTTGAAATACTTTCTACGTTGCCCTAAAACACACGCCACCGATTTCGAATTAACAGCCAGCCACCTGCTGAGCAGAAACAAGTAAAAAGCAGTCTCACAGACTTCAAAGAATGAAACAAATCTAAAACAATCCGGCTCAACATGCCAAGTCCTGTTCCATAAATTGATATGCAAATTGATGTTGAACAACAACAACAACAACAACAACAACAACAGCAGTAAGTGGTTGTAGCAGAAGCTGTCAAACGACAAGGGAAAAGATACTTTTCAAAATACTTAATTTAATTATTTTCTTTTCCAAGAAAATGTATTTCTTTTGATTATGCGAGTATATTTAATAACAATTATTCGTAGAGATTGTTCTTCTTTATTTATTTCCTAAGGAAAGATGAAGAAAAGAAGCTGAATAATCAAACAGACAGGATGCGATATTTGCAAGTGTTAGTAACTCATTGTTTGTTTGACAACACAAAGACCGAACCCAGTGAGCAAAATGGTATGATTTCGTCTCAATCAGACTTCATGTCTTGCTAACAGCAGGTAGCCCAGACGCAAGAGAAATGGGACTACATATTTCAAAAATACAGTAGAATCAAGGAAAAGTTAATTCAGGGAAAAAAACTCAAACACTTGGATAAGTTAACGGCGATTCAGTGGCCATTCGGGTTATTTAAAACTACTAAAATTGCAACGTTAAACCTGAAATTCTTTTATCGGATGATGATCCACTCCTAAATTGTTCTTGAACTGCAAAACACTATGAGTTTTAGAACAACAAAAACATTTTTTTATTTTAGTGTCAAGTTTGTGAAATTTAATTGCTTTGTCTCAGGGCTCCATTGGTCCTGATGAGGCTTTCGTGGAAGAACTTTATTTTCTAAATAAATATAGGGTGTTTTTTATAGAGTGATACAACTTTGAGTTGGCATCCCTGCTTTATTTGACCACCCATTTAACAGCTGATGGTTGCTTTGTGTTTAGTTTACTTTGACATTTTATTATGGATCGACGTACACCAGAGCAACGCGTGCAAATTGTGGAAATTTTTAATCAAAATAATGGTTCTGTTCGACAAATTTATGTTGCACTCCCTCCATTTAAAATTTTATTTTCCGATCAAGCCCATTTTTGGTTGAATGGGTACGCAAATAAACAGAATTGTCGCATTTAGAGTGGGGACAATCCACAAGCTTTTGTCGAAACATCAGGACATCCCCAGAAAATTGCTGTTTGGTGCGCTTTATGGGCTGGCGGAGTCATTGGCCCATATCGCTTCAAAACGATGATGGTCAGAATGTTACTATTTGTGAAAATTTGTATTCCAGATGGTGGCTTGTACGCATCAGCCGTGGCGGCCACCTGGCCGAAGTCATATTTAAACATTAATGTCATCAAATTTTCTATCCAATAAAGACCGTTTCATTGATATCAAAAATATACTTCTACGTTTTATTATGATTTAAACTTGTATCACTCTATAAAAACCAAAGCTTTTTATCAAGTAGAAGGGATAATTGTTGAATACTTGAGTGCCGCCTTCCCCTGTACCCGCTCCTGAATGATGTTGAACAGCTCAAGTGAGGGAATATGAATATCCCTTCGTCAGACTGTTTCATTTAAGAGAGAGAGAGAGAGAGTGCTCTGGGGCGCTCGGCCGAATAGAGCGCAGGCATTCTTATTGCAGCCTCGATGATAGGACGGGTCTCCCCGTCTAGAAAGTAGTTGAGGTGTCGGATAGTTTGAGAGATAACGAAAGAGCAAAGTCCTCGAAAAGAGCACTCGTGCCAGTGTCCATCATTTGCGCTGTCCGTAAGGACCAAGACTGCATTATATTTTTTGCCAAGATTTCCTTCTGGTTCTTCCTATCATAGCATCCATCTGGGAAAAGGTCTGTCGATAATCATGATGGTAGTCGTTTGTTTCCCTCTCCAGCCTCTGCCCACCTCTAACTTGTAGAATAGTCCTGAACACTGTAAAATTTTTCTTTTTTTCCTTTTCAAAAGCCAGACAGAATTCGGTTGCAGGTGGGACTTTTTTGTGGACGTTTCTCTCTGACGTCTCTCCAACGTTTAAGAGTTTTGTTTTCTGGGCATATTCTCTTCTTTCTTCCTTTTCATATGGCACAAGAGTATATGACGCTTTTATTTGATTAAGTTTGCGATTGTATGTGTGAGTGTGTGTGTGTTTGTAAATTCAAAATTACATATTGACTTCCTACTTTCTGTTGAACAATTTCATTTATTTCTGAGAAATTTAACTTATTCATGTGCTTTCGTAATTGTAAGTGCAGCTTTTTTGTGTACTTATTTCAAAGGACTTAAAGGATTTCCAGTTTATCCTTGCAACAATAAGATTTTGTCAATAAAAATACTTCAGCTCTCATATGAAACAAATTGGCGAATATCACTTTTTATTGTTATTTTGTAAAAAAAAATAGAAACCAATTTTTAATCGAATATTGCAAAATACTTGTACGGGAATATTTAAGGGATTATTTTAGAAATTTAAATCAAGGACATGGAATTGTTTGCTAAGCAGCGTTTTTTTGTTGGTCGGTTGACACAGTGAACACAACCCCATCAGTCGAATCGAATAAATGAATTTGAGGTGGAGGAGTTGCTGCTCAGTTTTCTACGGCTGCTGGTTAATCTGTAGGTCCAAATTTCGAAAATATGGGGCCCTATATCGGTAATAGTGCGGCGAATGTTGTATTCCAAGTGGACAAACGTTTCGGTATTATCGGCCTTGACTAGCGATTTTATAGATCCCGGTAGAAAATAGTTCTTTTCTTTTTTCTTTGTCGGGCACTTAGGGAATGACCCCTACATATGCAGGGCATAGTGCCCGTCAATAAAGTGTTGCCAACTTGAAGTTTTACGCCGCTATAAAAACACTCTACGTATTTGATTTTCCTTATCCAGCCACTATTTTTGTCAACGTCACGCCCAGATAATATTAAGAAACCGAAAACTCCTCTACACTGTTTCTGCAACAATTGACTCCTGTCTTAGAGAATAGCTACAGGCTGTCAAAAGTAGTTAACTTTTGCCAACGTCACGCCCAGAAAATATTAAGAAAGAGAAAACTCCTCTACACCGTTTCTGCAACAATTGACTCCTGCTTTAGAGAATAGCTACAGGCTGTCCGAAGTAATTAATTAATTGGTTATGTCCTGACGCAACGTTATTAAAACTTCTTATTATTTTAGTTTCCTTTATTGGCCACCTTGAATGGCTTGAAAATAATATGGAAGTTATTAAATTTTAAGAATTAACTCGCAGGAATTATTTTGTGAAGAGCTTTTCAGAAATTTTATTTTTATTTTCCGGACGATAAAGACTTATGAACACCCTCTGTTGCCATTGACTACTTAAGCCACACACACACACACAACACGTTCTATAGGTACAAGTAGAACCCAGTTGGCCACGGCTTTGTGAAATTTTGAAGAAGGGGTTCAGGGATATCGTACGTTGTAGAAGACAGTACGGAAGACAGTTCTGCACAAATTGTTGAAGAATTTTTTTTCATACAAATAACTTCGAAGTTCAGCTTGTCACTGACCTTTTCCCAATGACAAGCAATTTTATTGAAGACTAATCGCACGACATTCTTGTCAAATAATCAAATAAAGATGACATTCTTTAAATTATCCAGCAGAGAAGCTAAACCTCAGACGACATGTCATGCATCCATTGCCTAAGATAATGTCGTCTACGACTATGTGGTCAACTGGGATGTTAAGTGTAATTTTAATGTACTCTAACATGCTTGAGGTTAGTGTTCGCGTGTGTGTATGTGTGTGTATCTTATACGACAAATAGCTGCTGCTGCTTCAATGGCAGTATGACGAGAAAATCTCCAGCATGAATTTTATGTGCTTCAATTTGTCATATGAATCGCAGGCTTATGAAGGATTTTAAAAAACTGGAGACGTTGTTGTGGCTACATTTCATGTCATTAAGATTTCAGCGAGTGTAAATGGCCTTTTATTTTCAGCAAGAAAAAAAAACAAAATGATTATGATTCCCAGAACTTTTCTTATCTTTCAATACTTTGAAGGATTTTTCTTTTGTGTGGAAAATATCAGCCAAAAAAAGCTCTTTATTTCTGTTTTATGAATTTACAAAATGAATGTCATGTCCTTTTTTCCAGTTGTTAAACGCAGACAGTGTGGATGTCTGCACGGTTTCATGTCGCTGTACAAGAGCAGCTGAACACTGGCCGAATTGAATTAACAATTTTGCTGAAGGTAAAATAAAAATATATTTAATTAACAACTGAAAGTGTGTGAAAACATTTTTTAAGTACAAAAAAGGACATCAGCAGACAGCTGCTGGTATACGGGGTTATTGAACAGTAAATGTTTTAAGGATTAAAGTGATTTTTCAATTTGCTGGCAAGTCAAGAAACATCTTCTTTTTTTTTCTTTAATTTAAAAGGTTAAGGGTGTTACTTTTGATTGTAGGGATTTAAAAGCAGGGCGCTTTTAGTTACAGGATCAAAGAGCATTCCTGGTCTGGAACATATTTGAAGCTTTTTTTTTTTTAAACAAAATTAGTTTCTTCTTTTTTTATTTTGCCATGGCAGGATATTAAAATGTCCAGTTTTTTTAATTTCATTTTTGTTATAATAAAATTAGTGTAGTTTGCTGGAAGTGAAAAAGGAAGTTTAAATATTTACACGCTGAAAATGAGAATCATTTATGAACGAGTACAAGCCTTTACAAGTGCGAGCCTTAACATATTAATTGACAACAATTCGTTATAAGTTTTTATTTGTATTTAAAGTAAAGGGTGTTTTTTTATTGGTATGGATATTTTAAATGGAATAAAATAGAGATAAACTTTTTAAATTGTCAGGAAACTTACTTCCTGCCAGAGATAATCTTCCGGCGTCATAATTAAAGTTTAGGTTGTTTTTTAAAGAGTGATACAACTTTGAGTTGGCATCCCTGCTTTATTTGACCATCCATTTAACAGCTGATGGTTGATTTTTGTTTAGTTTGCTTTGACATTTCATTAGGGATCGACTTACACCAGAGCAACGCGTGCAACTTGTGGAAATTTTTAATCAAAATAATGGCTCTGTTCGTCAAACTCATCCATTCAAAATTTTATTTTCCGATGAAGCCCATTTTTGGTTGAATGGGTACGTAAATAAACAGAATTGTCGCATTTGGAGTGAGAAGAACCCACAAGCTTTTGTCGAAACATCATGACATCCACCGAAAATTACTGTTTGGTGCGCTTTATGGGCTGGCGGAGTCATTCTCCCCTGTGGCTTCAAAAACGATGATGGTCAGAATGTTGCTGTTTGTGAAAATTGGTGTTCCATATTGCGCCTTGTACGCGCCAGCCTTGGCGGCCACATGGCCGAAATCATATTTAAACATTAATGTCCTAAAATTTTCTATCCAATAAGGATCGTTTCATTGATATCAAAAATATAATACTATGTTTTATTATGATTTAAACTTGTATCACTCTATAAAAACACCCTATATAACTTCTGGCATAACACCGCCATGGCTGGTGGCTCGCATGTAGTCTGATCTGGAGGTTTAGTTTTTGATAATGAGACAAATGTTGAACTCCATCAAGTCAATGGTCTCGGCGTAGACTAGCGACTTTAAGGAGTTCAACTGAAAATATTCTAGCGGCGTTAAGTCGTACGATCTTGGAGGCCACTTCACGGGTCCGAAACCTGAAACTTTGTGGTGTCGAAACGTCTCCTTGAATAAATGAAATGTGGCACGAGATGTATGACATGTTGTATCGTCTTGTTAAAGCCGCACAAGGCAGCGGTACATCATTTTAATTGGTGAATGAAAGAGTCAGTGGTCAGGGCTTTCTAGCGATCGCCGTTCACTGTAAATAAGTACGGACCAATAATTCCACCAGCCTATAAAACACACGAAACAGTGAGTTTTTTTGTGTTTTTTTTTATGTAACGTTGTCACAACTTGAGGATTATCATCAATCCAAATACGCCAGTTTTGTTTTCTAACGTTCTATATGAAAAACGTTTTCAATAAAAGAAACAAAAATTCGCGCGTCACGTCTTGCGAACAGAACCATCATGATTTCCAAAATTAATTTCCACAATTTGTAACCATCCTTTTTTTTGAATCGTGTGCCGGCCTCCATTTGAAATTGAATTGTTTTGTATCTCTAAAAAAAAACACCCGTTATATATTAACGAGTTCATGCCACTTCTGGTTATTTAACAATGCGAGCACGCAATTTAATCCCGCCGTTTATAGCCATTTAATATTGTAGTGCTCCATCATGGGACATGCATTGTCATGCAGTCCTGATTACTTGTCATGTCATATCAGTTGAAACCCTTCGTCAAACTCATACAACTACTCACACACATGCACTAACATGCAACTACTACTCGTACATGTGCTTTTGGTGGCGTTATTGATATTCGGCACTCAAACTTACACGTCATTTATTTTCATTTGTTGTTCTCTTGGGTAAAATGAGCAGCCATTTTGAAAGCAGAGAAATAAAAACAATATTTTCACAATAATAATAATAATAAAGAAAACAAACAGAAATGAAATGAATTATAGATGCAAGTGGTGCTCGTATCGAATTTATTTTCCCTCCCCGCGATTAAGTGGCCGGTCAGCTGTCAACCAAACGACACTCAATCAATATTGAGGTCAATTTGAAATTTTTTATTATTATTTATTTCTCTCTTTTTAAGTGGAAGACTTGTAAAGCTTTTCTAACGAAAAAATATATTGATGATAATGGGAATTTTTTATTGACTTGTTTCGGCGAAACCCTTCATGTGTTATTCGAATCGATGATGTTGTGTGTATGACGTGAGTGGAATATCAGGACGTAGTCACGTCATGAAAGAAGATGAGGGGGAAAAACTACTATATTTTAGGGCGTGGTTTTAATCTTTAATGACATATTTTGCAAGATTTTTTTTCTATGGAAGTCGGTTGGTCCTTCAAAGGGGGGGATTTGAAATAATACGATTTTTGGAGAATATTTTTTTCTTAACTTTTCACGGGTTCTGTTTAAAATTTTTAAGTGAACAAAATGAAGTGTGAGGAATTGATTTGTTGAATTAGAAGGTGTTTAAAATCCAGCGGTCTTATTGTTTGAGATTCAAAGAAAATTATTTAGGAGTTGATATTGAAAAACACAAGGATACAAATTTTTTTTCAAAGAATAAATATTGAAACCAAGTAAAATTGCAATAATAGGCTGGACTAGTTCTGGAAAAATTTTGATAAGTGCGTCACGAGTATCAACTATTTCTATTTTAAATATTGTGAATGTGAAGGTCAAGATTTGAGTGATTTCTAGCTTTTGTATCTAATTTTAAATACTCAATAGTCAAAAAGAGTCGTTGGATGCTTTCAGAGTTGTATTTTATAAGCAAAATACAACTCTGCATACAAATCTAATATAACATAAACTATACAACCCTGGACAATATAGAAAATTATAGCAAACGTCAAAATAAAGCTGACAAAAAAGGGCAAAAGCTAGAAATCACTCAAAACTTAACCTTCACATTCACAATATTTAAAAATAGTAATAAAAATTGATACATAATTCATTCAAAAAATTTAAAGAGATTTTAATAAAATTTTTGTATGAATATAGGGCTGATATTTTCATTATATTCTACTAAATTTGTTAACGTGTAATTGAAAATTTGCTTTTCACTTTTTACAATAATAATAGTTTTGAAACTATTAATAAAAGAAAATATTTTTAATTTAAAAAAGAAAGATCTCTGAGATAAGATAAGACTAGAATTATTTTCATTTATAAAAAGATTTTTGGGCTATTAAATAAATAGACTGAGCGCGGTAATTGAATATTTAATTTAATATTAATATATGTAAATCACAGCCCAACTGCTATGGCGTTTTCTTTTCTAGAAAACATGTAACAATTTTTCACTGATTTTCTAAAAAGTGGCGGTTTGGAAAAAGTTTTAAAATAGAAATAATTTTTCGTGAGAGATGTTGGTTTGATTTCTAACAAATTCCCTATTTTTAAATGGCAAAATATTGCCATTTTCCGTTAAAAAGTGTGAAAAATGTTGCATTATTTTCTACAAAAGAAATCGGCATTAGTCGATTTGACACGGAATCACCCATATGAACAAAAAGAAAGATTTCAGTAAAAAGCATTCTAAAATATTTATGTATATTGAATGAAATAAAAATTATGTTGTGGCTTTTATATAAAAAAAAAATTTAATTTCCAACCCTGGCTCCCTGTTTTTGATTTTTCAGGGGGCAAATTACAGCACTCGATATCGAGCGAAATTACGAAATATTTCAATAGAGTTTATATGGAAATATTTTAAAATTTCGAATCGTATCGAATGCCGTAATTTGCCCCCTGATTTTGAATAATTATTTGTTTCTTTCTTATTTACAAAATATATTTGATTACTACAGAAAAAAACAATTTATTTTACTGTAGTTACTTTAATATTAAAAAAAAGCTTCCATCTCTGGAGCTGCACTTTTGTTTTTTTTTTTTTTTTATTTCTAATACCAAATAATTTCTTTCGAAGTTTAATTTATAAAGCAAAAAAATATTAAGGGGGTTACTTTTATGTTAAAAAAAAGAATTTATAATTCTTCAAGCCTGTACTTTCCTTTGATTTTTAACACCAATAAACTTCTTTTTAATATATAAAATATATTTAATTAAAAAAAAATTGTTGTATTTAGTTACTTTTATATATAAGAAATATGTTGAAATTTCCAAGCCCGGGATTTTGATTTTCAACACTAATTTCTTACTTTCTTAAATAGGCTGTTTTTTATAGAGTGATACAAGTTCAAATCATAATAAAACATAGTATTATATTTTTGATATCAATGAAACGGTCTTTATCGGATAGAAAATTTTATAACATTAATGTTTAAATATGACTGCGGCCATGTGGCCGCCATGGCTGGCGCGTACAAAGCGCAATCTGGAACACCAATTTTCACAAACAGAAACATTCTGACTATCATCGTTTTTGAAGCCACAGGGGAGAATGACTCCGCCAGCCCATAAAGCGCACCAAACAGGAATTTTCTGTGGATATCCCGATGTTTCGACAAAAGCTTGTGGATTGTCCCCACTCCAAATGCGACAATTCTGTTTATTTACGTACCCATTCAATAAAAAAATGGGCTTCATCGGAAAATAAAATTTTGAATGGACGAAGTTCGACGAACAGAACCATTATTTTGATTAAAAATTTCCACAATTTGCACGCGTTGATCTGGCGTAAGTCGATCTCTAATGAAATGTCAAAGCAAACTAAACAAAAAGCAACTATCAGCTGTTAAATGGGTGGTCAAATAAGGCAGTGATGCCAAGTCGAAGTTGTATCACTCTATAAAAAACACCCTATATGTAAATTATAATAAGTTTTATAAAAAGTTTTTGAGTTTCCCAGCTCTGATGCTTTTGTCTTTTCTGATTTCTAAAACCAACATCTTTCTTTCTTTCAAATATTTTTTATTTATAAAAAATTAGAGCGAATTTTTGTGGATTAAATATATTTGATTTATATAGAAACAGAGCGAATTTGTTTGGATTAATTGTCCATTCCTGGACTCGTACTTTTAAATTTGTTTAATTTTCAATACCTATTTAAATCTTTTTAAGCGCAAAACGGTTTAAATTAACAAAAAAAAATAAAACAAATTATTTACTTATTCAGGAATTGTCCAGCTCTGGATTTATATTTTTAAAACAGCATTCCCCCACCGAAATCTTTAGCTTTTCTGGGGACTCCAGAAAACCGATTTCACATACAGACAGAGGGACAGCACTTCCCTCTTCATAAGGACTCAAAATACTCCCTGGGGTCATCTATTAATATGGTGGACCTTTAACACGGAATAACAAACCCTTTAGCTGTTTTGGCGAAATTTATAAAAAAAATATAGAATTAATTGAATTATAAATATTTAATTTTCTTTTCGTTAAACCCTTCCCAGAATAAAAATAAATTTTTCACAAAATTTTTTTTATGAGAATTTGTGAAAAACTGTACGTCTTCCATAAACATTTTCTAGGAGATTTTTTTTCTCTTATTTCTGAAGGAGGGAGCATCGATTCAACTAAAAAAAGACTTTCAACAGAATCGTCTTCATTTCATACAATTTTATTTCTTTTATTTGATTTGTTTGACATCTGAAAAGCATTTCTTCTTAACCACGATGTGCAGCCATTTTTTCAATAACTTTTCTTTCTTTAGTTTTCGCAACAACAAGAAAAAAAAGGATATTTCTTTTATGCGCTTGAAAACCTCGTTTGAATAAGTCAATGACCCAGCTGACGGTTTGACTATCTTTCAGTCCTTCGAATCCCAGTCTGCTGCAGTTCTGAAAGTATCCATCGTTAAGTTGGCTTGTAGTACATAAAAGCCACTTACAGTGCACTTCAACACTTATTGAATCTTATTGATTTTTAAACTTGTACGTTCTTTCCGTTTTTTAGACCAGCGCTTTTGTCTTCTTATTATCTTTTTTTTTTTTGCTTTTTTGGTAAACATATCCTTCATACAAATAAGGAGGAAAGGATTGGAAAATAAAAAAACAAGCAAGCCAAACATCAAACCAAATGGCCATAATATATATACATATATGACACACTCACACACATGCATGCTTTAATACTGTAATCAATAAAAAGGCGTTTTAAATGGAAAAAATATTTAAAATAGAAAAAGCGTACCAACTGTCAGCGATAAGGAATATTATTTTCTGTGGGGAGTTTAAAGAAAAATAAAAACTCATGCAAACACACACACACACACACACACACACACACATACACACACGTACTAGTGTGCACACATGCGAGTACATTCATAATAACAACAGAAACATCTCTAACGACCGCTCCTTTGCGAACATGTACGCCTCACTGGAAGTCCTGCTGTGCAAAAAGGACTTCAAAGAGCACGAACTGTTTTCTTTTGTTTTCACTGTTTTAACATTCTCTTTGCCACGAAACGGCAATTACATGTTTATGTAACATATTTCAATACTTTAACTCTTGAATATTTAATATTAGGCCTGTTCACGAACAGCAGTTGAGCCAATTCGATTACACGAATTATTGACAATTTTTTACAAAACATGTGACCGGCCATATGGCATCAGTGGTGGCTTTAAAAATTTATATATCTGATCACAGTTGCCACTGTGGTACAATTGAACCAAAAATTGTTGTTTTTTTTTACGTTTGGTTCGCTGGTTAATTTTTCTTTTATTTTCTTTTTTGAAATGAATATTTTCTTTTATGAAAAGTTAACGATTATAATATAAATAAATTTTGAAAGTTTTATCATGCCTGTAAAAATGTATTTACGAAAATTATTACTCTTCACAGTAGTAAATAAAAAAGCTATGTTGGCAACACTGATCGATTGTTACTTTGTTTATAAGTCAGAAATTGACAATTTGACTTCAGTGTAAAAAGTATTGTACTATGCTGGTATGCAAATAAAATTTAAAAAATTGGTTCTCTTTTTTTTATTTTGGTTCTTCTTTTTATGGATTTTGGTCCCGAAGAAAAATTTAGAGTGGCAACCGTGTATCTTATCAGTTAGTGTTCTCGACTATTTTATAGAAATAAAATAGGCAACCATTCATTTGATTTTATAAAAAAAATATAAAGATTTGAAAATTAAAAGAATTATGTTTTATTCGAAAAGCTCAGCAGCATTCAAAATCACAACAGTTTTGCGGTCGGAACGTTACAAAGATCACTCCTGGATCAACTGTTTACCCTATTTCTTTTTTAACTTCGTGTATATGAGGGCCACCCTAATATTTTACAAAAAGTTTCTTAAATACATGCAAATCAACCACTTACCCATGTGTGTCTGCTGAAGAGAGCTGGTATGTGCTTTGGAATAATAAAAAGGATAATAAGAAAATGGCATTAACGATGGCAACGACCTCGACCCATTTGCATTGCAACCGATTATATTGTTGCAGCTGAAAAGAGAATAAAAATGCGAAAAATTTCATGAAAATTTAAATTTTTAAAACAATCAATTTTGTAAAAGTCGGGAAAAATGCAACAACTGCTACTTCAACTAGAATTTTTTGCTTCAATTGAAGACTGCAGTTTTTCAATAGTTTGCAAGATCGAAAGTAGGGTGCTACTTTGTACTGTTCGCAGGATAAAATTTCACTGATTTAAAACATTTACTCAACTCACAACCCTGTTGTCGTATTTAAAAAAGCATTTTTAATAAAATTACTTTAAACAAAAAGAAATTATTTTATAAATATTTTAATTAAGAAAAATTTAGTTTCAACATGTTTTCTTCAAATGCAGCGTGTTTTTTTTTGTCACAACTTTGAGTTGGCATCACTGCTTTACATGAGCACCCATTTAACAGCTGATGGTTGCTTTTTGTTTAGTTTTCTTTGAAATTTCATTAGGAATTGACTTACACTTGAGCAGCGCGTGCTCCAGCGTTGCAGTTCTTAATCAAAACAATTTTTCTGTTCGTCAAACTCATCCAAGAAGCCCATTTCTGGTTGAATGGGTACATAAATAAGCCGAATTGTCCTGTTTGAAGTGCGAAGAGGCCACAAGCTTCTGTCGAATTACGATTACAGCTACAGAAAACTACTGTTTGCTGCGCTTTATGAGCTGGCGGGGTTAAACACCATGATGGTCACAATATTACTGTCAATGGGAAACGATATAGAAACATGATTCAAAATCTTTTCGTACCTCAATTAGCTGGCATTAATCTTGCTGATATGTGGTTCCAACAGGACGGAGCCACATGCCACATAGAGGGCGCTACAATTAATCTACTCAAAGAAACTTTTAATGAAAAAATGATTTCACTTAATTGCGCAATTAATTGGCCACCAAAGATCGTGTAATTCAACCCTGTTGGTTTATTTTTTTTTTTGGACTCAGGTTAAGTCGTTGTCCACGTCGATAAACCACAAACAATTGAATACCTGGAACTCAAAATTCGAGGAGTTATTGAAATTTGTGGAAAATTGGTGCTCCAGATTGCGACTTCCACACGCCAGCTGTGGCAGCCACATGGCAGAAATCATATTTAAATATTAATTCCATTAAAATTTCTTTCAAATAAAATGCGTTTCATTGATATCAAAAATATATTTCCTGGTTTTTTAATAATTTAAACTTGTGTCACTCTATAAAAAACACTTATTAACGCGATACAACAGAGCTTGTGAATTGAGCAAATAATTGTTTGTTGTATTCTTGTTGAATTACACTGTACAACGAAAAAAAAAATAAAAGAAAAAAAAACATTTAAATTGTTTATAAAAGTCCCAGTTTGTTTTATCACTATAATCCACAACACAATGCGACTTGAATCTGCCAAAGGATTCAAAACTTTTAACACAAGAAATAACAAATTAATCCTTTAACACCTTTTGAGTTATTAGCAATTTCATAAACTAAAAATTGGATATTAATTTGAGGCATTTCAAAGCAACTATTTTTAAACTCTTGTATTTTTGAGTAGAGGCCGCTTTTTGTTCTTTTTTTTAAAAAGAAGTTATAGCAGGACTAAAACAGAGAAGAGTAACAAATACATGCCAATTCGTTTCTTTTTCTAACGAAAATAAGTGATAAGAATTAGAAAAGCACATGAGTCGTCATAATTTGAAGTGTAGCGGCTTTGGAAAACAGTTGTTCTGCTCTGCTGTGCAAGTTGAATAATTAAAACTGTTGTGCTTTGAAATATTTATCTTGACCTTGTGAATTCACAAAATTTCTGAAATAATTGGCCTTATAAAACTAAATTAAATTATTAATGACATTTTCCGATCCAGGTCTCAATATAATTTTGTATTTAATTCAATTGATTATTCAGTTCTTGGTTAGTGTTTATTTTATAGTTTTCATAAGCAAATTTAGCAAATTTTGCGTTTTAGTTCAGGTGTTATTTTCTACAGCATCTGATTTAAGACTTTCTAACGCGTACAAATAAATGACCAGCATTTGCTTTTGAAATTAATATCATTCGACAATAATTCCCTACGCATGAGATAAACTTTCATATTCTGTTTAGTTTAATTAGCTTTAGTTTAATAACTTTTTAGAATAATTAAGCCGCATCAAAAGAGGCATGTGCTGGACAAATTAAAATTGCAAGAACATTTTCATTAAATTCTTAAAAATATATTTTATTTTTCCTTTTGCGTTGTCAGATAGTTTCTGATTCGCCAATGATTGAATATAAATACACAAGAGCACAGATGATGAAAGTATAACGACTTTCGAAAACAGCTGTTTTGCTCTACTGTGCAAGTTGTATATAGAAAACTGATGTTGACTTTCGCTTTCATGTCTTTCTGAATTAAAAACATTTTTTGTACAAAATGAGCCAATAAAATGAAATGTAATAAATTGAAATTGAAGTTAAGGCATTAAACACAACAACGACAGCAGGCTACACGAACACCGACTACAAAAACCGTTGGCTGCAATCGTCGCCTCGTAGTCAGCTAGTTAATTATTTATAAAACGACACCACCAAATCAATAACCAAGAGTTGTTGTTTGTAGTAGAATTCTCTTCAAACGCCAGTGTAGCCGCTTTAATATATTTAATACTCTTAAATAGTGTTATTCCCATAAAATTTATTTAAAGTCAACAATATATGACAAGCAATCAATTCATTAGCTTGGAAATATAGTTTGTTGTTTCTGTTTGTAGAATAAAAAAAAATATATTTTCAAGTCTAGATTAATTGAATTTATTTGTATTATACTGGCAACACTGCATCTACTCATTGTTGCTCCCCTAAAAAGAACTTAGTTTAATTTGACTACAACCACAAAAACAGCAGGGACAACAACCAGTAGCCGTGTCGCCTGTAGTAGTAAAAATAATCATTCTCATATACGCACGTGTATTCTAATTTTGACAAGTTGTAGTCTGTAGCCTGCTGTCGTTATTGTGTTTAATGCTTAATATTTTCACAATTGAAATTCTTTGTTCAAGAGTGTAGCGTTGGATGGTTAAAATTTCCCAACTTTTTAGTAATCAAGTGTCAAAGGATGTCAACTCAGTTCTTGAAATCTCACCACTTGACAGCCAATTTACTTTCAAAACCTCAAATTTGCCACGCTGATATTAAAATGTTAAAAAAAATCCTGTTTAATGTCGCACCCTAAAGAACTGATGCAGCTAAAGAAAAACAGGGGCACTTCTTTGACTTCTGCCCTGCATTCTTATTCAGCTACGAGGCGTTCTTATAAGGACGCGCAAGCCGTGATCAAACAAATAAAAAAATAAATAAATTTAATTTGGATTTCATTTCGCGACATGCGCCAACACAATTGAAAAACAAAAACCCGCACACACACACACACAAACACTTACTTTAATTGAATTTTAATTTGTTTCGCAATTCGTTGTTTGTCTCAATGGGAGTTTTCATCAATTCAGACACACACGCTTCATGTCTACGATCTCTGGGGATTAATTAAGCGTAAATGTTTAATGGTTTTACAGGAATTCAATAACAGTTTTATGGTTTTCAAAAAACAACAACAAAATCAAAGAATTAAATTTAGAAAATGTTAATCAAATTGTGTTATCATTGGCTTAGCCAGTAAAATGTATTAAGTCCATTTGTTAGCAGTAAATTATTTCCAGTTGGTTTTCATAAAATGTATAGGAAAAAAATAATGAGTATAAAAATTAGTTTTACAGCAACAAACTCCAGGACGTTAATGTTGTTGTTTTTTATCGAAGTTTCTGAGTATCGGACTACTTGCCCTGATTCAGGTTTCTTTGTTTTCATGTCTTTTTCTTAACACTTCAGGGACTTTTTTTTAAGAATCTTGCCGGCCATTATAAATAAAACGACCACATGCAAGTGTTTGTTTTTCGTCCTGTTTGTAAATTTTAAAAATTAATTGATATCTGCGACCTTATCTGACCATCTCTTCATCTCACAGATGTCATAATTCCAAACCAAAAAAATTTTGATTTGATTTAAAATACCCTCGAGAGATTTCGATTTTATGTCGAATTGCTTTCGATTGTGTATAAATTTTTTATATCAGATACGAAGATGAGAAACACAAACTTGTTTTTCGCTCCTAAGGTATTAAACACAATCGCGACAGCAGGCTACAGACTACAACTTCTCAAAAATAGACTACATGTGCGTATATGAGAATGATTATTTTTACTGCTACAGGTACCACGACTACTGGTTGTTGTCCCTGCTGTTTTTGTGGTTGTAGTCAAATTGAAATAATTTTTATTTTGTTGAGCGACAATGAGTAGATGCAATGTTGCCAGTATGATATAAATAAATTCAGTTAATCCAGAGTTGAAAATATATTGTTTTATTATACAAACAGAAACAACAAACTAAATTTCCATGTTAATGAATTGATTCCTTGTCATATATTGTCGACTTTAAATAAATTTTATGGGAATAACACTATTAGTATTAAATACATGAAAGCGGCTACACTGGCGTATGAAGAGAATTCTACAACAAACAACAACTCTTGGTTATTGATTTGTTGGTCTCGCTCTAAAAATAATTAAGTAGCTGACTACGAGGCGACAGATGTAGCCAACGGCTTTTGTAGTCGGTGTTCGTGTAGCCTGCTGTCGTTATTGTGTTTAAGGCTTAGAGGAGGTTTTTTAAAAGAGTATAAAATTTCAAGTTGCCAGGATTTTTTTTAATTTGCGGCAATTTTGTCAGCTGATATGAATAGACGGAATTGTAAATAATTTTTGCAAATTGTGTGAACTTATTTTGAAAATTATGTTTTTATACGAAATATGTAACTCGCACCACGCCTATTTTACGATAAATATAATTGTCGATCAATACTTCAGTAAACAAAAATATCATATTTAAATTGAGTAAAAGGCTGCAGTTTCTGGACTGGTGAAATATTTTTGAAATCCGTGCTGATCAGTGGTGGAGGCGTGGCTTTTTCGACCACGTTGTTCAAAACCATAATGTGCATGAGCTGTCTGTGGTTTAAATAAAACGGCACAACATGCCACACAGATCATGCCACAATTGATTTGTTGAAGAGAACGCAAAGTTCGAGGTTTCGGACTCGTGAGTTGGCCTTCAAGATCACAAGATTTAACGCCGCTAGACAACTTTTTGTGCACATCTATAGAGTCCCTAGTCTATTGAACATATGGAGGCCAATAATTGCCCCGTTGTTGTCGGTAGACGGCTCGATATGTTGGAAAAAGTTATCGAAAATTTAACCTCCAGATTAGATTAAGTCCGAGCCAGCAGCCGTGGCGGTCACATGACAGAAGTCATATTTAAATCATAATGCCAGACGGTTATCTTTTGAATAGAATAAATTTCATGTCAATTAAATAAATTCCAATTCAAACTTCTGTACCTCTATAAAAAAACAGCCTGTTTTTTGTCGTTATCGCATGCAATTTCATGTACGTGTCTTAAGATATCACAGGTCAAAGGGCATACATATCGTTTTCCACTGCGCTTCTCGCTGTTTAAAAAAAATGTCCTATAAATTTTGCCAACAAAAAAAATGATTGTCCTGTTCATTTGAAATAACAATTCAAGCACAAACTTCGATTATTATTGATGGGTCAGTGTTCGTAAGACATGATTAATAATCGAAGGAACGAATGATGACCTCAACATCAATTTAGTTTTCAATACGCACACCAGACCAGCACAGCGCCGTTTTAGAAGGCCGCTACAATTAATCACAAGCAAAAAAAATTTCAATCATATTGTTATTTGCGTTTCCTGATTTCATTCAAAACAGAAAAATAAGTTTTTTTTATCAACTTGAAATTCAGTTTAAAAATTAAAACTATTTTATCTCGATGTTTTTTGCAAGTGCAAGCGGAATTTCTATCATTAACATATTTTTTTTCCAAACACGCATTAATTTATTTAAAATAATAATGAAAACAGAGGCAGGAGTAAATTGAGTAAAAGCTTAATTGCAAAAATAATTGAACAGCGATTTTTTTCTGTCTGGACGCAAGGAAATAATTAAATTTAATGAAACATGTTCAACAATTGTGATAATTTTAATTATGCTTTATATCGTTCGCCTAAAGAGAAACACTTTTGCGGTCATAACTCGCTGCTGTTTAATTAAACAAACAAAAACAAAAAATAAACAAAAAACATTTGAACCGAAATATTTTTACTATTTCAAATCAATTTGTTTTAATTGAATTCAATTATAATTTGCATCATGTGAAGAACATGCAATTTAAGATTTTTTTTTTACATTTTCATCAAGCACTCAACCACTTTTGCTAATGACATATTGAATTTCTAAAAGAAATTAAAGTCTGTTTTTTTGGAAGTATGGAGTAGAAATGCTTCGCCATCATTGGCCACTTGGAAAACAAATATTGTAATTAAAATTTTTTAAATTCTGTGGGAAATGGTGTGATACAATATAATCCAGTGCGAAATATGGGACGTTTTGTGCGATTTGTAAATTTAAAAAAAATATTGTTAAAAAAGTGCCTTCTCCTAAAAAACTCCACTGAAATAATAAAATTTCCTTCAAAGTACCTTTTTCAGGAAAGTACATTTTTCAATTAAGTAAACGTGGTTTAAAAAAAAGTACCGAAGAGGAGGTGCAATTTTACCCCTTATAATTGCGAATTTAAAAAAAATTTCCTTGATATAGTGTATGTCAAGAAATTACTTTTTTCAGTTAAGTAAACGTGGTTTAAAAAAATGTACCAAAGAGGGGGGAGCAATTTTATCCCTTATAACTGCGAGTTTTCAAACAATTTCCTTGAAAGTACCTTGTTGATAAACTGTATTTCAGGAAAGTACTTTTTTTCAGTTAAGTAAATGTAGTTTAAAAAAAAGTACTGAAGACGGGGAGCAATTTTACCCCTTACAACTGGAAATTTTCAAAAAGAGCCGCACGTATTCGAAATTTGTTTTGTTAAGAGCTTTTTACTCTCACGACAGTTTAGAATATGACCGCAGGGCAAAAGAGTACCAAATTTAATTTGTACCCTTTTTTACCCTCTAAAAGTAGTTGAAAATTATATTAAAAATTTTAAACTGGTGTGGAGTTGTTTTTGAGCATTATTTGTATGCTTTTGGAATTTACCGGGACCTAAATTTACTAGTTTCATATTTTTCCTCCTGTTCTTCGCCATTGAATTTCCAAAATCTCCTTGTTAGTGCTACTAAGCGGCGAGAGAGTCGCAATTCGTCTTAGATATTTAAAGAGCGTTTCACTGCAGTTAATGTAGATCAGTAGGGAGCCTTCTCCCAAAAATTTCTTGCAATAACCGAAAATATTATTTTTTATCTCCACTTAAAATAATAAGCAGTTCAAACAACTCAATCATAACTTTTGTTTTTCATTTTCCCACTTGCTTTTACTACAACAAGAAATGCAACAACAACTACAAATAAAACATTGAAAGTTGCCAAGAAACGGAAACTATGAAAGTTTTATTGGACGGACACAAACGTCTGTAATTATTCAATGAAAGTTGTGGTAGAAACCATAATTTCTGACACTAAAACTCGACTGCTGCAATTAAACTCGAGAAAACTTAACTGAATGATTGATTAGAATGGCTTTTATTAAAGCAAAATATCAACTCAATTAATAACAAGAAATTTTCTTTGATTTTATTAAAATAAAACTTTGCCAGAAAACTAAACCAAAACCACCCACAACAAACGTGCAAAGACTTTCTTAATTGCAATTAATAAATAATTTATCTTAATAATTAATAAAAATCCAGTTTTAACAACAAAACAAGTTGGATAATAATTTTATTTGACGGCACTGAAACTTAAAATCTTTTCACTCAAGTAAAGAAATTATATTCAATTGAATTATAATTAACAGGCAGCTGGGGATCAAAAGACCTGATGGAAAATAGTTCAAAGATTAATGGAGAATCAACATCAATTTAATTATGAACTCACAGAGCAGAAGGCCGCTACACTTTCCCATCAAATTAAAGTGCATCTGCCACTGGTTAGAGGCAAAAAAAAATGGCATCAAGTCATCTGTTTATATATCCTGTGAAGTTTTCTTTGAAAACGCGAACAGTAATTTTATTTTATACTAAAATAAAAGGTGTTTCTTATAGAGTGATACAAGTTTAAATCATAACAAAATATAGAAATATATTTTTGATGTCAATGAAACGGTCTTTATTGGATAGAAAATTTTATGAAATTAATGTTCAAATATGATTTCGGCCATGTGGCCGCCGCGGCTGGCGCGTACAAGCCGCCATTTGGAACACCCATTTTCACAAACAGTAACATTCCGACCATCATCGTTTTTGAAGAGATACGGGCCAATGACTCCGCCAGACCATAAGCGCACCAAACAGTAATTTTCTGTGGACAAAAGCTTGTGGACTCTCCTCACTCCAAATGCGACAGTTCTGTTTATTTACGTACCCATTCAACCAAAAATGGGCTTCATCGGAAGATAAAATTTTGAATGAACGCAGTGCACGATAAGTTTGACGAACAGAACCATTATTTTGATTAAAAATTTCCACAATTTGCACGCGTTGCTCAAGAGTAAGTCGGTCCATAATAAAATGTTAAAGCAAACTAAACAAAAAGCGACTATCAGCTGCTAGATGGATGGTCATATAAAGCAGTGATGCCAACTCAGAGTTGTATCACTCTATAAAAAACACCCTATACTACCCGCATCTCCGTTAGTGTATGTCACTAAAAAGGCCTAGTCCAGGACGAAAAATAGGATATTTTAAGAGACTTGTAAATTATAACATAAAAAGTAGAAAAAGTACCTTTTCCAAAAGAAGACTTTTGAAATAAGTATATTTCCTTAAAAGTTCCGTTTTGAAAAAGAATATTTCCAAGGAGTATAATTTTCAATTAAACAAGGTTTAAGAAAAAAAAGGAGTATTAAAAAGGGGTTGGAAATTTACACGTGTTGGGTACCCTTTTTGAATTAAGCACTTTTAGGGGGTAAAAATTAAATTTGGTGCTTTTTGTGTACTCCATACTTTTCTCAACCTAGAGCACAGAGCAGAAAGCTTTCTAGCCCGTGTTATTATTCTGAAATAAATACGAATATATTTTGGTACTTTTTGAAGTTCCTAATTATACGGGATAAAATTGTACCCCTTTTCGATACTTTGTTTTTGTTTATAATGTGTGCTTGGCCCACGCTGACTGTGTGAGGATTAGAGGAGTGGTTCCCAAAAAATATTTTATATTTATAAGCTGCTTATAAGCATCTAATATTTTTTTTATGAATATGGCCTGGAGTTGTTTCACTTCAACTGAATCAACTTTTTATTTGCGCTGTAGAAAAGGAACGTCTAATATTTCCATTGCACGTGCTAAAATTATTTTTACAAACATCCTGTTCTCCAAGTGTATCTGCTAATTCCCCAGAAAGTCACGCTGTTGTTTGGAGCTGCTTGTTAAACTTGTCAACACTTGCGTTGTTTGACTATGATAAATGGGGTAGCATTACTGGCAAATATCAAAACACATTGACTCGATGTGCGTAACGAAATACTTTAAGCGGATGTAACGTGTTTCGTATCTGTTAACTTCAGGCGTCGTACATGAACGGAAACATGTTTTGAAACGTATTTTGGATGAAGAGGCCTTTCATAAAAGTCATTTGGAATATTTTGAATATTTTAAATTAAATAAATTTGTTCCACAACGATTTGAAAATGTTCTTTCTGATTGTATATTTTCATACGGTTTAAGGGAGTTATGAAAATGTTTTTTGTTTTTTGTGTTATAAGTCTGGTGCTTAATTTTACGCGCAGTGAATTCGCCCGGTGGTCTTAAGTCGACCATTTGACGTGTAATTTATTAACAAAATTTTATTGTAAAAATATATGCGTGTAAATGCGACTTATTCTTCAATTTATGAAAAACTTCGAATTGCTTTTCGCCTTTCCCTTTATTCTCTCGACAACACATTTAATGTAAATACAAAAATAACACCCATTTTCTTTTTATCAGCCAATAAAAATATTAAACAGACTCCTTTGAAGGTTTATATGGGCATGTTTTCATTTGCGTTTCCAATTGCAAGACATAAACGAAATACAAGGATTTCCTGATTTTGTAGCAAATTCAAAGTGCTTTTCTGATGTTTTTTCTCTAAATATTTCAAAAACTCTTTATAAAGTGTTTATTTACATAAAAATACCTTTCCAATCTTATATGCATTATAAATATTGGTGGCCATAAAGATGGCGAAAAGTGTACCACAAAATGTTTGCGTCGTTATATATCGATGTATCGGGTGTTTTTTATAGAGTGATACAACTTTGAGTTGGCATCACTGCTTTATTTGACCACCCATGTAACAGCTGATAGTTGCGTTTTGTTTAGTTTGCTTTAACATTTCATTATGGATTGACTTACACCAGAGCAACGTGTGAAAATTGGGGAAATTTTTAATCAAAATAATGGTTCTGTTCGTCAAACTTATCGTGCACTTCGTCCACTTTATGGCGTACATAATTGTCCTTCAGAGCTGCTAATTCGAAGAACAATATATCGTTTTCGGACCACAATTACTGTTACTGATAATATGCATACCGTGAGACGACGAACAGTGTGCTCTGAAGAATCTATAACCGCTGTACAGGAAAGCATTTAAGGTGATCCTAATCAATCAATTCGTCGCCGTTCTCAGCAACTGGGGTTGTGCCCTTCCACTTTATGGAAGATTTTACGCAAAGATCTTGGCTTAAAATCTTTCGAGATTCAACTTGTGCAGGAATTAAAGCCAAACGACTATCGTATGCGCCGCCAATTCGGCGAATGGGCTGAAGCACAAATTGATATTGATTTTGGATTTCCGTTCAAAATTTTATTTTCCGATGAAGCCCATTTTTGGTTGAATGGGTACGTAAATAAACAGAATTGTCGCATTTGGAGTGGGGAGAATCTACAAGCTTTTGTCGAAACACCATGACATCCACAGAAAATTACTGTTTGGTGCGCTTTATGGGCTGGTGGAGTCATTGGCCCATATCGCTTCAAAACGATGATGGTCCGAATGTTACTGTTTGTGAAAATTGGTGTTCCACATTGCGCCTTGTACGCGCCAGCCGTGGCGGCCACATGGCCTAGATCATATATCTAGATCTATCCAATAAAGACCGTTTCATTGATATCAAAAATATAATACTATGTTTTGTTATGATTTCAACTTGTATTACTCTATAAAAAACACCCGATATATAGTCCAGGTCCATATCCTCTACTTTTACCCATAACAAGTCCATTATCATATAACGACAGCGAACTAGATTCACGTTAGTTTGCGTGGCCAACTACGAAGAAGCAGGCACCGCATCAAACAGTCCATCTTGCTTACGGACCCGGTTTGCTGAAACTTGCTTTCAATTCTCCCGATGATGGGCAAATTTTCTAGCTTAATAAACCCAAAAAGGCAGGAAGTGCGTTTGTCTTGCACGCCCATTTTCTTAAATGACTTCAACAATTTTAACACGCTGCTCAATTATGTACCTCTACGTGGCTGATTTGTCAAACACTGAAACAAAAAACTGTCCAATTGTGCAGCAAAAAACTTGACATTGTTCATATCTACGAAAATATATCTTTCAACTCATATAAGTTTTGTCGATATTAAAGGACACTAAAATAACAGAAAATGTACCACAATAAATGTGCGGTCTATTTATCTGCAGTATAAATTGAAAATATTAAATATTTTTGTTTAATTGAATACAATAACAAAGTGAATCGCAATTTTCATAAAACTTGTTAATATCAGTTTTATTGCGAGTGAGAAAAAACCAAATTAATGGCATCAGATTAACACAAAATTTTTCAAATGGAGAAGATTAAAATCTTTCTGTGTTCTTCAAAAAAACAAGCAATAAAATTATGTTGCTTTTTACCAAAACCCCCCCACTTCGAGAAATTCCTTGCGAAATGATAATAAAATATATTTAAGCTTGTCAACACAAAACACACGCATACACACGCAGATGCCAATAAAAAATGTAGGTAACAAACAAAAATGAAAAGGAAAATGATGAGGAATTCATCAAACGACAATAAAACAACATCATAATAATCAATCACACACAATCCAAATATGCCAGTGTGTGTGTGTGTGTGTGTGTGTGTGTGAAATCTTCTGTGCCCACACAACCGAAACGTGTGTCTTTTGTTTCCAAGTCCGCAAGCAAATAAATAATATTTATTTTGGTTAACGATTTCATCTACTCCTGCTTCCTACCGAAGCCAACAGCACGAGGAGTAGGGGAGTTCTTCACATCATGTGGCTGCTTAAGATTTAACGACAACACGAAACTACTGGAGTCGAGTTGTTCCGCATTAAATAAGAATTAGTTGACGAAACAGCTTCTTTGAGACTGTCAACAGCTGTCGGCAATTTATCTTGACATCTTCCATTATAAATCATCGTGTTAAGCCCTTCTTATTGATTTCCCTTGATTGTTTCTTTCTCTGTGAGTTCTTAACTTATCTGCTGAATTTCTAATTTATATTTATTAATACAAAGTATATATAAAAACAACAAACTTGTATCAGCAGGTTGCCTTCTTAGGGCAACATGTATCGGGTGTTTTTTATAGAGCGATACAAGTTTAAATCAAAGTAAAATATATTAATATATTTTTGATATCAATGAAACGGTCTTTATTGGATAGAAAATTTTATGACATTAATGTTGAAATATGATTTCGGCCATGTGGCCGCCGCGGCTGTCGCGTACAAGCCGCCATCTGGAACCCGAATTTTCATAAACAGTCACATTCTGACCATCATCGTTTTTGAATAGATATGGGCCAATGACTCCGCCAGCCCATAAAGCGCACCAAACAGTTATTTTCTGTGGATGTCATGGTGTTTCGACAAAAGCTTGTGGATAATCCCCACTCCAAATGCGACAAGTCTGTTTATTTACGTACACATTCAACCAAAAATGGGCTTCGTCGGAAAGTAAAATTTTGAATGGACGAAGTGCACGATAAGTTTGACGAACAGAACCATTATTTTGATTAAAAATTTCCACAATTTGCACGCGTTGCTCTGGTGTAAGTCGATCCATAATAAAATGCCAAAGCAAACTAAACAAAAAGCAACCATCAGCTGTTAAATGGGTGGTCAAATAAAGCAGTGATGCCAACTCAAAGTTGCATCACTCTATAACAAACACCCTATACAATAATTTCGCTAGCCTCAGAGATTTCTTAGACTGTCCACACCCGTTCTATAAATAAAAAATTTACAGTTCCGGTCATACGTGCAGGTCCAATCATGCTATTGAACGCGTATGAGCGAGCACCGCTTTTGCCGCTCGAGGGAGCAACAATTTTGCTTCATTCATTTCAATTTTTTTTTTGTTTTTCGCTCTTTTCGAATAAATTTGAAGTTTCCGTTTTTTTATTTTAAAATTAGAATTTTCTGTTGCAGTTGAGTGTAAATAAAAAACAAATTTGATTTGATTTGATTTTATTTAAAATGCCAGCAAATGTTATTCGGCAGTTCCAGGTGCCTTCAACATTTTATAGTTTTAGAATCTAAGGTTCTGTATAACTTTCGAGCATTCTTAATATAGTTGACCCTAAAGATCATCCCTGTAACTTCCCGCTAATTTTAACCTAAAAATTGGCGTAACCTGATTTTTTTACTTTTGAGTTGTTCGAACCAAAAACCTATTATTTTTATTTTCAAATCAAGAAAATGGTCTCAAGAGGCCATAAATTTTCGATTACCCACAAAATAATCGAGAACATTAACTGATCAGATAATTAACTTCGGAGCTAAAAGCAAATCAAGTTTTGTCGATTATTTTCATTCATGAACGGATGAGTGATCGACGTGGTTTTTAATGTCAGGATTGGTTTAAGGAATCGATTGGTGATCGGTTATTTGAAAAGATCACTTTTGCGAATGGCTTTTTCGTAGGGGTTTTTTGAGATCCACTGTTTCGAATCGGTTCAAATTCAAATCTAAGTTCGGAAACTCTCTTTAAAACGCTACCATTCAAAAAATATAAGCAAGTCAATTATTACTAACACACATACAGAAATGGTGGCATCCTCTTAAAATTGGTGAGAAACGTTTCCTAGAGACTCAAAACGTCGAGATCTTAATTTTTCGGAGTGCGATGCAAAACCAATAACTTCCTGATTTGTTTAAATTTAAAACTTTCCTAGTAGAAAGCTGCGAAATGTCATGGTTTTGACTCATGCTGTTAAATCATCATGTGAATCGACTTCATTAACCAGATCTATCTAGACTAAAATTATTAATATTTAATTTGTGACGGAAATTAACTGAAAAACAACAAAACAAATACTGCAAAAATGTCATTATCCTTAAAATCACATTTGAGACAATTTTCGTTTCGGGGATAGTGACTACCTTCAAATCAACAGAGAAACATTATTTTGCGTTAATATGAATTATAAATATTTTCATAAAAAGTATTAAGCATTAAACACAATAACGACAGCAGACTACACGAACACCGACTACAAAAGTCGTTGGCTACAATCGTCGCCTCGTAGTCAGCTACTTAATTATTTTTAGAACGACACCACCACGTGTTGTTGTTTGTAGTAGAATTCGCTTCATGCGCCAGTGTAGCCGCTTTCATGTATTTAATACTCTTATATAGTGTTATTCCCATAAAATTATTTAAAGTCGACAATATATGACAAGGAATCAATTCATTAGCTTGGAAATATAGTTTGTTGTTTCTTTTTTTGTATAATAAAACAACATATTTTCAACTCTGAATTAATTGAATTTATTTGTATCATACTGGCAACATTGTATCTACTCATTGTCGCTCATGAAAATAGAAATTATTTCAATTTGACTACAACCACAAAAACAGCAGGGACAACAACTAGTAGCCGTGTCGCCTGTAGTAGTAAAAATAATCATTCTCATATACGCACATGGATTCTATTTTTGACAACTTGTAGTCTGTAGTCTGCTGTCGTTATTGTGTTTAATGCTTTGCTTCGATTTTCTTTAAAATAAAAAAAGAGTTTCCGCCCTGCCCTAAATATTTTAAAATGTTGACTTATCGGTTTTAGGAGAAAGAGTATAATTTAAAATGTTGTTACGCAAATTTTGTGCTTAAAATTGATTTTAAATTTATAAGTTTCGAAAGCATCGCTGCACAGATGCCAGAAGTCATATTGAAATTATAATGCCAGAACAAAGTAAATTTCATGTCAACTTAACAAATCAAATTCTGTTTTATTCCACTTTAAAGTTCTATACCCCCCCTAAAAAACACCCTTTATTTGTTTATGCATATTTTAGCTTAGAAAATATTAAATTTATATTAAAGAAAATACAAATATTTTTGTTTCAAAATAGCCAAGACGGCAACTCTGGTCATAAGTCACTGAGTCAAAGTCAAAGTGTGAGCAGTTGCTGATTAAATAGCCCCGTTGCACACATTCCAATTGGTGGAACATGATTACAAGACTTTGCTGGTCTTGGTATTCCAAATTTTGGTAACCCCAATTTTGTGACAAAAAGAGCAACTGAATTATTGTACCAAAACTGTGTCACACAACAGCCAATAAACTTTAATAACGTTTCACATAAAATTATTGTAACACAAAATTTTATATAAAAAATAAATATTCGTAAAAATATTTGTTGGCCGGAGCCAAAAGTTTATTTTTATCTAGAACACGAAAAAACTTGTTTTGGAAGACATACAAAAGCCAACAAATCGGTGTAATAAATACGAAAATATTTACACAAACAACAGCAGGAGGTCGTGCCTCGTGCCTCATTGTTCATCATACGAGGACATCATAATGATGTTCCGGATGATGACATTTTTTCGGTTTGTTGTTGCTGCTGAATGTGTTGCATGTCCAAAGTAATTTTGTCGTTCGTTGTGCTGTTGCACTCTGTTACAGTTAGAACTACTTGTTTTCGTTGCATGCCACTGGCACTCGCTCGTACTACAATCACTTATTTGCCACAAAATAATTTGGAAGTTTTTTTAAATTTAATTTTTTTTCTTTTAGATATCGGGTCAACTAAATTTAGGTGATATTTGCCACAAGCGACTGTTTCCGTTCAATTTGCGTTACTTAATTTGTTTTTGTGGTTTCTTCCGTAGTCTGTTTGGGGCGCTTTTGGTGTGGCACGTGCAGATGACCATATGGTTTGGGTTAATGGCGACGCAAATGTTATTCTCAAAACTGGTGCATGCAACAAGACAATATTCCCAAAGACAAATTAAAAAGTGTGTCGAGTGCGTAAGAAAATTAGCATTTAGATTTCATCGCATAATTGATGTTTGGATGTGTGTGAGGATTTGATGAGCTTAAGTTCTTGTGCATGCGTACGAGTTCTGTTCAGAAATTAAGGTGAATTTTTTTTAACTGCAACTATTTAAAATATTCAATTTGCTTTTGACAGTCATAAAAGTTGAAATGAATCAAATAACCGGCATAGATTTTTGTATAAAAATTAAATTAAGTGCAGAAAAGCACTGGAAGTAGTTCCAGTTGCAGCACATCAATAACAATTGAAAATGTTTAGAAAGTGAAGAGAATATTTATGGCGAATTATTCGAATGACTTTTGATTTACACACATCAGTTCGGGCTGGTCGAGTCTTGAGCTTTCAACTGAGAATGACGAGAAGAATGAGAAGGGCTAAAAACCTGATCGTCAGCTCTATGAATTATTGCACTTGAAGTTGGCTGCAGAACAGTTAACTCAAATTTTGTAAACCTGAAGTTGGCTGCACAAGAGAAAATTCAAAATTCTTATATAAAATTGAACGCAAAGAACTTGAAACGAAAATATTTTCATAAAATTGAAACTGTTTGCAAATATCGTGAAAGCAACACGTTAATTTAATTAATCAAAATTATTACATAAGGGGGTTTCCATTAAGAGCTTCTTATCCTGAAATTTAAATAAAACAAAGTGTGAACGAGATATCACTGAAATGTGTTTGTGCGTTTCAGAGACTCAGTGTTGGCATTATGAGTGGATTTCAGTGACGTGGCGAGTCAATAGTTGACACTCGCGAAAAGGAATGCGAGTATCTGAAACAGTATTTGCGAACTCGAATGTGAAGACGAATTTTATATTTAAAATTTAAACAAATTTAATTAGGATTCCGTGATTGTCTGTAAAATTATTTTGTATTAAAAAGAACTTCACAATTCTGTTCGAGTACATGAAAGTTAATAAAAAGTTTCCATATTTTTAAAGTACAAAAACACAAATTCCTGCAGAAAATAGACGTCCACACTCCACTACAAATTTTAATTTTAATTTTATTTTTAACAAAAAACTCAGTTTATACCGAGAAAAAATCTAGACACCTCGTGGCCAGACTTGGATCGAACTCTTTCATACGCTCGTTTAACACAAAAACTTGCAGCCGTTTCAATGTGAATATAAACGATTCTGATTCTTGAGTGAAAGTGCTCCCATCCAGAGAAGTTGTGCGTGACGTGGTTACACGGTATTTGTCGCAAGAAATTTTTCAAAATGTTGATCCTTTTTGCAACAATTGAATGTCGCAATCAATTCATATTATTCGCTCTTTGCCCGGAAATGAAGAACTTTTTTCTTTTTCACTAACAATTTGTTTGCCGCTTGATAAAAATTTCTTTCAGCGTTTCTTTTAGTTTTTTCTTAAAAAATATTCTAGAAATATTTGCTTAATTGGCGAATATGAATACGAGCACGAATATCCAACAATGACCGAGTATGCGATAATTCGAATATAAGTACGAATATTCGCACATCTCTAGGGGAATATAACTTCTCTGGGTGGATCACTTTCGAAATATTAAATTTTTTCTACGACTCTGTCGCATGATTCAGGCCGAATTTCACCGACGGCATGCGTGATGTTGGCCTTGAAGACCGCTGTGGCTCATTCGCATACATCTGCGTCTTAGGAATACCGCATCAAAAAAGTCCAACGATCTCGGTGGACAGAGGACATCATTTCCACATGAGACTACCACGCCCTCGAATTTCTTGTGCAAGATATCCCATATGGCATGAGCTGTGTGGCGCCTGTAGCGCTGTACTATTCAAGTTACATATCGTTGGTTATCAGATCTTCCAGTTCAGGTAAAAAGAAGTGGGTAATCATCGTTATATAGCGCTTCAGATGGCAGTGATAATCATGGCAAAGTTGTTCGCAAAGAAATATGGATTGCGATTAGGCCGCCATCCCAAAATTCAGTTCAAACGGGGACGCTGTTGAATCTCATGTGGATGGATATCATTCGAAGTTCGACAATTTCGTTTGTTAAAATACCCGTTCATCCAGAGTGATTTACCGAGCGGTATTTTATCGGAATAGAACACCCACTTCAAGAAAACAATTTTGTTATTTGCACGGGTTTGTATATCCGTCAATAGTGATTTGGTAAGACAGACTGAACAAATGCAAACTGATTAGCCAGATGGAGCTTCAACAAGATGGCCATGATCAGCTGCCGAAGTTCGCAAGGCCCTGGTGGTAGACCCTTTAATACACAATAGTTAAAGTTTTTTGGTATTGGAAAGATCCGTCTGATAAAAATCGAGTTTTTTGAGTTGTGACGGTATTGCAAACAACGAACGAGGCCTAAAACGTTATAATTTTAAATGATTTATGAATACGAGCGTCTGTTTGTGCAGTTCACTGTGGACTTTGTTCTCTACATGCAACGTATTTGTTTTCTCTACAACAACAACAATAACATGATACCACCAGCCCCTAAAAACTGACATACACATGCACATGCATGCTCATACATGCACACGCATGCAAGGGAAATAAGTTTTATAATTCATACGTCTGCTCAAGTTGGGGAAACAGGCATTTACATAAATAAATTCATGTAAAAACTAAAATAAATATCAGAGAATGTGAATGAAATAGGAGGAGTAGTAAAAGGAGTGCATGTGTGTGAGTAGAGGAGTTGCTTTGAAATGTTTTTGGCTCAAATGCCAGTAGATTTGGTCAAAGTTTAATGAACCTTCATTCAGCTTTTGGAAAACACGTTGTGGTTACTTTTTTCATTCTCCTCTGCCGTTCCCGTTTATTTTCAGTTTTAAATCGAAAGTTTCTTTTTTCTTATTTCAATTTTGTGGTATTTTTTATTTAAAAAGTGGCATTTTTTCTCTTTGTTTTCTTGCATCTGCTACAGAAAACGTTGTAAAACATTAAAATCTTGTTTGGAAAAACGACATGTTCCTTAATTTGATGTAACCGACCGATGCCAACGTCTTGCCGCTTGTTAAACATGAAAACGAGAAAAAAAAGGATAAAAAAATAAATACAAATAAAATATGAAATTTAAACAACGAAAATAATTGGCTGCTGGTGGATGTTCGTTTATTAACAACTGAAATTTCGCTTGAAGTAAATCGTAGATACTCGTGCATTTATGTAAGATGGCAAATGTGAGGTTAGGAAGAAAATTGACTCACATGATGAAATGTCAACAATAGGGATGTCAAACTTTGACAATTATTTAGTAAAAAGTTGGGAAATTTTAACCATCCAACTCTGCACTCTGGAACAAAAAATTTTAATTGAGAAAATTTCTTATTAGAAAAAACGAACGAAAACAACGCCTTTTTCCAAAAAACATCTTCAGTGATGAGATATATTTTCAACCGTAGGGTGTGTTTTATGGTCAGGCTCATCATCGGCCCTGATTTTTTGGATTATTTCGATGATAAAAAAAACACCGTCACCACGAATTCTCTGCGCTACCAAATAACACTGACTTTTAGTGGCCACATCAGCAGCCTTTCGTTTCTTTGAAAACGACTTTGGCAAGGCCATCACTGTCATCTGAAGCGATGATTATCCACTTCCTTTAGCGTGACCTGGAAGATCTGATAACCAACCAAACGTGGTTTCAACAGTACAGCACTATATGCCACACAGCTCATGCCACATGATATATTGTGTACGTGGTAGTCTCATGTGGAAGTGATGTCCTCTGTCCACCGAGATCGTTGGACTTTTTCTGATATGGTATTCCTATGTCGCAGATGTGTGCGAATAAGCCACAAGCCACAGTGGTCCTCAAGGCCGATATGACCCATGCCGTCGTTAAAATTCAGCCTGAATCATGCGACAGAGTCGTAGAAAAAGTTTGACATTTCGAAAGTGATGCCACGGCGGATATTTGAACGACGTTATATTCCACTAGAGATGTGCGAATATTCGTATTTGTGTTCGAATTGTCGAATATGTGGTCATTGTTAGATAATCGCATTCGTATTTACACTCATCAATTAAGCAAATTTTTCTGGAATATTTTTAAGAAAAATTTGAGGGCGTGGTAGTCTCATGTGGAAATGATGTCCTCTGTCCACCGAGATCGTTGGACTTTTTTGATACGGTATTCCTAAGACGCAGATGTATGCGAATGAGCCACAGCGGTCTTCAAGGCCAACATCACGCATGCCGTCGGTGAAATTCGGCCGGAATCATGCGACAGAGTTGCAGAAAAAATTGAATATTTCGAAAGTGATCCACCCAGAGAAGTTATATTCCCCTAGAGATGTGCGAATATTCGTACTTATATTCGAATTATCGCATACTCGGTCATTGTTGGATATTCGTGCTCGTATTCATATTCGTCAATTAAGCAAATATTTCTAGAATATTTTTTAAGAAAAAACTAAAAGAAACGCTGAAAGAAATTTTTATCAAGCGGCAAACAAATTGTTAGTAAAAAAGAAAAAAGTTCTTCATTTCCGGGCAAAGAGCGAATAATATGAATTGATTGCGACATTCAATTGTTGCAAAAAGGATCAACATTTTGAAAAATTGCTTGCGACAAATACCGCGTAACCACGTCACGCATAACTTCTCTGGATGGGAGCACTTTCACTCAAGAATCAGAATCGTTTATATTCACATTGAAACGGTTGCAAGTTTTTGTGTTAAACGAGCGGATGAAAGAGTTCGATCCAAGTCTGACCACGAGGTGTCTAGATTTTTTCTCGGTATAAACAGATTTTTTTTGCTAAAAATAAAATTAAAATTAAAATTTGTAGTGGAGTGTGGACATCTATTTTCTCCAGGAATTTGTGTTTTTATCCTTTAAAAATATGGAAACTTTTTATTAACTTTCATGTACTCGAACAGAATTGTGAAGTTCTTTTTAATACAAAATAATTTTACAGACACTCAGGGAATCCTAATGAAATTTGTTTCAATTTTAAATAAAATATTCGTTTTCACATTCGAATTCGCAAGTACTGTTTCAGATATTCGCATTCCTTTTCGCGAATGTCAAAAATTAACTCGCCACGTCACTGAAATCCACTCATAATGCCATCACTGAGTCTCGTTCACACTTTGTTTTACTTAAATTTCAGGATAAGAAGCTCTTGATGGAAAACCCTTTACTAACGCATATTTCTTATACATGCAAACAAATTTTAGAATGATGTATTTTTTATTACAATTTTTGTTTTTTTTTTCTTGAAGAGATGTAACATTTTTAAATATTTTTTTAATTTTCTTGTTTGCTACTTCGCTCTTGTCATAAATATTTCTTTAAAATTCCTTTAGAATGTCTGCCCCTGAGGTTTGTAGTTAAAATATCTGGGGATTCAGTTAACAGGCTTCATTGGAAGTTATTGGCTTGGCAAAAGTTTCTAAATGATGGCCTGTAATTCCAGAGGATTAAACATTTATTCTTGCTTGTTTGTTGCAGACAAAACTTTTTTCTTCTTTGATTTTGTTGTTAATATTTTTTTTATTTTTAGTAAAAAGGAAGTTTTATTGTCATATTTTTGCTTAAATTCATTAAAATCCTTAATATCCTGTGGAAGAAATTTCTCAAAGTAAATAGAACTTTTCAAATGAATTCTTTTTTTCTGTTTTGCAGCAGAAGCAAATGAGTGAATTATTGTTGGAGTCAAAAGAACTTCAGTGATTGTTTTGTCGCTGGTTAACACTTAAAGAAGACTTGCGTTAATAATAATAATAATAACACTGTGCGAGGTTCCGTATATATTTGCCTCAGCATTTAAAAAGGGCCTTTCCTTGTGACACCTCTGTCTTTAAGTATAAATCAGGGATCAAAAATAACAGTTATCCGAGAATTTTAAACTCAAAAACTGTTTATGTGAGAATCCTCGGAAGCGTACACTGTCATTTACCAAGAGATTGTCACTGACCCGCTCTTTCAGAAATCTTGTTCATCCTTAAAATAGGCTTATTAGAGAATAATTAAAAATATAAAATTAAAGTACAAATGAAACTATTAAAAAGTGGTTTTAATTTTGCCGTCTTAAATAAAAATCTTTTAAGGAATTTTATTTTAACGCCTTAAAAAAGTTCGCTTGAAAAGAGTCCTAAAAAAGTTGTCTTCTTTTAAATGGAATTTAATTTTTCGTACAAAATCATGCTCATTTCGTTTGTTTATTTCCTCTTTTATTTACAATAACCAACTGTTTTTAAATTAATGACGGTTTATTTAATTTCAAACGGAAGGTCGTGGTTGGGTCCCAATTTATATATTTTCTGATGAGAAAAATAAAACTCTCCAAGTGACAAAAAAGTTATTTTTTCATGAGCAAAGAAAATAACTCTTTTTCTTTAAGTTTCATTTGTCGCTTTATTTTTATGTTGAAGAATAATTGTTTCAAATAAATGTTTTTTAAGTCACAAAATAGCTGCTGTAAAAAGAAACATATTTTTCCTATCCCTTAAAACGTTTACGGTCCCTGGTATCAAACGAGTGTATCATAAACATGAGGACCAAAAGGATTTAATTAGTTTTTGCCATTAAAAATAAATTTTCATTTGTAGTGTTGAATATATCATATTAATTATTTACAATTAATTTCGTTATAATTTCTGTTAATAATATATTATCGTTTTATATAAGTCAGGGATGTGTATAATTATTCGATATTTTAGATAAAATTATTAAATTTAAAATTATTGTTCAGGTTTTAATCCATATCCGTGAATTTGCTAAATATTTTTATTATAAGAATTTGTCTTAAATTTAAATTGTTCGTTAAGAGTGGAATATTTCCCCCTTAAGCATTAAACACAATAAGGACAGCAGGCTACACGAACACCGACTACAAAAGCCGTTGGCTACAATTGTCGCCTCGTAGTCATCTACTTCATTAATTTTAAGACGAAACCACCAAATCAATAACCAAGAGTTGTTGTTTGTAGTAGAATTCTCCTCAAACGCCAGTGTAGCCGCTTTCATATATTTAATAGTCTTAAATAGTGTTACTACAATTAAATATATTCAAGTCATGACAAGAAATCATTTCATTAGCTTGGAAGTATAGTTTTTTGTCACTTTTTGTACAATAAAACAATATATTTTCAAGTCTAGATTAATTGAATTTATTTGTATTATACTGGCAACACTGCATCTACTCATTGTCGCTGAACAAAATAGAAATTATTTCAATTTGACTACAACCACAAAAACAGCAGGGAGAACAACCAGTAGCCGTGTTGCCTGCAGTAGTAAAAATAATCATTCTCATATACGCACATGTATTCTATTTTTGACAAGTTGTAGTCTGTAGCTTGCAGTCGTTATTGTGCTTAATGCTTTATTATGAATGACGACAACGACGTCACGTCAACACGATAGCAAATAAATTGTCACTTATTTATGAATTATAGACAACTATTAGTTATTGTATTCTTTAAGGCGTATAATATTACCAGAGCATGTCAATAGTAGTCAATTGTTGTCAATCAAGGGTAGAAAAGCAACAATTGTTTCATAAGTCGTCGATGTCGTCATGCAGATTAAAGGAAATTGTTTTTATATAAAAACCGCAGCAAAAATACGCCATAAAAAGTATTGTGTCTTACGGAATTGCCTCGTTAAGGCGCTTCCTTGGTAGCTGTTCACGGAAATTGGAAATGCACTTTCAATAACGTCTTTTTTTAAATACACTCCGGAATTATTTCCGTAATTATTCTAAAGCATGGAGGCTTGCCAAATGGGACTTTGGGAATAAAATTAAGGTGATGCCGCAGCAGGTTGCTAAGCGAGAGTTGATTATCTTACAAAACTGCTGCTCAAATAAATTTCCTTGGGTTTAATTTTCTAAGTGAGAATTTTAATTTTTTTTGTTTTAATAAAAGTAAAGGGTGTTTTTCCATACATGTATAAAACTTTAAACTGGCAACACTTTTTTGTCTGGTTTCAACAACTTCAACGTGCAAAATATTGAAGTGTGCTCCAGCCAAAAAACTTGCCTTAAGAAATATGGAACAAATAGTTCAGCAAAGAAAAAAAAAACAATCAAACGGCAACTCTGGGAATTTAAATAAAGTGCGTTGCCATCAATTTGTGACTTTTTCATAAGAAAACAGTTATCATATTCATTTAAGTCCGCTAAACAAGAAAACGCACCCCAATAATAAAGATGATGAAAGTGTAGCGGCTTTCGAAAACAGCTGTTCTGCTGTGTTGTGGAAATTTAATATTTAAAACAGATGTTGACTTTCGCTGGTGCTTTGGAATGTGTATCATGTCCTTCTGAATTAAAAACACTTCTCGAATTAATTGTATAGTTTCAGTTGACAGACTGACTGACGCCTAAACATCGATTCCAAATTGTGAAAATTTATTTCAAAAAATCATGGTTCTGCTTGAAATTCGTTTGATACGAATTTTGTTTAGCGATGAAGATCATTTTTGTTTTGACGAACGCATCAATAAACAAAACCGTCGCATTTGATGTGATGATAGTCCTCAAGTGACACGGTTACATCCGGAAAAACTGGGGCAATGGAACCAGCAGTCCGTAGTTCTCTAAAAAAGATGCTGGTTGGAACGTTACAGCAAATGGCGATCGCTAGAGGGCCATGATTACCGACTTTTTCGTTTATCAATCGAATAACCATGAGGCGCAGGAGACGTCTGTGGTTTCAACAAGACGGCGCAACATGTTACACCGCCCGAGCCACAATTGAGGCAACACACTTTATTTAAATCCCCAGAGTTGCCGTTTGATTGTTTTTTTTCTTTGCTGAATTATTTGTTCCATGTTTCTTAAGGCAAGTTTTTTGGCTGGAGCACACTTCAATATTTTGCACGTTGAAGTTGTTGAAAGCAGACAAAAAAGTGTTGCCAGTTTAAAGTTGTATACATGTATGAAAAAACACCCTTTACTTTTATTAAAACAAAAAAAAAATTTTCAATTCTCACTTAGAAAATTAAACCCAGGGAAATTTATTTGAGCAGCACTTTTGTAAGATAATCAACTTCCCACAATTGAAGGAAGTGTTTGGTAACCGCATAATCCCACGTGTCGGATCAGTGAATTGGCCTCCAAGATCGCGCGATTTAACCACGCTGGACTATTTTCTGTGGGAATATGTGAAAACGCAGATAAGTTCGAAACGATTGACCGTTTGGATGAAATCATCTGCCGCGTTACTGCCGATATACGGTCACACATTTTGGAGAACTTATCGAAAATTGGACCTCCAAATATGACTACCTGCGTGCCAGCAGCCATGATGACGTCATTTTTAAATTGTCATGCCAGAAGATCATCTTCCGAACAGAGTAAATTTAATATCAGTTTAAAAATCCATCCCTGTTTCATTCCATTTCAAAACTCTGCATGTCCAAAAAAAAAACGCTCCCTTCATTTCGTCCTGCAAACTATTCTCACTCAGGTAATTGTCTTTGTGTGCATCATTTATTTGTTATCCTTTTCTTTTTGTTGCTGTTGGCACCCACGTCGTAGTTTCATAATTAGCGAAATATTTTTTGCTGGATAAAAAACTTCATCTTTATGGAGCAGAAAAAGTAGGATTTACTTTTTTATGAGATGCCAACCGTTCAGTCATCCGAACATGTGCACACTCGGATGAGAACATTTATTGCACGACCGGCTGACTGGCTGACTGTCTGTCTGACTGACTGACTGCGCTTGTGTTTCTTTGCGGGAATGTGATTTATGAAAGTTATTTAAAGCCAAGATGTAAAGCAAAAATAAACGTGTAGCAGCAATAAAGAATGCGGTGGGCGTGCGTGTGTGTGTGTTGAAATAAAATTTCCACTCACGCACACCCCACAAAAATTCATATGAAAGTTTATTCATCATCATACGCTACATTCAACACTCTTGTGATCATCATGAGGAACATGAGCGTCACTAACATTTTCATCGCCATCCTTAAGGCACCAGGATATTCTGTACAATTCCTACTGCCATTAAAAACAATAGACTGACACACACACACACACACACACATTTTCTACATTCCCAGGTTAGCTCATATCTGCCACAACATTTTCTCCTTTTCTTTCTCCAAACAGCAGCCAACTGGCAAAAGAAGTATCTTCATCATTTACGCTCTCATATCGCCACAACAAACTGGAATTGTATTAGACACGATGGTTTTAGTTTTGTTGTGAGTTTCGGTTTTAACTTGACTTGCATTGAGTTCGTTTGCGGTTTGTTTGGTTCTGCCCCTGGTGGCATTCCTTTTCGCTCGCTTCATGATGCTCATCGTTGTGCGTTATAATTTTTTCTTTCCCAGAAATATATACCATGTAACGACTTAAAATTTTATGTTGCTCATCAACATAATTTTGTTGTTTCATGGTGTTGTTATTTTTTTATAGTTTTTACATAATTTTTGATTAGAGGCATCACCGTTAGATAAACGGTTAAAACGGTTAAATTCTTATGAGTATTCTAAAGAGCACACAAAGTAAATTTTTCAGTGCTGCTTTAATTTTTTGGCCAAGTTTAAAGTTTCAATATATGAAGACTTTTCTTGAGCTAGTCCGGCCTAACTCTTATTGAGTAAATAAAGCTTTAAACACAATAACGACAGCAGGCTACACGAACACCGACTACAAAAGCCTTTGGCTACAATCGTCGCCTCGTAGTCAGCTACTTAATTATTTGTATAACGACGTAACCAAATCAATAAACATGAGTTGTTGTTTGCAGTAGAATTCTCTTCAAACGCCAGTGTAGCCGCTTTCATATATTTAATACTCTTAAATAGTGTTACTCCAATTAAATATATTCAAAGTCCACAGTATATGACAAGAAATCAATTCATTAGCTTGGAAATATAGTTTGTTGTTTCTTTTGTATAATAAAACAATATATTTTTAAGTCTAGATTAATTGAATTTATTTATATTATACTGGCAACACTGCATCTACTCATTGTCGCTTACCCAAATAGAAATTATTTCAATTTGACTGCAACCACCAAATAGCAGGGACAACAACTAGTAGCCGTGTCGCCTGTAGTAGTAAAAATAATCATTCTCATATACGCACGTGGATTCTATTTTTGACAATTTGTAGTCTGTAGTCTGCTGTCGTTATTGTGTTTAATGTTTAATGATTTTTAACTATCCGCTAGGAAGTTTAGAAAATTAAAAAAGAAAAATTGGAAAGTTATTAATTTTAAGCCGTTTTGAAAAAAATTGAGTTCTCATAAAATCTCCAAGTTTGAAGTTCTAAGAAGCTTTTCTCATTAATTTGGAAAACCCATCACCATGTCTGTGTGTATATATGTGTGTGTGTGAATGTAAGTGTTTGTATGTGCCCGCTTTTAACTTTTGAAACGGCTGAACCGACTGAAGATCATTCCTGAACTTAGACCCCATGAATTTGAACCGATTCGAGCCGGTACATTTCAAGATACCTCCAAAAATCTTAGAAAAACTTAGAAAACTCATTTTCAAAATAACTTTTCAGCAGCTTCACCGATTGATTGTATAAAAACAATAAACGGGTCAAAATCGGTTAATGCATTTGTGAGATATTGTGAAAGAAATAATTCGAAAAAAGTGATTTACTTTGAAAACTCTGATATTATAAATCTGGGGCCAAATCACCGCAATCTATATCGATTGAAATTTTAATACAATATAGATACAAATTTTGATCAACATGGAGTATCATAATTTGCCCCCTGAATTAAAATACAAAATTTTAACTCGAAAAGCTCAAAAGCAAGAGAATAGCAGAAAAACTGAAGTGACCGAGATGGCTGATTTCGGCCATGTGGCCGCCACGGCTGGCGCGTACAAGGCACAATCTGGAACACCAGTTTTCACAAACAGTAACATTCCGACCATCATCGTTTTGAAGCGATATGGGCCAATGACTCCGCCAGCCCATAAAGCGCACCAGACATAAATTTTCTGTGGATGTGAAATGGTGTTTCGACAAAAGTTTGTGGATTCTCCTGACTCCAAATGCGACAACTCTGTTTATTTACGTACCCATTCAACCAAAAATGGGCTTCATCGGAAAATAAAATTTTGAATGGACGAAGTGCACGATGAGTTTGACGAACAGAACCATTATTTTGATTAAAAATTCCCACAATTTGAACGCGTTGCTCTGGTGTAAGTCGATCCATAATGAAATTTCAAAGAAAACTAAACAAAAAGCAACTATCAGCTGTTCAATGGGTGGTCAAATAAAGCAGTGATGCCAACTCAAAGTTGTATCACTCTATAAAAACAGCCTAAATTTGTTGTTGTTGTAATTTTTAAATCACCAACTGGACTGGCGCTGTCTTGGTTTGTATAAGAAAACCAAAACTTTTACAACGCACTCTCAAATAGGAATTATTTTATAAACTCTTTAATTATTTTATATTTTACAAATAAATTAAAATTATGGAAGCACTTCAAAATATATTTCATATAAAATTGTAAATATTCTGAAAGAAAATAAGCAGAGGAGGTGAGGCGCATTCTTGTAACATTATCAGCTGTTTTTAATATTCAACTTGGCAGCACTAAACTTGGCACACACAAAAAGGTTGCATTTCAAATAAGTTTTAATTGAGAACAATTCAAAATTTTTTAAAATTGATTGTACTTAAATCATTTTGTACAACAAAAACAGGGTGTAGCAGTCCGAAAGCACTATAAAATTACTGTAAATTATCCCTTGTCCGAATTACATATTGAGCCACTGTAAACAAATAAATATTTTTATTAAAATTAAATAACAGTTGTCATAGCGGCCGCGATTAATTAACTCTTGCGTGTAGATTTTTGCATAATAATTTTTTCTTTCTCTGGCTGCACGTGCATATCAATTACAAAAAACCATCTGCATAATGATCTTCTGCCGGCGTTTCGTTTAAGACAATTACAGATATTTAATTAAACGAAATATAATAGAAAACAAGAGAATTAAAAGTCAAAGTGCAATTATGCGCATCCATGGCGCAGCAGAGTAATTGAAACAAATGGGAGCAGAAAAACAAGAACATGTTTTATGAATTGTTTTTATAAAATTTGCTTTTGATTTTATTTATTTATTTATTATTATTATTATTTTTTTTTAGTCAAAGAAGTGTGTTGTGACGAAAAGAACTGGGTTCGTTTGACGAACCCATTAATGAATTGTTGAAAATGTAACGTGCGTCACAAAGATTCCATAACTTTAAATAAATATGTAAAACAGTTTTAGGCTGCAAGTATAATTCTTTTAAATGAATTTCGGTCTTACGAACTAAATTTAGATCGACCACTATGGCGATCGAGTCTAGTACAGATAATTTGCAAAGTGAAATGAATTCAAAATTGAAATAAATAATATTTTCTTTAAAAATATATAGATTTTAACACTCCCTTTTTTCTTTCTAATTGCAGCTCTGAACTACTGGCCGTGGACGTGCACCATTCTCGAGTTTTTAAGAAAAATGAATTCAACTGAAGGCGGCATGGCACAGCCAGAGCCCTTAAGTCCCTCCCATTACGGTGACCACAAGGAAACTATAGAATATCATATGGCAGCCAGTACCAGTGCGGATGGAAATAAACAAGACCCAAACATGGCCGATAAAGAAGTAGAGCCCGACAAATATCTTCTCACAATAGCCCATTTCCTTAACGGTTACGTCAACGACACAACTTCCATCGATCGATACAATGGCCCCGTTCTAATCGCCAGCATTAAAAATATCTACTGGATTTTCCTGATTCAATATGCCATTCTGGCGATGACCGGCATCGTCATGAATGTCGCCATAATTGCGTACATCATGTACCATCGTCTCTACAAAGATGTGACACACGCGTTTATAGTGAATTTGGCGTTCTGCCATTTCGTACAGTGCGCTGTGGTTTTGCCGATTTCGTTGATGGTTATGCTGATACAGAATTGGATATTCGGACAGTTTTTGTGCTTCTTTCTGCCCATGCTGCAGGTGAGTTTTAATTGCCTGTCTCTATGTTTGTATCTGTGTCGGTGTTTATATGTGTTTAGTCGCAACTGCATGTGTGCAGGTTGTGGAATTAATATGTTTGTTCTTTTGGCAAAATTTAATTAACACTTCAGGCCATGCAAGAGTTTTTTCTAGAAGCTTTTTTTTATTAGAATTTAATGTGTTTTAAATTGAAAGAAAAATTAATTTTTGCTTACAATGAAGCTAGAATAATCATAAATTTCAAATGGTTGCCTTCAAAATATGATAAAATATTTAACATTTAAAAAGACTATTTCCAGGCCTGGAGGCTTTGGTGTAACCTTTACAAGGCACCGACAGATAAGGCACCAACAAAATATTATAATTCCTAATAATATTATGACAACAAATCAAATCGTAAAACTTATAAGAATTTTATAGTTTCTGTTAAAAATATAGTAGAAAAGGTTGACCCTAAAGCCCATCCCTGTAACTCCGCGTAACCTGGTTGTTGTGCTCTTCTGTGCTTTTAAGCTCTTCCAGATAAAACACTTCTATTTTCTTTTTGAAATCAACCGACTCCCACGTGGTAAGTTTTCGATTATTAAAAAAATATCGAGAACAGTTACCGATCGGATATATAATTCCGGAGTTTTTAAAAAGAAATCATTTCTTTCGAATTTTTTCCGTTCACTGTAACTCACGAACGTATTATACCGGGTGTTTTTTATGGAATGATATAACTTTGAGTTGGCATCACTGCTTCATTTGATCACCCATTTAACAGCTGATAGTTGCCTTTTGTTTAGTTTGCTTTGACATTTCATTATGAATCAACTTACACCAGAGCAACGCGTGCAATTTGTGGAAATTTTTAATCAAAATAATGGTTCTGTTACTCAAACTTATCGTGCACTTCGTCCTTCAGAGCTGATAATTCGAAGAAAGATCGTTTTCGGACCACATTTACTGTTACCGATAATGTGCATTCTGCGAGACGCGGAACAGTGTGCTCTGAAGAATCTATAACCGCTGTACAGGAAAGCATTTAAGGTGGTCCTAATCAGTCAATTCGTCGCCGTTCTCAGCAACTGGGGTTGTGCCTTTCCACTTTATGGAAGATTTTACGCAAAGATTTTGGCTTTAAAAGCTTTCGAGATTCAACTTGTGCAGGAATTAAAGCCAAACGACTATCGTATACGCCGCCAATTCGGCGAGTGGGCTGAAGCACAAATTGATATTGATTTTGGATTTCCATTCAAAATTTTATTTTCCGATGAAGCCCATTTTTGGTTGAATGGGTACGTAAATAAACAGAATTGTCGCATTTGGAGTTGGGCGAATCCACAAGCTTTTGCCGAAACACCCTGACATCCACAGAAAATTCCTGTTTGGTGCGCTTTATGGGCTGGCGGAGTCATTCTCCCCTGTGGCTTCGAAAACGTTGATGATCAGAATGTTACTGTTTGTGAAAAGTGGTGTTCCAGATTGCGCCTTGTACGCGCCAGCCGTGTCGGCTACATGGCCGAAATCATATTTAAACATTAATGTCATAAGATTTTCTATCCAATGAAGACCGTTTCATTGCTATTAAAAATTAATTACTATGTTTTATTATGATTAAAACTTGTATCACTCTATAAAAAAACATCCGATACAATTCTGATCTGATTTAGAGTGATCGGAGCGCTTTTAAATATAAAGAATTAAATTATGCGTGGAATCGATTAAAGAAACCGTTTAAATGTTATTTAAAAACAAAAACCGTTTGGAATGGTTTAAAATTTACCAATTGTAGTACGGGAATGCTTTCCAGAACGCCACCAAGTTGTTTAATTACGTTTAGCCGTTCAAAAGTTATAAGAAGATCACGGTCTTCACAGACACACAGACACACATCCATACATACTTACACTTACATACATACAGACATAGTGACAGGTTCTTAGAATTAGTCAAGAAAGCTTCTTAGGATCTCAAAACGTGCAGATCTGATAAGAACTCGTTTTTATTCGAATTGAGGGAGAACCAGTAACTTCCCGATTGTTGTAAATTTTCCAAATTTTCCCGGCGGGAAGTTAAGAATATGAAGCAAAAATGTTTTGCATTTTATTTAAAGTTTCAAAGTTGTTCGAATGAAATTTTTAATTCTTTAAATCGTTCGAATATTCTAATGAAAATTCAATAGAAGAATTTATTATAAAATTCTATTCGAGCGATTATAGTAACCGGATATGTTACAGCGCTAGTGAATACCCCTATTAATGCCAGCTTTCGAAAAGAAAAGTTTTATTGGTACTGCCTGTACAACTGACAGAATAACGAAGAATCTATTTTAGTTGTGTCCGTGGCGTGGACACGACTACTGAATTACTGCAACAGCACACGTTTTGGCCGAAACAGGACGTAAAACTATCGAACATTTCTATGGAGTGTTAAAAGCTTTCGTGGATGTCAAAAATTAATAAAATTTGACTGCGAAAATTTTACTGTGCGTGTTCTACCAAAAAAGCAATATAAAAAAGATGACCCCCGCAAGTGTTGAACTCATAATTCCCGTACGAGTTGTGCTTCATTTTCTGGCTTCAAAGTCCTTTTATTCTCAAAGAAAAAAGGGCGTCGAACTTTTTTTTTTTTAGATAAAACGAAAAATTCAATTAAACGAACAAAATTTTATCTTCATCAGCTCATCACAACTTAACACTCATCACAAACTTAAGCGATGACAACAAGTTGTGGCCGATGACTTCCGCCCCAGCGCCTCGTAAACGACAAGCGGCCGTACAATTTCACCCTATTCTTGTGATCATTTCCCGTCTCAGTTCGGCAATACAGCGCCGAATGTTGCCTTCTAAATGATGAGTCGTTGCTGACCACAGATTTGATACACTTGAAAAAAAAAAATTATGCCAAAAGCGTCAAATCACACGAACGCGGTGTTCAATTCTTAAGCAGATTTACAGAGACAAGTCCATCTCCAAACATTTGCCTTAATAGTTTCATTCGCTGTATGACATGTTGCCCCCTGTTGTTGGAAGCATTTCTCTCATTGATAATGAGCACCGACATGAGTAATAAAATAGTCCGGGATTAGGATAAATCCCGCTACGCTGTGAAAGTTAAAAACGAAGTTGATTGACCGAAATATCGATCAGGTCTTTTTATATTTAATGCTACAACTTCCAGCCTGTAAAACTTAATTGAAAATAAGAAATCATTTGCTGTTAGAGTTCGCCGTTCACGGTTAAGTCGGCACTTTTTTGGGATTTAGAGACCGATGACGTCTTCGGCATGTAAGCCCAAAGAAACAGTGATTTTGTCAATGGGATCATTCTCTCTCTATATCTATATCTCTTCTTCTATTTGCCTCTCTATCCCTCTCTCTTATAACGTTAATTAATTAAGTTTGAGACAGAAGTGACTCTCATTTTTAAAAATGATTTGACATTGAAAATCTACTTCAATTTCTACTTGATTGTCAGCCCATTCAAGGAGCATGTGACGAAATTAAAAGTCCTTTGGCTTTAATTATTGCTCCAGCTGGATCTTAAATGCATGTGGGCCAAGAAATTTTTTTGAAGTCTTCCAAGCAGTAGACGGTTAGACACCGAGTCATCACGCTCATGTGTGGCCAAGTGCTCTATAAAATTCCACGATTTGTTAAACAAATTTTTTTGATAGTGAGACACACTGCCGTCCAGGACATCTAAAAAAATCGGCCTGTATTTATTATTATTAGTATTATTACTTTTACTTTGCTAGTCTAATTTAAAAGCTGAATATTAAGTCCATGGATTTATTTTTCCCATATTAATGAACTATTTTCCTTAATTATAAATTCTTTAAAGTCCACAAAACATCCTCTCAAGCAAACAAGTAAATCCTGCATGTAAAAAAATTTAACTTTTTATTATTTTTTTAAACTTTAACTTCATTTAATAAATTGATTTGCATTAACATTTTCCGAACAGCTGCTCCCTGCGCCTGTTGCAGATCAATTTTTCAATATCTCATCGTCCTTGTGTGACTTATTTTTAGTGCCACTTTTTCACTTGCAAAAGTGCTGAGGAAATTTTGAAAAATGTGTTTCACTTGTTGTTCGAATGAAAAGTACATGAAGCAAGTGAACGAGTTTTACTCGTGTTAATCTAAATAATGCACACACACACATACACACACACACACACACATGCACGCATGTTAACACCGACTGGCACACACTGGCGAACACTTGAAAAGGATAAAATCAATAGTTTTGCTGTTCTTCATGTTATATTTTTCTTCCTCATGACATAAATAAAATTGCTGCAACAGTTTTTGTTGTGGAATAAAGCCACTTACGTGCATTGATGTTTGCCAATGTTAAGAGCGAACACACACACACCTACACACATTTTAGTCTAATAATTCCTAATGGTTTCTATTCTTTCTTGCTTGCATCAACTGCATTGTTTACACTAAATACTAGCAAAGTGTCAATCTAATGGATACATGAATTAATACAAAATGTTTTTGTATCTTTGCACATTCAAAGATCCTTGCACACACACACGCGCACACAGACACACAGTTACTTGAAGCAGTTCTATTTATGACCAATAAAGCCAGCTGCATGCCAGGCAATCAAGCAGAAGAACAAACAACTCGTGAAATCCTAAACACGAAATAGAAGAGAAAACGAAATGAAAAAAAATTTATTGATGAAGAAATCCAACTGGAATGAAGAGACGGATGAGTTGAAGTTTTTTTATTTAAAGAAAACTGAAACTATAAAAATTTTAAGCCTGAGGAATGAATACTCTCAGGCGGCTGACTATCTGATGCACACAACTGACCCAAACATTTAACGGGTGATATAAAATTAATCACCGTATCGGAAGATGTTACAATTTCAGCAAATAGAGTCGCACGTTAAATTTTATTTGCGATTCAGGGCAGTAAAAGCTTCGCTAAAATCCTCAAATGTGATGTTCGCTGCCACAGATTCCGCATTCAATTCCACGCTGACCTGCATCACTGCACACTTGCCACGATCAACGTGATCACAAGGAAGATGTTAAATTTTTGTTCACATATTTTTTTCATGTTTTGACAGCCCATTTACTTCCTAACCTCAAACTTGACCACTCTCTATATGATAAATATGTATTCCAAAGGAACAGGTTGATGGTGTTGATGTTTTCCGGTTCCTTGGAATTTAATCATTTAATTTACACCGTAGAGCAGGTCATCGAAGTTTTTGGAAGGCAATTTACTTTCCTCGTAAGTATTGACCCAGTTTACATTTGCTTGTAGCCACATTTTTTATATTCGAATCAAAATAGTTGTTTCTCTCTTTGACGCAATTGTCTATTGATGCATTTTTAAGACGGCCCTCGAATATATTCAACGATTTACAATCTTCACGAGTGCTGCAATGCCAACATTCCCCTCATGTGAATCACTTTTGCCAATTATTGTTCAATCAGCCAAAACAAAATAAATGTCACGAAAGAAAAAGACATGAAAGTCTGTTAATTTGAAATATAAAACACAAAATGACAGCATAAAAATTTATTTCTAATCCATTAAGACGCACTGCGGTCGGTTGTGATGGAAAACGTTGCAACCACAAGCGCTTTATTGGAAAATTCAAATTCAAACAGCTGCTCGATTCTCATGGTGTTTGAAGGATGCCGATACGCTAAAAGTTTTAAACTTTAAATGAAACAAATTTAAAATTTTTTAAAACGAAATAAAAGAAGTGTTGACTCTGTATATGAAATTTAAATAAAGGGTGTTTTTTATAGAGGTGTTGAATGGAATAAACCAAAAACGAATTTGAATTGACATATCGCATATCGAGTATGACGCGGAGAATGTTGTCATACAGGTGGTCTCAGGCGTTATCATGGTCAACATTCTGACCACAATCGTTTTTAAAGAAGTACCCCTTTAAAGCACCCTAAACAGCCAGTTTTTAGGGATGTAACGGGTGTCTCAACATACACTCTTAGATTTTCATCAATCCAAATTCGCCAATTTCGTTTAATCGAACAAAAGAGATCTTCATCGCTAAACAAAATTCCTGCGATTTGTATTTCGAAATGAAACGTGAATTTCAAAATAATTTTGCCCAGTTCGGAAGCGTTTTCCGGGCTCAGTCTGTCTGCTAAAACTAATTAATTAATTTCATTTAATTTGTATCGCATTATTTATTATTATTGTTCGAGAAGTGTTTTTAATTCACAAGGACATGATAAATATTCCAAAGCAGCTGGTAAAGTCAATATCTATTTTTAATATTCAACTGCTACAGCAGAACAACTGTTTTCGAAAGCCGCTACACTTTCATCAGCAGTCTTTGCATGTATTTTCGTTTATTTCCACTTGTTATTTGGCTTAATTGAATGTGATAACTGTTTTATAATTTTTCCAATTTCAGTAAGAAAAAGAATACGAGAATTGTATCAAAGACGTGGTAACACACTTTAGATAAATCGCTGCGTTGGCGTTTATGTTCTGATTTTTTTCTTTCGTGTATCTTGAGCCAAACTTTTTTGGTTTGAATTTGCTTAAATGCACTTTAAAGTTTTGCACGCTCCCTTGACAGCTGGCCAGTTAAAACAGTATTGCCAATTTAAAGTTGTTCGCCTCCAAAAAAAAAAAACAATCCTATTTTTTAATATGATGAGGCTGTTGACTCTGAGAAATTTTCACTCATTATTAAGTATGATTTTTTTTTATAGAAATTTTCTTACTTTCTTTTGGCAACACTGTTTTCGACGCCTCAGCTGTTTTCGTGAAATATGTTACCGTCAAACATGTTTAGTTTTGTCTATAATTTGACCATGAAGTCATTTACAAACGAACAACGCTTGCAGATTTATAAATTCTATTATAAAAATTTATGTTCGTCTAAGAAAGCGCATCGTAGAATTCTTTATCGGGCTCTGCTGTTCAGCGACGAGGGTTATTCTACTTGTTGGGCTGCTTGAACAAGCAAAAATTCCGTATTCGGTGTAACCAACAACCAGAAGCATCCCAAGAACTTCCGCTGCATCTCGATAAATCCATTGTTTGATGTAGATTATGGAGCCGGTGTCCTCGTTGGACCCTACTTCTTAAGAAAGGACGAAGGGAAGAATGTTACTGCATATGACGCGCACTGCCGTGCGATAATAATAGAAGAGCTGGACTTGGTCGGCATTTGGCATCAAAAAGGCGATGCCACATGCTATACGGCACGCGAAATAATGTCCCATTTGAGAGGCGATTTGGGGGAACAGTTTATTTCATGTTTGAGGCCGGGCAATTGGGCTCCTAAATCGTGCGATTTAAAGCATTTAGACAATTTTTTGTAGGCGTGTGTTAGGACTCATGCCCATGAGTCTCGTTTCAGACTATGAAAATATGCTTTCTGAACTTTTTCCCAGTTCTTTTTTAATCTGTCAAGAAAATTAAATGATTTCCTTGTTTTATTTAAAATTTTTTCGCATAAAAATTTATTGTTACACAATCATGAAAGAAAAAAGCTGCAGCCAATACCGCGTTCCTAACAACGGATATAAAAACACAAAAGAATACCAAAGAACATGGAAGAGTGAACCTTCCCTCTCCTCTGACCCATAAAATCAGACTTCCGGAGTAGAATAGCTTTTATGGTCTGAACCGAGACCATAGACTTGCCTCCTGCGGTTGACATGCTGGGAGCCAATACCGAAGAGCTTATTCGTGAGATGCCCACCGATATGTGGGGGAGAGAATCAGTTAAGAAAAGTGAAATGTTCCCTGTACATTTCGCTTTCCGGTAAGGATCCAAAATTAATCCTCTGTCCGAATTTCTATTTTTCGACCTTTTCTTATTATACTCGTTTTGTTGGTTTTAGATAATTTTCTTCTCTTCAGGCTTTTAAGATCATTCATTTATATATCCGACGTTTCGTTGGGATTTTCCAACGAAATCGTCAGGAATAAGAAATTTTCATTAAAATCTGGTAACATTGATGCTCCCAAATGACATCGCTTAAGGCCATAAAAATAGTTCACTTTAACATGGCAGTTGGTCAGCAATAGAATTTAATATTGAAAAGACAAGAAGAAGTATTTCAAACGAACCTGACACACCCCTTCCAAACGTACTTGCAGAAAGTTGTTGAATAATAAAATATTCCGTAAAAGTGTTGCATGTAAATGACAAAACAACCACTCGCTGCGTGACTTATTAATTCATAATTTCCATTAAAGAATTATTAAATTTAAAAATTTATCAACACAAATTTGTCACGAACTCAACGGCGGAAAGTCCCCGATATTTTATATCGCAGAGAAGTGCAAAAATATTTCCCATTGACGAGTTTAATTATGAATTTTCTATCAAAGAATTAATCCATAAAACTGTTGGCTGAAACATATTAAAAGTGCAGGCACTCATGCGTTTGTGTGTGTGTGTGTGTGTGTGTAGCACGTGTTCGAACTTGTTCGCTTATTTAAATATGAATATTTTTAGCTTTGAAATAATTGTCGGTGTATGTGTTTGTGTATTCATTTCAGGATATACCTCTGCATGTTGCCATAATAACACACATACTTATAGCCTGGGACCGTATGCGTTGGCTGGGTGATCCTTTGAAAGGAAGATTTCCCGCTTTTGTGTGTTGCTGTGCCACCTGGTTAACTGGCATGGTGATTGCCCTGCCCTATCCCATCTATACAATTTATGTGGAAATTGGGGTAAGTTTTTTTTCTGCTTATCAGCCGATGGAAATATTTACAGGAATAAACACATACACACACACACACACACACACACACACACACACACACAAACACTCACTTACTCTCTCCATAAATAAGTTTTAAATTTGATAATATTTAAGAACGTGAAAGCGTGTACGAGTTTATTCTTGTTGCATACAAAAACTGTAGTACGACGAGATATTCCAAAGAGAGACCTACACACACGGTATTACACCAGTGAAAGCAAAGAAAAAGAAGCAGAAGAAAAAGAAGAAGAAGAAGAAAAAGAAGAAGAAGAAGAAAAAGAAAATAGAAAAAAATAGGAAAAGTAGTCGTAATAAATAAGAGTGGGTTGCAAAGGTATTTGCGTGCGACATGTAGGAAGTCCTTTGTCAATGCAACAGTGTATGTGTGTGTGTGTGTGAGAGCGTATGGTACTGGAGTGCTTAAAACTTCGTAGTTTTAAGATGATTATTTTTATATTTTAACAGCTGCAGGCTCAGTAGTAATTGGGTTTTGTATTAATTTTTTCTTTTAATCTCGTTTGCGTTATTAAGCAACAAGTCCTTTTGGCAAGAATACGATTCTATTCATGTGCAGCAAATTTAAATGATCGCCCGTTGTCGTATTGATCCGATGACAGAAATATATCCAGTGATTTTTAGCTTTTCATCTCATGGTTATTCCCAGAAAAAAAAATTGTTTTCTACACCGGAAGCACCGACTGGAACAACAAATAGTGAAGCCAAAACAGATGCTAGTCTTTCTAGAAGTACTAAACTTAAAGTTGGCAACACTTTATGACTGTCCGCCATTTCGTCAACTGCCCAAAGATTTATATTCAGATGCCCAAAATATTCAAATGCACTTAAAGAAATGCAAGCTAAAATATCACAGTTTTAGGAATTTGACGTTTTAAGACAATTTAACTTTTAATTTCGTGCTGATTCTTTTTCCAAAACTGTTATTGAAAATTAAAAAAAAAAAAACCCCCTGAATTAATCACTACGAATTTTTTAATAGCATTTTGCAGAAAAAAAAATCAGCACGAAATTCAAAATTAAAGAGCCTTCAAACCAAATTAGTTTGGCTTAAGAAATGCAGAACACAAGATGTAGAAAATAAGACGTGAAGAAAATAATTAAGCGGCAACACAGAGACTTAACAAAATTGTGTTACGCTGAGTTTGATAATATATGAAAATAAGAAAACAATTATCACATTCAGTTAAGGAACCCAAACAAGTGGTAACAAAAAAAGTACGTGTGAAATAAAATAAAAGTGTAGCGTGCTTCGAAAACAGCTGTTCTGCTGTGCTGTGTAAGTAGAATACGTAAATCGGATATTGAGTTTCGCAACTGCTTTGGAATATTTATCACGTCCTTTTAAATTAAAAACACTTCTCGAACAACAATAACAAATAATTCGATACAAATTAAATGAAATTAATTAATTAGGTTTAGCAGACAGACTGAGCCCGGAAAACGCTTCCGAACTGGGCAAAATTATTTTGAAAATCACGTTTCATTTCGGAATACAAATCGCAGGAATTTTGTTTAGCGATGAAGATCTCTTTTGTTCGATTAAACGAAATTGGCGAATTTGGATTGATGAAAATCTAAGAGTGTATGTTGAGACACTCGTTACATCCCTAAAAACTGGCTGTTTGGGGTGCTTTAAAGGCTGGTGGAATCATGGGTCTGCACTTCTTTAAAAACGATAGTGGTCCGAACTTTACAGTCAATGGCGACCGCTAGAGAGCCTTGATTACTGAGTTTCTCGTTCACCAATTGAACACCGATGATTTGCAGGAGCTGCCTGTGATTTCAACAAGACGGCGCAACATGCCAGGGAGCTCGTGCCACAATTGATGTATTGAAGGAAACGTTTGGTAACCGCGTAGTTTAAAGCTTCAGACTCGTGAATCGGCCTCCAAGATCGTGTTAGTTAACGCTGCTACACTATTTTCTGTGGGATCGCTAATCTTCGCCGATGTTCCCGGACCGATTGACCACTTGGAGGTCAATATTTACCGCGTTATTGTCGATATAAGGCCACACAAGTTGTTGAAAGTCATCGAAAATTAGACCTCCAGATAAGAGGTCATATTTAAATCATCTTTCGAATGAAGTAAATTTCATGTCCATTTTAAAAAATTCATATTCCTTTTAATCCATATCAAAGTTCTTTGACTCTACAAAAAACAGTTAAATTCTTCTCGGAATCTGTTTAAAAATGTACTGCCTGACCCACGATATCACTTTTTAAATACACGCACGTGCTCTAGTCTCGTTGTTTACAAAGTCAACTTAATATTTAATACAAATACAACGACACATTTTTAAAAATATTACAATATTCTAAAATTGATTAAATATTACAAAACTAATCCCACTGTGCAACTATGTTTAGAATTCTTCAAAAAAGTCCTACATTTCCTGAAATCGCAAGCACATAAAATTAAATTGCAACTTCATTATTCTTAATCTCGAACTCTGCCGATTTGTCATTGTTGTGGTTTTTTTAAATGTTCTGCACAATAAAAAAAAAATTATTGAACTAAAATTTTCACATGAAGAACAAGAAAAGAAAATGTCTGGCTTTTTGAATCACGATTGTGATGATTCCATCGATGGCTTCTGGCGTTGTTAACGGCTGACATTTTGCTGAACATCTACGCCGCGTGTAATATTTTTTGAATTTAAGCCATAAATTTGATAAGAATAAATAACGTTCCAATCAACTGAGTTTTCCTCAAAAGCAACAATAAATTTATTTAAAAAAAAGAAAATACACGATAAAAGAAGGGTCGGGTACTGCACAGTTTATCTCTTCCATCAATTTTCCCGCTGTTTCTTATTTATTTATTTCTTTTAACAAAATAAATGGAGTCTTCAATATCTTGTCAAGTTAGAGAATATGAGAAATTCTCTGGCGAAGAAGCCAAAAATGTTTTCATTTAATTTATTTTATATGAGTACTTTGGAATAACACTGTGCAACACAATATATTGAGATTGTAAAACTGAAGCTGATATTTTTTAAGTGGATCATCATGCGATTTTGTTTATCTATTTGGAAATTAATTTTCGGACTCCCCTTTCGCATTGTGCTCACACGCGTATACTTAATATTATTAATAACGTTACTCAAACATCAAATTGTGGGGTGTTTCATGTTCTTATCTTCTCATAATGTGTAAGTAATTTTACACGTTTTAAGGCACATTAAACTGTAAAAAAAAGAAGCTAAAAAAAACACGCTTTTTAGGAAACTCAAACTATAAAGTTAAAAATAAAAAATAATCTTAAATTTCAACATGATTTTAAAACAACAATTAACCAAAATGTAAGTATAGGGTGCTTTTTATAAAGTGATACAACTTTGAGTTGGCATCACTGCTTCAATTGATCACCCATTTAACAGCTCATAGTGGCTTTTTGTTAAGTTTGCTTTGACATTTTATTATGGATCGACTTACACCAGAGCAACGCGTGCAAATTGTGGAAATTTTTAATCAAAATAATGGTTCTGTTCGTCAAACTTATCGTGCACTTCGTCCACTTTATGGCGTACATAATCGTCTGATAATCAGAGTTGATAATTCGAAGAAAGATCGTTTTCGGCCTACATTTACTGTTACTGATAATGTACTTCCCGTGAGATGCCGACCAGTGTGCTCTGTATAGAAAAGCATTTAAGATGATCCTAATCTATCAATTCGTCGCCGTTCTCAGCAACTGGGATTGTGTCCTTCCACTTTATGGAAGATTTTACGCAAAGATCTTGGCTTAAACGCTTTCGAGATTCAACTTGTGCAGAAATTAAAGCCAAACTACTATCGTATGCGCCGCCAATCCGGCGAACGGGCTGAAGCACAAATTTATATTGATTTTGGATTTCCATTCAAAATTTTATTTTCCGATTAAGCCCATTTTTGGTTGAATGGGTACGTAAATAAACAGACTTGTCACATTTGGAGTGGGGAGAATCCACAAGCTTTTGTCGAAACACCCTGACATCCACAGAAAATTCCTGTTTGGTGCGCTTTATGGACTGGCGGAATCATTCTCCCCTGTGGCTTCAAAAACGATGATAGTCAGAATGTTACTGTTTGTGAAAATGAGTGTTCCAGATTGCGCCTTGTAAGCACCAGCCGTGTCGGCCACATGGCCGAAATCATATTTAAACATTAATGTCATAAAATTGTCTATCCAGTAAAGTCCGTTTCATTGATATCAAAAATATATTACTCTGCTTTATTATGATTTAAACTTGTATCACTCTATAAAAAAACACCCTATATTATTACGAAAAAAAACGTGGGCGCTTTGTGTTCTATTTTTCGTTTATTGAGCACTTGACTCTAATTTTTCTTAACAAGTTTTGAATTTTGGTTTATAATTTATATAAAATTATTTTCAAATTTATATTCAGCTTTAAAGAACGATTTAAAAAGCTATTTTCTTAAAATATGTGGGTTTTCCTTTTTTAAAACTCATTTATTTTTTTATTTTTTCTTTGTAAAATATGTTACGATCAATTTTCTGATCGCATGGAGCATGATATTCTAACGAAGTTTTCGTCTTTCTCTGGAAAGAGTATAGACGTATTCGCCATAACCTATAAAATAGAAAAAAGAATTGAGCTTCAGAGATGGAAAGATGTGTGCCTCAAATATTTACAATATGATTTTGAATAGCTTAAGAACCTATTTCAAGGCCAAATAGAGGGTGGGCCAATTTTAGGTTATTAATTAAACTGGATGTCAAATCATGAAATGTCAAGAATTATGCTGTCATCGTCTGACAGTTATTTAGAAAAAAATTGGCAAATTTTAACCTTAAAAGGCTAAAAAGAATTTTATGTGTACAAAATTTACTTTCGTGTGGGAAAACCCTGAATGTTTCAATAAAATCGCCTTAAGTGATGAGGACCATTTCAAATTGGCCGCCTTGTCATTGTGACTCAACGCCGTTCTCTGGGACCATTTGAAAAACAGGATTTACGTGAACAAGCCACAAACAACTGACGCTCTGATCGATGAAATTCGGCGATAACGAGATAAGCAAAAGTTTGTTACAAAAAGAGGCTGAAAAATTTTCTGAAAAGAGCGGACCTGTGCCGACGTGCTAGAGGTGTAGGATTGCCCAACATCATATTCAGGTATCAATTCCCATATTTTTACTTTCTATTCGTATCAATAAAACTGAATTTGTCAAATAAAAATGAAATATTCAAGTCAATTTACTTCCTAACCTCAAAGTTGCCCATCATTTATAACATAAAATTTAGAATTTATTAAAGATTTAGACTCTAATTTTGTAAACCACGTTAATGAATTTTTTAGAAATATAAAAGTAAATTTCTAAAACACATAATTTTTTTTTAATTTTATAAAAAAATTGTTTATCCAACCAGGCGTTTCTTTGCCTTTCAAAATAAATTTTAAATTTTTATGAAAAATAAAAAGAATAGAAGAGAGCAAAAAGAGTAAAAATAAATTGAATTTCTTTTTTTTTGCATATACATTTCACTAACGCAAAGTGATTTACACAATCAAGTCCTTCGTTTCGTATCTTTTTACTATTTGCGATTTACAAAATCAATTATAAACTTTGAAATATTTAGAGACTTTGATCGGAACTATAAATCACATTTCTTTTGGTCTGTTGTACCAGCAGCAGTCGCTAGAAAATTACTGCTGTTGCACAGTGTAACATTTTAATGTTTATTTTCATTAACATTTCACAACAACAGAAAACGGAAATGAAAACAAACAAATGAGAAGGGAGGAAATATTTATGTGGCGAATGTTTGTCTTTTTCTTCTATTTTTGTTTTGAAAAATAATAATAAATTTTTTTTATGTGTAAATAAATAAATTTACATGATGAACAAAAGAACTGCGCGTTTGAATCAAACATGTTGTGAGTCCAACAGTAGGCTCTCGCCAGTTGTCGCTTAATATCAGCTGTTATTTATCAGGTTGCAGCATGGCAGCTGTTGTGGGATTTCTTTAAAATTATTATTGGAATAACAAAATTTTTATTAGTAGAAATTTATACAGTACGGCGCAAAATTAATCACTCTAACGCAAGATGTAACAGTTTTTGCAAATGGCGTTTTTGGTCAATCATATTTGACAGGTGTGAAGTAGAGACAGCAGCAGAATACAAACTCAAAAACAATAGAGCGCGTCACTCCGCAAGAGCGTGCAATAGTCGAAAATAATCATCAGCGTGGATTTTGAGTCGAAAATCATCATGAGGGACGAGACGTTTTCTTATTCCGAAACATCCATTTCAACTTCTGATTGAGTTTCGAGTTTTGCAGAAAAATTTGTTCCTCGAAAAACTTCTGCCGTTTTTCCAAAATTTTTATGAAAACTTGTAAAATTTTTTGGTATTAAATTGTTGGTATTAAATTTCTTTGATAATGAAATTTTGAAAAAATTTCGCGATATTTTATATTTATTTCAAGCAGCCGAAGAATTTTTCTTTTAAATTTTACTCGCGAGGGTGGACATGAATGAAGTTATCAAAAATTATAAATTGAAGTCATCACAGAGAAAAAAAATTTTTGGAAACTCCAGTCAGTAACTGCTTCCAAGTGGTAGATTTTTTACGCGGTACTCGGGTGAAGATGCACAAATTTTGTTACTTAAATGAGAAATAAAAGGGTGTTTTTTTTTCAGGGGTATACAAAAACAACACGGAGATGAGTTGACATGTAATTAATTTCAGTCGAAAGATAATGTTCACTTATATATGACTTTTGGCACATCGTGGGTCTTGCAATACATTTAGGGAACCTCACTGTTGTAGTTTTAAACAGATTCTGAAAAGAGTTTTACAGAGTCAAAGAACTATGAATTTTTTATATGGACCTGCAATTTACTTCATTCGAAAGATGATTTAAGCATGACTTTTGGCATATAAACGCCGTGGCTGTTGGTTCAGATGTAGTCTTTTTTGGAGGTCCAATTTTCGATGACAACTTGTGTGGCCTTATATCGCCAATAACGCGGTAAATATTGACCTCCAAGTGGTCAATCGGTCTGGGAACATCGGCGAAGATTAGCGATCCCACAGAAAATAGTGTAGCAGCGTTAAGTAACACGATCTTTGAGGCCGATTCACAAGCCTGAAACTTCAAACTACCCGCTTACCAAACGTTTCCTTCAATACATCAATTGTGGCACTAGCTCTCTGCCATGTTGCGCCGTCTTGTCGAAGCCACAGGCAGCTCCTGCACATCATCGGTGTTCAATTAGTGAACGAGAAACCCAGTAATCAAGTCCCTCTAGCGGCCGCCATTGACTGTAAAGTTCTGACCAAAATCGTTTTTAAAGAAGTGCGGACCCATAAATCCACCAGCCTTTAAAGCACCCCAAACAGCCAGTTTTTAAGGATGTAACGGGTGTCTCAACATACACTCTTGGATTTGCATCAATCCAAATTCGCCAATTTCGTTTAATCGAAGAAAAATGATCTTCATCGCTAAACAAAATTCATGCGATTTGTATTCCGAAATGAAACGTGATTTTCGAAATAATTTTGCCCAGTTCGGAAGCGTCTTCCGGGCGTCAGTCTGTCTGCTAAACCTAATTGATTAATTTCATTTAATTTGTATCGAATTATTTGTTATTATTGTTCGAGAAGTATTTTTAATGCACAAGGGAGTGATAAACATTCCAAAGCAGCAGGGAACAGAACAGCTGTTTTTGAAGGACGCTACTCTTTTTTGTCATATTTCAAACTTACTTTTCTTTTTTTACCACTTGTTTGGGTTTCTTAACTGAATGTGATGATTGTTATCTTCTTGTTTCAATTTTATTACGAAAGAGTATACGAGAACTGTATCAAACCGATGGCAACACAGTTTTATTAAGTCTCTGTGTTGCCGTTTAATTATTTTCTTCACGTTTTATTTGCTTACTTTTTTGTTTCATGTTTCTGGAGTCAAACCTTTTCGGTTTGAATTTGCTTCCGCACATTTGAACGTTCTGCATGCTCGTTTGACAGCTGGTCGCCAGTTAAAAAAGTGCTGCCAACTTGAACATATTTTGGCTCTAGAAAAAACACCCTATATGAACATGCATTCCTTTTAATGATTTTCACAATTAATATTTGCACTGCCTAGAATTTATTAAATTAAATGTTAATTAATCAAAGAAGGCACGAGCAGTGAGCAGGAGTCATGACCAGAAAAAATTTTATTTCGAAAAAATATGCCAGCAATTTGAAACACACACACACACACACACACACACATACGCCTCCCATTTAATATCCACTTATAACTCATTTTCGCTACAGCAAACGCTTGTTGATTGGGGGCGGCGTATAATGAGTTAATTAATTATGAATACAAATTAATTGCTCACACGTTCGCAACGAAATGGAAAAATTTTCAACGTTTAATAATGAAACAGAACTGGGACTGGGCGATGTTTTCTACCCCGGTTGACAGAATCTTTTTAATTTTGAGCAGCATCTTCTTTTCTAACACTCTCATCCTTTTGGGGACTTCTTCTGCAAATATTTTAAAACGCTTCGATTTAATTTCATGTGACTTGTTAACAGAGCCTAAAGAAAAGCACCATATCAAGGAGTAGGGAACAGCTTTTGGTGTTTCAAAGGTCGATTTAGTTTTGCGTTCTTTCCTGCAGTTGCGGACTTCTTCTGTTTACGCGGTTTCATGTCGCAATTTCAATACGCTTTTAAGAAGCTTCACTCGTGTGTTTGTTTGCTTGAATATTTTTAATTCTACTTTTTTATTGTGCTTCTATGCGTATACTTAATATTATTAATAATGTTACTCATACGTCATATAGCGGCGCGCTGCATGTTCTTATCTTCTCAATAAGTGTAAGTATTTTTACACGCTTATTAACAAATAAAATAACTAAAAACCACTCCTTTTCAGAAGATCTTAAAAATTTAAAACAAATTTGAAAATAACTTTAAAATTATGAGACAAAATATAAATATGATTGTGATGAAAAAAGCATGGGCCACTCGATAAACAAAAAAGGCCACAAAACAGCCTACAAGCGGGTGGAGTTTTACACCGAAGCCAGATCAAGCACTTCTTTTGTTATCTTTCGTTTCTGAATTTCGACAGGCGAATATTTATTTCATCATACTACGCCACCACGAAATTAATATTTTCCTCGTTATTTTTTAGTTTCCATCTTATTTAGTCGAAATCAGTGTATTTAGAAAGAAGAAAGTGATTCGACTTGCGTCGCTTCTTCGCCAGTCGAGGCTTTAGTGTATAGTATTTTGTAAGTATTTAGTTTATTAATAATATTTTTGATTTAGCTAATACCTGTAGGCGTATGACCAATAACTATAATTAATTTAGTAATTATGGATAATAATTAATATGCTGCTGGCACATTTGCAATCAACTGAAGCGACAGTCTGTTCAAATTAATATATTTTTAATAGATTTTGTATAACGAGGGTATGCAAAAGCAGGCCACTGTTTGCTATAAAAAAAAAGCCGCAAATTAAACGGGGCTGGAGATGAAATTGTTAATTTTGTTTGTCAAGTCTGCGAAGCAAATTTAAGCATTTCAAGAGGCTCTGCCACTGTTGCTTCCGCAGCGAATCGATGACACAGTGAAGTTTTTTTTTTTAAATGTACGAAAATATTCAATATATTTACACACACACTCACACACACACATAAATAAATAAATTTTGGTACCCTTCCAACATTTGGAAGTTTCGTAATAAATTACATTTAATGAATACAACAACTTTTATTATGTTGAGGATAAAAATTCGACAACAAAAAGTGAATTCTTGAATTAACGCAGAAGTGAATTCTTGAAGTAACGCAGAAGTGAGGTCTTGAAGTAACGCGCAAGTGACTTCTTGAAGTAACGCACAACTGACTTTTTGAAGTAACGCACAAGTGACTTCTTGAAGTAACGCACAAGTGACTTCTTGGAATAACGCACAAGTGACTTCTTGATGTTATAAAAAGTGACTTTTTGATGTTATAAAAAGTGAATTTTTGATGTTATAAAAAGTGACTTCCTGAAGTAACGCGGAAGTAATTCTTGAAGTAACGCACAAGTGACTTCTTGAAGTAACGCACAAGTGACTTCTTAACGTTATAAAAAGTGACTTCTTGATGTTATAAAAAGTGAATTTTTGATGTTATAAAAAGTGACTTCCTGAAGTAACGCGGAAGTAACTTCTTGAAGTAACGCAGAAGTGACTTCTTGAAGTAACGCACAAGTGACTTCTTGAAGTAACGCACAAATGACTTCTTAACGTTATAAAAAGTGACTTCTTGATGTTATAAAAAGTTAATTTTTGATGTTATAAAAAGTGACTTCCTGAAGTAACGCAGAAGTAACTTCTTGAAGTAACGCAGAAGTGTCTTCTTGAAGTAACGCAGAAGTGACTTCTTGAAGTAACGCACAAGTGGCTTCTTAAAGTAACGCACATGTGAATTCTAGAAGTAACGCACAAGTGACTTCTTGATGTTATACAAAGTGAATTTTTTATGTTATAAAAAGTGACTTCCTGAAGTAACGCAGAAGTGATTTCTTGCAGTAACGCAGAAGAGACTTCTTGAAGTAACGCACAAGTGACTTCTAGAAGTAACGCACAAGTGACTTCTAGAAGTAACGCACAAGTGACTTCTTGATGTTATAGAAAGTGAATTTTTGATGTTATAAAAAGTGACTTCCTGAAGTAACGCGGAAGTAATTCTTGAAGTAACGCACAAGTGACTTCTTGAAGTAACGCACAAGTGACTTCTTAACGTTATAAAAAGTGACTTCTTGATGTTATAAAAAGTGAATTTTTGATGTTATAAAAAGTGACTTCCTGAAGTAACGCGGAAGTAACTTCTTGAAGTAACGCAGAAGTGACTTCTTATGTAACGCACAAGTGACTTCTTGAAGTAACGCACAAATGACTTCTTAACGTTATAAAAAGTGACTTCTTGATGTTATAAAAAGTTAATTTTTTATGTTATAAAAAGTAACTTCCTGAAGTAACGCAGAAGTGATTTCTTGCAGTAACGCAGAAGAGACTTCTTGAAGTAACGCACAAGTGACTTCTAGAAGTAACGCACAAGTGACTTCTAGAAGTAACGCACAAGTGACTTCTTGATGTTATAGAAAGTGAATTTTTGATGTTATAAAAAGTGACTTCTTGAAGTAACGCAGAAGAGACTTCTTGAAGTATCGCAGAAAAGACTTCTCAATAGTATCGCAGAAGAAACTTCTCAAAAGTATCGCAGAAGCGACTTCTTGAAGTGACGCACAATAGACTTCTTGAAGTTACTTCCGGGGAGCACAACTTCTCAATACGACAGACTCTTCTACGATGAGAAAATGGCATCGCAGGCGATGAGTTTCAACTTCTCAGCGTCACTTCTGAGTCACTTCCGCGATAGAAAATGTTGGCAGGGTATTTTGTTAAGAGGATATTGTTAAATATATTAAAGTTGCAAACCAGCTGTGAGTCAGTTAAGATCAGCCCTCGTTTGCAGTTATTTTGTTAAGTGCTACCAAACCACTGATCGTTGACTCTCTTCGAGAGTGTAGTGTCTCACTCGCACTTATTAACTTCAACACCTGAAATAACTGTATGGGATTTCGGTCCTTCTAAGAAATTTTCCGTGGTTGGCTACGTTGTCACTTCTTTTGTGAAGGCACAACAAGTGTACAGACAGTCACAGTAACGGATAAAAAATACGGATTAACAACGCCGGGGCATTAGTGTCCCGATGCTTTGCCAATTTGATTTACGAATTTACTTTGCGAAGTAGAATTAAAATAAATTAAGAATTTTCAGAGATTTTCGCATAAAAGCTTTTATTTATTTATTTATTATTATTTATTATTTTGTTTTTCGCTTTTGCGAAAAGAAACACTCTGCCTGCTGACATGTTCACTGAAATGAAAATGAAAAGTGTTTTATTTTTGTTATGTCGAATCTAATAAATTTTGAATATGAAAGAAGAAAACAAACACTTTTCATATGCGTCTTAATTATTCCCCTCCCATGAACAACAGCATAAGTGTAATAATTCTTAAAGAAATATATCGTTTTGAAAGTTGCACAAGAACAATTATTTTATTGTGTTTAAAGTTTGAATGTGACTGAATTGCGATCCTTTTATTAATAATTATGCGAACGGATTGAAATAAAAAATTAACAATTTCGAAGCTTGCAGAAGAAGAAGTTACAGAGATGGCTTTTAAGGTCGGTCTATTCCATATTTTTTTGTTTTTTTTTAATGTTGCATTAATTCTTTTGTTGCAACATTCGAATTGAATTGTTTGGAAAGAAATTAATTGTTCAAACACTCCTTCAATATGTTTTTTGAAAGACATCTTCCAAGATAATGGCATTTTTTACTTATCAAGACTTAAACGGTTTTTCACAAAAACCATTGAACTGTTGCTGCCTGGCATTTTTGGGGGATAAACAGGAAATGCCTGTTGTAATAAATAACATGTTAATGGCTGAAATTTAAAAAGAATATCAAGAAAATTTATACGATAAGTTTTGCCATAAAGTAGAGATTTTCAAAAATGAGATACGCCCGAATGGCTATTGACTGCTGGTATTAACTTTGACAGCCTGAATGGTATTTCCATTATTTACAGCTTAACAAGTATTTTGTGTGTGTGTGTGTGTGTGAGTTTTATTTATTAAAAATTAGGCCATCACGTTTAATAAAACTTCAACCTTGAAAAAGTTGAAAGCAAGAAAGTGGGATTCGCTTTGAAGTATAACAAAATAAAACGCTCAGCCAATTCTTATTATCCTTCAATTAACTGTTTCAAATTGTTGCTCAAGAAAAGTTTGAAAAGGCAAGACTTCTAATAAAAATAAAATAATAAAAATAGTTGTTTATTTGCTGCAGCAAAATTTCACACCAGAACAAAATTGTAACAAAATGTTACACCGCAGCATGCCAGCGAATAAAAGACTTCCCAACAAGACGAAAATTCTTAAATGGATTATTTGTAATTGATTTTACAAATTAGAAATTCAGAAGTTTTATTTTTCATACTTTCCCATCTTCAGTTTCGAAGTGAAGCCTGCGATGAAAATGGGGATGAAATTATTCATTCTGTGGCATCAATTAATCGGAATACTTTTCGGAGGAACGTTGTAGGCAGCAGCTTAAAGAGATTAATTTTGAAATTTATTTTGAATTTTACTTTTTATATAAAAATTTTTCAAAAAAAACTTGTAATTGAATAGCTAAAAGAGAACCATTTCATGAAAACTTTTAACTAAAAAACAAAAGCTTTTACAAGTAAAATAAACTGTTCAACTTGAGCATTCTGCGGCGTGCTTCCAAAACCATAAGCGTTTAGATAAATTATAGATACTGCAGTCAAATTTCTTCCGCGCAATATTTAGACTCAGAACAGGATATTTAATAACCGTTCTAGGACTAAAAATACTTTGAAGCGCCGGCTCTAGAACTTCTTCTCTATTAATTATAAATGTCGAGCTAAACGCTGCACTAGTTTTCGAGTTATTGACATTTTGCTGCAACTTTCAATACATTAAAACCTCGCAGCTACATGTCATTATGAGCTGCAAGACACGGCGCCCAATCAGATATTAAAAGTAAAATTCTTTATAATTAAAACAAACAAACAAAAATGGAAAATATCTTTAAACAATAATTATAATTATTTCGATTTTTATTACAAAATATTACGGTCCCCGGAATATCTTTCCGGGTGACAAAAATCGCACAAAATTTTAAAAAGTGGTTGGTCCTAAAGACCGATTAAATCCTGGTTTTTCTGCTATGCGGTGCTTTTGAGCTCTTGGCGGTAACATTAATTTTTAAATGAACCGATTCTCACTTGATAATGAAGTAAATGATGAAGTTTCGAATTCTATTAAAAAAGTCGAGATCAGTAAATGATCAGAAATATAATATCAGAGTTTTGCAAAATATATGCCTTTTTTAAATTTTTTTCATTCACGATATATCGTGCATGGTTTACCCGTTTCAGACCCGGTTTACGATGATTAAAGTACCTTTCAAATGTCAAGAGCTGAACCGATTAAAGAAGCCGTTTAAAAGTTATTTTAAAGAAAACGTTTTTGAAAAATGCTTTTCTTTTCTCTTGAAATCTTTCGATTCTTAGTATTTTCTGTGAATTTGAACCGATTCGAATCGGTAAATTTCAAGAAAAAAATATCACTTTTCAAAGTAGTTTTTTCACAAACACACACACACACGACGTTCTCAAAGTTAGTCAGGGAAGCTTCTATGATCTCAATGCATCGAGATCGGATGAGAATTTCAAACACGCAAAAATCAACAACTTCCCGATCTATAGATATTCTCCATTTTCCTCGCGGGATGGAAGTATTTTTTAAACTCCCAGAGCTGAATCGGTTCAAAAGTTATTTTAAAAACTATTCTAAAGAAAACAATTTCAAAAGATGCTTTTTTTCTTGATATTTATCTAATTTGAACCTTTTCGAACCGGTAGATTTTGAGAAAAATATCAGTTTTCAAAGTAATTTTTTTCTGAACTTATTCGGGAACACTTTTCAGAACGCTTCCAGTTTGTCTTAATTCTGTTCAGCCGTTCTGCAGTTATAAACGGCTCGCATACTTACATACAGACACATCCACACAGACGCGCGCGCACACACACACACACACACACAGACATAGTGCAAGGTTCTCATAATTAGTCAGGGAAGCTCTTCTTATGACCTCAAAATCTCGAGATCTGATGAGAATTCGGTTTTATCAAAACAAAGAAAACCCAACAACTTCCCGATCCATGCAAATTTTCAACTTTCCGAGCGGGATGTTAAAAAATTTTTTAACAATTAAGCAAAATTTTAAATTGTAATTTTTTTCTGCGAACAAATTTGAATTTAGAGATTTCATACTTTTAGAATCTGGCAATACAATTTTATCATGATTTCCACACATCTCGCTTAGCCTGACAATGGGGCCGTATGAGTGCTGCCATTCCAACACACACCGTGTATGTTTATCACGCATACGCACCGAAGCTTTTCTCCTCAAACAAAATAAAGATTTTTTATATAAATAAAGGGTGTTTTTTATAGTGTGATACAAGTTTAAATCACAATAAAACATAGTAAAATATTTTTGATATCAATGAAACGGACTTTACTGGATAGACAATTTTATGACATTAATGTTTGAATATGATTTCGGCCAAGTGGCCGCCACGGCTGGCGCGTACAAGGCGCCATCTGGAACCCCAATTTTCACAAAAAGTAACATTCTGACCATCATCGTTTTGAAGCGATATGGGCCAATGACTCCGCCAGCCCATAAAGCGCACCAAACAGTAATTTTCTGTGGTTGTAATTGGAGTTTCGACAAAAGCTTGTGGATTCTCCTCACCCCAAATGCGACAATTCTGTTTATCTACGTACCCATTCAACCAAAAATGGGCTTCATCGGAAAATAAAATTTTGAATGGACGAAGTGCACGATAAGTTTGACGAACAGAACCATTATTTTGATTAAAAATTTCCACAATTTGCACGCGTTGCTCTGGTGTAAGTTGATCCATAATAAAATGTCAAGGCCAACTTAATAAAAAGCAACCATCAGCTGTTAAATGGGTGATCAAATAAAGCAGTGATGCCAACTCAAAGTTGTATCACTCTATGAAAAACACCCTATAGTTATTATTTTCTTCCAAACCAACTGCCCAACTACGAGCACAACTGATATAAACAACCAACCAAGCAGAGGATATTATTACAACACCAGAACAACAAACGAACGTAACAATAATAATAAACAACAATAAACATTTGAAATAAAGTGTTATAAAATGATTTTTCACACCAAAAACTTGACAACAAATCGAGCATAAAAATCGTAGAAAATATTAACGAAACTGGAGGAGAACCAGGCAGGAATGGATTTCCAACGTAGAAAAAAAAATTGTTAAATTATGACCACATGCGGTGCAACAACAAGTCTCTGTGGTGCTCTTGCCAACACATTCCCATCAGCCACACACACACACACACACACACACACACGCATAATGCTGCTGAATTTCTTTGTTTTCTCATTTTCATTTGGGCATCGTAAAACAAAATGAATATAAAATGAAAACTAAGAAGCAGTTCAGTGTGAAGTTGGAAGATTTCTGTGCTTCGGAATTTCACATTGAATTTTAGCTGCTCAAGAAACTCAATTAAAATCAGGGCCAGTGGATGCTAAAATAAATTTTTCTGGAAATGACAACTGCAGCTTTCCGTGACATTAAACTTCAACGCAATAATTTTAATCCAGCATGTGGGATATGAAACTCAATTAAATCTTTAGATGCGAAAAGGATAATGAAGGGGCAATAGAGGCATGAATTTTAAAAAATAGTTTTATAAAAGTTGTAATTAACACTTTTTTTCCAAAAGCATACTTTTTAACAGGGGATTTTCAAAGAGCTTCAATTAACTTCTTTTAAAAACATAATTTTTTCAAAGGCCCTCTACTTGAATGTAGTTGAGGCACGGTCACACTTGTCAAATATTTGCTCGGAAAAGCGCAACCACTAAAGAGAAGTATTTTAATTTTCATACGTTTCTCTTGAGTAAAACAGTTTCGTAAAAGTTGTGGAATCCAAGTTAAAGAAACAATTGCCGGATCTAAAAGGTTTCTTCTCTTTTTAATTGCGAATTATTTGAAACGAACTCTTTTTGTTTGAAATTAATTTTGTTCGCAACTAGTTTTGTTCGAAATGATTTTTTTTTTAAATTCAGGAAGACCTGATAAATATTCCAACGCACAACTTATACAGCAAAGCAGAACTGTTGTTTTCAAAAGCCTCTACACTTTCTCAATAAGTAATCATGTGTATTTTATTTATTACAACTTGTCAGGTGTTGAAGTTGCATGTTTCTCATTAATATTTAGTGGTTACGTTAAGTTGAGCAAATGTGATCCTTTGGGTCCCCCTTCACACACATCAGGGCTGATCGATATCGATCGAAATTTCCATCTCAAATTTATTAATATTTCCACGGATATCGAATGCGATAATTTGCCCTCAAATTTGACTCGTCAAGTCTTGAGGTTTTGAAAGAGAGAGTGAAAAGTGGTGCAAAACTCAACGTGCCACATCAAGTTGAAGAATATTTTGTACCTGAAGTTAGCTGCAGAATGTCAAAAAGCAGAGATCAACCCATGAATGAGAAAAAAAGTGCGTGCAAGAACGTGAATGCAGTTTTAAAGAAAGTTTAAAAACTTTTGACATATTCCAACAGAAAATAGTCTAGTAGCGGTTGCGCTTCCTTCAATTAAGGCACGAGCTGCGTGGCATGTTACGATGACTCCTTCAAACCACAGGCAGCTCTTAAACTTCATGGTTGTTTTCAATTACTGAACGTAAAAGTCAGTATTCATGGCTCGTAGCGGCCCCCGTGATTGTAGCCTTCTCACCAGCATCGTTTTTAAAGAACTGCGGAAAACTGAGTCCGCACGCCTACAAAACACACCAAACGGTCAGTTTTTCTGCATGAAACGGTGTGTCAACTTGTGGAATATCATTTTAAATACGACAGTCTTCGTTGCTGGTATATCATTTCAAAAAAAAGATAAATTTTAAGCGTTGCGTATTTCGTATAGAGCCATGATGTTCCAAAAAAAATTCGCGCAACTTGTCAGTGTTGTTCAGGCGTCCGTCTATTTATGTCGACATGTCAAATCAATTATCAGCAGGCAAAATGGCTGCCAGTTAAAAAAGTGTTGCCAACCTAAAGCTTTACAACGCCATAAAAAAACACCCTTTACAATTATAATATGAAATTTATTTGTTGGGTGTTATACGTCAGTAGACTTCAGCCACAGTTTTGAAACATTTAAAACTTCTCAACATATCAAAAGACTTCTATAAACTATTTGAGAATTCTGTTAATAAATTAACTATGAAATATTAAAATGTTTTCTCAGCCTTTAAGTCCTATTCTGACAGGCAATTGAGCGGATGTTGTTGTTGAACTATTAAAAAGAAGGGTTCAAAGAAACTATTCTGTTGCTTGAAAATCGTAAAATTTTCGAATGAGTTGCAGCATTTAAAGAGACTCAATAATTATGTTACAGTTGCAAGAAGCCACTTATAGTTTTATACCTCCATCAAAAACACCCTTTAGTTGTGTTTCAAAAATATACTTGAAGTACTGAGTGTATCAGTGTACATACAAATCACGGCGTTTGAATTATAACTGTTAGCAAATTTCTTTCCTATAAAAACTGCACTTCGAAAATCGATTTATAACTGATAGAGTTCCACACACACATACACACACACACACACACACATATATATATATATATATATATATGTGTGTGTGTGTGTGTGTGTGTGTGTGTGTAAGTGTGCTTACAAATTGATAAATTTTTACCTTTTTCTGTATAAGTAAAATGAAAAATATTATTTGAACTTTATTGATTAAAATAATTCAATATTATTCGATATTAAAACTCAAATAAAATGCTCAACAAAATGGCCACATCAGGAGTTTTTTTTTGTGAAAGTTAAAGCTCATAAAAATACCTGAATATTTAAATATACGAAATTGTATAAAACAAATTGTATCTGCACCCACATGCAGACAACAATTTTCCAAAGAAATATATAGGGTGTTTTTTATAGAGTGAAACAACTTTGAGTTGGCATCACTGCTTTATTTGACCACCCATTTAACAGCTGATAGTTGCTTTTTGTTCAGTTTGCCTTGACATTTCATTAGGGATCAACTTACACCAGAGCAACGCGTGCAAATTGTGGAAATTTTTAATCAAAATAATGGTTCTGTTCGTCAAACTTATCGTGCATTTCGTCCATTCAAAATTTTATTTTCCGATGAAGCCCATTTTTGGTTGAATGGGTACGTAGATAAACAGGATTGTCGCATTTGGAGTAGGGAGAATCCACAAGCTTTTGTCGAAACATCATGACATCCACCGAAAATTACTGTTTGGTGCGCTTTATTAGCTGGCGGAGTCATTCTCCCCTGTAGCTTCAAAAACTATGATGGCCAAAATGTTACTGTTTGTGAAAATTGGGGTTCCAGATGGCGCCTTGTACGCGCCAGCCGTGGCGGCCACATGGCCGAAATCATATTTAAACATTAATGTCATAAGATTTTCTATTCAATAAAGATCGTTTCATTGATATCAAGAATATATTACTATGGTTTATTATGATTTAAACTTGTATCACTGTATAAAAAAACACCCTATAGAACTCTGCTTTGAGGAAATAATAATTTACAGTTGAAATAATTATAAATAAAATTCTAGGGAAACAAACAGAAAATTCACAAATAATTTATGTTGAGGAATTTTATTTGAAAACGTAAATTCCAAAAGCCAAAACTCAAACGAGTAGAAGAGAAGTGCATGAAGGAAATATTCAACATGAAAATACAAAAACGTTTATTAAAGGAGTCCTTCTTTATATGGAAGTGGAAATGAATGATACTTTCGATGATTAACGACCTTCTGACATGATACAACAAACAACGTTTCCTTGAAAAGGAACAGAAAAAATATAAAAAAATTTTTGGTAAAAGATTTTCAATAACAACTGCACGTATGGAAAGTTTTGGCAAAGGAATTGTTAAGCGAAAACAAGTTTTTGCTGATTGCATAAAGACAAGAAGGGGAAGAGGTGGGCCGATATTCCAGGAAAAAAGTGTTGCATTAATTGTTGAAGGTTATTGTGGCTTTAAATTAGTTTCTCAACGGATATCAAACGCGTGCATTTCCACTTAAAACCGCAAAAAAGGGCTGCACGAAAAGTTTTTTCTCGCGGTGTATTTTCCCCTTGTTGGGTTTTTAAAAACTATTGCTTTTTTTTATATTTAATGCGGTTTATCAGCTGTTTTTTTTTTAAAGTGGATTCAAGGTAATTAACAGCGTGTTTTTCTTAAATATTTTTTTCCCCAACAACAATTGTTGTTGACAAGGCTTTTGGCAGCTTGTTGCGTTATTTGGCCGACTGTTACTCATGTCTGATTTAAGCCAATTATGGGCACACTCTTGTCCTGACTTTGATTAATTATGGTTTTGTTTGAATATATATTTTTTTATTATTTCACACTCGTATTAAAATTTCTTTTTCCAGTTTCTTCCCAGTGAAATTTAAAAGGCCAACAAAAAAGTTATTAGGGCTGGCAAGTTGGCTAAAAGTTTATGATTAAAAAATATATGCAAAATAAATGACTGGAATATTATTTATAAGCAGCCCTTTTTCGTTAATAAAAAATAAAAATAAATAAAAAATGTAACATAAAAGGGAACGACGACAAGGATCAAAGTGATTGTTTTAAAATAAAAATAAACTTGTAAAATATACACTGTAAATAATAAATGCAGAGACTTATTAAAAAGTTTGAATAATATCTTGCTCAAATTCATTCATATTTTATAAGACATGCGTAGAGTATCCAACGAATAAAACTTTGCAACAACATTAAATACTACAAATGATGCCTTCAAAAGCTTCACCATTGAGAATCATTAGCCCCGAGAAAAGGCTATTAATTATTAAAGCCAAGACTACAACTTGATGTTTGTTAATAAAAACTTGATGTTTATTAGACGCTGGAAAACGTTTTCTTTAATTACAAATTGATTTGAGCCCAGAGAAGTGCACAAAATGAAGGCAAATCTATGAATCAATTGATGTTAAATTAACGTTGCAATAATGACAAACTCTTTAAATGACATGAAGATTGAAACGAACAAACGTTGATGTTCTATTTATTATTCATAATCAAAAAAAGAATAAAATAAAAACAGCAGAGATGCTGTTAAACAGAATTAAAAGTGTTACTTATTAAGGCAAAGCCTACATAGCCCGGCAGTTCTGAAGACCCCTCTTTTAAAACAGTCACGTTCCAAATTTTTTTAAATGTCTATTCGGTTCAGCACAAAAGCTTGTCATTTAAAATCGTTTTGTCATATTCCTGGTATTGAAAATTATTTTATATATTTTTCATAATAAAATTTAAATTTTTACTTTTTCACTGGCAACTCTAGTGCAACTCCACGACCAATTTATTTAATTCCCAATGAAATTTTTAACTTCCCGATAAGAAAATTAAAAAAAATGTAGAACTCATTTGTTCTACCCCATTGTGAAATAATGGAGTTTTCATCAGATCTCTACGTTTTGAGTTGTAGGAATGCTTTCCTGAACAATTCTGAGAAGCCGTCACTACGTCTGTATGTGTGTGGAAACGTATGGCACTTGTATAACTTTGTAACGGGTCAAAAGAAATCAATTTGAACCGGTAGATTTTAACATATTAAAAAACGGGTCAAAAAACCAATTTGAACCGTTTTGAGCCGGTAGATTTTAACGAATTAAACAAAACAAAAAAATCGGGTCAAAAAAATCAATTTGAACCGGTAGATTTTAAAATATAAAAAAACCTATCAAAAAATCATTTGAACCGTTTTGAACCGGTAGATTGTAACAAATTAAAAAACGGGTCAAAAAATCAATTTGAACCGGTAGATTTTAAAATATAAAAAACCTATCAAAACATCATTTGAACCGTTTTGAACCAGTAGATTTTAACAAATTAAAAAAAACATGTCAAAAACTCATTTTGAAACGGTAGATTTTAACAAATCAAAAACGGGTCATATAAATCAATTTAAACCGCTTTAAATCAGTAGATTTTAACAAATTGAAAAACGGATCGAAAAATCATTTGAGCCGGTAGATTTTATCGGGTAAAAAATCAGTTTTAAACGTTATGAACCGCTAGATATTAACAAATAAAAAAAAAATATTGGAAAAAAGCATTTTTCAAACTGTTTTTTTTTACGAATTAACTTCAAAAGGCTTCTCTTATCAATTCCTTAAATCTTGATATTTAAAAACCATGGCGATTACCGTAAACCGGGCCGAAATCGGTTAATCTGTTTGTGAAATATCGTGAACGAAAAAAATATATGAAAGATGGGATTTTTTTCCGGTTAATGACCCGCGTATAACTTTTAAAGGCATGAACCAAATCAAACTGGTACCGTTACTGAACTTGGATTTATTGTGAACTTGAAGCGATTCGAACCGGTAGATTTTTTTTTTTGACTAAGAAAAATAAAATTTATTAAGAATAACTTATAAAAAGCTGCACCGATCGACTACACAAATCTTGAGATTTAGAATCCAGGTCGATCACCGTAAAAAGAGTGAATCCATTTATCAGATATTGTGAACGAAAAAATATGAAGAAGGGGATTTTCGTTTTGAACTCTGAAATCGGTTAGTGCTCTGGATTATTTTTATAGCAACCGAACACTACTTCAATTACCGGAAAGTTTTTAGCTCGAAGTGCTTAAAAAAGGATAAGACAGTTTTGCGGTTAAGATTACAGGGGCAGTTACAGGGATGGGATGTAGAGTCAACCTTGTCCTTATATTTTTTTTATTATTATTTGACGACAAAACAAAATGTTTTTAGGAAATTTTCAAGACTGAAACTTTTGGTGGAAATGCTCCTACTGGAATCTCAAAATTCAACGCCACTGAATACGTTGATATTAATCTGCAAACTGACGCTTTATATTTAAAAAAAATTATTAAACCGCTTCGTTGTGTCTGAACTAAAACATGAAAATCCAAATTAGTTTCGCTGTTGGTTTAACATTTCAAATAGAGAATTCATTTCATTTCAAACACCCTCTCAAACAGACTCTTTAAACAACTTCTTAATTACGCACAATAAAATAGAAGAAAACAAACACACACTCGCATTTAATCAGCAAATCTCAGATTAAACTGAAATGCGAAAACATTCAAAAAAGAGATTTTGTAAGATTCATGTCCTCCATTTTGTTAATGTTTCTTTTGCTTTCTTCTTTATTTGCAGGATTTCATACCACGACTCAAAGGAATGGGTTTGTGTGTCGTCAATCTGATGGATGACATGCATGAATATGTGCGCGGACTCTTTTTGCTAATGTAATTAACTCAATTTCATTCTCATATATATATATATATATATATATATATATATATATATATATACCTACATTTCGTTTACTACACTAGGCAACAAAGTTACGTTATTAAGAATTCGGTAGATTCTAGTCTGAAGTTTAAAACCGTTAAAAAAATATTAAGGGATCAGCCAAGTCACAGAAAACAATTCCATTCGGAAATGAGTTTCATTCCGTAGTTTGGCCATTCACAAAATGAAATGCAACAACTTTTTTCGATATGAAATCATCATGAAAGGAAGTTTTAATTATTTTTGAAACTACATTTTTTCAGTAAATAAATCAGGCATTAAACACAATAACGACAGCAGGCTACAGACTACAACTTGTCAAAAATAGAATACACGTGCGTATATGAGAATGATTATTTTTACTACCACAGGCGATACGGCTACTGGTTGTTGTCCCTGCTGTTTTTGTGGCTGTAAACAAATTGAAATAATTTCTATTTGGGTGAGCGACAATGAGTAGATGCACTGTTGCCAGTATGATATAAACAAATTCAATTAATCTAGACTTGAAAATATATTTTATTTTACAAAAAGAAACAACAAACTATACTTCCAAGCTAATGAATTGATTCCTTGTCATATATTGTTGACTTTATATATATTTTATTGGAATAGCACTATTCAAGAGTATCAAATATACAAAAGCGGCTACACTGGCGTATGAAGAGAATTCTACTACAAACAACAACTCATGGTTATTGATTTGGTTACGTCGTTATAAAAATAATTAAGTAGCTGACTACGAGGCGACGATTGTAGCCAACGGCTTTTGTAGTCGGTGTAGCCTGCTGTCGTTATTGTGTTTAAAGCTTTAGTTTTGATAAAAACTATTTTGGATTTAGTAACCCTGATCAGATTTCTGGGTATGGTGCCAAAATTACGATCCGTAACAGGGTGCGAAATACTTTAGTTGATATCAACGAGCTGTCGAAAAGCAGGCATCTAAATGAATGCCTTCGCGTAGTGGGCAGCCACATAAACCGAACGAACCAGCACTTCACTCCCTTAAAATGATGCAGAAAGTTCCGAATGCTGCAGTAACTTGTGTTGTCGGTTGTGCTCCTTTTTTTTATAACATCATTATGGAAAATTTAACAAAAACATACTTATAAAACGTAATTTTTAAAAATTCCTTAATAAACAAGTAAATCTGCTATATTCGGCTGTGCCGAATCTTATATACCCTTCACCAAAGTACGTCTGGCGTTGCATATAATTTTAAGTACCAATTTTGTTCATCCTAAATTATGAAATAGTTTTAGTTACAAAAAAAATTAGTTGCCTTTTTGGTTACTTTTATAAACGAAAATATATAAATTTCCCACCCCTGGAAAGGAAATTTTCTATTTTTTATATTTTTTCTTTTCAATGCAAATCTTCATGATGTCTAAGGCGGTTTTATTTAAGAAAAACTTGAAATTTTTATTAATGCAAATCTCCATGATGTATAAGGAGGTTTTATTTAAAGGAACTTGCAAATTTTAAAAATTTAAATTTTTACATGTACTACAAAGTACTGAATTTTACATCCCTGGAAACGAAATTTTAATTCAGGAAAATTTTTTTATCAATGCAGATCTTTTTAATGTATAAAGCGGTTTGATTTAAGAAAAACTTAAAATTTTCAAACGTTTTAGTTATTACATGTCCCATCCCTGGGAAATTTTTATTTGATTTTTTTAGTTTTTAATAGACAATTGAGATTTCCCGTATGTATCTTTTTAATGTATCTTTTTAATGTATAAAGCGGTTTGATTTAAGAAAAACTTAAAATTTTCAAACGTTTTAGTTATTACATGTCCCATCCCTGGGAAATTTTTATTTGATTTTTTAGTTTTTAATAGACAATTGAGATTTCCCGTATGTTCATTTTACAAACAAACAAAAGAATATTTGCATTTTGATATTCATTTTGCGTCGAGAAATAGATGTAAGCTTCCCAGCTCTGGAACCGTATTTCAAATTTTTCCGTCTAATTTCATTTCCAATCCATCAGGCCAAAAGCGAAGCCTCTAAAACGAAACGGGTATGTGTGTGTGTGAATGTGCACAACAATTCCCCAAAAAAAACACAATTCACTTATCAAGACTTGAACGGTTTTTCACAAAAACCATTGAACTGTTGCTGCCTGGCATTTTTGGGGGATAAACAGGAAAAGCCTGTTGTAATAAATAACATGTTAATGGCTGAAATTTAAAAAGAATATCAACAAAATTTATAAGTTTTTCCATAAAATAGATATTTTCAAATATGAGATACGCCCGAATGGCTGTTGACTGCTGGTATTAACTTTGACAGCCTGAATGGTATTTCCATTATTTACAGCTTAACAAATATTTTTTATTTGTTTCCACAATTTTTAAGACTTCAAATAGTCGAGAGAATAGTTTTGCTTCTTAATATTATAAAACATGAAACTCACCCGATTTTGTTATCCTGCAATTAACAGTGAGAACTTCTTGCAAGAGTCCAAAAGGAGACACGAACGTCTGTAAATAAAAAAAAGTTTGAATTGTTTATTAGAGACAATAAAATTTCAAACAAACAAGTTTTTATAAAAAAAATAGTCAACATAATTTACAAAACTCTTAGAAAAAAAATTGTATAAAAATTGTTAAATTTGTAAAATTAAGTGCCACGGCAAAATCCCAGTAAACAAACAAACTTCCAAAAATAACACAAAAACTCTTAAACGGGTTGTTTGAAAACGATTTTACTCGTACAAGAGCCGGTTACTTAAACCTGTTTTTTTATTTCTACTCCCTGAACTTGAACTCAGGATTTGAAAAAGTTATTAAAATTATAATTTTTGTTTCCAATTACACGAACGTTTTAGTCAGCATCTTAAAAAGCAGAACGTAGAGATTCAGTTGATATCAAATTAAATCCTTAAGAAAATTAGAAAACAGGGTCCGTGACAATTGTAATAAAAATCAATTTGCAACATAAATTTCACGATATTTATTATTTTTAATATTCTGATTTTTGCTTCCTTTTTTGTCAGAAATAATTGTTATCAAGTGACTTTTACTTTTTTGTCGGAATTATTTTCTACATTCTGAATTTTATTATTATTATTTTTATTTTATATTTTTTGTCAGAAATAATTGCTAGGTTAGGTTAGGTTAGGTTGAAAAGAGGGGCATAAGTCATCCCAATCCTCTCAAGGATTACACTTAGGCCGCAATAGGCCTGTTGTGCGCTCTAAAGTAGGTGTCACCCTTCTATGGGACCTCCTTCGTAGCTTCCAAAAAATCCTTAGAATTTGATTACATCAAGAACCTGGTCTCTTCAATGTAACTTCTTAAGTCCCTTCAGTTGGAGCCCCTAAGAAATTCAATCTCCTGCATAATCCCCTGATTAAATGCCTGTCTTCTGGCCTGGCTGAAAGCTGGACAGTGGCACAAGTAGTGCTCCGGTGTTTCGTCCTCCTCCTGACAAGCTCTTCATGTTATATCGTTAACGATACCCATCCGTGCCAGGTGAGTCCTTAACTCTGTAAGTCCTGTTATTAAATAAACCAGTCTCTGTAGTGCTGGCCTACTCAGTGTTAGGATCTCTTTTGTCCCATTACCATCTGGGTCCCCCAATCCCCCCCCATACAATTCTGGTCTCTCTACCTACCGTAGAGTGCTGCCAATCCCTTGTACGCAATTTAATGGCCCACTGTTTAAGTTCGTTCTTAAAAACCTGAAATGGCTTTGGGTTATCTAATGTGATGTTGGCCATTTATGCTCCCATCTTTGCTGGGCCTATCTGCCTCAATATCTCCAGGTATTCGCTGATGTCCTGGAATCCATATTAACTCTATGCTCCCACATCGCTTGTATGAGTTAATCTCATCCTTGCGTTGTAGTACACACCGAGATTGAACCACATGATTCCTTAGGGCCTCGATAACTCCCGTCCTATCCGTGAATATACGAACCGGATATAATTGTTATCAAGTGACTTTTACTTTTCTGGCGGAATTATTTTTTACATTCTGAATTTTATTATTATTATTATTATTTTATTTTTTTGTCAGAAATAATTGTTATTTCATTTTTACTTTTTTTGTTGGAATCATATTTTATATTCTGAATTTTATTTTTATTCATCAGATATAATTTATATCTGAATTTGATTGTTTTAGCACATTCTGATTTTTCAGAAACAATTGTTTTTTTGGAATTTTTATTAATTTTTTTTTTGCAAAATATTTGTCATATTCTGATTTATATGTTTTTAATTGCAAGATAAATTTCATATTTTGTGTGTTTCAATATTTTTATTTTGTTATTATTATTATTAAAATTTTTTTTGGTCGAAATAATTGTTACTTTCTATGAAAGTTCAGGAAAGGAGCGACTTTGTTAGGCAAAGCAATTTCACTTTTAATCTCAAACCTCGAGCCCAAATCATTGTTCATTGACGCACACACATATAATGAAAATCAGAATGAGAACATATTTTTGAAAAAAAAAACTTATAATCAGCCCCATTGTGTACGTTGTTGGCGTTTTTTGTTTAATATGTTTGAAAGACAATCTTCACTTCTACAAAATGCAGGCTTAAAAAATATCTGATTTTTTCTTGTCTCCAGGGTTAAAAGTAATTGAAAACGGTAGCCCTGTATTTGCTCTTCTGTTTAATGCCAATTTTAAGTTTAACACTCCACTAGTGCTAGAGTTACTCTCAGTTTTCTAAAACTTGCACATGAATTTAAGAAAGAAATCAAATATTTCAATAGATGGCGCTTTTGAAGCATTGCACCAGTGCTGCCATACTATGGCAATCCAAGTATTGCGATGTTTAAGATTTTTAAGAAATTTTGTAATTCAAAAATAATGTTTTTTTCGATTTTCTATAAATTATTAGATATTCGGGAAAAGCATTTTTTTATAATTTCGGTAGGAGTACTTTCCCAAGATTTTCTAAATAAATTTTGGAAAATTTTTCAATTTAAAAACGATATAATTTTTATTATTTCGATCCAAATAATTCCACCAAAATCGGGTCCTTATCGAAAAGTAGAAAACTTAGAATTATTCGGTAAAGTTTGCAACAAAATTGGATGGGGAGTTTTTAAGTCAGTTGAACAGTCAATGCAAAAGTTCAAAATGTTATTAAACCGATCAATTTTAAAAGCGAGCGAATACACAGAATTTCATATCTCAATTGTTTTTGCAGAAGCAGGGCCTCCAAAACACAACAAAAACTGAGGTGTGTCATTTCTGTTGTTGCCCAGTGTATAATAAACCTTTAATTTACTAGTACTTCGATTTATTTCAAAATAAAATCTTTTGTTTTTCCGCAATTTATAAAACTACAACAACCACTACGATGACAAAAACAAAAACAACAGGTACTGCGCGCCGGCCGTATTACTGGCGTATTTGTATATACGCACCTCTCAGGAATTGCGGCCACCGGAAGCACCCTTGGCCGTCATGTTGTATGAGCATCGTGTTGACATCAGAATGAGGCAACGGTAAGTGTATTAATTCCTTCTTTCTTTTCTTTCTTTTCTTTTGCATTCTGTTTCGTGTGAAAGGACTTTATGAAGAACTAATTTTGAATTAAATCATAGAAAAAAAACAACATCAACAATAGAAAGAAGAATAAATTGAATCATTTAACGAATAAAAAACAAAAGCAGAAGCATCCACAAAACACATTAACCATAGAATGAGGGAGAGAGAGAGAGAGAGAGAGAGAGAGAGGCAGAGAGAAGGAGCAAAACAGAAGTTAATAGGAATTAAAAGTCGTTTATTTTACGACGCTTTTATTTCTTGTGCTTAATTTTAAAAATTTTTTTTTTTTTAAATTGCAAATTCTGTTTATGGAATTATAAAACTTTTTCCAACAATTAAATCGTTAACTTTTCATATCAAGTTTTTTTTTAATTCTTTTTAAGGAGGGTTAATGGCATCTATAAAAATTTTTAGGCTCTTAAAACGAGGGAATTGTCTTACAAAAACTTATTTCATATAATTCTACTGAAACTGTCTGAATAAAAGTCGTATATCGAATCAACTAGTGCAACAAATGCTTTTAATGCCTTGCAGATGACCTCTTGACCTTTAATAGATTTTAATTAGCAGGACGAATTTAGTGAATGGAAATATTGAAGATTCTCATTATGCACAAGCACATGGAGGGGATTGTAGCTGATTTGTTTAATGAATTCGATAAGATGTAACGTGCGTCACATATATGTTTAGACCGCATTTACGCTATTTTGAAATTATTTGATAGGCATTTTTATTTTAAAATGAATATTTCGTGTGTTTTAGAATGCAACATTTACTAAATCACATTTGAGCTTTCCTATTTGCTTCTGCTTTTGTGTAGCGTGCGTCACACAACAGTTTACAGTTTACATTTTCAAATGTGTGGCACTATTTACCGAGACTCGATAACAAGTTTAAGTTGAAAGAAGCCACAAACGCAAAGTATTTTAATTAGATTGTCAGTAGTCCCAGTTAAGCAAAAGAGAACAGAGTTTAAAAAGATTTCGTAAAACATTTTCTTTACAACAAGAAAAAAATGATTTTTTTTTTGCTCACCAAATTAAAGTTCACAAGGACTTTTTGTAACTTTTTTTTGCCAATTTTCAAATTCATCTTCATTTAAATTATTCTAAGAATTTGAAGCGTTCAAGACTGTGCATGCCCCAACCAACACATATTGGCAATTGAATACAATTAACTTAAACAACTACAGACCAAAAGCCAGCAAAACACTTCCCAATAATTTTTACATAAATTTACTAACAAAAACAACAAACGAAAATATTTCACAAAAATAGAAGAAAAGTTAAGCAAATATTTACTCAAGTTGAAAAGGTGAAGAGCTTAACAATATTTTATCTTTTTGTGTATCTTCGCAGCAACTCGTCCGCCTCGTCAGTCGATCGGTCGTACAGCGGTGCCACAACAGCCACACTGGGCGGTGGCACTGGCAGCATGGCACCCTATTCCACCGGCACTGCCACACGGTCGTATGATTTATATAGTGCCGAATGGGATGTGAATCGTGAGAAACGTAATCAGCGCAACTTTGGCACCATGGCCGCCACACAAGTTGTTTGTTTGTGCCCGTTAATGATTTTACGCTTCGCCCGCCTCTCCATCGAAGAAACGTATGAAAATCAAAAACATTTCGACTTCACCTACTTGATGTTCGTATGGATTGCGTTCTTGCCAACGGTTATTTTTCCCTGCGTCTACGCTTCCCAAATATTGCCCAGGTAAGTGAGCGGTTGTTTAATAAAATGTTTGTATTATTTTTATCTGCCCTTTCGTACACTAACGCACGTGTATTAATTAGTTGAAGGCATTGCGCTTAATAAACAACCAGCATACACGGAATGTGTAAAATGATGATGAGGGCTACAACATCGCTCATAAGCCTGGACATAATAAAAAAATAGTCGAGTTAAGTTTGCTATCAAATAAATCTGTTTTATATTTCCACTGAAATCGTACTCGACTGGAGAGAACAAAAGCAACAACATCATAAAAGAAACGATATTTAAGAGCCGGTTTTACAACTCAAATAATTGTCACTACAAGTAGACGGTCATCGGTGTTGTGACAGTAGCGCCCATGAATATTCGAGTATGGAAACAGATTCTAATTATTTGCTAATAATTTATAAAAGAGTTATTACGGTTTTAGAAAACGATTTCACGTGATTCACTGTTCTACGAAATCGCACGATCTGTCAAGTATGAAATCAGAGTTAAAAATGCACGACAGTCTGGCCTAAAAATTTAACTGTGACACGGAATTTTTTTTTCAATATAGTTCGATTTGATTGAAATTTTTCATAAAACTATAGTTTTCAAGCGATCAGAAGGGTATTTATTACATGGCATGGGTGCAATACGGCATTAAACACAATAACGACAGCAGGCTACAGACCACAACTTGTCACAAATAAAATACACGTTCGTATATGAGAATTATTCTTTTTACTAACACGGCTACTGGTTGTTGTCCCAGCTCTTTTTGTGGTTGTAACCAAATTGAAATGATTTCTATTTTGGTGAGCGACAATGAGTAGATACAATGTTGCCAGTATAATATAAATAAATTCAATTAATCTAGACTTGAAAATATATTATTTTATTTTACAAAAAGAAATAACAAACTATATTTGCAAGCTAATGAATTGATTCCACGTCATATATTGTTGACTTTAAATAAATTTTATGGGAATAACACGATTTAAGAGTATTAAATATATGAAAGCGGCTACACTGGCGTATGAAGAGAATTCTACTACAAACAACAACACATGGTTATTGATTTGTTGGTGTCGTTCTAAAAATAATTAAATAGCTGACTACGAGGCGACGATTGTAGCCAACGACTTTTGTAGTCGGTGTTCGTGTAGCCTGCTGTCGTCATTGTGTTTAAAATCTATGTTGGAGCTCAGGCCAACCCAAGCTTTTTGTATTATTTTTGCTTAAAAGATTCTAAGCTACAACGCCATTTTGAGGCGATTATTTAAAGTCGGTCAGATATCTGCCAGATTTCCCTGTAAATGAAATCTGCAATTTTGTGGGATGGTGAATCATCATTTTGAGTGTTAATTCGAAAATAGTAATTGAACCTTAAATATTCATAAAAAAAATTTCCTAATACTCGAAACACATAGACGACCGCAGGCTACCGACTGCAAGTTGCAGCCCGTGCTATTTTTATCGCTGTAACCAAACTAGACAGTTTTCAATTTTTTTTTTTTTTTACTAAAAGTGGAATTTTTGGAATATTTCATGCCCACCAGAAATATCAGACAGTGCTATGGCACTATTTCTATCGTAGTACATCGTCGAAGTCGAGAAATTCTGCTTCGAATGTAACTACTTGTTTTAGCCGGTCATACACTCTCGTTTTATGCCTACGATTTGTTCGTATATTCTTGGAAATATCGTGTATTTAAAGCCTTATCAAAGAGATCCCTGCTAATTAATTATCACAAAAAATTTTAATGCTTTCAAATGACTTTTCCATCACATTCTAATCCAATCAAATCTGTTTCCAGTACTGCGCCCAGGGCAAACCCCACGGAGCAGCAGTGAATATAAATAATTTAATAATTTTCATTAAAGAACTGTTTTAAATCGTCTTAAACAATATTATTGCTTTTCACTGTAGCACAGTGTAGGCAGAGTCTATTTTAATAAAATCTTCAATTACACGACTTTACAGCGCCTCCGGCAAATTATTTTAAATTTTCTTCCTTCTTTTTATTTCTATTGCTATTCAACAATCTGACGCTGCTGGTGCTACACGCGAACAAAAAAAATAATAATAAAAATAAAACAAAATAAAATTCCCAACAACGACAACAAAAATAATGGGACACCAACCAACTCATCTCTGTATTGAAATTAATCTTGCAACGTAGAGAGGAACAAGAACGACTCCGTGGCTATTTTCGTTTAAATTCGAAACGTTTATCAATGAAATCCCACAAGAAACCAGTCAACTGTTGTATTGATGGTCCAGGAGGTGTCAGAGTAGCAGATGCCAGTGATGGCAACACACCCAGTTCGAGAGAAGATTCCATAGAAAAAGATGAGAGTACAACTGCAACAAAAGCAGCATCTACTTTATTAAAGAGCGATGGTGGCAGGGGCGTTGATTCAATGACATCTAGACTTGAAGGCAATAAAACAGGAAAATATCAACATCATTCCAAGGACAAGCCAACTACCGGGGACGATGTTACGAGAATACTACCGCCGAGACATGCAAAAGGTGGCAATATTTCCCAACAAAATCAAAATGAGGTGGCAGCAAATGCAACAGTTCGCGGCGGCCACGAAGCCAAGCAATACAAATACAATAAAGACAACATTAAAGATGGTGGCGAAGCGGCGGCAGCTTTAAAATCACGATCTTCTGCACGGGAGCAAAGCGATGTGCGCATCAATATCATTTCCGATGGCAAGACCAGATCGTCTACGCAAAGACGTTTAAATTCAGTAGAGGGCAACTTTGTGCGGCCATCTTGCCTGGGAGGAGGTCAACGTAAACTAACCCTGGAGTCACTGGATAACCGTTCGTGCTCCAACTTAACTTCATCCACTTACTGCAATGGCAACAGCAGTTTTGTGGATGATGGCGACGTGAGTAGTTTTGGTGATGGTGAGAATTCTTCCATCGTAAGTGGCATGATTGTGCAAGCATCCAGCAATGGCAGCAGCGCCGCGTTGCCACCTTATTACGAAAAGAAGCCGCACGGCGTGACCCTGTATTCAAGTAGTGGCCGCGATATGTCCTTTGACGATTCCAGTTCATATTCCCGCATGGACTCATCCAGTACTTTGGCACGCGAAATGGAAATAATGGATTTGTTGGAGCGTGAACGATCCAGCTTGGACATGCAGGAGCTGTTGCAAAAAGACAAAAATAACGAATCAATGAAAAGACGTGAAGGGGAGCGCCGCAAATTGCCGGATATAGACAAGATCTGTCAGAGATCACCCAAACATAAAGTGGATCCTTATTCATATGAGATTTCAAATAATACTTCCATCACTTCGCTGTCGGCCAAAGTGCCCACCTCCACGGATCCCCTGAGAACAACAGACACTTTTAGTTTAACTTCCCATCTCAACGATGATGATGCTTCCCTCAGTTTGCCCTACGACAAGGAAAATTTACACTCTTCAAAAAGCTCTCAAAAGAGCAGCATTGAAGAGGAGGTGCCATCGGATTTCTTTGATAATTACATGCCCGGTGATACCGCCGTCATTCTACCCTCTTCGGCCCCAGCTATCAGCAATGCGGTACAGTATCAGTATTCACGCCGTTTAACTTCACGCAAAACTTCTCATCACACACCCGGCTCCAGTACATCACATCATAATCATCACAACCATCGCATGTCCAAGCGTGACAGTTTCAATTCGTTGAATAGCAACGATTTAATAGCCGGCGCTTTTGGAGAGCTGGATCCGACGCAACCCCTAACAAAAATGTCTGTGATTGAGAACCGTGTAGTGAGACGCAGCGGCAGTGCACGCACCTCGTCATTTTCTTCCTCGGCACGCAGTTCTATGAAGTCGCGTGATTATGGCCACGGTTCCAACCACTCCACCCATCCCGAATTGGATTTTAGGGAAAATTTCCTGGCCGATTTGTAAAGAGAATACAAAATCGGTGGAATCACCACTAAAGCAGGGTGCTTGGCTTAGTTCAGTAAGTGAGATTTTTTTAATAAAAAAAAGTTGTTTTCTTTTTTACAAAACTGTTTAGGATAAGTGATTTCGTTATAGAATTATTTGCATCAACTATATAATAAATTGTTTGCTAAAATTTTAACAATATATCAATTTAGAATAGTTAGCACCGGCCTGGAACAGGAGATTAATTTTTTTCTTTCAGTGTTTTAATTCATTCAAGAAATCAATTCAATCTGGTTTAGCTATTGTGGCGAAATGCAGTCATGTAAAGTGAATTATAAGACAGAGAGGAGAATAAGTTTCTATTATTATATAAATACACACACAAACACATACAACCACATACATACACATACATTTAATATAGTTAATAGGCGCGAATCGTCACATCCATGATCGTAACGATAAGAAAGCAAAAGCTAATAATAACGGGGTGGCATCACTATCTGCCATTGTGAATTGATTGTAATGTATACTGCAATTCACAATGGCTTTTAACCTTCACCACACTTTGAATGGTACCTCAACTGCCGGTTTTTTGTAATCAAAACAAAAATGTTCTTTGGACATTTCACTTCTTTTGTTGTTGTTTTGGTGCAAGTTGTTTTATTTACAATAACAGGCATTTCATTCACAATAGAAACATAATTAGACAGCCCTGTCACAGACCTAAATTATGTTCGAAAATGAAATTAATTGTGTATTTAGATTTATCAGAAAACGATAAACCAACATGCCACACAACGCCTTCAAAATGGGCTGGAACCCGTTTTTCTATTCATAAACTCAAAATTTTTGAAGCAAATTGCGATAACGGATGTAACGATTCGGGAAACCCGGCGGCGTTTATTGAAAGGCCAATAATTTATCAAACAACTCTCGTATATACTGCAGCTAAAGCAAATAAAATTTGCAATTCACTTTTTCAATATATTATTTTCAACTACCAAAAGCAAAAGTAAAATATAAACAAAATAAATAAATAAATAAATAACTTAAACGGGTTGGTAAGAATGAATTTAAATAGGAAAAATATACAACAACAAAAATAACATTAAAATATCAAATATTAACTGAAATTATGCAAACTGAGTGGCTTCGGTAGCAAACAAGAGTTCAATTTTAAACGCAACGAAAAGCTTCAATAAACAAAATGGAAACAAACAAAAAGTACTTCAAAAGCTTTAAACACACACATACACAAACAACATAATATGATAGCATACAAATAAATGGAATAGGAGAAGATAACAGTACGTAAGAAATCAATGGCAACAAATAGTTAATAAACTTATTAATTGTATTAACGAAAACCTAAAAAATGCTGCCAAGTTTTGGTTACTTGACGACAGTTTTTCTAGACTTTAAGTTGATCAAAAAAAGTTTAAAGTCCTCTTAATAGAAGACCACAAAATATAAAATTAAAAATTAAATATTTTACAACCGCTCAAAGTAACCCTGACTTGGGAACAAATTTTTATAAATATTTTTTTATTGCGAGCAAATGAATGCATCACAAATTGAATATAAATTTGAAAATCTAAATAAAACTGAAATATATTTTTGTACTTTTCACTAAAACATTAATAAATACTATTAAGTTTTGTTAAAAAAAATAAATACTAAAAGAAATTAATCTTAATAGTATCTCAAAAATAAATCCTTATCTAATAGTTTTAAGAAAATTATCAAATAATCAATATCGTTCTGGCTTTCACTCGATATGGAAATAATAGAAATTCTGAAGTCACGCGTGTGGCACATATTCCATGTTACAACAACAGAGTCAAGCCAGTTATTGTTCGTCTCATTTCGAGTGCAGCATAAATCATGGAATGAAACTAAAAGCTGAAATATTAAAGGTCTCATTGAAAAAAAATTATATTTTATGCTTATAAGCTGCTTATAAGACACGTTTTCTTTAGGGGAATTTGGTTTTGTCTTATAACCTGCTTATAAAACAAATTCTTAATACAAAATCTGTGTTATAAGCTGCTTATAAGACAAATTTTCTTTAGTGGAATTTAGTTTTGTCTTATAACCTGCTTATAAAACAAATTATTAATGCGAAATCTGTTTTATAAGCTGCTTATAAGACACATTTTCTTTAGTGGAATTTGGTTTTGTCTCATAACCTGCTTATAAAACTAGTTGTGAGTACAAAATCTGTTTTATAAGCTGCTTATAAGACACATTTTCTTTAATGGAATTTGGTTTTGTCTTATAACCTGCTTATAAAACAAATTCTTAATACAAAATCTGTGTTATAAGCTGCTTATAAGACAAATTTTCTTTAGTGGAATTTAGTTTTGTCTTATAACCTGCTTATAAAACAAATTATTAATGCGAAATCTGTTTTATAAGCTGCTTATAAGACACATTTTCTTTAGTGGAATTTGGTTTTGTCTCATAACCTGCTTATAAAACAAATTATTAATGCGAAATCTGTTTTATAAGCTGCTTATAAGACACATTTTCTTTAGTGGAATTTGGTTTTGTCTTATAACCTGCTTATAAAACAAATTATTAATGCGAAATCTGTTTTATAAGCTGCTTATAAGACACATTTTCTTTAGTGGAATTTGGTTTTGTCTTATAACCTGCTTATAAAACAAATTATTAATGCGAAATCTGTTTTATAAGCTGCTTATAAGACACATTTTCTTTAGTGGAATTTGGTTTTGTCTTATAACCTGCTTATAAAACAAATTATTAATGCGAAATCTGTTTTATAAGCTGCTTATAAGACACATTTTCTTTAGTGGAATTTGGTTTTGTCTTATAACCTGCTTATAAAACAAATTATTAATGCGAAATCTGTTTTATAAGCTGCTTATAAGACATATTTTCTTTAGTGGAATTTGTGTATAACCACGTTATACGACTAATTTTTTATACAAAATCTGTTTGGTACTTTGAGGTACTATTTTGAATAGGTACTCTTTTGTACCGCAAGTCTATCTTCTTGAAACAATATCTTTTTTTATTAAAATTTTTCTTAAAGATTCTCTAAATCAGTTGTTTTTCAAAGAGGTACTTTTTGCAAAAGATTTTTTTGTTTGTTTTTGTTTAGAAGCGATAGTTTTTACACAATTTTTTGCTATATATTTTAGAAAATGAGCTTTTTAAAAAATGCTTCAATTCAAAAACCTTTTTAAATTGAAATTATTATTATTATTATTATTATTTTTATTTTATTATCATTATTTTTTTTAACATTTACAAATTTTAAAATGTATTTGCAAATATGTTCTTTATATTTTTCTGAAATGAGTTGGACCCCAATCTAATGGCCACTTATCAAACTGGATCGTCGATTCTTTTTGTGTGTATTGACAATTTGCAATTTAGCTTAGAGAGAGAGAGAGAGAGAGAAAGAGAGAGAGTTTTTAACAACAGTGATCTAATGAGCATTCCACAATCTTATCTGTGCGTCTGAGGGCACTCTGTTATCCCCTCCTGGAGGGAGACACTGCTTCATATAAATGAAAGTGCATATTTTCCTATTCTTGAAGGGCATAAAATTATTTGTGACAAGCAGAAGACAAAAGTTACGGCTTTAAGCAGTTGAACTGTTTTTGATGATTTATTTTTTAATAATAAAAGAATCAGGAATTGTAAAATAGCAACTTTTTATTAAATATATATTTAATATTGTTTGTGTGTACATGTTACTTGTGTATGTATTTGCATGGAAAACTACTATTTCTATTACAATTAATTTCAAATTAATTCTATTAATCACTAAGATTTTATACAACTCTATTAAATATTAGGAAAGTTAAACAACTTTAAACTGAAAATTCTTTCACACTTAAAAAAAAGAATATAAATAAATCTAGAAATAATATGTGCCATTATTTTTTTAATGTTATAACAAATCGTATTAAATGTATGAACATATTTTCTAATAAAAATAACATTTAATCAGCTCTACTACAGCATAAATATTTTCAAAAATATATTTAAACAAAAAATATTTAGCTTGACACTTTTTTTACATGAGCCCCGAAAAAAGTTTTACAAGCTTAAATATTTTTATCAAAGAAAAAAAAAAGACGTCTTACATTTGCCTGGATAAAACAAAAGTTTTTCTTTTTGTTTTTGTTGTTTTTGCTTTCTTTATCCACATGCAAATGAAGAAGAATAAACTACAGAAATACAAAAACAACATATTAAAGTTTAAACAAAAAAACTAGACACTCCACACAAGAATTAAATATTGAATATTAAACTGAAACTTGAAAGCTTTTCAACTGGAAACAACAATTTCATTAAAACTTTTATAACAATTAAAAACAAACTGTTAACAAAATATAAACACTTAAAAGTTGTTACTCTTATTAAATATTTCAGAATTATCTATATAAAATTAATAAATCAAACAGTTGCTTTATTATAGACAAAGAAAAACAAGGACACACACACACACACACACACGCAATGAAAGAAAAATCGCAATGAAATCAAAATTTAAATAAATATTTAAATGAAAAAAAAAACAGAAAAATAAACAGCAGGAAATCATACGAAAGCAGTGACATGAAAACATTTAATAAAATTTATTAACAGAAAAAACAAAAAACTTTTATTATTTAAAAAGAAGGATACACAAGGATACAAACAAAAATAAGGTGAGTAAATTTTTTTTTTTTTTACTTTTTTACTTTTCAACAAAAACTAGAGCTTTTGAAAATATTTGTAGTAGCATGTAAAGGGTTTTTAATTAAGGCAACATCATAATCCTTTTCTACACCATCATGTTTTTGCTCAACAAATAACTAAAATTATTTGACAACAATAAAAAAAACATGGCCAACAGCTGCAACTAATTTGCTGCGGCATCTCATCACACAGACTCAATCTACCAACACAAAAGTCCCTCATAATTTTCTTTTTAGCGCATGTAAAGAACAGATGAAAAACCCGCTAATTATTAACAATTTACACTTTATCAATATGGCAGTTTGCTGTTGTTGTTTTGTAATTGGAAAATTGAATAAACAACGCACCTCTTGCAACCATCAATTTGTCGAGTGAAAATTCATGCACTTTATTTTCACATTCTCTCCACTTTCGATGGCCATTCAGCACGTACTTTTCTGTCTAGAAGTTGCAACATGTTGGCACTGATGCAATTGCCAGAGTTTAATAAACAAACACACATTAATACACAAAAAAAAAAAAATACCCAGTCGGTATGTAAAGCAGGCCCGTTTGCGTTGAGAATGTAATAAATCACAAGATTAGGATTTTCCAGGTTTTCACACCGTAATTAAAATATATACAGTTTATTAAAGATGTATAGACTAAAGCTTTAATCACAATAACGACAGCAGGCTACACGAACACCGACTACAAAAGTCGTTGGCTACAATCGTAGCCTCGTAGTCAGCTACTTAATTATTTTTAGAACAACACCACCAAATCAATAACCAAGAGTTGTTGTTTGTGTAGAATTCTTTTCAAACGCCAGTGTAGCTGCTTTCATATATTTCATACTCTTAAATCGTGTTATTCCCATAAAATTTATTTAAAGTCAACAATATATGACGTGGAATCATTTCATTAGCTTGGAAATGTAGTTTGTTGTTTCATTTTATAAAATAAAAATATATATTTTTAAGTTGACAATAATTGAATTTATTTTTATCATACTGGCAACACTGCATTTACTCATTGTCGCTCAACAAAATAGAAATTATTTCAATTTGACTACAACCACAAAAACAGCAGGGACAACAACCAGCAGCCGTGTCGCCTGTAGTAGTAAAAATAATCATTCTCATATACGCACATGTATTCTATTTTTGACGACTTGTAGTCTGTAGCTTGCTGTTGTTATTGTGTTTAAAGCATAAAACAGAATAACGACAGCAGACTACAGACTACATGATTAATTTTACTACTACAGGCAACACGGCTACTGGTTGTTGTCCCTGCTGTTTTTGTGGTTGTAGCCAAATTTAAATAATTTGTACTTTGCTGAGCAAAAATGAGTAAATGCTGTGTTGCCAGTATAATATACATAAATAAATTAAATTATTGTAAACTTAAAAATGTATTTTTTTATTATACAAAAGAAGCAACAAATTATATTTCCAAGCTAATGAAATGATTTCTAGTCATATATTGTCGACTTTATATATATATTTTATTGGAATAACACTATTTAAGAGTATTAAATATATGAAAGCGGCTACACTGGAGTTTGAAGAGAATTCTACACAAACGGCAACACATGGTTATTGAGTTGGTGGTGTCGTTCTAAAAATAATTAAGTAACTGACTAAAAGGGGACGATAATGGCCAACGGCTTTTGTAGTCGGTGTCCTTGTAGCCTGCTGTCGTTATTGTGTTTAATGTTTTAAACACAATAACAACAGCAAGCCACAGACTACAAGTCGTCAAAAATAGAATACATGTGCGTATATGAGAATGATTATTTTTACTACTACAGGCGACACGGCTACTGGTTGTTGTCCCTGCTGTTTTTGTGGTTGTAGTCAAATTGAAATAATTTATATTTTGGTGAGCTACAATGAGTAGATGCAGTGTTGCCAGTGTGATATAAATAAATTCAATTAATCTAGACTTGAAAATATCCTGTTTTATTATACAAAAAGAAACAACGAACTAAATTTCCAAGCTAATGAATTGATTTCATGTCATATATTGTGGACTTTAAACATATTTTATTAAAATAACACTATTTAAGAGTATTAAATATATGAAAGCGGCTACACAGGCGTTTGAAGAGAATTCTACTACAAACAACAACACATGGTTATTGATTTCTTGGTGTCGTCCTAAAAATAATTAAGTAGCTGACTACGAGGCGACGATTATAGCCAACGGCTTTTGTAGTCGGTGTCCGTGTAGCCTGCTGTCGTTATTGTGTTTAATACCTTATACTACTGCGTAGTGTTGCCTTCATTTTCAAAAGCTTTTCTTTACCACCTAATTCATAAAACATATTTTAGGTTTATTAACTGCTTATTGGGCAAACACTTTTTAAATAAATCCTTATTAAATACAAAATATTTTTTATGAATTTGGCAGTTATGCTGTTTTGATATAATTTTTTTGTGCTTTACTACAATTTCTCAAAGCATTTTCTCCAAAATACCCTGCAAATGTGTGAAGTTTTGAACGCTGTCAGAACAGTAGTTTTCTCTCTTATAACTTCAGCAGCGGCCAATCGTGTAAACACTTTTCTCTGTCATTGTCAGGGCATTGTCAAGCGTTATGCAGCAGGGAAATTGATGGGGGAAAAGTGGAAATAAATCTGCGGTTGCTCAAAAAAAAATACCCCATTTCAGGATTTCTAGTAATAATTTTTTTGGAAAAGGGCGGGCTTCTTGCAAGTAAATTTCATTTATTAATTTTATTTTTTCAACAATTTTCATTTTAGTAAAAATTTTCAACCGAAAAAATTTGCAAATAAAAAATGTTGACTTAAAAAGACTTTTCCGATTTTCTTAATTCCCATTTTAAAATATTTTATGGAAGTTCCATTCGATTAAAAATATTTTTATTAAAATTACGAAACATTATTAAGGCGATAATGACACAAAACTTAATCGAGTTATGGTGGTCTTGCAACAAACGAGCACCCTGCCTACAAGTGAAGAATATTTGCGAGAGCGTGTTGTCACACTTTGAGTGAATGAATAAAATGCATTTTCAGTCATGCGAACATGTGCGATAAATTGCAAAATCGATAGAAATTAAAATTGCGTTTAATATAAAGGGTTTACCTGTTGTTGTTTTTGTTGTTGTTGTTGTTGTTTGCTTCACTCCTTTCCATACCGGAGAGAATTGCATTGTAAATATTTGCATAAATTTAGAAAAACTGTTGCTGCAGGCATTAAGTGGCAGGGCACTTGACAGAGCATCTGGCCATTTAGCTGGAACTTGCAAAGTCTCATTGACGCAATTGAATGCGATAAGAAATATTATCCATTTATTTATGTTTTGCTTTTTATAATGATTTCCTTTTTTTTAAATAATTTTATTGTGTTCATTTATGTCACACTTTTTCCGGAATAAATGACAGCTAATTTGACAGCTGCAGTTTCAGCAAGGCTTTTAAAGTTAAGAAGTCCTGGTTGGAAGGACTCTTAAAACTATCAGGAAATCGAAAAAGGCTACACCTTAATTTTAAAACAAAGAAAAGTGATGCCGAGGAATTCAAGGATTTGGGAAAATTTTTTTGTTATTATCAAGTCGGAATTTTTTGTAAAACTCTCCTTTTGGCCAGCATTATAAAAAAATCATTTTCAAAAGTAGAAAAGATTATTAATTAATTTAAAAAAAGATTCTTTAAAAATTTCTGAAATATTTTCAAAATTTTTGGTAGAACCCTGCTTTTGGCCAACAGTTTCCAAAAAAACTCTTTATGTTTTGTTTAATATCATCCTGCTTAATTTTGCTCCCAACGCGTAAATCCTTTTTTAAAACTAATTCAAAAATTTACTTCATATTTTTTTTAATTCTTTTAAAAAATACCAGAAATTATTTATTCAAATTTTAAAAACTACAATTTTTGTCTTTCGATTTTAACGAAATGCAAAATGCAAATTCGATTTTAATTTATTGAACTCATGCAGCACAAAACAAATCAATGTCTTTTATATTCATTTGCGAAATAAAAATGATATTTTATGCCAGACACGTCTGAAAAATTGTGTTAGATAAACAAAAATACGCAAACAAAAACAAAAACAAAAATTCTCTTAAATTATTTCAAGCGTAAACAAAGAGAATATTAAGGCTGTCAGTCAAATTCGTACGAATTTATTTGGGTGCTCAGCAGCGAAGGGGAAATACTTTTGGAAATCACTGCAACTACTATGAAACGATGCTGAAATTTTATATACACCTTGAGCTTTTACTGATGTACATTCAAACATATAAGAGTGTGGGCAACTGCCGCGTGACGAATGCCACTCCCGTGCTCTGCGATTAAAATTTAAACAGTTTTCGTATGTCCAGAGGGACAACCTCAACGTTTTCATGTTTTTAATAGAATTTAAGTCAACTTTCGGTTTATAGCAGTTGCGATATAATGAATCAAAAAGTTGTGTGACGCTCGCTACAAAACACGCATTCCTGGAACAAGAGGACATTGAAAATTTAATCTGCATCCACTCATTGGCGATAAGTGGGAGAAAAACATGTGATTCGTAGCCAGACGAAGGCATTGTAAGCTGGTTTGACTTACGAACTGCTGAAAATGTCACGTTCGTCACAACAGTAACATGACTCATTATAAAAACCGACAAAGTTTTTGGCCGTCAATAAGTTTTTCGATTTCTTTTGTTATAAGATTTAAATTTTGGCTATTTTATTACAGTATTTAGAAAATATTATTTAAAAAATTTGTGTGACGCACGCTACAAAATATGCAAATTAATTTAAAACTTAAAATCTAATTTTGAAACAGCGTTTAAGAAACTCTGCAATCAGAGTAGCTAAAGTCTGGAGGATTTGCTATTGCTTTGACTTTTTAATTGTTCCCTGGTCAAGTTGCTGCAACTTCTACTTCTTGAAATACCCGAAGTCTCACTCAAATCACAGGCAAGAAAAGAAAATTTATAGGCTGCAAGTTAGTTCAACACTCGAAGGGCTCATAAAGTTTGTGGTTTCACCGTCATATGGATTATTTTTATTTTATTTTAGTAGGCTTTTCAGGATGATCCTATATTAGAAGAGAGAGAAAGAGAGAGAGAGAGAAAAATAGAGAGAACTTGTGGTAGCTATTTGCACTTTTTAATTCATCCACGAATTTTTCGCTACCGGTACGGACGAAGTACCCTGATCTTTAAGTCATGGCGGTGTTAGTCGCTGTCGCTATATGTTTGCATATTTTGTAGCGTGCGTCACACGTCTTTTATAAATACTGTATTATAAATACTGTAATAGAGCACAAAAAATTTAACTCTAACAACAGGAGAAATCGAACAACTTATTGGCTACCAAAAACTTTGTCGGTCTAAATGATGAGTCGTATTACATTTGTGACGAACGTGACATTTTCAGCAGTTTATAAATAAAACCAGCTCACGATGCTTTTGTATGGCTACGAATCACATGTTTTTCTCTCTCTTATCTCCACTGCGTAGATGCAATTAAATTTTTAATATCCTCTTGTTGCTGGAGTACCTTCGACGACATTCGTTGCCTTCATCAGAACTGCCAAATTAAAATGGAAAGACGGGAAAAAATTTAAAAAATGTCCTAGAATAAAAATTAAAAAAAAACCAATAAACACTCATGTTGTGGGGAAGTTGGCCAAACAATTTCAAGAGTCTGGATAAAAACCAAACACAATATAATTCTCGTACGCTTTTTACAACGAAATTGATGCACATGAAAACTGTTATCGCATTCAAGTAAACCACCTGACAAGTGGTAACAAACAAGAGTACACATGAGGACGAATGATTAAAGTGTAGCGGCTTTCGAAAACAGCTGTTCTGCTCTGCTGCGTAAGTTGAATAAACGAAAACTGATGTTTACTTTCCCTTGTGCTTTGGAGTCAGGTCTTCTGAATCAGGTCTTTCTGAATTAAATTAGTCCATGAAATTAAATTCAATACACAAGACTGACGTTCTACTCTGCTGCATAAGTTGAATATTAAGTCGATGCTGATTGATTCTTCTTTAATCATGTCTTTCGAATATTAGCCTATTAATTCGAATTCAATTAGAATACAATAACGGCCTGTTTGCCGATATCGAAAGAAAGTGCACTTTCGCTTTCTAGGCGAAAGAAAATTGATTTGGGATTTTTTAAAAACACTTCATGCGAACCATGACTCGAACGTTAAGTCGAAAGAAAACGTATGTGCTTTCATATAAAAAAGCGTTCGCCAATAACGAATGCGTTGTCATCACTGCGAACTCAAGTGTCAAAATCAGTCACTTGCTGTTTTGTTGTCGTGTAAAAAAGTTAATCGTAAATTAAACTCGAAATTTTATCATGGAAAGCAAAAGGTAAGTAAAATGTTACAAATATATTCATTCTATTAAAAATTTTAAATTTCAGTATAAAAAAATCCACAATCAATCAACTGCAAACTATGGTGGAATACATGGAGGAAAATCCAGAGTTTGCCAGAGGAGCGCCAGTGTTTGGTGCAAGTAAGTTTTCGGTAGACGAAAACTGGAATAAACTTTGCCAAAAGCTTAATTCCGTGGGACCTCCAACGCGTACTATTGCGGATTGGAAAAAGGTTAGTGTTTTTATATTTTTTTGCTACTTCCAAATGTTTTAAGTACTTTAATTTACATAAAATTTATTCACAGACATGGGCCGATTTGAAATCCCGCACTAAAAAGAAAATTGCGGAAAATAAAAAAAGCCTACAGGAAACTGGTGGCGGCCTATACCGCTTTAATGGTCTATCAAAATTAGAAGAGGCCATAGACCGCACTTTGTTGCTGTCGTCTGCTGCAGCGCCAAGTGGCCGTGAATTTGGTTGTAGCAAAAAAAATGTTGGAAATCAGTCGATTGAAGACTGCTTTCAATCGCTCGTTGAAACTCCGCCCAGAAATATAAAAGCAGTGGCGGTAGTCACACCGAGCAGATTGAATGCCGTTTCTACCACACAGCCATTAGAGCACATTCAACAAAGCACGGGAAATGATAAACATGAGCCCAAACGCTGCCATTCTTTTAATAGCGATGATGAACACCCTTCTTGCTCCTCAGCCAAAAAAAGAAAAACAACTGTTGAGGACCAATTGGCACTAATTCGTCGCCAAGTTAGATTTGCTGAGGCTAGCGCTGCAACAGCCAAGGAACAGCTCCTCGATATAAAAAGATTAGCCGATGCTGCTGAACTAAAAGCTGAATCGGCCAAAAGACAAGCTGATGCGGCTGAAACGCAAGCAGAATGCATGAAAGCACTATTGAAATCAACGCAAAGTATTGAAATAGTTTTAGAAAATTTTTTATCAAAAACAAATTAATAATCTATTTGAATACAACACTATAGTAGCAAGGTGAGATTTCCTTACAATTTAATAATTATAATATTTGTACCCGAACTATTTACTATCTGATCCCATATTTTCTTTTTCTACAACCATCTTTAGACTACCGGAACCTTTATCGCCTAACCCAACGTATATGAATTACACCAAGGAGTAAATAAATTTGTGATTTTAATTTTATATTTTATTTTTAGTTTTTAGTAATGTAATGAATAAAAAGAAAATAAATTGGAGTTTTTAATTAATTGTTTATAGCACACCGAAAAAATATATTTGTGATTTAAAAGCATCATGTGATTTCAATCACGTGATATTTAATATTTACTAAAGATTAATGGCAATATTTCGTCTGATTGCTATCGCTCTCACTTCTCCTTCATCATCTTCCACTTCTTCAATTTCCCCCGTTTCTTCGTCCGAGTCATTTTCTAAAGTTTCAGGATCCAGGCATTTATAATAAATGCACATGTTGTGAAGTGCACAACATGCATTTATGATTTCCGTTGTTTTTTTAGGACCGTAGTGCAACCCTCGGGAACCTATGATGCACCGAAATCTGTTTTTCATCACACCAAAACATCGCTCTACCACATTACGTGCGCTTGTATGTTTTTTGTTGTACAGCCTTTCGTGGCCATCACTTGGACGTCTAAATGGGGTCATGAGATACGGTTTCAATTTATAACCTCCATCACCTAAAAGGAAAATAAATTAAGTATAAATAATTATGTTGAATATTAAGTTTAGTACCAAGTATCCATGTGTTTTTTTCCCCGCTTTCAAAGCTTTCTTGTAGTTGTTGGTTAACTACGCTATGCTCCCATACAAAAGCATCGTGGTTAGCACCAGGATGCCTAGCGTCGACGTACATAATTGACATTCTGTGATCACAAATCTGTAAAATTAATTTATAGTTTTAATTAACATACTGCATATCGTTAGCTGAAATGTAAAATCACGTAGCTACACTATTCATAATTTAAAAAAAAAACAGAAAAAAAATTAACTAAACTTACTACCATGGCATTTATACTGTAATATCCTTTTCTATTGTAGTATAAATGCTTCAAACTCTCCCCTGGAGATTTTATGCGTATATGTGTTCCGTCAACGCAGCCGATAATGCCTGGAAAACCTGTTGAGTCGAAAAATGATTGTTTGGCTTTAAGTTGTTCTTCTGTGGGAGACATTTTTATCCATTCTTCGCAAATGTAGCTCTCAAAAAAATTTAAACATTCCTCAACAATTTTGCATACTGAAGTTTTGCATGTGGAAGAAAATATTTCATTCCCTACAGTCTGCTGATACCCACCAGTAGCCAAAAACCGTAAAAATGTTGAAAGTTTTAGATCTGGACGCAAAGAAGTGCTTCTATAGGAAGGTGTTACTAAAACTTGGAATTTATCCAGGAGCATTTTGAATATATCTTTCGATACCCTGAAGTTCGAAATAAACCTGTTAAAGAAAAGCATTTACATATTTATATTATATATTTCTTTTTTACAAATACTCTGACGTACTGGCTTGTGGGCAGATCCAGAACATTGTATTTATCTCGTAGTTCTCTACGATTGATTGGCACTTGTTCGGATTCTTCCAAAAAATGAACTGCAATTGTTAAGTCCATTGTTTATACATTCACTTTTATTTATCTTAACATTTATTTGTTTTATTTTTTTTGTTTTTTTTTATGATAATTGTTTTATTTTTTTGTTTTCTTTTATGATGACACTTGTATACAGCTGATGACTGCTAAACACGGTTGGATTTACTTTAAAACAAAATAGTAATATTTTTCGTATTTTCAAGGAAAACCGGCAATTTATTGAAAATTCGCGATGTGGCAATATTTCAAATCATACTTACTTAAGAAACGAAATTTGACACACGTAACTGCACGCGAAAGAATACTTTCGTTATTGACAAACCCAAATTAAGTCGAATTCGAGTGCCTCGCTAACTTTCGCTTATGCTTTCATTCGATATCGGCGAACAGGCCATTAGTTTTCTCGCTCTGCTCAGTGGGTAGCAGCGGACGTGTTTAGACGAAGTTAATTGTTGCTGAACATGCGCATAATTATTAGAAGCTCACGTGAGCTTTTGATTAGCCAAATGAGGAAATTGACTGATTTCCGTGTAGAATTAATATTCTTGTGGCAACGAATAGTGTTCAGAATTGAAAATATATGTAAATCAAATATCAATTGCAAAGAAGTTTTAAAGCAATTTTTTTTCTATGGGAACTGCTCTTCCTTATTTGCCAAAATGTGGAATAAAATTATGGGCTACTTAATTCTAATCACAGTAGTACGAATATTCCGTGACGCACGCTACAACATATTTAGTTTGCGATATGATGAACATTATCTTTTTCGCTACGATTGAGTAGATCAAAATTAAGAAAAGTCGATAACAGACTACCGGTTCGTATATTCACGGATAGTAGGGGAGTTATCGAGGCCCTAAGGAATCATGTGGTTCAATCTCGGTGTGTACTACAACGCAAGGATGAGATTAACTCATACTCGCGATGTGGGAGCATAGAGATAATATGGATTCCAGGACATCAGCGAATACCTGGATATATTGAGGCAGATAGGCTAGCAAAGATGGGAGCATAAATGGCCAACATCACACCAGATAACCCAAAGCCATTTCAGGTTTTTAAGAACGAACTTAAACAGTGGGCCATGGAATTGCATACAAGGGATTGGCAGCACTCTATCGTAGGTAGAGTGACCAGAATTCTATGGGGTGGGACCCAGATGGACAAAAGAGATCCTAACGCTGAGTAGGCCAGTACTACGGAGACTGGTTCATTTAATAACAGGACATACAGAGTTAAGGACTCACCTGGCACTGGAGCACTACTTGTGCCACTGTCCAGCTTTCAGCCAGGTCAGAAGACAGGCATTTAATCAAGGGATTATGCAGGAGATGGAATTTCTTAGGGGCTCTAACTGGAGGGACTTAAGAAGTTACATTGAAGAGACTAGGCTCTTGATGTAATCAAATTCTAAGGTTTTTTTTGGAAGCTACGAAGGTGGTCCCATAGAATGGTGACTCCTACTTTAGAGCGCACAACAGGCCTATTGCGGCCTAAGAGTAATCCTTGAGAGGATTAGGATGACATATGCCACTCTTTTCAACCTAACCTAACCTAAGAAAAGTTTAACCTTCGATCGGTACATCTTTCTCAAGACTAAAAGTTGTTAATTTCTTGCAATAAATTAAAGATTTGCAACAAATGAATTGTTTGTACATCTGTGTAACTTGTGGCGCGGCCTTGCTGAAACCAAAGATCACTGAGTCAACTTTAGGCAATTATGGCCACAATGAATGGGTTATTATGGTTGGGTACAGAAGAGAATTTACGGTGACGGCGTTTTCTTGCGTATTTTTGGGAGAAAGAAAAACGGGCCGATGATATTGGCTGAGCACAACCTACACCACATGGTCACCTTCTTTGAATGTGATTATATTTCCAGGATCGTTTGCTGATTTTCCGAGCCCTTTATGAAACAACTTTCCTTGTTTACAGAATAGCCCAATTGAAAATGAGTTTGTTCGAAAATTCTTTGTTTTTTTTTCAAAATTTTCAAACAACTGCTTTTTACAATAAAAATTTTTTGTTTAAAATTGGCGCGTTGCATGAATAAAATTTCGCAACTTTTTTATAAAAATATATATCAAAGAATGACAGCTCAAGTTTTAAAATTTCTTTATTTGACAGGAAATTTACCTTCTAACCTCAAATTTACAATATTTTTTAGTTTTATTCGGAATCAGATATCTGGGATTGATAGAACTCTTTGGAACAACAAGAGGCTGGATGCGGACAAGCTGGTCAAAATTTATATGCAGTGCACATACATACATCACACACACACATGTGTATACATATATACATAATGACATCATATCAGAAGTACTCAGGGAAGCTCTCTAGAAATTCATAATGCCGAGATCTGATGAGAACCTAATTTTTTGCAAAAAGGAGTTGTAACAATACCGTCATGATCTCCATGATCCAAAATTTTAAATTTTCTTGGCAGGAAGTTAAAAAGGAAAATTAGTACAATTGCGCTACGACCAGAGGCCAAATCACCGCATTCGACGGGGAAGAAATTTCAATGCAATTTATATATGTATAAATTTCGATCGATATCGCATGGCAGAATGCCGTAATCCGCAGTTTGTTCTCTTATTTTTTTTAACAGTCTCGATTCATCATACAGTCCAACGTCCTGTTAAATTTTAATAAAAATGTCTGCGTTTGGCCGAAAATAAAATAAAAGCTTAGAAAATACTGAAAACCCCCAGTTTGGAGATTTTGCGTTCTATCTTTAGGAATTGCAGGCATGTTACGAATATAATATTGATTTCATCATTTTCCATCCCTGTTCATAAACGTTAAGTTTTTCTGCTCAACTTTTTTTGAATTTCTTTTGAAAGTTATTTGGAAAACTAACTGATGAAGAGAAAAGTCTGGCAACAAACTTTCGTTGTCTTTTGCTGCCGAAAACATTAAACACAATACCGACGGCAGACTACAGACTACAAGTTGTCATAAATAGAATACATGAGCGTATATGAGCATGATTATTTTTACTACCACAGGCAACAGGGCTACTGGTTGCTGTCCCTGCTGTTTTTGTGGTTGTAGTCAAATTAAACTAATTTCTTTTTGGGTGAGCAACAATTAGTAGATGCAGTGTTGCCAGTATAATACATATAAATTCAATTAATCTAGAGTTGAAAATATATTGTTTTATTATACAAAAAGAAATAAGAAACTATATTTGCAAGCTAATGAATTGATTTCTTGTCATATATGGTGGACTTTAAATATATTTTATTGGAATAACACTATTCAAGAGTATTAAATATATGAAAGCGGCTACACTGGCGTGTGAAGAGAATTCTACTACAAACAACAACTCTTGGTTATTGATTTGGTGGTGTCGTTCTAAAAATAATTAAGGCGACGATTGTAGCCAACGACCTTTGTAGTCGGTGTTCGTGTAGCCTGCTGTCGTTATTGTGTTTAATGCTGATTTTTAAAATTTTTGAATATTTATTTCATTCAATTTATGTTAATTATTTGTGTGGCAACAGAGGAGTAAAACATTTACCGACAATGTAAAGAGATAAAAGAAGCGACAACAATATCTTTATTTTCTAATTTCTATTCATCTGGCCCTCCCCACACTCTATTTCCTACTTTGAAGTTTCGGCATAATGCGCTGTATTTGTAGCGCTAATTCTTTGACGTTCGGGCTCTAGTAAATCATTTATTGAATCGATTACATGTTTCTTTTAAATTGCGCAAAATTTTTGGTAGGGAAAGAAATATTGAAAAAAATATGTTAAATTATAAACTGCAGCTAACTTCGCGGCATAGTAAAAGAAGTTTTTTCTCTCTCTCTCTCCTTCAAAAAGTTGAGCCGCAAAAGTTGAAGTGCGTGAACCGGAACAAGAACTCTACTGCTGATTTCGTGTAGCAGTCTTATGAATTGACGGAATATTAACAAAAATTAAACTTTTGCTCAATTAAAGTTTCATTAGAAAAGATCTTTAAAAAGGCATCTGAAGAGTGTAAAAAATTGTTCTTCTTTTTTGTGTGTCAGTGTACACTTTCTCAACACACGCGTACATATTTTTGGTTTCACTTCGAACTAAAAGCATTCGTGTAATCAAATTGTCACTAGTACTTTTGTCAACAGAATATTGAATTACTGCTGGTTTTTTGATGTTTTTTTGTTGTTGTTGTTCTGTCCGCCACAATCCTCTTTTTGTCCTTTTATAAACAGAAAATAATATTCAGCATTAAAGTGCATCCACCTAAACCTTGAATGAATTCCTTTTGTGAACGACTTATTTTTGTTTATTTTTTTAACTTTTTTTCTTTATTTTTTTTTGTTATTTTCGATTTACAAGACTGAAAAGAAGCGCTCATGTAGTTCATGGGCTTTTGCACTTGTACATCCTATTTAATCCCTTTCTAATGTTTTTGTGTACATCCTCCCTGTAATTGTTTGACTTTTTCATGGAATTTCGAAACCGCTTATTCTCATACATCCAGGCCATCGCCGCATATAACGAAACAAACAAAGACAGACAGACAGACCGACTCACGTTCAATCGTGGTAAATGCTCGAACAAACACATTCTTCTTTGCATCCTTTTTGTATGCACCTGAATTCCAGCCAACAAAAAAAAAGTGCGGCGTAATTTTTTTTTTTTTTTTTTGTAAAATGCCCCACGTATTTATTGTTTGTGTGTATATTCTTGTTATTGATTGGCACTTCGTGCACACGTACGAATCGCTATTTTACCCAACGAAAATGATATATTTTTTTCCTACGCTCCAACGCTCTAGAACAGTACAGTCTGGGAATAACTTTTCAGCATTAGAAAAACTTTGTGGAACAACGTTTGGATAACAGGGAAAACATAAGCTTATTATTGCAGGCTTCATTATAATGGGCCTTAAGGCCTGCGAGTGTTTTTCCGCTAGTTCGCTGGAAGCCCGTTTTAACCCATTAAAGACAGGCTTTGCAAAGAGCTTTTATAACGCGTAGACCAGCTAAATAAAAATGAATTCTTACGGCCTCTCATCCGGTTATTAGAATTAAGAAACTTTCGCCATATTCCTTTTTAAGCAAAATAAAAGTAACCGGGGAACAGGAGATTAAAAATACTTTTTATTGCGTGCTTATAATTATCGCTCACGCTAAGTGATTTATACAATTGCAGCCTGAATTTTTTAAATACGTTTTCTTTTTGCATGATCACACTATCGTACAAACTATAAACAAATTTATAAATCAGGGACCGAAAGGGTTAAACACGATATGAAAACATATATATATATATATATATATATATATATGTTTAAAGCGGTTATTTTGTGACTTAAACCCGCAACTGTCTCTGTATATATGTGTATATATATATATATGTATATATATGTGTGTGTGTGTGTATGTGACCCTCTTATAACTTTTGCACCTGTAAACCAAGCGTTTTAAAGAGCGTTCCTGGACATAAGCTTCCTGTCAATATAAACCGATTCGATACGGTGAATTTCAAGATATTAAAAAAGAATCTTAGAAAAAGAAGAACTTTTCAAATTGTATTTTTTTCAGAATAACTTTCAAACGGTTTAATCAATCGGTTTTGCAAATTAATCAGCTCTTGGCACTAAAAAAAAAACGTAAAACGGGTTTAAATCGGTTAATCCCTTCGTGAGCTAAAATATTTGAAAGAAGTGATTTTTTTTTCCAACTCTGAAATTATATATCTGATCAGTTACTGATTTCGATTTCTTTTTAATAATCGTAAACTACATAAATCACCGCTTGTAACTTGGGAATCGGTTGGTTTGAAAATGAAAATAATAGTTTTCAACTCGAAGTGCTAAAAAGCATCGGGGTTAGGATAACTTCGCCTTTAAAATTAGCAGGAAGTTATAGGGGTGTCCTTTAAGGTCAACCGTTTTCCATATTTTTATTTTATTAACTTTTTTTTTGCAATAACAAATTATTTTTATTTTAAAGGCGAATGAATGTAACTGCAATGGAAGGATGGAAGGTCATGCCTGAACAAATAAATTAATAAATACACGATTAATTGAACCGATTAAATGTTTCTTTTGAAACGCGCAAAATTTTTCGCAACGAAAGATATAATGAAAAAAATATGTTAAATTATAAACTGCAGCTAACTTCGTGGCATAATAAAACCAGTACAAGAAGTGCCATGACAAATATTATTTTCTCTCTCTCCTTCAAAAAGTTGAGCCGCAAAAGTTGAAGTGCGTGAACCAGAACAAGAACTCTACTGCTGATTTCGTGTAGCAGTCTTATGAATTGACGGAATATTAACAAAAATTTAACTTTTGCTCAATTAAAATTTCAGTAGAATAGATCTCAATTTATATGAAGTGATTTGTATTTTCTAATAAGAAGAATATAATTAATCGAATAAGTTTGAAATGAAAATTCTTTAAGGTGTTTCATTTAAAGTCACAAAATAATTGTTATCAAAATATATTTTTCACATCATCAATAACCGTTACAGTCCCTGGAGAATATTTATTTTTTTTATTTCATTATATTCACATTCAAAAATAGCTTAAAGTTTCAATTGGCTTTAATGAATATGCTGCAGGGATCTGCTCTACTGTCCGGCTATTTTTCAAAAACTTTTTAAAATTCTAAAAACTATTTATTTGCATTTCATTGGAATTCAAAAAAGATATAATTTGCAGAATTTTCGAAGGACTTTAAAGCAGTTTGTTTTCCATAAAATCTTTATAAATTCTAAGACAAGCATTAAACACAATAACGACAGCAGGCTACACGAGCACCGACTACAAAAGTCGTTGGCTACAATCGTCGCCTCGTAGGCAGCTACTTAAGTATTTTTAAGACGACACCACCAACTCAATAACCATGTGTTGTTGTTTGTAGTAGAATTCTCTTCAAACGCCAGTGTAGCCGCTTTCATATATTTAATACTCTTGAATAGTGTTATTCCAATAAAATATATTTAAAGTCAACAATTCAACAATCAATTCATTAGCTTGGAAATTTAGTTGGTTGTTTCTTTTTGTATAATAAAACAATATATTTTCAACTCTAGATTAATTGAATTTATTTATATCATACTGGCAACAGTGCATCAACTCATTGCCGCTCACTTAGAAATTATTTCAATTTGACTACAACCACAAAAACAGCAGGGACAAAAACCAGTAGCCGTGTTGCCTGTAGTAGTAAAAATAATCATTCTCACATACGCACATATATTCTATTTTGGACAAGTTGTAGTCTGTAGCTTGCAGTCGTTATTGTGTTTAATGCTTCAAAATTAAAAAATTTATTTATATTGTAAGTCGAATTTATTTCCCTATACAAAATTCAACGTCACAATTCAAAATTTTCAGGTTCATGCGTAAAAGTCTATGAGCAAAACTTTCTTTCGTTATGCTGGGACAAGTTGTTGAGTTAAATTGGCTGCTTCAACGCAACAAGTACGTTTTTATTGAAAAAATGGTTAAAGAATATTTTTATATTTTCGTATTTTTTTTCTTTTTTGTATTTTTGGAAATTAACACGGAAATTAAAAATTTTACATGTTCTCCCAACTACAAAAAGGAAACCGAAACCGATTTCAAATTTCGCCAACTTTTTTTTTACAACAAGAAAATGATTTTGATGGCAAAAAAAAAGTTGCATGTTTTAAGTCAAAACTGATGACATTTCAATGATCGTTTCAAAGTTGTTCCTTGAAATAATTTTATAAAAAAAAACTCGAGTTGTTGTATCTGCTGATATTTTTGTAGGAAATAGTTTCGAACAAATGATTTTGTGTTAAGCTCTTAAAGATTTATGTTCACGTCTTAGCACTTTTGCAAGTGTTCAAGCCCACTGACTTGCCATTGAATACGCAAACAAATTCCAAACCAACGTGACTACGGGGCTTATTAGCCCCTGTCATATTATAAATTATATTGAAATTTGGCTAAAAGTACTGAACCAATTACGCGGCAAATGTTGAAATAATTTATAGTTTTAAATTCATGTCATTCAGAAACTAAAAAAAAAAAAACAACAACTTAAAACACACATCTTGTGTGGACGTACACATTGAGAAGGAGCGCTAAAACTTAATTTTAACTTCACGCCGTTTGAAAAGCAGTAAAAGATTGCAAAACAAATACGTTTCCTGCTTAACTCTCTGCTCGTTTTTGCTTTTCTTTTTCTTTTCGGAATATGTAAATAGTCTTAGGAAATAAATAAACAAACAAAAGACGAGAAAAGCAAACAAATAAACAAGGAAATAAAAATGTGTTTGAGGAACATTTAAAATAATTCAACGAAAACTCAAGGAGGAGAATCAACTTCTGCGAACGTTCTTTGTCCGGGATGTACAACTCAATTCGAAAATGTCTTCTAAAAGAGCGATGAATCGGATCTATAAAATAAATTATAAACGTAAATTAACAGCGCAGAGAGAACCTTTAAAAAAATTATATGAAAAATAGCATAGAGAATAATTCGATTAAATTTTGTCGATTAATCGATTATTCACAATATTTAATTTGTTTGATATAAAAACACAAGCCGGTACGTTGTTCGATTAGTTTTGAGCGATTATTTGCTTGAGTAATTTAAAATTCTCTATTGGTGACTAAAGAATAATTCGAATAATTTTTGTCGATTAAACGATTAATCGAATATTTATTCTTTCACAACATTTATTTTGTTTTATGTAAAAAACTGTTTAAATAATTTAAAATTGCTACTTTTCGATTAAGAACAATTCGAATAATTTTTATCGATTAACCGATTAATTGAAAATTTATTCTTTCACCACATTTATTTTGGTTTATGTAAAAAAAGAACTGTTTGAATAATTTAAAATTGTTATTTTTGCTTAAAGAATATTTCGAATAATTTTTGTGGATTATTCGCAAATTAATTGTTTCGGAAGCCGGTACGCTGTTCGATTAATTCCGAGCGAATAACTGTTTAAATAATTTGAAACTATTTATTTTTTATTAAAAATGTTTTGAATCATTTTTGTAGATTAAACGATTAATCGAAAACTTATTTGTTTAAAATATTTTGGTTTTATATAAAAACACAAATTGGAATGTTGTTCGATTAATTTCGAGCGATTTTATTATGTTTAAATAGTTTAAAATTGCTTATTTTCGATAAAAAAAAAAAAATGGTTTGAATAATATTTGTCGATTAATCGAAAATAAGTTTTTTCACGATATTTTTTTTTATTTGACGTAAAAGAAACAAAACGCTACGTTGTTCAAATATTTTTTTTAGCGATTATCTGTTTGAATAATTTAAAATGGTTTATTTTCGATTAAAACATAATTCGAATAATTTTTGTTGATTAACCGATTAATTGAAAATCTATTTTTTCACAATATTTATTTTGTTTTATGTAAAAAAAACAAGCCGGAATGTTGTTCGATTAATTTCGAGTGATTAACTTTTAAATAATTTAAAATTGCTTATTTTCGATTCGAATAATTATTTTCGATTAACCGATTAATTGAAAATCAATTTTTTTCACAATATTTTCACAACATTTATTTAGTTTTATGTAAAAAAATATTAAAATAATTTAAAATTGCTTCTATTCGTTTAAAAATCGATTGAATAATTTTTATCGATTAACCGATTAATCGAAGATTTACTTTTTCACAATATTTATTTTGTTTTATGTAAAAAGAAAAACAAACTGAAATGTTTTTCGATTAATTTCGAGTGGTTATCTGTTTGAATAATTTAAAATTGCTTATTTTAAAATTCGAATAATTTTTGTCGATTAACCGATTAATCGAAAATCTATTTTTTTCACAATATTTTTCCAAAATTTATTTAGTTTTATGTAAAAAGCTGTTTAAATAATTTAAATTGCTTATTTTCGAATCGAATAATTTTTGTCGATTAACCGATTAATCGAAAGTTTATTTTTCCACAATATTTATTTCGTTTTATGTAAAAAGAAAAACAAACTGAAATGTTTTTCGATTAATTTCGAGTGGTTATCTGTTTGAATAATTTAAAATTACTTATTATCAAATTCGAATAATTTTTGTCGATTAACCGATTAATCGAAAATCTATTTTTTTCACAATATTTTTCCAACATTTATTTAGTTTTATGTAAAAAATTGTTTAAATAATTTAAAATTGCTTCTATTCGTTTAAAAAACGATTCGAATAATTTTTGTCATTGAACCGATTAATCGAAAATCTATTTTTTCACAATATTTTCACAACATTTATTTAGTTTTATGTAAAAAACTGTTTAAATAATTTAAAATAGCTTCTATTCTATTAAAAAACGATTCGAATAAATTTTGTCGATTAACCGATTAATCGAAAATCTATTTTTTCACAATATTTTCCCAACATTTATTTAGTTTTATGTAAAAAATTGTTTAAATAATTTAAAATTGCTTCTATTCGTTTAAAAAACCATTCAAATAATTTTTGACGATTAACCGATTAATCGAAAATCTATTTTTTCACAATATTTATTTCGTTTTATGTAAAAAAACAAGCCGGAATGTTGTTCGATTTATTTCGAGTGGTTATTTTCGATTAAAATATAGTTCGAATAATTTTTGTCGATTAATCGATTAATCGAAAACTTATTTGTTCAAAATATTTTGGTTTTATATAAAAACCCAAGTCGGAATGTTGTTCGATTAATTTCGAGTGGTTATCTGTTTGAATAATTTAGAATTGGCTATTTTCAAATTCGAACAATTTTTGTCGATTAACCGATTAATCGAAAATCTATTTTTTCACAATATTTTCCCAACATTTATTTAGTTTTATGTAAAAAACTGTTTAAATAATTCAAAATTGCTTCTATTCGTTTAAAAAACCATTCAAATAATTTTTGACGATTACTCGATTAATCGAAAATCTATTTTTTCACAATATTTATTTTGTTTTATGTAAGAAAAACAAGCCGGAATGTTGTTCGATTTATTTCGAGTGGTTATCTGTTTGAATAATATAAAATTGTTTATTTTCGATTAAAATATAATTCGAATAATTTTTGTCGATTAATCGAAAATTTGTTCACAGCACTTATTTTGTTATATGTAAAAAACCAGCCGGTACGTGCACGCCATATTAAATGTGGACTCATGAAAATATTTTTAATTTGTCATTCATGTTGGAGTTCGCTTTGATTTTTTTTCGTTTAACTTTCACAGTTACGAACTTCTTATGTAACAAAATGGTTTTAATCGTCAAACATACCACGTGAAGTATGTTCAGTGATCACATCAAATTAACGAATTTCGTTTATGTTATTGAGCGTTTAAAAGAATCTTTCAAAAAGAAAATGTGTCCATTCTGGTTACAAATTTAAAAGTGCTGAATTCTTTTTTAATTGTTTACTCTTTTTGAAAAACTGTTTTGCAAGATTAACTGAAATTCTTATTGCAAATTTTACTCTATTTAAAAAAATATTATCTATTTTTTTAAGCAACGAAACTAGACAAAAATTATATTATTCGATTAACCGAATTGCATTAGATTGTTTGACTTATATTCGATTAAATTTTTGCCTGGAATAATTATTGGCACGATTAACTGAATAGTGCAAATCTCGATTAATCGAATGCGTTGCCACACAGTCATGCATTAATGCAGATCAAGAAAACTCGTCTCTACAATCATGACCAAGTCCAATGTCCAACCCTGTCAGCCGACAGCACTCTCAAACACCATGGAAAACAACGTTTTTGTTATCGAAATATCCTTTTTAAGGTTAAAGAAACTCTAAGGGGAGTATTTTGCACCCCTCAAACAAAAACCACTACAAAAATATTGTTGTTAAGGTCTCTGTGATTTTGCCACAAATATGCGCCACACCTGACTTGTGATATTAAATAAACTATTACATTTATTTTCTTTTTGTCAGGCTGTATAAATAATAAATTCCATTTAACTGACCATAATCAGTGAATTCGTAATTGTTACCAAAAATGAAAAGCACAGCAAAGACAAAACGTTACGTAACAACTGTCGTAATATCGGCAGCGACGTTACATTCACTCATTTCAAACGGTCTGGGTGCGAAACAGTATTTTTTTTTCGACGCACGGAATTATGTTTATGTTCTCATACGGCTTTACTGCCAACACAGACGAGCTAAAGAAGTAGAAATGTTTGTGTGTTTATGACCTGCCGGTTGGCAAAACAAGATCACGCATGCCGGTTCAAGATTAATCAAATTTGAAAGAAAAGTGTACGTCAGCAGAAAATATATTATTTTCTGTGTGCCCAGATTTATTTTCCTTTTTTACAGGTTTTTCTTTTGCTAACAAAAATGTTTTAGCTTAACGCTTTAAACACATTCACTGCAGCAGGCTACCGACCACAAACTGTCAAAATTAGAATACTTCGTTTATCAATTGAACTACCATAATGAGCAGGAGCTATCTGTGGTTTCCACAATTTGTCACACAACTCGTGCTATAATTGATTTATTGAAGAAAGCTTTTGGTAACTGCATATTTTCACGTTTCGGACCCGTGAACTGGCCTTTTACATCGAGCGATTTAACGCCGCTGGCCTATCTGTTGTGGAAATCTTTGAAGCCGCTAGTCTACGCCTATAAGTCCGAAACGATTGACCACTTAGAGAACATAATTCGACGTACTATTGCCGATACACAGCCGCATGAAAGAGTCATACAAATTGATGTACAAAATTAAACTACATCTGAACCAGAAGCGGTGACACTCGTATGCCAGAAGAGAAGTTATATTTGAATTATAATGCCAGAGGACTATCTTTCGAATAAAGTGAATTTAGGGTATTTATCTGGGTTTTATTCCATTTCAAAGTTCTTTACCTCTAAAAAAAACTCCCTTTATATGCAACTTTGCAAGCCTGCACAAGCCAAACTCGGCATGATCGATAATAAAAGATAATGATTTTTAACACTTTTATAAAGTTTGTTAATGTCGTTGTTAAAATAATTCAGTAGCTGACTACACAGCGACAATTGTTGCTAACGGCAATTGCAGCCATTGCAGTCGGTAGTCAAGCTACGGCAATTGTGTTTAAAGCATTAAGCATTAAACACAATAACGACAGCAGGCTGCAGACTGCAGACTGCAACTTGTCAAAAATAGAATACATGTGCGTATATGAGAATGATTATTTTTACTACTACAGGCAACACGGCTACTGGTTGTTGTCCCTGCTGCTTTTGTGGTTGTAGTCAAATTGAAATAATTTCTATTTTGGTGAGCGACAATGAGTAAATGCAATGTTGCCAGTATAATGCAAATAAATTCAATTATTTTAAGCTTAAAAATATACTGTTTTATTATACAAAACGGAACAACAAACTATATCTCCAAGCCAATGAAATAATTTCTTGTCATACATACTTTAAATATATTTTATTGGAATAACACTATTTAAGAGTATTAAATATATGAAAGCGGCTACACTGGCGTGTGAAGAGAATTCTACTACAAACAACAACACATGGTTATTGATTTGGTGGTGTCGTTCTAAAAATAATTAAGTAGCTGCCTACGAGGCGACGATTGTAGCCAACGACTTTTGTAGTCGGTGTTCGTGTAGCCTGCTGTCGTTATTGTGTTTAATGCCTAAGAATTATTTTGAGCACAAGTTTTTTACTCCGATATTTAAGGAAAAGCACCAGCACTTTTATACCACGCCAAATTGAATAAGAATTATATAATTAAAGTTCTCACAGTTCCATTTCAAGAGTTTTTAGTTCCTTCGCGACGTTTGTTAACAGACTTTTCGGGTTAAATTCTCACAGGGGCAACATTTATTATACTCATTATTAAAACTGTAGAGTAGGGTCTAGATAATGTTCTGCTTCTTTTTGTATCCACACTTAAATATTTTTCAAGCCGAATTTAACGCAGAGAAATTATGCACACAAAATGGAGAAAGAGCTTTCTCTTTTTATATAATTAAAAATATAAATCAATGAAATATTTCTTTTACAAAATGCTATTTTTTTGTGCTCCACTGTACAGTAATGTGGCGATAGTTATCTAAATATGGTGTGTGTGCTAAGAATAGCAATAATTTAGCTAAGCAATACTCGTTTAGGTACAGATATCAGCGTATGTGTGTGTTTGGATGTGTGTTCAACTGCAAGTGCGTGCGTGTGCATGAATTTACGTGTACTGAACGTATCAGAGTTAAATTGTTAAGTTTATTGGCTTAAGTACGCTACGTGTTACGAATGGACATAAAAAGAAATACACAAAAACACACATAAATTGTTTATGTATGCATGCATGTATGAGAGCTTTTATCATGTATGTGTGTGTGTATTAACTCTCGCCACCCACCAGTTCATACACGCAGTCACTCACTCACTCACTCTCTCTGGCTCTCTGATGACCACTTATCCAAGCGTGTGTCCATGAAACAAGAATAACAAGCAACATATTGCACATTCACGTCAGCCAAATTATTATTATTATTATTTCACTCGTTACTCGTCGGAATGGAGGGAATGGAGGGAATGGAAATAAAATGAATGCAACAACATTAAAATAATTGCAACATCATTTGCGACAGATAAACACTCTGAAACAAGACAAACAACCATCAGAAGGGAATTAACGTCTTTTTGTAGAAGCAAATCACACAAAAATTATGTATTCAAATCAATAACAATCCCAGAGGTCGCCAATCTGGCGATTTTCAAAAAATAACACTGTTTTCAGTTGAATGTGGATTTCAGATTTTTAACTTCCCGGTAAGACAATTGAAAATTTAAAATAAAATCGGGAAGTTATAGTTTTTACCCCTTTTTGAAAAAAAATCGAGTTCTCATCATCTCGACGTTTTGAAGTCCGAGGGAGCTTTCCTGACTAATTCGGAGAACCCTTCACTATATCTGCTTGTGTTTGTGTGTGTGTGTGTGTGTAAGTAGGTGACCCGCTTATAATTTTGGAACGACTTAAACGATTTCAATCAAAGTGTTGGCGTTCTAAAGGATTCTACTGAATTTAGAATTTGAACCGATTCGAACCGGAAGATTTCAAGAAATTTCAGGAAAACTTAGAAAAATATATATTTTAAAGAATTTTTTAATAACTTTTAAACGGCTTTACCGATCGATTCCAGAAACTAATCAGCTCTCAAGATTAAAAAATCACGCTGGCTACTGCGAATCGGTTCTAAATCGGTTAATCTATTCGTGAGATATCGTAAACGAAAAAAATTAGAAAGTCTTTTTTCAAGAACTCTGAAATTATATATCTGATCAGTTAACGTTCTTGATCCTTTTCTAAGACTCAGAAAACTCATCAACTCTGCTATTCACGTGAGAAACGAATAATTCGAGCGGTTTGCAAACTAATCGATTTATTAAACTCTCCAAGACCTCAGCAGCGTAGAGCAGCACAACAAACCACGTTTTGATAGTGTTGCGGATAAAATTAGCGGGAAGTTGCAAAGAAGACCTTTCGGGTCAACCGTTTTCCAAATTTTTATATACAATTTTAATTCGGTGCTATAAATTGTTTTAATTTTTATTGCCCAATACAACCTTGTACGTGTTAAGAGAGTAAATTTGTTGCCACTTATCAGCATGTTTGTTGCTGAGAATGCTGTTGTTTATTGTTGTGGTAGTAGCGCTGAATTAATGCCGCTGAAATGTTTGTTTGAATTTTCAATAATTTAATTAAAATTTCTTCTTCTTTTTATCTATTTTTTTTCGTAAATAAATAATAAATTTTTCTTTTCATTTAACACACGTCCAATTCAATGTAGTCGTGAATGTATGCAAACGCATACTTATTATGGACATACTTAAGTATTTGTAAACATGAGTATGTGTTTGTGTATGTGTTTAAGCGTGAATGCATTCATTTTGAGGAAAGTGAAATATTATAGAAAAAAGATAATTTTAAATTGATTTCATTTTCATATTAATATTAATTTCGTGCGGTTATATGAATAAATAATTAAAATAAGCACACGTTTTTATTTAAAATCTTTCTTATAAAGTTATAAAACTTCAAGTTGGCAACACTTTTTTGTCAGCTGTTAAGTGATTTATGTTTAGTCTGATTTGACATTGAAACAGGAACAAATTGACGCCTTTTAAATTGTGAAAATTTGTTTTGAAAATTATAATTCTGTTCGAAATATGTGTGGCGCACGATCAGCAAAATCTCAATGAATAAACCTGCCCTATTTGGAGGAATGATAGATAGAATAAAGTATTTGTTGAGACTCCATTCCATGCAAAAAACTGACTGTTTGGTGCGTTTACTTGGCTAGTGGAATCAGTGGTTCTTTAAAAACGATTGTGGTCAGAGCGGTACAATTAATGATCACCGCTATAGAGCCACGATTACCGACTTCTTCATTCATCATTTCCGTAATCATGATGAGCAGAAGCGGTCTTTGGCTTCAACAAGACGCCGCGCCACGATTGATTTATTAAAATAAACGTTTAGTAACTGCAGAGTTTCACGTTTCGCACTCGTGATTTGAGCTCAAAGATTGTGCGACTTAAAACCGTTAGACTTTTTTCTCTGGGGATATCTGAAGTTGCCAGTGTACGTCGAAAAGACCGAAACGCATGTTGGGAAAGTCATCGTAAATTGGACCTGCACCCATGGCGACCTATTTTAATAATAATACCAGATGATTCTTTCGAATAAAGTAAGTTTCATGTCAATTTAAAATGTTCTATGTTTTTATACGTTTTAAATTTTACACCTCTATGAAAAAACACCCTTTACAACCACTTCTACATCAAAACATTCAGTTATAGTCTGCAAGGATATTTCAATAGGCCAATCAAATAAACGAACATTAAAAAGGGTGGCAAGACTGTCAAAAAACACTAGATTGCCACTTTAAGGCAATTATGGCAACGATATCTCCTCCCACATAAAGCATTAAACACAATAACGACAGCAGGCTACACGAACACCGACTACAAAAGCCGTTGGCTACAATCGTTGCCTCGTAGTCAGGTACTTAATTATTTTTAGAACGCCACCACCAAATCAACAACCATGTGTTGTTGTTTGTAGTAGAATTCTCTGCAAACGCCAGTGTAGCCGCTTTCATATATTCAATACTCTTAAATAGTGTTATTCCAATAAAATATATTTAAAATCAACAATACATGACAAGAAATCAATTCATTTACTTGGAAATATAGTTTGTTGTTTCTTTTTGTATAATAAAATAGTATATTTTCAAGTTTACAATAATTGAATTTATTTGTATTATACTGGCAACATTGCATCTACTCATTGTCGCTCACCAAAATCGGAATTATTTCATTTTGGCTAAAACCACAAAAGCAGCAGGGATAACAACCAGTGGCCGTGTCGCCTGTAGTAGTAAAAGTAATCATTCTCATATACGCACATGTATTCTATTTTTGACAAGTTGTAGTCTGTAGTCTGCTGTCGTTATTGTGTTTAATGCCTAATGGTGTCGCTGTGTTTTAAGGTAAATTTTGAATTTGTTTTCATTCAAATACTAGTACTTATAAATCTAAAAACCAAACTGCAGGTGTATGGGTTTTCTGCTGGTAAATCGGGTACACGAATGTCGGTTAGTGAATGTTGCAATTTGTGGTTTTAGTTAATCGTAAAAGCACGCATTTTGGTTGCTTCAGCAATTAACCGTCCGTGTACGCTCAAATATAATTTAAGGGAAAATGACATAATTTATTGTTGTATGAAGTTTTACAACATGACTTTTATTTCAATTGCATTCGCATCTGGATTACAAATCTAAATACATAAGGTTTTACCAACACAAACTCGCCCACACGCTCAGGCTCTCTCTCTCTCTCTCTCTCTCTCTCTCGGTTATTTATTACAATTTCAATTTCAACTTATCGCTCAATCACCAGTCGATTTGAATGAAAGGGGAACAAATCAGGTGGTGTTTTTGTTTTCTCTATACAACTCTTTTTAAAATTATGATTTTATAACATGATTTATGAAGTGTGCGTATGTGAAATGTTATTTGAATGAAACTGAAAGTCATATAGTTTATAGGCTACACCAACATGTGCGGGTATGTTTTATAAACTTTTTTCTGGAAATATTGTTACCACTTCCATGTTTCTGTATATATATATCGATGGATATGATTAACTTTTATTCTATTAATCGAATAATTTGAAAATTCTTATTTTCGAGTAAAATGATTTGAATAAGTTTATACGATTAATCGATTAATCGGATATTTGTGTTTTACGAACTTTTTTGCACCTGAAAATATTACCAGTTCCATGGTGTGTTACATATATTATATATATTAGGGTATTTAAACGGTTTTTTTCGATTAATTTTGGACGATTAACTATCCGAATAATTTCAAATTTATTGAATATTATATTTGAATATATTATTTCCAAATCCATGGGGTGTGGCATATATCGATGGAATAAATATTAGGGGATTCAAACGGATATTGCATGTTCGATTAATGAATTAATTTTGGACGATTAACTATTTGAAATATCTAATTTATTTACGACAATACATTATGATTTGAATAATTTTTATCGATTGATCGGATATTTGTTTTAAGAACTTTGTTGCATCTGAAAACATTTCCAGAGGTCAAATTATCCCATACAACTTAATACAACTTAAATACCGCAATTTGCCCCTCAGTTCTATAGTGTGTTACATGTATTGATGGAATATATATTAGGGTATTCAAACAATTATTTTTTGTTCGATAAATCGATTAATTTTGGACGACTAACTATCCGAATAATTTAAAATTTCTTATTTTCGAGTAACATATGATTTGAATAATTTTTGTCGATTAATCGATTTTCTTTCGCAAAAAGCCGTGCGCTACGTGCACATTATGTTAATAAAAGTGTTACAAAATCCAAAATAAAATGGTTTCAATCTGGACAAAATCAACAATTAAGGAAAGAATCTTTTCGAAATCAGGTATTATAAAAACCAGAAACAGAAACATTTGAACCGCACCCCCCTTTTGAAAGATTACTTTTGCAAATAAACTGAAACTTGCATGCTATTTTTTAATCAGATATTTTTTTTTTATTTAATTATTTTTTCTAAAATATTTATGTTATTTATTGAACCAAGTAACTATTTTCAAATATCTAATTTTTTGTTTTATTTTCAAATTAAAAAAACTGGGCAAAACTTCAATTATGCGATAAACCAAATAAAATTATTTAACTCGATTATTATTCGAAAAAAATATTTTTTACGATTAATCGATTAATACAACCCGATTAATGCAATACCCTATTGGATGTTTATGACATATGAAATTAATTTTATGAAATTGTCTGCACTGAAATGAGCAAAATAAAATGAATTAATTGATTGATTTAATTCTGAAATTGGATTGATTTAAATTAAAACATTTTCAGCGGCCTATTTTCAGATCGATAAAATCGTTTCCAATATATATTTTTTTTCTTTTTTTCCAAGAAATAATCAAACGTTTTTTAATGCACAACATTTAAAAGAATCTCACGGTTATTATCTGCGATAAATTCGTTTCGATTAATTACACGATTAGTTAATCGTTAAATGATTTTTTTACATTATTACCCTCGTGTAATACGAGTTCTGTGCACTGCTTCGTAACAACTTTTGTGTGTGTCAAAATGTTGTTCCAAAAGTTAAGGAAATTTTTCTTTGAAATTAAGCAAAAGTCCAGACTACCATAACCATATCCACCTGTGGCAAGTTCTTGTGTCGGCATGTACGCCTTTTTGAGATACCAAAGAGATTTTAATCGGCTTTGCAACATCTGAGCAACTGCATAACACCGCGGGGAACAACAACTGTAGCCTTGACTGCTAAGGATCAATATATTCGACTGCATTTGATGGACGGATTTAGTTTGTTACGCCTATAGAAATTTGTTTGATTTTTTTTATTTAAGAATTTTAAGCGAATCTAAATTTTTAGAGACTAGATAATGCGGAGGCAGCAGTGATTAGCGGCAAATTGCTTACATAAACTTTTTGCTGGCTAAAGAAAGTCAATATCGAGTTGCGCATATTTAAACGAAATAACTCGCTAAATTTCTATTATTAAAATTATAATTTCATATTCAAATATTTAATTATTGAAAGCACTTGAATTATTTTAACAAAATCGTATGACTGGCATTCGAAAATAGCCAAAAATTAAATAAAAACTTTAACGCAACATTTTATGTATTTCAACTTCTTCTGCAGAAATTATGAGCGGAATAATAAATTGCAACGTAGCTCGATAATGTCATTAGCTGGTGTGGACATGAGTGTGTATGTGTGTTCCCTGGCTTAACTGCCCTGGCATACTAACCAACTATCACTTTTTTATGTGTTGCTCTTTAATTTTTTTACCAACAATAACAAATTAAAAATAATAACGAATCTATTTGTTTCTTTAAGCAAATTGTCGGACTCGGCATGTTCACGCATGCAAACATTTGAAAAGCATAAAATCAAAAAACACAATATGAAACCAAAACAGTTGCCAAAATCAATTTAAACCATTAACAACCAACCCGTGTGAGAAACTAAAGCGGGCAGTTTGAAATATAAAAATAAAATTTGTAATAATTTTCAAAGGATCAGGGATTAAAGAAGCGATTTCAAACAATCAATTAAAAAATGTTCGTGCATGAAGTAAAAAAATCCGCAATCGGTTTGTTGGCCGTCGTTTGTGTTATTAACGTCTGCGCGGCTCAGTTGACCTACCACACCGATGCCAATACAAATTCGTTTAGCTTGAAAACGCCCAGTTTACAGCAAAGTTTTACACGGATCTATGGAGGCGCCCAACAACAGCAGCAACAGGCCCAGCCACAATTACAGCAGCAGCAGCAGCAGTCCCAAACACAATTCCAACAGCAGGCAGCTCAACCAGTGCAGGTAAGTTTTTTTTGATTCTCAAGAAAAAGGAATAAAAATGTAAAAAAAGGACTGACATAAAGGATACTGAATTTCTGGGCCTGCATTTCCACTACGGATTAGACCGAGTGATTTCCATAATTATTATTCTATTATTTTGCCCTAAAAACATAGAAATTTTTTCTCTAATCTCGAAAACTTTCGAATCACATTTGAAATTTTTTTCAATGGCGAATAATGAAAATTAAATTTTTGTGTTGATTAAGAAAAATTGCATTCGAATATTCATCGAATAATTTGCCGTTAGAATGGCGATTGAAAAAACTTATTGAAATTATAAAACACATACTGTTTAGATAAAAGATGAATAGCCATTCACATAATCGCACGGTAATTATTCGAATAAAAAATTTTACTCGAGTAATCGAAATGAGTCTACACGAATAATATGAAAAACTAACCACTTAGTGGACTAGTAAATACTGAAATACCTAATAAGACTATTCGAATAATCTAATAAAAATATTTTAATGACAGGATAAAAGTATTCGAACAATCGAATATGAATATTCGAGTAATCGGAGAAAAATATTCGAATAGTCGAACAAACATTTTCAAAAAATGGAATAAAAATATTTTAATAATGGAATAAATAATTGTAGTTCGCACAATCGCACGGTAATTATTCGAATAAAATATTTTATTCGAATAATCCAAATGAGTCTACACGAATAATATGAAAAACTAACCAATTAGTCGACTAGGAGATATTGAATTATATAATAAAACTATTCGAATAATCCAATAAAAATAGTCTAATAACCGAATAAGAATATTCGAATAGTCGAATAGAAATAGTCGAATAGAAATAGTCGAATAATCAAATAAATGTATTCGAATAACGAAATAGAAATGTTTGAATAATGGAATAAGCCATTCGAATAGCTATTCACATAATTGCGTGGTAACTATTCGAATAAAAAATTTTACTCGAATAATCGAACCGAGTCTATACGAATAATATGAAAAACTAACCACTTAGTGGACTAGAATATATTGAAATATCTAATAAAACTATTTGAATAATCCAGTAATATTATTTCAATAAGAAAACAAAAGTATTCGAATAATCGAACAAGAATATTCGAATAATCGGAACAAAATATTCGAATAGTAGAACAAAAATTTTCGAATAATGAAATAAAAATATTTTAACAATAGAATAAATAATTCTAGTTTGCATAATCGCACGGTAATTATTCGAATAAGAATATTCGAATAGTTGAGCAAATATATTCGAATAGTCGAACAAAAATATTCGAATATCGAAGTAAAATTATTCAAATAGTGGAATAAAAATATTCAAACAATCGAATAAGAATATTCGAATAGTCGGAGAAAAATTTTCGAATAATGGAATAAAAATATTCGAAAAACCCATTTAAAGTTTTTTAAGCAACCGAATAAAATAGTTTGAAAAAAAACTTAATGGAGTTTGCTCGAATGATAATCACAAATATATGAACGAATAATGGAACTCATCTGCAAATCACATAGAAATAATTAATTAAAAATTTTATTTTATTTAAATATCCAAGGTAGAAATATAAAAAATCATATTCGGTCAATTCGGAATATATTCGACTGACGTCTGTCTGTCAATCATTCAATAATTACTGGATTAATTAAATTCGAAAACGATTATTTTTGTGTTCTAGAACAAAATTTATTTCAGAAAACAAACAACAAAAAACTTATTTAAATTCGACTTGTAATTTTCAAAACGTTGCTAAGAAAATATTCAAATAATGATTATTTGAAAAGTAGCGGAGAAAAATATATTTCAATAGCACGCTGTGATTCCTTAAAAAAAAAAGGAAAAAGTTGACCCTAAAGGCCATCCCCGCAACTTCCCGCTACTTGTATCCGTCAAACTATCAAAACGTGGTTTGTTGGTTTGGTTCTCTACGCTGTTGAGGTCTTGCAGAGTTTAATAAATCGATTACTTTTCAAACCGCTCGAATTATTCGTTTCTCACGTGAATAGCAGAGTTGATGAGTTTTCTGAGTCTTAGAAAAGGATCAAGAACGTTAACTGATCAGATATATAATTTCGGAGTTCTTGAAACAAAACTTTTTTCGAATTTTTTTCGTTTACGATATCTCACGAATAGATTAACCGATTTTGAACCGATTTGCAGTAGCCAGCGTGATTTTTCCATCTCGAGAGCTGATTCGTTTCTAGAATCGATCGGTAAAGCCGTTTAAAAGTTATTAAAAAATTCCTTAAAATATATATTTTTCTAAGTTTTCCTGAAATTTCTTGAAATCTTCCGGTTCGAATCGGTTCAAATTCTAAATTCAGTAGAATCCCTTAGAACGCCAACACTTTGATTGAAATCGTTTAAGTCGTTCCAAAATTATAAGCGGGTCACCTACTTACACACACACACACACACACACACAAAAACATGCAGATATAGTGAAGGGTTCTCCGAATTAGTCAGGAAAGCTTCCTCGGACTTCAAAACGTCGAGATCCGATGAGAACTCGCTTTTTTTCAAAACGGAATAAAAACAATAACTTCCCGATTTTATTTTTATTTTTAAGGAATTTAAAACAAATAAAAATAATTGAGATGGGCGCTTTTTGTTTTCACACGCTCAACTCTTTTGTTCAATCCTGTGTTCATATTATTAATACAGGATTGAAAACAACCATTTCAAAAGCAAATCCTCACATGACATGGACAAAAGTATGTGGCAATTTTGGTAGATTTTTGGCTATATAAAATTTTTAGAAAATGTTTTAGTGACATATGGGGTTTTCCATGGATCCACGGCACTGCATTTTCTATCGTATGTTGGATATTTAATTAGTCGAGAATTGAAATTGTTTTATTATGACTTTTTTGTGGATTAAAAATATTGAGGGTTCGAAGTAGAAATTTTTAATTCGATCCTGCACTCGATCAGTGGCAGGTCCATTTCCGATTCTTGCGAAAATCAATCACATGTTCTAATCAATATAAAAAGCTGAAAGTTTCTCATTTCAATAACATTTTATTCAAAGAATTTTATTTTCAAAAGTGGACTCTTTGCGGATACTCAATTTAAATCAAAATGTTCATTAAACTTTGTTCCGATCAAAATTAGCTAACAGATCATTTGCGTGCTTCACTATCCTCAGATTCTGAAGAGGATGACGAAGATGAATAATCATATTCCTCGCTATTATCGACTAAATTATCGGTGGCCCGTTTGCTTAAATGCTTTTCCTCGGAGTTGACTATCTGTTGACTGAAATCGACTAAATTATCGGTGGCCCGTTTGCTTAAATGCTTTTCCTCGGAGTTGACTATCTGTTGACTGAAATCGACTAAATTATCGGTGGCCCGTTTGCTTAAATGCTTTTCCTCGGAGTTGACTATCTGTTGACTGAAGTCTTCATTGTCTGCAGATCTTTTTGCACGACTGAAATTAATAACGGCCTTCAAGTCTTGACTACTGCGTTTCGATCTTGCAGCATCACCAAAGCCCACGTTCATATCGTTTGATATTTTGGCCCCGAATACCTCGAATTCCTTTTTATCACTGGCAGCGGCGCCATTGTCAAAAGTATCCTTAACCTGGGCGAAAGCCATTAAGCTGGCGCCTACCACATCCTAAAGCAGTTACGAGTAATTTTATATAAAATATTTGCTCAAAATATTACCGGCGTATTCATAAGAAAATAAAGGAAATTTTTCATGCAACTCCTGCTTTAAAGCACACTTTAAGTACTCACTATTTGTCTTTATGAATACGCCAGTTGGTGTATTCATACGAACCTGCGGTTTGCCATGAACTCTTCCATTCAGCATTATTATGCCCAAAAAGGCCATCAACTTAAAGCACTTTGTCATGGTTTTATTGCGCAAAAAATGATTTTATTACAAAATAATTCTAACGTCCGCTCGTTTTCTGCTGGCTTTTGTTAATGTCTGTAATTTATAGAAATTATTTTGTCCACAACATTCGATATCGTGTTTCGTTTTGCTTTTGTTTTATTTCTAATTAAATTTTCCACTGTTCAGATTTTGTTTCCTATACGTTTGTTTGTGTGTGTGTCACAATAAGTTATGATTTTCATCAGCGTGGTGTCATGTAATTATGAGATAAAAACTATTTCCGTTTGCCTCCAGGGCACTTCGTAGTTTCATTTAGAAGGGGGTTATTTGAGTTAACGAAAATGAGTTTTGCAACAGTTTTTGCTAAAACTTTCCACAATTGAAAAATGGATTAAAAGTTTTCCAATTTAATTAATTTTTAAACAGGAAATGTATCAACAGAGTTTTCATGAAAATTTATTAACTTCTTTAGTCGCTGGTAAACGAAGATTTTCTTAAAACTTTGAAAAGGGTTTCAGGAGTAGGTTCGACGAGAAACATCAGGAGTGTATGCTGGCCTATAATAAAGTCATTCACACAAACGATTATTTATTTATTCTCTAATTTATTAATGTGGCTTTTAAATTTAACTACCGATTTAACGATATCGCAGGACTTCTTTCGTTCGTTCAATTACATTTGAAACAAAAACAATTTATTAAAGTTTGTTTTTGTTTGAAATGTTCTTGTGCGAGAGAAAGAAGTCTTTCGGCATTGCAAAGTCGGCCGTTAATATCGCCGACACATTTTACACTGCGAAAAACATTTTTGATCTGCTGCCTACTTAATTTTACAAAAAAAAATATTAGAAATTTGAAACGTTAATTATGCCTGATGCGTTTTCGTTTTATGAATCTCCGCAACTTATCGAAAAATGGGGCTGATATATATTTTAAGTCATCTGATAAGATGGAAAACTATCACGAAGCATTCTGATCAGAAACAGAAGCACAACAATAACAATACAGAACGATAACAATTCCGAAAATAAAAGTTATTTCTTGATTTAAATTCATTCCGCAGAACATAACAGTTATTTTCTTGTATTTATTTTTAAGGAAATAAAAGTTATTTGTTGACTTTTATTAATTTCTCAAAAAATAAAAGTTATTTCTAGACTTCTATTTAATTCTCAGAAAATAAAAGTTGTTTCTTGATTTTTATTTATTCCGCAGAATATAAAAGTTAATTCTTCGTTTTAATTTACTCCTCACACAATAAAAGTTATTTCCTGACTTTTATTTATTTCTCAAAAGACAAAAAAGTTATTTCCTAATATTTAGTTATTCCACAGAAGATAAAAGTTATTTACTTCTAAGAAAATAACAGTTATTTCTCAGAAAATAAAAGTTATTTCTTGACTTTTATTTTTAGGTCTGAAAAGAAATTATTTCTTGATTTTTACTTGTTCCAAAGAAAATAAAATTTATTTCATCACTTTTATTTATTTTTCAGAAAATAAAAGTTGTTTCTTGATTTTTATTTATTCAACAGAAAATAAAAGTTAATTCTTCTTTTCAATTTATTCCTCACAAAATAATAGTTATTTCTTGACTTTTATTTTTAGGTTTGAAACGAAATTATTTCTTGATATTTCTATGTTCCGCAGAAAGTAAAAGTTGTTTCTCAGAAAATATCAATTATTTCTTGACTTTTATTAATTTCTCACAAAAATAAAAGTTATTTCTCGACTTTTGTTTAACTCTCAGAAAATAAAAATTGCGTCTTGATTTTTATTTATTCCCCAGAAAATAAAAGTTACTTCTTGACTTTTATTAATTTCTCTAAAATAAAAGTTACTTCTAGACTTCTATTTAACTCTCAGAAAATAAAAGTTGCGTCTTGACTTTTATTTATTCCCCAGAAAATAAAAGTTACTTCTTGAGTTTTATTAATTTCTCAAAAAATAAAAGTTATTTCTCGACTTTTATTTAACTCTCAGGAAATAAAAGTTGCGTCTTGACTTTTATTTATTCCCCAGAAAATAAAAGTTACTTCTTGACTTTTATTAATTTCTCACAAAAATAAAAGTTATTTCTGCACTTCTATTTAACTCTCAGAAAATAAAAGTTGCGTCTTGACTTTTATTTATTCCCCAGAAAATAAAAGTTACTTCTTGACTTTTATTAATTTCTCAAAAAATAAAAGTTATTTCTGCACTTCTTTTAACTCTCAGAAAATAAAAGTTGCGTCTTGACTTTTATTTATTCCCCAGAAAATAAAAGTTACTTCTTGAGTTTTATTAATTTCTCAAAAAATAAAAGTTATTTCTGCACTTCTTTTAACTCTCAGAAAATAAAAGTTGGGTCTTGATTTTTATTTATTCCCCAGAAAATAAAAGCTATTTCTTGACTTTTATTAGTTTCTCAAAAAATAAGAGTTATTTCTTAATTTTTATTTATTCCCCAGCATATTGACGTTATTTTTGACTTTAATTTTTGATCTGATTAAATTATTTTTTTAATATAATTTTTCGTTCAGATTAAAATTTCTAAAAGGAAATGTTTGAAGAAAAATGCAGCGCAATATTTATTGTCCAATACACGATAATAATAATTATTTATTTTAGAAAAAGTTATCCAATAATTTATTACAAAAATTTTGTTGTTAATAATGCACTATGGCCCCTATTCCATAATCATAAACAAGAAAAACTACTGGTTTTAAGCCCTAGAAATAAACTATATTTCAGGCTTATAAACCATTTATAAAACAAATTTTCTGTGATATTTGTTTTATAAGCAACTTATAAACATAAAATAACTTCTTTTTTTTGTAAATAAGGCCTTAAAACTATACTTTGTTTTGACTATGAGAATGGGCCCTTAAAGTTTTGGCCTTAATTTAAAATTAACAACTTTTGTCCGACTGGTCGTATTTACAAACTATTTTGATAAACATTCATAATGACCTCATTGTCTTGCTGGTGCTTTAAACGATATCTTTCTTCCATTTCCGCCAGTATTTGCTGCTCTTGTTCGGGAGTTAATTCCTCATCATTGGCTTCTTCACCGAACATGGCACGCAAAGCATCGATGCAATGGCGCACTGAATCGGTTAACGATTGCCACATATTTTTGAAACTCTCTGCAACTTGTTGGGCTTTTTCAGATATCTGATCTCCCTCCGTGACAGATGAGCCATTTTCCCTTCCACCCGGTAAAACATCGTAATTGTCGTCATAATAGTCGCTATCAGTTGGCCCTCCTGCCTGCTGGCGTTCGTTGGCAAAAGTATCGCGTCTATGGCGCATTTTTATTAGAGACGAAGAAGGACTTTGCAACAGTTTCAGTTTGCTGTCGAACTTTTATTTGATTAGTTTTTTATTTTCCAATTTCGTTAATAACGAGACCCAGCCATGGTTGTGAATATTGTTAAAAGCAAGAATAATATTTTTAAATTAATTAAATTTTAATTAAAAATGGTTTTAATAAAATTTTTTTTAGATACTTAAGCCCTGCACAAGAAAAATCAAATAGAGTGTATCTCTTACTCTCTCATTCAAAAAAATTTTGTTTTCTTCAAAATATTAAAGAAGAGAGCAAAACTTCACTCAAACAATGTTAAGGTAACATGAAGGTGAATGAGAATAAACATGAAGCAGAACATAAAAATTGTAATAGAACATTTAAAACACGCTGGAATGTTTTGATTGTAGAACATGTTTTAGTGCACTCGATGCTTTTGCTGTAATTCACCGTTTCTTTACTTCATTGTTGAGTTTTGCTTTGATATTCTATTTGCTTTGCAAATACAATCACTCACGAAACTGCAGAGAAAAATTATTCGACTGATGTTTGATTTGTTTAAAAGACAGTCATGTTTTGTTGGTCACAGTGGAGTTACTGTACTTGCAAGTATATGAAATAGAACAATTCAAAACATTTTGCGCAGCTCTTACCCCAACTATTTTTAAGAAATATTTCTTTTTGAAATAATCCCAAATGATTGCAACTAATGGAATTATATTTATTACAAAAAAAAATTTCTTTCCACAAATTACCTTCTCATGAATCAAACTTTTCGCCTGCACGTTATTATTATTGTTACTAAGAAGTTGTACAACAACCGTCATTAACATCATCGTTCCAAGTAGGCAGAATATGTTCGAAGTAAAGCACAAGCCAGCGTTTACGCCTCCATGTCGTTTTCTTGTCTGGGAATTCTTACTTTTATTATTCATTTTGGTTAATATCCTCCTCCTTCGCTTTTGTTTAACTGTTTTTGCTGGTCTCCTCAATTTAATTGGCTGCTTTAACAAGAAATAATTGTGCTCAAGTTTTATTTGTTCTCGAGTGCTGCTCAACTTTATGGCGAACGAAACGATCGATTGGATATACTTTTTGTTTTTATGAATAACCACAATGATGTGCTGCTGATGACTAAATGAGATTCTTTTGTTCGAATCCCTTTTTATTATTATTGTTATTGTATTTTATTTGGTCTAATTACAGGTTTAATTAGCAATTGTTTTCATTATTTTTAATTATACACGTTACGGAAAATAACTTCCCTGCTGCACCAACCTGCACCGTTTATCATTTTTCCAAAACAAATATTTAATACTAAGTGCCGTGTTTGTTTATCGTCATGCATTTGCTGCAGAGAGGATGTGAATGATTATGGCTTTTGTATCCGTAACGGAAATGCTTAATACCGTTATCTGCAATTGTGCATTTTTGTATCTTTTGCAATAATTACAAAATGTTGTTGTTTATATTTTTTTTATTACAATTTTTTACAATTTCATCTACTCGTACATTTCCGTTGGCATGTTGAAATAAATAGATTTTCTTAACTCGTCAATGCGATTTGCATTGTTGGGATTTTGCAATTAAAAGATTTAAATTTTGTTGTCAGAACAAGTTAATTAGTGACATTAACATTCTGTTATATAAAATTAATTATTATAGTTAAACATTATAATTATTTAATTACAACAAATATGTTTATATAGATTGTTCTAGAAAGAAAAATATATCTCAGCAATATATTTGAAAAGTTTTCAATTCTCCTCATAAAATGGTGCATGCACAGACATGTTCCGAAAATTTCGTTTCACAAAAAACAAACAACTGGTTTTCTCAATTCCGCATTTAATCACTTCAAAACCAAAAATTATATAAACAAAAAGTTTTTTTTGGAACCTCTCTATTCTTAATACTTTCTAGAAGAGGCTTTAAATAAACTATACCGCCCACAGCCACTCCTGCTTGTCTTTATCCGAGTATATTGAGCAATTAAAAGCACTCAAGAGTTATTACAATTTCCGTCATCTTCTATTTTTTGTCTATGAGACCAATGACAACTTTTATTTCTTCAAAATGTTTAATACAGGGTGTGTTTTACAGAGGTACAGCATTTTGAAGTGGAATATAAGATGATTTTTTTTAAATGCTATCAAATTCATTTCATTCGAATAATAACCTTTTGGTATTATAATTTAAAATCGACTTCTGGCATATGACCGCCGCGACTCGTTCGGACGTGGTCTAATCTGGAGGTCCGATTTCCATGATTTCTTTCCAACATGTGTGGCCATATATCGCATATAATGCGGCGAATAACATCGATCGTTTGGTTAACAATTATTTCGTGCAGAGAATTATTTTTCCTGTTTCTTCAATTCAATGTTCGTATTAAACATTTTAATTTTATATAAAAAAATGATTTCTTTTCATATTCATACAGTTTAAAATTACCTTTTTTTTAATAAAAAATTATATAAAAAAATGTTGTTATTTTCAAGCCAAAAATAAAACTCCAGGAATAATTTTCTGTTTTCAGCAGAATAAATAAAAATCATGAAATAATTCCAATTTCTTGAGGAATAAATAAAACTGAGAATAAAATCGTTAAAATTTTATTTCTTAACAAAACTTATTTAAATAAAAATTAATGCATCTAAACGTAGTTCTTGTAACAAAAATTATTTTGATGTGTTGTTTGTAGCACTCTTATAGTTTGACTTTTTTTAAATTTAAATTAAAAAAATTATCACTATTTTTGATGCCTAAATAAAAGGACAAACGGAATTTATATTTAATATAAAATTTATATGAAAGAATTAAATTTCATTAAACCGTAATCGATAAACAATAATTCGGGTAGTCAGTATTTTAGATATTCAAAATGGAAATGAGTTTTTAAAATCGCTACTCCAAGAGCGCTCTCATTATTTCGACTTTTTGCAGTAACGCAGAAGAGACTTCTTGAAGTAACGCAGATGTGACTTCTTGCAGTAACGCAGAAGTGACTTCTTCAGAAGAGAAGTCATTTATCTTCATTTTTAGTAAATGTTTCTTAACATTAATAACGTTTTCAATTCTGAATATAAAAGTTTTATAAACGATTCGGGAAGATCTACAAATGCTGGCCAGAATTTCAAGAAGTCTTGCATTGTTTTGGCATCCAACAATAAACTTCAATTACAATAACAACAATATAACAAACCAATACAAATCAGCTGGTTAGTTTAGTGCAGCACTCATGCCCCTTTAATGGAAATGAGTGTCGAATATGTTGCACTTTTTTTTTTGTTAAGGGGAACATAATTAGAAAAGAACATAAAGGCACAATAAATGCAACATGAACCCTATAAATATTGATTTATTTATGCTGTTTGTCTCAAGTAAATAATTTAAACAAACAAATTATTCTGCATATTTTATTCAAATTCTTGCAAAAGTTTTTTATTAAAAATAATTTCTATTTCTTCTCTTTGACTGTCTTTTCTTTTGTAACAAAATAAAAATTCCCACTGCGGAATATGCAAATTATTTATATACAGAACTCGCCTTATATTTCCATGCTATCATCGGCGCTACCTTGATCACCAAAATGCTTTTTGATTTTCTGGCCGAGTTCCTGCACCGAACTTGCAAAACTTGCCCAAATGGCGTGCAGTCTGTCCGCTATCTGTTGAGCCTGTTGCGTCAATTCGTTGCTGTAGTTCGCCTGATTCTGATTTAAATCGTCCAATTCCGTTTGACGTTTGCGACGTGCCACCACCTGAAGTTCTTTAATATCGTCATTTACAAGTTTCTTCTTACGGCTGTTGTTTGCCGCTCTCTTTCTTGCTGCAGCTCTCAATCTGGCAGCTTCTTTACGCCTGCGCGCATTAGCTCGACGACGACGTTCAACTACATCGAGATCCTCATCATCGATGCCATCATCACCTCCTGCAGTACCACCTCCTGCAGTGCCACCTCCTGCAGTGCCACCTCCTCCGCCGCCGTGATGACAGGGGGACCGTTTGCCTCTATGTAAATGATTATGTGCCGCAGGACCTGCAAGCAAATTCTCTTCGCCTACAAGAGAATCGTCAAATGTTTGCCCGTCCGCAGAACGTTTGCGTCTATCCTCTTCTGAAGAAGAATCATCGTCATTATTTCTAAGAGCTGCTCCATTTGCTATTTGAGTTTCCGAATTCGCGCTGGCAAAAGGCAATTCAAACTGCATATTTTTACTGATAAGGGCGGCATTGCCGGCGATTTCAGCCATGTAGCCGCCCAAAGTTATAGCCTGGCTGACCACGTTTTCAAACACGCCAGGGTCCTGGCAAAAATATAAAATTGAATTTCATTATGAGGGAAAATATGTTGAATTAATTTTAGACAGGCAGCAGTAGAAAATTGATTCGCTTCACTCTTGAATTTTTAATTTTTTTTAACAGCGAAAATGCCTGCTGCCTGCAAAATAGTTTTGCCTTAAAACAGTGTTTATACACACCTGCTGTTTGCCATTAACAATTTCTATCATCATCATCATCATCATCATGATTTTCATCGTCCTCATCATCGTTAACGATGTTGTTGTTAACATCGCTGTCCTTATTAACGCAGGGACACTCAGTGGGCGTGGAAACAGGGTGTGGCTTGTAAATACTTAATATTTTTTATTTTATTTGTTTTATTTAATTAATACTTTTCTTTTTCATTTATATTTATTTCGAAATTGCACTGCAACTGCAACTGCCACTGTGGGTGTTGGCGTTGTGCTTCGCGAACACCAGCACTCATTTATAAGTTCCAATTTGTACTGCAGCAGAGAAAATATTTTCATATTTTTATTTTTGTTACATAATTTTTGTTTTTCAATTCTTTTGTTTTACAAACTCATTTTCAGTTTGTTTCGAATTCAGCCTGAACTTTATTGAATGTGTTTTTGCATGCAGTGAAACATTTTACTATTTTCACTTTATTTCGAAAAACAAAATTAATCTGATAGATTTAATCAAGCCAGAGACTTGTTTACAAGTTTTTAATACAAAAAATTATTTTTATAAAAAATATATAACAAAACAAACATGTCCCCCCAAGTCAACCAACAGCAGGTGTATGCAACAGGCCAACAGGTTAAACTTTTCCAAATTTTTATCCAACTTTGTGTCAACATTTATTTATACTTCTAGCGCGCCATACAGGGTGCGGCATTATGAGGTGATAGTGCTCAAGTAACACACACGAATTCATGACGACATTTAGAAACTTTGCAACATATTTCTTCAGTATTTCTTTAGTGCTTTAAAATAGTTAATCAAACGCGTTTTAAAAATTTGTTTTCTTGTTTAAGTGATTAATTTATAGTTTATAAATAAACACCTCTAAACCTCAAAATTCATTGAATTTAAAGAAGAATTACTAGCACATATTCACACACAACGAGGACTTATTGCACACAAAAATAAAAAATATAAAAACTGTAGACAAAAAATAGTTCAACGAAAATATATCATCCTTAAACTATCACCTCATATTGCTACACCATGTAAGAGCTGATTTTTGACATTAACTCAAGGAAAATATATAAAAAGAAAACAGCACAGCTCTTCGTATAACCGATATAGATAAACTTGATATATACCCTACCGAGAGTTAGACAACTTCAACTTTCTGAAATGGCCTTTTTAAGGCGCATTAAAAACAACAGGCCTTATTATTGCACTCACGTACACAACAAATGTTGCAGCATTCATTTTATGACTTCATAGATGACTTTTTTAAGAGCTTTTAGCAACTTTCTTATTGGCCACACTGCAACATGTTGCTGTTGCACATGTTCAGTTTGGTCTGACGAACTAAAAATGCTTGCAGATTTTTGAATTTTTATATAAAAATTGAGTCGAGCATGAGGACTAATAATAAGTGCATCGTGCGGAAAATTACTTTCAATGACGAAACTCTTTTTTGATTAAATGGATACTGGCCATGCAGAGCAGCCAGATGTCGTGCAAGAATTCAATATTTGGTGTAAATTATGGGCTGTTGGCAATATTCGACCGTACTTTTTCAAAAACGGGTAAGGCAGGGAGGTTACTGTGACTGACGCGCATTGTGTCTAAGATTAACGTCAGCTCCTACCAGTATGGCCTATCTGACAGTGGTCTTAACACCGGGTGAAATTAATGCTCACCGCCACCCCTGTCGTCCTCAGGGGTCACCAGAGTGTCCCTTGAGGACACACAGGATGCAATCTTAATCATTTAGTATCGCCATATAAGGGCGCATCTTAAACTCTTGTTACTTCCGAGGAAAGCATGCCATCATCAGCACCAAGAGGAATCAAAGTCATAAGACTTATCCCTCTTGACACTCCCAGCACCAACAACACTTCCGCACCGTCTGCTGATTGGCAGCAGCTTATAGAGGCCACCATCAGCTGGGTCAAAGTCCCAACATAGTATTAATATGCCAGAACATCAACCCTTATCTGATACCTCTCCCAGCGACTCTTGATGTCAAATCAAAGCCACCACCTGGACTTACTGAAGGGACCTCATCCAAACATCTGGCCACAGAATCAAGCAAAGTCTCATCTGTGGGGCTCAACTAGATCCCGTGGTACCAGTTTAAGGAAACTGGTTACGCCTCTGACGCGCACTACAATCTTTTTTCCCGCCCCCAAAATGTAACAGCTTTTAACCAGACGTTGCCACACAGCACGTGAAAGAATAGCCCAAGTGATGGGCAAATTCTTTGAATACTAGGCTTCACCTTTGGGACCGATCAGTTCGCCGCTTAGATCGTGTAATTTAACGCCTTTATAGAAAAATTCTTGTGGTACAATTTGGAGCCAGTGGAAGGCAATTTTCCAGAATTTATTCGTGAAATATCGGCCGATATGTTGGGAAGAGTACGCCAAAATTGTACCCAACGTAGGAATCATTTAAGGCATGGCCGCGGTCAACAGTTACATGACATCAGCTTTAAGCATTCAATTATATTGAACGATCTATCGACTCAAATAAAGATTTCCTATATTTCTCTAAGTTAGATTTTTTTTAAAAAGAAATCCCAAAGCTTTCAAAAAATCACCCATTTTTTATTAGACACTGTAAACATTTCCGTCATGTCTACATTCTTTTAAGTGTTTCCATTTAAAATCAGTCCCACTCATGGTACAATTATAATACGTCCCACTGTAAGAGAAACATTTTTAAGTACATTTTCCAAGAATTTTCAGTCATTATAAAATTGTTTGTTTAAATTTTTATATGTACATCGAAATAATAAAAAAAAATTAATAAATTTGCATTTAAATTAGCGAAAATATAACAGAAAAGATAACGAAATTAAAAAAAACGAAAAAAGAAAAGAGTGCTAAACGTCGTGGTAAATCATAAATCAGCGTCATGCACAACATGAAGACCATGAATATGGAAACGATGCCAGGAGATTATCAACTTTCGGTGGTGAGCAACAACAACAGTTGCATAAATTTACATAAACAAATTGCTCATGACTTAATTTGCAATTAAACGAAAAATTCCGCACATATTAAATGAGTTTTTTTCTCTCTTTTTTTGTTATTCTTTCAGTACAACACTTTGGGAGGAAGCAGCCCCCAATACCAACAATACCAGCCACAGCAGCCTTTTGCCGGTGCGCAATATGCCCAGCCCTTGCAACAGCCTCAATACAATCCAGTTGCCAGCGCAACCGCTGCGACAGCGCAGGATACTTCTTACCAAACAGCCGGCTCTCCCTACGCCCAGACTTTGCAACAGTTCCAGGCTTTACAACGACAACAGCAGCAACAGGCGCAGCCACAAGTACAAACACAAGCCAATCAACAACAACAATATGCTGAACAGCTGAGAGCCTACTATGCCCAACAGCAGCAACAACAGCAGCAACAGCAATTATATGCCCAACAGCAGCAGCAACAACTTTTGAAACAACTCTACTCAAGTCAGCCCACAGCCGCAGGCACTGCCACGCCCACCGAACAACCTCTGCAGGCCAACCAGTACTTTACCGCCGAACAATATGCCAACTACTTGAACAGTCAGCACCAGCAGCAGCAGCAACAGCAACAGGCCTTCAATGACCAGCAACAGCAACAATATTACACTACACCAACTCAAGCCACACATGCCAGTCCCTACACCACCACGCCCACCCCGGCAACCGCCACCACTACCACAGGCCCACGCAATGGCCTGCAATACTCTGCGGCCGATCAAGTGTCTCATGTCAAATTCCAAAGCGGCAACTTGGCCTACAATTTCTAATAAACTGTCGTACATTTTAAGAACTTCAGAAGTCCTTCGTCGTGATGTTCCATGAGTGCCGCCATTTTTGTGTTCCCCTCCAACGGTAGTTGGATACAATTTTATTTTTCAAAATTTACATTTTAAATTATTTATCCTGTTTTAATTATTATTTTCGTGTCTGGTAGATTTTAGTAATGAAATTGAAAATGTTGCCAATTGGAAATAAACTTTTTGTGCAAAATTTTGCAAGTGAAATTGTCTTTTAACTTCTCAACTCCATTAAAAGTGGAGGCTTTTAAAAAGTTCTACAACAAACAGGGACCATAAAAGTTATAAGTTTTATTTTAAAAATCACATTTTAATAATTTTTTCGTGAGTTTTATTTTTTGCTTAAAAATCAGTTTTTGATTTTTATTTTTCGATCGGAAAATAAAAGTTACGCTTTGATTTGACTTTATTAATCCGAAAATAAAAGTTATTTCTCGGATTTTATTTATCGGTTGGTAAATAAAACTTATTTCTTGACCTTCATTTGTTGCTCAAAAAATAAGTCATTTTTTGACTTTTATTTATACCCCAGAAAATAAAAGTTATTTCGTGACTTTTATTTATATCTCTGAAAATAAAAGTTATTTACTAACTTTTATTTTTCGATTACGAAAGTTTTTTCATGATTTTTTTTCGATCGCAAAATAAAAATTCTTGAATTTTATTTGCCAATTAAAAAAAGTTATTTTTATTTTTCGAAAATAGGGCGAAAGGAGGGGAAATAATAGGGGGAAAGGAGGGGAAATAATAGGGTGAAAGGAGAGGAAATAATAGGTGGAAACGAGGGGGAAATGAGGGTAACAAAAATTTCTTTATTTTATTATTCTGAAAATAAAAGTTATTTCTTGATTTTTATTTACAACTCAGAAGATATTTCGTGACTCGAAAAATATTTATAAATAAATATAAGAAAATATAAGATATTTTCTAAAAAAACTTAATTTTTAATTTTCACTATTTATGATTTAATCTAGGATATATTTTCCTCTTACAAGTTTTATGATTCTTTCTTACCAAAAAAAAAGCATGAAAAAAGGCACTGAAGGAGCAACCAGTTTTATAAGGATTCTACAGAACTTTCTTTGATTGTTTATCTGCCAATTAAAATCCTGCCCCTTAAATTCCATGAAATCGAGTTTGTATTCTTTCCATGGCAAATCAAAATCTATGATGAACTTTAATAACTGGAAGTTTTTTCATTCCCCAACAGTATTTCCGACTACAAACTTACAAATTTCGATATCTGTGCAGGAAATAAAGGATAAAAGCTGGCTGTCTGTCTGTATGTCTGCATTCATATTCTTCATTCAAAAACTCATTTTGTTTGTAGATTTTCTAAATTGTCTGCAAGACACCCCAGAAAGGTTAACGAAAATTTTGGCAACCATTCAAAGAAATTCAAGTCATAATTTGGATTGTTGACAGAAAAATAAAAAAATAAAAAATTATAAAAAGAGGGATGGATAAAAAGAAACATCATAAAAGGAAAATGAATTGAAAGATCTCAGTCGTTGGTGTGGTTGCACTGAATTGTTCTGTGGCCTGCCATTGTAACGAGTATTTAAGATTCTGCACTTTAAACACTTTTCGATAAATTGTGCATTACAAATGTGAATGTCCTGTCGTGTGAAAATAAAAGAAAAAACTATGAAACTATTTTCATGTGTTGTTGTGGATGTTGTTGTTTGTAAAGTAAAAGTTTTACATTTTCTTTCAACACGATATGCAATCAAATACCGGTCGTGGCTTGAAGTGTGACTAGATTAGGAAACTCTGTGTTTATTAAAGTATTTCCATATACGAGGGAAAAGGAAGGAGTAGGGTGGCCCTCTGCAAGGCCTCTATAAGATATGTAAGATCTTCCCGCTCCCTTCCATGCTCTCATATCTTTTCCGCACACGTTGTCATTACGGGGAAGGACCTCCACTCCCACTTATTTCTCAATGGCTCTGAGAAGGCCTTCCAAACAGCAGGCCTGCATACGGGCCTCTGCTAATATGCCTGCTGGTTTATGCACGCGTGCATTTCAATATAAACAAATAATTTGAAAACATTAAACAATAGTGTTTCAATAGAAACAAATCAAAATAAATCAAATTGAATTACAAAATTAACATAATAAATTATTCATTCATTATTAACTCTAAATATATTTTTTTACAGATATTAAAATTTTGGAAATACTTTTACTTTTTTAATAACTATTTTATTTTATCATAAATAATTAATATTTTTTAGAGAAGAGTTAGAGGGTTGCTGTGATCAACAAACTATGTTGTTTTAGGAAGAGAATACAGAAAATGTTTCCTCCTTCTACCAGAAGAACAGATGAATTGTAGATCGAATTTCAAGCATTAAACACAATAACTACAGCAGGCTACACGAACACCGACTACAAAAGTCGTTGGCTGCAATCGTCGCCTCGTAGGCAGCTACTTAATTGTTTCTAGAACGAGACCACCAAATCAATAACCATGTGTTGTTGTTTGTAGTAGAATTCTCTTCAAACGCCAGTGTTGACTTAATGTTAATTTAATACTCTTATATAGTGTTATTCCAATAAATATATTTAAAGTCCACAATATATGACAAGGGATGATTTCATTAGCTGGGATATATAGTTTGTTGTTTCTTTTTGTATAATAAAACAATATATTTTCAAGTTTACAATAATTGAATTTATTTGTATCATACTGGCAACACTGCATTTACTCATTGTTGCTCACCCAAATAGAAATTATTTCAATTTGACTACAAACCACAAAAACAGCGGGGACAACAACCAGTAGTCGTGTAGTCTGTAGTAGTAAAAATAATCATTCTCATATACGCACATGTATTCTATTTATGACAAGTTGTAGTCTGTAGTCTGCTGTCGTTATTGTGTTTAATGCTTTATGCTGGAATGGGTTGAACACTTTTATAGAGACTTTTGTAGAAGTTTCATATGAATAGCAATTAAATAAAATAAATGTCCCGGCAGGCCTTCAACAAGCCCTGATGATGCAAAAAGGTCTTCTGAGTTTTCGCGCTGGGTAATATTTATTTTAATTGCAATTTTAACATTAAAACCAGCTTTAAAACCTGGTTTTATTGTGCAAAATGATATTTTTATAACCAACTTGAAATCATATTTGAAATAGGTTTTATGAAATTCAGCCTGTTCTTGTCTGTGCTAAGTTGAGTGCTGCCAAGTTATATATATATTGGAAACAGCTGATGTTGTGTGATTACAGTGTAGGAAAACCCACCGCATCTGCATTGTTTCTTTCAGAATTTGTGAGTTTTCGTAAAGAAATTAATTCTTTTAAGCATTTATTTGCTCTGTATGAGTATTTTTTAACATGAAAATCTTCATTTGCAAAATATTAAATAACTCCTGTTTTAAAAAGCGCCGTAAAATTTTTGATTATCTTATACCAACAAAAATAGCTGCAATACAGTTAGTGCATTAAATATTTTCAAAAGCCGAGGAAAATACAACAACAAAAGCAACTGTTTCTATGAGAGATTTAAATTACTGTAATTAAATTTGTTGGACAACCTAAAAATTAAAACCTGAATGAGTTAAAACTGCAGTGTGAAACGCAAAATCACATGTTTAAAATTTTAATGCTAAAAACAGGTTTTAGCCTTCAGGGTGAAAAGACTGTTATGAAAATTTTTGAAAGAAAAAATTTAAAATCTTTCATTCGTAACTCATAAAACACTAGACCCCAATATTCTTAATAATTAGAATGAGTTTAAATGTATTTAAAAAAAATTTTTCATCAAAACTTTTCTTAAAATAAATTTCATATATATTTTATTTTTTATGAATATGGGGTTCTATATAAAGCATTAAAACATTTTCCTTTAGAACAATAAAAGGCAAAACTAAAGAAAAGGCATCAAATATACAGCGTGTTTTTTTTAGAGTGTCACAATTTTGAATTGACATCACTGCTTTATTTAAGCACCCATTTAACAGCTGCTTTGAAATTTCATTATGAGTCCACTTACACCAGAGCAACGCGTGCAACTTGTTGAAATTTTTAATTAAAATAATTATCTGTCGGTAAAACTCATCCGTTCAAAAATTTTATTTTCCGATGAAGCCCATTTCTGGTGGAATGGGTACGTCAATAAGCAGAATTGTCGCATTTGGAGTGAGAAGGATCCCCAAGCTTTTGTCGAAATACAATTACAACCACAGATAATTACTTTTTTCATGCTCTTTATGGGCTGGCGGAATTATGGGCCCATATCGCTTCAAAACGTTAGTGGTCACAATGTTACAGTCAATGTGGAACGGTATAGAAACAAGATTCGAAATTTCGTCGTACCTCAATTACGTGGCATTAATCCTGCTGAGATGGGGGGTTCCAACAGAACGGGGCCACATGCCACACAGAGGGCGCTACAATTGATTTACTTAAAAAAACTTTTCAGGAAAAATTATTTCACTTAATTGTCCAATTAATTGGCCATTAAGATCGTGTGATTTAACCCTGATGGATTATTTTCTTTGGGCTCATGTTAAGTCACCTGTCCACGTCGATAAGCAACAAAAAATTTAATAACTGGAAATCAACATTCGAAGAGTTATTGAAATTTTTTGAAAATCGGTGTTCCAGATTGTGTCTTCCAAGAAATCATCTTTAAACATTAATTTTATAAAATTTTCTTTTAAATAAAGTGCGTTTCATTGATATTAAAAATATATTTCCTTGTTTTATTATGGTTTATACTTGCATTACTCTAGAAAAAACACCCTTTATTTTACTTTGAGTGGTTTGAAAAACTTTATCCCGAGATTTGGGAATTGATGTCTCAAATAGTCCTGCAACAAAGTAAAGCAACAGGTGCAGGAAAGGGTTAATTTTATTTTTTATATTCCACATTCAGCGACATGCATGAGCATGTCTTCACTTCAAACATTAAATGCTAAAAACTTGTAGTTCTAACGGTTTGTTTTTTAAATCAATTGATATTGAAATCAATTGCTATCGAAGGCAAACGAAATGTCTAATTTTATCTGAAATTAATATCCAGCCTTCGCCTTCGCCTTCACACTCGCCGTTGCCTTGATGTGTGTTTGTTTTTCTTACACTCTTTTTTCTATTTTTAAAAATTTGTTTGTGGCAACACATGCATGTGGCATTGAAGCCGTATGATTTAACTAGAAGCGACAGCTACAGAATGATAAACATGAAAATCAGTCGTGTAGAGAGACACACATGAATCTGTTCAAATGTCAACAGTAATTAGTGCCAGCAAAGGATACCGACGTTTGAAATTTATTTCAAATTCAGAAAACATGAATGGCTGCATGTCTGCATGTTGTGTGCGTTTAAATATATTAAAGACGATATTATTTGCTAGCAAATATTTCTTGTCCAAAAAAAAAAGAAAAATCCATTTCAAAAATAAACGAATGATTGCATGTGAAATGAGATGTTTTACAATCGTTTGGCAAGTGGTGGGTGGGGGGTGGGGGGAAAGAATCCACCCAGAAGAACTAATTTTAAAAGCAAAACAAGAGAATTAAAAATGCAATATTCGCTTTTAATTAAACTATCCAAAAGATTTGCAAATTTATATCTGTCAGAGACACATCACTTAGCAGGGTCAACATCCATTTATTCAAGTTAAATACCATTTTTTTGAATACTCTTTACAAAAAAGTGAAAGGGTATATCGAGGTTTGTCATTCCGTGTGTAATTTCTTCGCTATTAATATGGGACCCCATAAGGTATATATATATATATATATATATATATATATACATATACATATATATATATATATATATATATATATATATATTCCAGATCCTTAAGAATAGCGATGACGATTGAGCGATATCCATCTGTCCGTCCATCTGTCTGTACGTGAAATCGGTTTCCCAAGCCCCCAGAAGAACTACAGACTTTTTCTTGGACTGATGGATTGAAAATTAGCTTAAATAGAGTGGTATTGAATTGATTCAGAACAATCCGGAATACGCCTCCAGAGCCGGGAAGCTTACACCTATTTCTCGACGCGAAATGAATACCAAAAACCCAATTTTTTGTTTGTAAACTGAACCGATTTCATGCTTTGGGAAGCCTCAATTATCTATTAAAAACTAAAAAAAAAATAATTTCCAGGGATGGGAAATTCAGTATTTTGTGGTACATGTAATAACCAAACTGTTGAAAAAATTTAAGTGGTTCATAAATAAAACCGCTTTATACATCATGAAGATTTGCATTGAAAAGACAAAATATAAAAAAATTAAGATTTCGTTTGCAGGGGTGGGAAATTCAGTATTTTGTGGTACATGTAATAACCAAAATGTTAAAAAAATTTAAGTGGTTCCTAAATAAAACCACATTATACATCATGAAGATTTGCATTGAAAAGACGAAATATAAAAAAATTAAAATTTCGTTTCCAGGGATGGTAAATTCAGCATTTTGTGGTACATGTGATAACTAAAATGTTGAAAAAATTTAAGTGGTTCCTAAATAAAACCACATTATACATCATGAAGATTTGCATTGAAAAGACGAAATATAAAAAAATTTAAATTTCGTTTGCAGGGGTGGGAAATTCAGTATTTTGTGGTACATGTAATAACCAAAATGTTAAAAAAATTTAAGTGGTTCCTAAATAAAACCACATTATACATCATGAAGATTTGCATTGAAAAGACGAAATATAAAAAAATTAAAATTTCGTTTCCAGGGATGGTAAATTCAGCATTTTGTGGTACATGTGATAACTAAAATGTTGAAAAAATTTAAGTGTTTCCTAAATAAAACCGCTTTATACATCATGAAGACTTGCATTGAAAAGAAAAATATATTTAAAAAAAAATCAAATTTTCGTTTCCAGGGGTGGGAAATTGATTTTTTTGTCATTAATAAAATTAACCAAAAAGGCAACTGAGTTTTTTTTTTTTTTGCTATTAAAAACTATTTTATAATTTAGGACGAAAAAAATTGGTACTTCAAACTATATGTAACACCAGACGTACATTGGTGAAGAGGATATAACATTCGGCACAGCCGAATATAACACTTTTACTTGTTTATTCTAGAACCCTCTAGTGGAAATATCAAAAATTGTAGGTGGTCTTCGAAAAATCAAAGTAAACACTTCTTTTCAAATCCACCAGGTGTGAACTTCCCCGCCACTTCTCCGGAAAAACAATGGCAACACGGATAATTCTTAATCATAATAATGATGAAATGTGATATTTAGCTAAGACACACTGCTATGCAGCGAAAATAGCCACTTAGTGGAGAAACAAACTCTTTTTTTTTAATTCCCAACGAATTAGTAGAAATCTCCAAAATACCAAAAGTTCTCCGAAACTTCTCCGCAAACCAAAGTTCTTAAAAATACACCACGTCAGAGTTTTATCTCCACTTCTATGGCAAAAACAACGGCGAAACACTCTTTTTCCTAAAAATCCACAACGGCAACTTCGTCAAGCTTCTACTTGCCCAGTAACCCTTTTATCTCACTGTGACAAAGTAATTTATATGCAAATGCACTGATTGGCTTCATCACATAAACCTTTTTTCCATCCGCTGTCCATCCATTTAAACGCAGTCGTATTTGTGTTTCATCAAACATTTATTTTGTTTATCAAATTTATGAAAGACTCGAGTTTTTCCGCACTGAAATATCGCCATCCGCAACCAAATTGTGATACTCCAAAAATACAACAACAACAAGTCAGAGTTATTTATTACTCTACAAATATTAGGATGTCCTGCGATTTATGTGGTTTCCATAATTTCTCTGATTGTCAAGCGAAACAAACAAACAAAAATTGACAACAAATTGAAATTCGTTTCATTTAAAATTTGTGCAACTTTCCAAGTTTTTTTTTTGTGTTTAACTGATTGCAAAAATTATGTTTAAAGTTCAAAAGGACAAGTTTATTAGTGACCATTTAACCGCAAATGAACAGAATTGCACAATTCACTGAATAGCAAAATGAAGTCGAGTGTGTGAAGGCTTGGAAAATAAAGGCGGACAAAGAGGATAAAATATTTATACGATCGCATTTTTCCATTTTCCACTATTAAATTATTTCAAAGAAGAAAAAAATATATATAATTTAAGCGGAAGAGTGGCTTGCAAAGCGGACGTATTGCAAAAAATTGCGAACCGGCAAAATTGTGAATAAATTTTAAAATGTTTATGCTTTTGTATGCCCTCATACACACACACACACACAAACTCAGTGGGTTACTATTTCAACTATGAATAAAACAATAAATAAAATAAAATAAGAACTGCGAGGCAGGAGGAAGTTGTTAAAATGAAATTCGCTGACATTGAAAATCTTTAATTTTTATTTATTAATTTTAGTTCACATCGAAACAGAATGTTTTATTTTAAATATAAAATTTAAGCAGCGACTGATTGCCTTTTCGAATCAATATTTAATAACTAAGACAACCGATTATCATCCTCAAATTGCCACGAGTACCAAATACACTTCTAAGAATTCACAAGAGATCACTAACAAGAACATGATAACTTTGAATCAAAAATCTGATTTCAGCCGCATTTTCATTCGGAATGCCCCGAAAATCTCTAAATGGTTGTGAGATTAAGCGTTTTAGATCTCCTGTAAATTTTGTTTCATTTGGTGCAAGGACATGACTAACTCCCATATATCCTTTTTTATTATTTAAAATTTTACTCGCATTTGTGCTTTAGATGCACTAAAAATCGTAAACTGTTTATAGAATTATTCGTTGTAGAACATGACTACCACGCACGTATCCTTTTTGTCAAAAATCAGATTTTAGCCGCATTTTCAATCGTAATGCCCCGAAAATCTGTAAATGGTCCTGCGATTAAGCGTTTTAGGTTTCCTGCAAATTTTGTTTCATTTGGTGCAAGGATATGACTACCTCCCATATATCCTTTTTCTCAATATTAAATATTTTTTTTATTTTTCTTAGACTCGGTAAATGGGTATGAGTGTTCAATCTGTTGTAAATTTTGTTTCATTTGCTGCATGAATATAACTATTTAGCACATATCCTTTTTCTTATAATCGAAATTTCAGCCGCATTTTTATTCGAATACTCTAAAAATTGGTAATCGGTTCTAGAATTACGTATTTCAAACCTGTCGTTAAATTTGTTTTATTTGGTGGAAGGACATTAAAGCCTCTCATATATCCTTTTTCTCAAAAGCCAAACTTCAGCCGCATTTGTAGTTAGAATTGAATAAAAATCCGCAAAATCCTCTAAAATTATGCTTTTTAGAACTGCTTTAACCTTTGTTTGATATAGTGCATATATCCTTTTTTTAATATTTAAAATTTTATTCACATTTGTGCTTTGGGTGCACTAAAAAATCGTTAACTGTTTCTAGAATTATACGTTGTAGATGTTGTAAATTTTGTTTCATTAAATATGACTACCACGCATATATCCTTTTTGTCAAATATCAGATTTCAGCCGCATTTTCACTCGGAATGCCCCGAAAATCTCTAAATGGTTGTGAGATTAAGCGTTTTAGATCCCCTGTAAATTTTGTTTCATTTGGCGCAAGGCCATAACTACCTCCCATATATCCTTTTTCTCAATATTAAAATTTTATTCAGCATTTTTTGCCTAGACTCGGTAAATGGCAATGCGTGTGCAATCTGTTGTAAATTTTGTTTCATTTGCTGTAAGAATATAACTACTTCGCATATATCTTTTTTCTTAAAATCAAAATTTCAGCTACATTTTCCCTTGGAATACTACAAAAATTGGTAATCGATTGTAGTGTGACGTGTTTTAGATCTGTTGTTAATTTTGTTTTATTTAGAGCAAGGAAATTACTACCTCTCATATATTTTAACATTTATATTTTTATCGATTGTGTTTAGAATGCACTAAAAATCGCTAAATGCTTCTAATATTATACGTTTTAGATCTGCTGTAAATTTTATTATATTTATTGCAAGGACAAGACTTTCTTCCATATATCCTTTTTCTCAAAATTTATATTTTAGCCGCAATTGAGCTTAGAATTCACTAAAAATCGGTAAGTGTTTCCAGAATTGAGCGTTTTGTATCTGCTATTAATTTTGTTCCTTGTAGTGCAAGGACGTGACTATCGTTCATATATCCTTTTTCTCAAAATTAATATTAATGCACCTAACATCGGTGAGTGTTGATAAAATTATGAATTTTTAATCTGTTGTAAATTTTTTTTGCTGTAGGTATATACTTACTTCGCACATATCCCTTTTCTTAAAAACTAGATTTCGGCCGCATTTTTTCATGGAATACTCTAAAAATGGATAATCGATTGTAGTGTTACGTGTTTTAGATCTGTTGTAAATTTTGTTTCATTTGGACCAAGGACATCACTGCCTCTCATATATCCTTTTTCTCAAGTTTTATATACCAGCCGCATTTTTACTAAGAATGCACTAAATATTAATTTTTTGTAAAACTATGCGTTTTAGATCTGCTCTAAGTTTTGTTGCGTGTGCTTCATAAACATGCCTACCTTGCATATATCCTTATTCTCAAAAAACTGATTCCAGCCGCCTTTGTCCTGGGAATCCTCTGTAAATGCTTCTACAATTATTCATTTTAGATCTGATGTAAATTTTGTTCCAATTGGTGGAAGGACATGGCTTCCTTTCGTATATCCTTTTTCTCATAATTACAACTTAAGCCGCAATTTCGCTTAGAATGCACTAAAAATCGATAATTGTTTCTAAAACTATGAGTTTTTAATATGTTGTAAATTTTTTTTCATTTGCTGTATGGGTATATATACCTTGCATATATCCTTTTTCTTAAAAACTAGATTTCAGGCGCATTTTTCCTTGGAATATTTTAAAATTTCATAACCGATTCTAGAATTATGTGTTTTAGATCTGTTGTTAATTTTGTTTGATTTGTTGAAAGGATATGACTACCTCCCATATATCCTTTTTCTCAAAAGCCAGATTTTAGCCGCATTTGTACTTAGAATGTACTAAAAATCGGCAAGCGCTTCTAAAATTATGTTTTAGAAATGCATTAAATTTTGTTCTATATAGTGCAAGCACATGACTACCTCCCTTATATCCTTATTCTTAATATTAAAATTTTTCTTTTGGGATTTTTGCTTAGACTCGATAAATGTTTCCAAAATTATGCGTTTTCAATCTGTTGCAAATTTTGTTTTATTTAGTGGAAGGATATGACTTCCTCGCATATATCCTTTTTCTTAAAAGCCAGATTTCAGCGGCATTTTCGCTGGGAATGCTCTAAGAATCGGCAAATGCTTGTAAAAATATTTCTTTTATATATGCTGTAAATATTGTGGAATTTTGTATAAGGACATGACTACCTCCTACATATCCTTTTTCCAAAAATTTAAATTTTTTTTTAGTATTTTCACTTGGAGTGCACTAAAATTTTCAGAAGTACTGAATTATATTTAAAGAAGCAGATTATTCAGCACAAGTTTATATTCTCACTGAAGCGGAACAGTTTCGCTTTGGCTGTATCCGCGTAGTTTTTCCTTTTTGGATGGTTTTTGCTATTTTAATTTATTACCTTTAATAATCCGTTTGGTTGTTCTTTTTTGCAATTTCTTTTTCATACTCAAAATAATCGGAATAAAAATATTTATTTATTTTTGTATTTCTCTTTTATTTCGATACATCGTTTTATAATTGTTGTTCATTTACGTGTGTGTGTGTTTTTTTACATAGTAAAATTTAACCGCGATAAATTGATTAAGTATTATTTACAAAAATATATTATTAACAGGATTTTCGGAAAAAAGGAATCATAAAAAGTAAGAATTTCAATACTATTTTTTGCTCTCTTCTCCCCTGGTGCTGCGAACGATTGTAAATCATTTTTGATGGCGTATTGTTTTCTTCTTCTTTTTATATACGAGTATACAAACACTAAAGCAACAAAAGTAAATTAAATATTTACATAAAGATATTTCCAACTGTTCTCTTTTCCCCCCTTTTCCTATTTATATTTAAATATTTAAGGTCGAAAAAAAGAAAGAGAGAAGGAAATAATCCCGATAGATAAAATTAAAACTGGCTGGTTGGTTAAGGTCGTCTTTAGGTGGTCTACGAATGGAGAGGGGGACAAGTTAAACGGAAGCTCTTTCATATCATCTTTGATGTAGTTGGTGTTGTAGTTGTTTTTTCTTCTTTCTCGTGCTGTTTACTTTCCTTAACTTTTCTCACGACGTGGCGCTGCAGGAGCTTAGTAACCGTAATGGACACCATGACCGGCAACGGATGTATGCACTAAAGCTGGGGCAGCTCTATAAACAAGTAAAATAATACAAAAATGTTTGGCATCTTAAATAGCAGAGAGACAAAGACAAAATAGTTTGTTTTAATTTTTTTTTCTTTTTTCTTTTTTCTTTTTTCTTTTTCCTTTTTTGTTTTAGCCAAATGGATCGCAGGTAAGCAACAACTTATTTTAGTTACAATTGCAGTTTGACTTACTTAACGATGGCAGGGGCAGCGAAATGAGCTGGGGCCAAACCCAATCCATGGCCCAAAACAGCGCCATGACCTAAGACAGCGCCATGAGCTGGAATAGATAAAACGCGTGAGTGAAATGATCATGAAAAAAAATTAGTTCTTGCAATGATTTATTTTAAAATTAGAAATTACTCGCGACTTCCTTCGATCAGTTGATGAACAAGTGAGTTGTGCGTGAGAATATGGATGTCAGAAATTTAAAAGAAAAATTAATTTGGAAAATATACTCACATTTTAAGAATATTTTTTAGTTCATTATTCAATGATTGAAAAAAAGTCAAAAAGGCGATGAAAAAGGAGAAAAACCCGAATAAAAACCGGTTTTCGAACCGGTGAAACCAATCATATTTGAAACGTAAATTAGTCGACTCAATTCAAAAATTTGTTGCTCGGAATAAATTCGATTATGTTTAAAATAGGAGATAAAATATTATAAAAACCGGTGAAGAGGGAGAAAAACCCGAATAAAAACCGGTTTTCGAACCGGTGAAACCAATCATATTTAAACGTAAATTAGTCGACTCAATTCAAAAATTTGTTGTTCGGAATAAATTCGATTATGTTGAATATAAAAGATAAAAACCGATGAAAAATGAGGAAAACCCGAATAAAAACCGGGTTTAGAACTGGTGAAACCACTCAAACTTGAAACGTAAATTAATCGACTCAATTAAAAATTTTGTTGTTTGAAAAAAAAATCCGATTATGTCGAAAATAAGAGATAAAACCGATTAAAAATTAGGAAACCCCGAATAAAAACCGGTTTTAGAACCGCTGAAACCAATAAAATTTGAAACGTAAATAATTCGATTCAACTCAAAAATTTGTTGTTCGCAATAAATTCATTCCAAATATAAAAAACCGGTTTCGAACCGGATAATAAATTACTTTTTTGTAGATTTCCGTTGATGTAAGAGTTTGCAAAATAAGATTTTTAATATTCATAGAAAAAGGATTTTAAAAAATATATGTAACACATTTTTTCACAATTCGCTTTTATATATCATAGAGTTGCCAGTTTTAGGGTGTCCCTCCCAGAACCGGGAGTTTTATTTTCAAGAGTGGAATTTCTTGCAATAATTAATTAATTTAATTAAAATTATTATTTGAAATTTTTACATGCTTATAATCATTGGGGGGGTTTTTAAATTTTTATTTTTTTTTTCTGGGGGAAAAATTGCCAATTCTGAAATATGGCAGCCTAAACAATCAGCCACCAGTGTTTTTGACTCCAGCAACAGCGCAATTTACTGTATTTCATTATTCACTGATTGATTAAAAAAAGTCATAATAAATTCATACCATATATAAAAAACCGGTTTCAAACCGGATAATAAATTACTTATTTGCAGCTTTCCATTGATGTAAGAGTTTGCAAAATCACAATTTTAATATTCCTAAGGAAAGGATTTTAGAAAAGATGTATAATAAATAAAACTTATTTACAATCTGCCTTTATGTATGGTAGAGTTGCCAGATTTGGGATTTTTTAAAATTAATTTGATTAAAATTATTATTTGAAATTTTTACGTGAGGGCACATTTTTTTACAATAATTTGGGAGTTTTCGATTTTTTTTTTTTTCTGGGGAAAAAATTTTCTGCCAACTCTGAAATATGGCAGCCAAAACAAACAGCCACCAGAGTTTTTGACTCCAGCAGCAGCGCAATTTACAAATTCAAATTAGCGATTTGAGAAATTATATAAAATTTGTTTTATTTATGATTTCCCCACCCCTGCAAAGCAGGCAAGTACTTTCAAGCACCCCTAAGTATTAAGTACTGCCGGAGAACTTTGTCAACTTTAAATTTTAAATAAAATGTGCTACATATTATGCTAAACATTTTGCATCTAATTTTGCAATATTTTATTTTTAATTCTTCGGAGTCCTCAGAATTTTAGCCAAAAGTGAACTTTTATTATTCATAAATATATGGAGTTGCTATTCTCGTCCCCCTTTTTAAATACTTTACAAATAAACCAAATAAATTGTTGTTGGCTGCAACAATTTGAATAACTTTCGAATATATTTTTGATAAAAACAAAAGTTAACCAGCAAGCAAACTGAAAATAGTTTTCAAGAAACTTAACTTTTTGATCATAACCCGGGGAGATTTCAGTTCAACTACTAAAACATACGCGGTTAATATATAAACAGATATTTATGTATGTGTGTGTGCGTGTAATTAAATTCCATTTCTATATTCTTGCAGCAGTTTAATTTAAAAATAAATTTGTTTTTGTTTACGAGGAATATTTTGTAAGAACTTGAAGGAAAGATGTGCCGTGAACACGGCTTTTGTAGTAGAAAAAGTTCAACCGAAAATATTCAGTATCAGGGGCCGAAGAATATTCTTTGAGATTAAAATTATATTGAAGAGTTACAAGCAAAAATAAGTTTTGGTTACGACCAGATCTACAGAATATTTTTAAATGAATCACGTTAAACTGTTTCCTTAAGATTCGTTAAATTCAGTGCCTTAAGCCTTGGCCGCTAAAATAACTCCTGTTTTTTAACACTTCAATTTTAATTTAATCGTGCTGATTGAAATATAAAAAAAATTTTTAAATTAAGCATTAAAAATATTAAAATTTTAAAACCCTTTTTGCTTGCTTTATTTATTATTTTGAAAACGAAAAATTATAAGGCCAATTCATGCTTATTGTCAAACAAATATCGTGTTATTTTGACTTTTCTTTCACTTTATATGTGTTAGTATGTTGCGTTCGACATTATCGAAATGCCCATATGAAACGTTACAATTGGAATATATTAAGCCAAAGTTGTACACCGCCATTCGTGCATGCACATGCATGCTTTTTATTTACTTGTTGAATGAAAAAAAAAACCCGGTTAAATTTGTCTGCCCAAAATATAGAGTGTTTTTTATAGAGTGATACAACTTTGAGCTGGCATCACTGCTTTATTTGACCACCCATTTAACAGCTGATGGCTGCTTTTTGTTTAGTTTGCTTTGACATTTCATTATGGATCGACTTACACCAGAGCAACGTGTGCAAATTGTGGAAATTATTAGTCAAAATAATGGTTCTGTTCGTCAAACTTATCGTGCACTTCGTGCATTCAAAATTTTATTTTCCGATGAAGCCCATTTTTGGTTGAATGGGCACGTAAATAGACAGAACTGTCGCATTTGGAGTGAGGAGAATTCACAAGCACCATTACATCCATAGACAATTACCGTTTGGTGCGCTTTATGGGCTGGCGGAGTCATTCTCCCCTGTATCTTCAAAAACGATGATGGTCAGAATGTTACTGTTTGTGAAAATTGGTGTTCCAGATTGCGCCTTGTATGCGCCAGCCGTGGCGGCCACATGGCCGAAATCATATTTAAGCATTAATGTCATGAAATTTTCTATCTAATAAAGACAGTTTCATTCATATCAAAAATATATTACTATGTTTTATTATGATTTAAACTTGTATCACTCTATAAAAAACACCATATATTTAATATGTCAAGATTCTTATTAATTTTTTATATATTTAACAACAACTATTTTTTGTCATGAAAACTTTCCTCTTCTTTTGTGTGTGTGTGTGTGTGTGTGGGTTGGTTGGGGGAAATGGAAAAAAGTAAAATGCAACTGTCTATGACAGCCTGGTCTACATTTGGATGTGTGTTGTGCACGTTACAGTCTGCACATCAAGTCTTTGAAAACTTGATTGATGATTAAGATATTGTCGAATAAAAATAAACCCAAAACTGATACAAACGACTGATCAAAGAGATAAATTGCCATCAGCAGCGTTAGCAACAGCATATGAAAAAATTTACAGAAGTCGCATAAAATACTACGGCGATAATGTTTTGAAGTTGAGAAAACAGTTTCCATGTAACAGGAGAGGAGGGCAAAAAGAAATGATGGATGCACATGTAAGAAGAACACATACACTCGCAACTGCAGTCATGGTGTCCTGTGTGTTGGAGTTTTTTTTTTAATATTAAAATGATGGGCCTTAATTGATATTAAATTTTATTGTGTAATAATAAGAATTTAATGAAGAAATTTATGTTTTTGTAAGATTTTATTAAAAAATATAAAAGAACTTAAAAAACATTGACAAAAATTTCATTAATTCTATAATTTTAAAGTCCCGTTTCACAGAATTGCAGTATGGAAATCTTTAAAGTAAAACTAACTGTTCTGCTATGTTCAGACATGCATTTTTAATTGAGTCAATTTAATTTTAATTGAGCAATTAAATCTCAACTGGACAACTGGAAAAAACATTGTTTTTATTTGTTTCGTGAATATTCCAAGAAATATGGAACTCTAGGAGTCATTGCGATCGATTTTTGACCCAAAATTATTAGAGCTTAAAAATAGAAAAAGGAAAACTTGACAATTTTACAAAGTTTGAGAAAGCGGCAGCTATTGCTCCCTTCATTATTCCATCAAAATGCAACTCAAAAGTCACCTTCTTCACCAGCCATTTCGTTTTTGCTTATTCATTCAGTCTGTTTGTAAATTCAGTTTGTTTTGTTTATATGTGTGTATATTTTTTGACATTTGGCACGCCATTATAGGAAATATTTCTGGTCACTGAAAACAGGTCTTAATAAACATACTTATGGCCAGGGTTTCAATTCGAGTTTTACACAATTAGTGAGACAATTAACTGCTAATTGCTCAATTTATATTAATTTGTATGATAAATTATGGTTAATTAGGGCCTTAATTGAGAAAAATGCCATAATTGCGCAATTAAGAGCACGCTATAGTACAACGTAACGTTGGTATTTTTTGCACTTTTTCAAAATTTATTGAGGGAAATATAATTTTATGGCGAAAAGAGTCTATAATTTTTCTACATATTTTTTTTAAAGTTTTGCGTCACTTCAAAAGCAAAATTATCTACTTGATTTTTAATTTTTAGTGATGCACTTTAAGCGATTATATTTATTTTTTCATCTACTGGAACATTCTTCACTTTTTTTCTAATGTGTGTGGTGAACTTCCTTTGGCCTCAGGTCTGCATGTGAAATTTTTTACGTTTTCCTAACAAGCAAGCAAATCATTGACGAGTCATTAATAAAAGTTTCCTTTTCCAAAATATGCAAAACTAAATTTGGGGTAAGGTTGTGAGTAAATAATTTTGTAATATTTTCTTTTTCATAGAAGGCATTAAACACATTAACGACAGCAGGCTACACGAACACCGACTACAAAAGCAGTTGGCTACAATTGTCGCCTCGTAGTCAGCTACTTAATTATTTTTAGAACGACACCACCAAATCAATAACCATGTGTTTCATATATTTAATACTCTTCGCTTTCATTTATTTAATACTCTTAAATAGTGTTATTCCAATAAAATATATTTAAAGTCCACTGTATATGACATTTCATTAGCTTGGAAATATAGTTTGTTGTTTCTTGTTGTAAAATAAAAAAATATATTTTCAAGTTTACAATAATTGAATTTATTTATATCATACTGGCAACACTGCATTTACTCATTGTTGCTCACCAAAATAGAAATTAGTTTAATTTGACTACAACCACAAAAACAGCAGGGACAACAACCAGTAGCCGTGTCGCCAGTAGTTTTAAAAATAATCATTCTCATATACACACATGTATTCTATTTTGGACAAGTTGTAGTCTGTAGTCTGCTGTCGTTATTGTGTTTAATACTTAAAATTTCTTTTTTCATAATTTTGTAATTTCGTCAGACAGCCTTATTTCAGTTGTCGAATCGACTCGACAGCTGGCAATATATTCAAAATAAATATATTTTATTAAATCAATTAATAAGTTACCAGGCGACTTTGCAAACGTAACAGGGCTTATTTGAGGCAAAGGATCAAATAGTCACAACAAATTCACTCTTCTCATCTTTTCTAATCTGTTCTCTCAAAACTATTCCCACCTTTAACAATTCCAGTTCAAGGCATTGCATAAGTACAGTTTCTATCCCCATATTCTCCAAATTCTCTCCCTTTCTCTCTTAATCTGTCCTATTAAAACTATGGGCTATTTGCTAGTTCGACACATGCAGGGATGCTGGTCCAAGATAAAATAGAAAACACCTCTCCTTTTTTCTGTACAAGGCCTCAGTGTCTTATGTTGAATTGATTAATTCAATCATATTTAAAATAAATTTGTGTAAATAAGTCGTTTTACAACCCTAAAAGGCTGGATGCGTGCATGCAACATCATAAAGAAAACAATTTAATATCAAACGCATTAAAAAAAAGAATTGTTTGAATTGTTAATTGATGATGGAATTACAAAATCGATTAAAAGCAAATCATCTGTCAACAATCGTTTATTGCAACCGCCGCTCGCCTGCTGGTGAAGCGAACAGCAAAACAAAATGCCATTTATGCCATTTGAAAGCACACATTCCAACCAACTTCGGACAAAATACTCATCAATCATTAACAACAACAACAAAGAAATGTTTTAACCACAAAAGAAGCTGTTTTGCATGACGTGCATTCGATGTGACTACGAGAACAATAACAAAAAGGATATCAATCAAATGCACGCACACATTCTCTATTCTCTATTTCACAGGACACTTATTCATCGCCGTAATTAACAAAAGGACATTCCAAATAATAACAAACAACATCGTCTGCTTGGCAAAATATCTAGTCTTTTTTTTCAAAAACCTCATTGAGTTTCTTGAAGCGTTTAAATGAAGGCGATATCGGAGGTGTTTATGAATTTAAGGCATTTAAATTACAATCGCTGCAACTTATTTGTTGATGGCTTAGCGAGACAATATTAAATATAAGACACTTGAGGTACGTTCACACTTGGCAAATATTTGGTCAAACAAAAAAACGTTACAACTAAATATCTATGAAAAATAAGTTGATTTAAAGTAAAACAGTTTTATAAGTCATTAATAAGAGTGTCATAAAATCCTATTCAAGATTCAGTTCCTAAAACTTCATTAAAGCTTGTATTTCTTAACGTGTATTAAAAAGAGAATTTAGTAGAAACTATTTGAGAATTATTAGCTGTCACTTATTCTTTTCTATCAACTTGAGTTCGCATATTCAGAATATTTAAAAGTTTTTAGTCGAATTTTATGCCAAAGCAAGTTTGTTTGTGAAAGTCCAACGCCAAACGCACTGCGCTCGCTCACTTTTTGGCAATTTCGATCAGAATCATCTGATAAATTTTTATAACGTTGCCACGTTAATCAGAATAACTTTAAAAATTAATTGATTTTTGTGCACAAATAAAAACTTGTTTGTTAATAAATATTTTTTATTAACAAAAGTTTTTTAATCAAATAAATTACTATTTTGCACAAGTAAAAGTTTTGTTTGTACAAATAAAAAAAGTTTTTGTACATAAAAAGATTTGTTGTACAATTAAAATCTTTTTTTGCAAATAATTTTTTTGCACAAATAAATATATAGAAATAAATAGATATAAACCAGTTCCTTTGCTTATTTTAAACTTTTTTTAAATAATATGAAACTGATTGCGCAAATTGATATTTTTTCTTGTACTAAAAACAATTGTTTTGCTCAATTAATATTTATTTGTGCAAATAAATCTTTTGGTGCGAACAAAAACTTTTTTGTACAAATAAAAATGTTGGTTGAACAATTAAATACTTGTGTGTGCAAACAGAAAGTTCTTTATTCAAGTCAACATTTTTGATTTATAAAAGTGGGTTTGTGCAAATAGAGAATTTGTTGTACCAATAAAAATGTGTTTGTGCCAATACAAAATTTGTTCAACGTAATAAAAATTCGTTTTGAGTGAAACTATTTGCTCAAATTAAAAATTGCTTGTGCAAATAAAAATTAATTTGTGCAAATAAAACTCCGTTTGTGCAAACAAAAATTTGTTTTCACGACTCAAAATTTATTTGTGCAAATAGAAATTTATTTGTGTAAATAGAAATTAATTTGTGCAAACAAAAATTTGTTTTTACGACTCAAAACTCTTTTGTGCAAACAGAAACTTCTTCGCTCAAGTGAAAGTTTGTGCTTCATAAAAATGTGTCCTGCGCAAATAGCAAATTTTGTTTGTGCAAACAAAACTTTGTTTTCAAGACTCAAAATTTATTTGTGCAAATATAAAATTCTTTGCTCAGAACTTGCAAAAGTTTGTGCTTTATAAAAAAGTATCTGTGCAAATAGCAAATTTGTTTCAGCAAATAAAAATGTTTTTCTACACAAGCAAAATTCTTTGCTTCACTAAAAATTAGTTTGCACAAGTTAAAATTTTTTTCTACAAATAAAAATTTATTTGTGCAAACAAACGTTTGTTTGTACATATTGAAATTTCTTTAATTCTTTAATTTGCCTTTTACGAAAATTTTTTCATACAAATAAACATTTGTTTGCACAAATAAAAATTTGCTTGTGCAAATGATTTTTTTTTTTTGTGGTGCAAATTAAACTTTCTTTGCTTAAGCAAATATTTTTACTTTTAAAAATGGATTTGCGCAAATAGAAATTTCATTCGTGCCGAAAGTAGGTATTTGCGCAAATGCAAATTTTTTTTGCTGTTGATGGTGCAGAGTTTTTTCCCGAATTCTAATTTATTTGTGCAAATAAAAACTTCTCTGCTTAAGTAAACATTTTAGCTTTTTTAAAAATGTGCTTACGCAAATACAAATTTATTTGAACCAATAAAATATGTTTGTGCAAATACAACCTTTTTGGTTTTGATTTTTATTTGTGCAAATAAAAACCTATTTTTTGAAATGCTTCCTTAAGCATTTCAGCTATATTAAAATGTGTTTAAGTAATTAGAAATTTGTGTGAACTTATGTTTGAGCAAGTACAAATTTGTTTGCATTTTGTTTGAGCTAATGAAAATTTTGTTCAAGCAAATAAAAATTTGTTTGTACAAGTACACGTTTTTTTCTACAAATTAAAATTTCTTTGTACAAATTAAAATTTCTTGGCTTAAATAAAAAATCCATTTGTTCAAATAAGTATTTGTTTGTATAAATAAAAATGTGTTTGCGCAAATAAAAATTCGTTTAAGCAAATAAAATGATTTTTTTTGTGCAAATAAAAATGTCTCTGATAAAAAGCATTAGTTTCATCCAAAAAAAATTAGGTTATACGACTAAAAAAAATTTGTTTACTTAAATTGTTGTTAATTATTTAATTAAAAATATGTGCAAATAGTTTTTTTTTCTATCCGAAAAAATTGTGCAAATTCTATGAAAGCGTTAAAAGCACTTAAACGTTAAAATACCTGGTCTCAAGTTCAAACCTACCATATGCGGGGCCTGCACTGATACCATGCGAATACAATCCGTGGCCATAGGAAATGCCATGTGAGATGGCAGGAGCAGCATAAGAGATACCATGAGAAATAGCCGGAGCAGCTGCTGCATAGGAAATTCCATGTGAAATTGCAGGAGCAGCGGCAGCGTACGATATACCATGAGAGTAGGCTGGCGCAGCGTGTGCTATGACAGCTGGTGCATGACTGACAACGGCAGGAGCGGCTATAGCATGAGCTACGGGAGCAGCGGCGACTACATGACCTTTATTTTTGCAATTTTTTTTTTTACAAAGTTAGATTTATACGAGTGGTTAATTTCAATTACTTTCAACTAAAACTATGATGACTTTGTTTTTTTTTTTTTCTTTTTTGACCAGGACTGTTTGAGGGAAAGGAATGTTGTGAATTTTAGTGTTTTAGTTTCTATTTTTGTATGATGGAGACGGCTGTCTAACAAATTTACTGTGCATAACTTTTTGTTGTTGTATGAATAGTGCTCGAGTTCTAATTATATTTATTATGTTTGGCTGTAGTTTGTGCAACCACGAGTCTTTTGTTAGTCAAGTATTTTACAGAATTTTATTTTTTAGGGATTATTTAATGTTGGTTGTTAAGACTTACCGGGAGCATAACCAGCATCATTGCTGATGCTGGAACGATGCACATGAGACTGTGAATGAGCTGTTTGTACTGCACTTGAGTAGTCCGATTGTGAGGATTGGCCATAATGGCCCTTGACGGTGTGCTCTTGTGATTGACCAACCGAAGCATGATCTGCACTGGGTGCTGATATTGAGTAGGCAGCGGGGCCACCAGGTCTAGCATAAGCACAGGCCAAGAGAGTAGCCAAAACAAAAACAATCTAAAAGTAGAATAGAAAAAAGCCAAAAACCAATTATTGCCTGAAATCGTATGATAGCAATTAAATAAATCTAAAGTTTATTTCTTTTCTAGAAAAAGGTGCAACATTTTTTACACTTTTTTTGTAGAAAATGGCATTATTCTGTCATTTGAAAATGGAGAATTAATAACGAATTAGTCGAACAGAACATGCGGAAAATTAGTTCTGTTTTAAGACTTCTTCAAACTGCCATTTTTTAGAAAAGAAGTGAAAAGATGTTACATATTTTCCACAAAAGAAAACGCCATAAATTAGTAGAGAAGTAAAAAATGCTATTTTATTAACGACATGTACGAAACGATTCTCTTTTAAATACTTAAACAGATAAATATGAATTGTATAGTTTCGGAGCAGGCGAGTGTGCGCTTCAACAGCTTCGACATGTCCTTAATACACTTTCTTTTTTTGTCGTACACTTTTGAATATCTTAACGTTCACCGATTTTGATGAAACAAAAACGATTTGAGAGGCATTGTTGTGAATATATATGCACGATAACAATTTTATTTTTAAATCTTAGTAAGAGAGAATTTGGAAAAGTTTTTAAACTTCCTTAATGTAAAAATTTCTTATTTTTACATCGGATTTGTGTTGTAATTTTAAAGGGTGTCTCTATAGGACCACCCATTTTTTATTTCAAAACAAAAATACTTATTTTTTATTATTATAATTATTATTTTAAAAAAAACGATAATCGAAATATCACGTGCTTTTAAAAAAACACTTGTGCTGTGCTGCTGTTCTGTGTAAATCACATCCTTTTTTTTATTAATCAGTGACATTTTTAGCTCTAAAAACACAAGTCGTTTCTTTATTTTGATAGTTATTTTTTTTTTTTTTTGCTTTAAATTATTCTGTGAAATAAATAATTATGACAAAAGGCAATTAAAGAAAAAAGTGTTGAAAAAGCCTGCAGGACAACAGAACAAATAATTTTGTTTCCAGCAGGAAATATATCTTGGATTTTTTTTTTTTAATTTTGTAGGTTTTATTTTAAATAAAATTATTGAAACATAAAAAATTTTATTAACACATTGAGAATTTTATATAAAAGGAATTTCTTATAAAATTCATGGTAGAATTTTTCACTTGGAAAAAGCCAAGTGATATGAAACAATAGCCTTTTAAGTGATTTGAAATCACATGGACGAAATGTGATTTCTCCAAACAGGCCTGATAGTTGAAAATATGTTTTATTCGATTGTAAAGAAGTGATCGATTGTGTTAAATAAAAAGGAATTGCTGTCGATTTCTGTTTTGTAATAAAGTTTTTTTAATGTAGCATACTTTTGAGCTGGTTTTACTAAATTAAATATGTTGTTATTAGAAAGCACTTTTATTAAAACACTATTGCTGATTTCTTTTCTATAAAAAAAAAGTGCAACATTTTTTACACTTTTTAACACAAAATGGCAACATTCCGTCGCTTAAAAGTAAAGCATTTATGGGAAATTTATTCAAAATTTTTTGCGAAAAATATGTTCTATTTTAAAACTTCTCTAAACTGAAACTTTTAAAAAAGAGAGTGGAAAAATGTTACATATTTTCTAGAAAAGAAAACGTGAGGCAATTTGAAATACTTGCTTAAGGAATCTTGAATTTATGTATGCCTAAAAGTAGGCTACGAAAAAGAAATTTTTTTATATAACCCCTTATTATGGTTATTAATGATTTCCTAACTTTTTTCAAATTTATTTCTCACAGAATTGCTAATTGTCTCTATTTAATTTCTGTCAAAGCCTTAAATCCTTTAAAGCATTCGAATAACATTTTGCTAACACTTGCAGCTTAAAGGACTTTCATGTAAAAAAAAAACAGAGAAGTAATCGTGCAGACATTATTATTAAATAATCCCTTTTTTGTTTCAACTCCCACTATATTTGAGATGAAAAAAATCTAAAGCCAAGTTAATTCTACTATGAGTAATAAGTCTTTATAAAAATGTAGTCTGCTGTTAGGCGCATCCACAACAACAGACAAACAAACACAGAAGAAATAACAAAAATTTTAAAAGTTTCGCTGCAGACAAAATAAAAACTGCAGCAGATAATTGGAAAACACGTCACATCAACGACAAAGGCCATAAAATAGAACGATGTTTTGCCCCAAAAAAATAAAAGAAAAAAAAAGAAGCAGAAATGTTGGCATTAAAATGCAGTAAATGAAATGCTTAATTTCCGCTTAGTGTCTACAGAAACGTGAGCATTGGACAAAGCACAAGATTGAAAACAAGATGCACGGGAATAAAGAGATTATGGCCATGATTTTTGTTTTGCTGTTTTAGCTGTTCTGGTGCAGCCGGACATTTAGAAAGGAAATAGAACCACGTCAGCATTAAAATTGGCAGGATTCAGACTATAAAACACGCATAAAACCAAACATTTTATGAATAACTTTTTTTTTGTTGCTGGCCAACAAAAATATGCATTCAAAAGCTATTACTTTTTTTAAGCTGCTTAAACTGCAGGGATTTAACAAAATTTTGTGCTGTTTGAAGATTTAAAAACTTTAGCATACTTTTTAAAGGGCTGCCTTAATAAAAACAAAAGCATGCTTTTAGGCAAATATTATAACAATATATTTTTAAAAAAGTTTTTTAATAAAAGAACATTTCAAGGCGTTCCAAATACATGAACATTTTTTAAGTCAACATGAAAACTAATAGGCCCCACGGTTGTTCCCTTTCAATAAAAATTTCATTTCGGCGGCGTTTAAGTGATACTTATTTCCAACTCTTGTTATCACCTGAATTATTAGGCCACGTACATATTTGATTTTCTAAAAGCCTGAAGCTATCAAAAGTTTGGAAACTTAAAGAAAATATGAACAACTAAATCCTGCACAAACAGGATAAGGGGGAGTGTCATGCATGCTCGATTACGTTATTACCATGCGCTGGTATCATAACTTTGCCAACATTTTCTTTTTTCAAGTCTGCTGCTTTTAATCCCCCCCCCCCCGCACTCTTCTTAAACACAAACAGTTGGTGTGTACGGAGTCGAAGTTAATACGTTCTCTTTTCTTATCGCTACAACGCAAGAACATAAATGATGCAGCAGCCAGGAGAAGTACTTCGCGAATTATGTTTTTGAAAAATAACTCGATTAAACTTTAAGTTTAAAAATAGAGAGCAATTAAAGAGACCTGAAGCTTAAAAATGTTAGAGAATATTATTATTTTATATAATATTTTTTAAAAAAAATTTTCCTGAATTATAAAAATATACGATATCAAAAACTTTAAGTTTTTGATTCATTTTTTAATGCAGCTTTTAGGAATTATTTCCAGAAAACTACATCTTTTCCAAAGAGCTTTTCAGCATCTGGATTAAACGCTGAATTTCAAAAATTTTTTCTTTAAAATTTTCAAATAGAAAATACTAATTAGCCTAGAATTTTTAAATATTTTATTTATTTACCAATTCTTTATTTTTCGATATCATTCGATTAATTTCACAATTAATTTCATCATCAAGACTAAGAACACTTTTCTAGCCGGTAGTTCTACAAAAAGTACTTTCTTAAAGGAAAGTTTTTGAATTTCGCTCTTTTAAAATGTACTTCTTTAAAAGGTGCTTTTAAATAAACACTTTTTGGCGGTACTTTTTTAAGAGGCACTTTTTAAAAGGTACTTTTTTATATGCTACTTTTTAAAGAAGTTCTTTTCTATAGGGACTTTTTTTTGAGGTCTTCTATTTAAATATTTAAGAGGGTGCCTTTTAAAATATATACTTTTTCAAAAGATAGTTTTCTAATAAATATTTCTACAGACTTTTTTTGAAATATACTTTTTTATAAGGTACTTTTTAACAGGTACTTTGTTAAACTATACATTTTAAAGAAAAACTAGTGATCTTTTTTAGAAGACTTTTTCTTAATTCATTTAAAATGCAGCCTTCTTGAATAAACTTTTTGAAAAGGAAGTTTTAACGTTTTTTAAAAGCTACTTTCTAATAAATATTTTCGGGGAGGTTTTTTTTTGAAAGGTACTTTTTAGAAGGTACTTTTTAACAGGTACTTTTTAAACTATACTTTTTAAAGAAAAACTTTTCTATAGGAAACTGTTTGAGAAGGCTTTTTTATTTATTCATTTAAAATGTTGCCTTTTAAAATTAAACTTTTAAAAAGAAAGTTTCTTCGAAGCTACTTTTCTAATAAATATTTTTCTCGACTTTTTTTTTAAAAGGAACTTTTTTAGTAGGTACTTCTTAACAGGTACTTTGTTAAACTATACTTTTTAAAGAAGTACTTTTCTATAGGGAGTTTTTGGAGGTTCTTAATTTATTCATTTAAATTGTGCCTTTTGAAAATATGCTTTTTGAAAAGGAAGTTTTTCAAAAGCTATTTTTGTAAGAGATATTTTTTAAAAGGTGCCTTTTTGCAGACTCTTTTTGAAAGATATGTACGATAGTTTTTTCGAAGGTACTTCTAAAATGTATATTCTTTTAGTGGTACTTTTTTAAAAACTTCATGTTATATAAGTACTTTTTTAGAACGCACTTTTTGTAACAAGAGTTTTTAAGAATCTATTGCTTTTTTAATATACTTTTTTAGAAAGAGTTGTGTCAAATAAATTTATGAATTATACTTTTTCAAAAGGTACTTTTTAAAGGGAAGTTTTTGAATTTCGCTCTTTCAAAATGTACTTCTTTAAAAGTTACTTTTTTAATAAACACTTTTTTTGTAGTAGTTTTTTAAAAGGCACTTTTTACACGGTACTTTTTTGAATTATACTTTTTAAGGAAGTACTTTTCTATAGAGGACTTTTCTTAAAACGCTTTTTATTTATTCATTTAAATGCCGCCTTTTTGAAATAAGCTTTTTGAAAAGGAAGTTTTAACGTTTTTTTAAATCTACTTTTCTAATAGATATTTTCGCAGAAGATTTTTTGAAAGGTACTTTTTTAGAAGGTACTTCTTAACAGGTACTTTTCAAACTATACTTTTTAAAGAAAAACTTTTCTATAGGAAACTGTTTGAGAAGGCTATTTATTTATTCATTTAAAATGTTGCCTTTTAAAATTAAACTTTTAAAATGAAAGTTTCTTCGAAGCTACTTTTGTCAGAAATATTTTTCTCGACTTTTTTTGAAAATGTACTCTTTTAGTAGGTACTTCTTAACAGGAACTTTGGTAAACTATACTTTTTAAAGAAGTACTGTTCTATAGGGAGTTTTAAGAGGTTCTTTATTTATTCATTTAAATTGTGTCTTTTGAAAATATGCTTTTTGAAAAGGAAGTTTTTCGAAAGCTATTTTTGTAAGAGATATTTTTTAAAAGTTGCCTTCTTGCAGATATGTACGATAATTTTTTCGAAGGTAGTTCTAAAATGTATATTATTTTAGTGGTAATTTTTTAAAAACTTCATTTTATATAAGTACTTTTTTAGAACGCACTTTTTGTAACAGGAGTTTTTAAGAATCTATTACTTTTTTAATATATTTTTTTAGAAATTTTTTGAATTTCGCTCTTTCAAAATGTACTTCTTTAAAAGTTACTTTTTTAATAAACACTTTTTTTGTAGTAGTTTTTTAAAAGGCACTTTTTACACGGTACTTTTTTGAATTATACTTTTTAAAGAGGAACTTTTCTATAGGGTACTTTTTTTTAAACGCTTTTTATTTATTCATTTAAAATGCCGCCTTTTTGAAATCAGCTTTTGAGAAGGAAGTTTTAACGTTTTTTAAAAGCTACTCTTCTAATAGATATTTTCGCAGAAGTTTTTTTTGAAAGGTACTTTTTTAGAAGGTACTTCTTAACAGGTACTTTTTAAACTATACTTTTTAAAGAATTACTTTTCTATAGGAAACTTTTTTTGAAGGCCTGTTATTTATTTATTTAAAATAGTGCCTTTCAGAAATAAACTTTTTGAAAAGGAAGTGTTAAAGGAGTATTTTTAGTTGAGGGCAATACAATTATTTGAATTCAATATTTTAGATTATTTTATTGCAAACTTGTGAAGTTTCTATTTCAACTACAACGCAAAACGGGGTCTTTGAAAATACATGATTATTCCCACATAAACTTGAAATCCATGAGATAAAAGCGCACCCCAACAAATAAACGTTATTAAAAATGCCATTATCGTAGAAACAACATGTCATTGGCAGCTGCGCTGAATCTAATTGAGCAAAAAGTTAGGCAAATTATATATTAACAAAACTTGTAATAACAAGAAAAAGTTTTATATTCGGCTGTGCCGAATCTTATATACCCTTCACCAACGTACGTCTGGCGTTGCATATACTTTTAAGTACCAATTTTGTTGTTCCTAAATTATAAAACAGTTTTAGTTAGCAAAAAAAAAACAACGTTAGTTGCCTTTTTGGTTACTTTTATGAATGAAAAAAGTATAAATTTTCCACCCCTGGAAACGAAATTTTAATTAAAAATTTTTTTTTTAATCAACGCAAACTTTCATGATGTATAAAGCGGTTTTATTTAAGAAAAACTTAAAATTTTTAAACATTTTAATTATCATATGTGCTACAAAATACTGAATTTACCATCCTTGGAGACGAAAATTTAATTTTTTTCTTTTCAGGGCAAATCGTCATGATGTCTAAAGCGATTTTATTTAGGAAAAATTTTTAATTTTTTAAATTTTTTAGTTATTACATGTACTGAATGTGCCAGTTTCCCATCCCTGGGAAACAATTCTTTATTTTTTAGTTTTTCATAGACAATTGAGGCTTTCCAAAGCATGAAATCGGTTCAATTTACAAACAAACAAAAAAGTAATTGGTTTTTGGTATTAATTTTGCGTCAAGAAATAGGTGTAAGCTTCCCGGCTCTGGAGCCGTATTCCGGATTTTTCTGAATCAATTCAATACCACTCAATTTAAGCTCATTTCCAATCCATCCGTTCAAGAACGAAGTCTCCAGTTCTTCTGGGGGGCTTGGGAAACCCGATTTCACGTACAGACAGACGGACATGGCTCAATCGTCATCGCTATTCATAAGATTCCAGAATATATATATATATATATATATATATATATATATAATATATATATATATATATATATATATATATATATATACTTTATGGGGTCCCATATTTATCTCGAAGAAATCACACACGGAGTGACAAACCTAAATATACCCTTTTTTGTGAAGGGTATAGAAATAAGAGTTGTTGGCGGCATGTGTTCCGTTGCTAATAACTTTTCTTTTCAACGTTTGAAAAAAAGATCTCAAATACGAAACTCTTTTAATTGGAAAAACTTCCATGAGCGCTCGTTGTGTAATTATTTCAATAAAATGTTCAATTGGCTGCGTTACATTAGCGATTATTGTCGCACAATAATTTCATGCACTCGTTTACATGTTCACCGTTCGCTCAGACGCTGCAAAAAGTGTCGAAGCAGAAAAATGGCAGCAGAGCCACTAACGAACTGCAGAGTGTGACAAATAAACGTTATTGGAAATATAAAACCGTTTCAGTAAACACTTCACTGGAGATGACCGGCAATTGACTTAAAAGGTACACAAAGAGAGCAAAGTGTGTTTCAAACACTGTCGTTGGAACACCAGGCCAAGTAGGGCCGGCACTTCGTTTTTGCACTTTCCCTGGCAAAACACCAGTTGATTTCTTAAGTGGTTTTTATTCCTTTTTGTCAAGTATTTTTTTCTTTTTTTTTTGCATCGGTAGTCCTTTGAAGTGTATTGCTATTCTTGTTTAATGTAAATGAGTGTCTGTGTGTGTGTGTGTGCTAAGCCAACACATTTTAAACAGCCACTTGTTTTAAGAGCTTTTTATTGAAATTGAAATGCGAACTGTAGAGAACAAGTTGAATGTTAATGCAGTCCTCAACAGTAAAATGAATTTTAATAAGAAGTAGAACATCTACTGCGATGGCTGTGCTTTTGGCAAGGATTCTCCAACAGAACGCTTAATAAGTTGTTTAAAAAAAAAATATATATATAAGCAACGTCATGGAAATACCCATATGATATTATCAATATACATATATCACACGAGTGCTGTATTCGACTTGAATGAAATTCGGTGAAGGACTCTCCTTCGTTACATTCAGTATTTATACCAAATGAGACAAAAAATTGTTGTAGGGCGCTCCATAGAATAACAAGTTAATTACGACAAAAATCTAATTGATATATAAAAAGCATAAAGAATTACTGGCGATAAGCTTTTCTAAGTTAACTAAATTTATTATTTCATTTGGTTTCTTACTGCTCTTAAAAAATCTTCCCAACGTTTTATTTCATTTGAAAAAACAACACTTATTTACTCGGCTGTTAACTTTTATTGTGAATTTATTTCGACTGACCTTTTGAAAAGTCTGCATACGCTTGCAGTTCCAATAACATGTTTTTAATTAAATTCAAATGGTTTTTATTAATATCAGCCACAACTTTGATATTGACGCTCTAAAAAAGTTTGCCATACAATTGTTTTCATTGTTCGGCTTGAATGCTGAATTGTTTTCTAATAAAATTAAAATCTGCTGAACTTTTGTGATGCAAAAAAAAAAACAAGAGAAGAAAAAACTGATTTTTGTTGTATTTGCAAAAAAAATAAAAATTTAAAGCCACTAATAAAGCCTTTGGTTGGCTGAAAACAATTATATTCATTTGAAAAAAAAACGGCGTTAGAATTAGAAAAAAAAATATTTTTAATAAAAAAATCATTTAGGCATGTCACACATTGCGATGGCAATAAATATGATTTAAATAGGAAAAATCCCGGGCTCGACCACTTGACAATTAGAGAGAAAAAAATTGCAATAATTTAATTTCAATAGGAAAACGCCGATTTTCGTTTAAACATAAAAACATGTAGATGTCAATTTTATGGGCCCATTTTAAACGAGAACAGTTTTTATTTCGGAAAGAAATATGTACAAAGCGCGAGGCAAAGTCAACATTCCTCTTACACGCCATAGCAGCACAGCTGTTTTCGAAAGCCGCTGCATTTTTATCATCACAACCTAAGTGAATTTTCGCTAAAACCTTTTGAACATTTATATTTGTGTCTGTGTGCTTGTTTACAAGCACACAAAAAAAAAAGCGAAAACAGAAGTATTTTGTGGTTGATTTTTTGCCAAATTCAAAACGCTTCTCTAACTACACAAATAAGAAATTAGAAATAAAAATAAATATTGTGCACATCTAAACGAAAATACCTTTCAAATCAGATATTTTTCAAGAATATTGCTAGACATTTTGATAAGTAAAAGTGTACCACAAGTATACGTGTTGGGTGTTGACGATTTTTCATTTATCATTTTTTCCTTTAAAGTCATACCAAAAGGGAACCACTTTTAATTATTGGCTTTCAGGCAAAAGCTGAAACTCATTCGTTAATTCGTTTTCGTATGAAACTCGTTGAAAACTGCCAGGGCTGTTAATGTAAGTTTCTTAAGGAATTAGTTTGATGAACTCATTTCCTTATTTCCATATATTTATTTAACGCTCCTAAAAATATGCACAATTTTTAGCAGAATTCTTTCTCAATTATGTTTTGAAAATTAAAAGTCGTTCATGTCCCAAAAATATTGTTATTAATTAGCATCGACTGAATGAATATATATTCCAGGACCTGGATTTTTGAATCACTTTTTTACAAATTAACCATGACGCTACTTTTTAAAAACTAATTTATTGTGGCAAATCCTAAAATAGAATGTTACAACACCATGTTTTGGAAAACCACAACGCTGTCTAGGCCCTCTGCATGTCCCGATAGCTAATAAAAAGTTGCTGAAATTCTCGAAAAAAGAAATCTATTCCATCCTGCATTAAATCTATTAAATAATTTCAATTACTAATTATTGTTGCTGGCATATTTTCACAGAGACTGACTTTTCAAACCGGCATCACACAAATTAACCACTCGATGATACCTTTTAATGACCAAATTGAACTTGATGTGGTTTGACTTGTTATTTTATTGATGTTAAACCACGAACACAATTAAATCAGTGGGAATTTTCCAACTGGAAAATTTAACATGTTAACCGGTTACTTTATTATGTATGACACGGTTTATTTTAATAACAAATCAGCAAAAAGAAAAATATAAAATGAAATTCAAAACGAAGAAACGTTAAATGTTTATTCAACGTTGGCTGCTGGAACAGCGTGATGTGTTACAAGCAGTGCCGCAGCGTAACAGCGGAGCATGGCAAGTTGCAACAGAGAAACTCTATTAACAATGAATTTCATTGATGCCTCATGGTGCACAATGTCAATCAAGATTGTTCTGCAACAAATGCAGGAAAAAAACAGAAAAACATTAAAAAAAAACAAATACTTTTAACCTTATTTTTCGTTAAATGTTAAAGCCAAACGCAACGAGGAAGAAGAAGACAAATAGCAGCAACAGCAACAGATGCTAAATTGAATCAAATGAATTGTGTTTTTATTTTTTCATTAAATTTAGCCCCGCAAGTTTTCGAAATTTCTATGCAGCCACGGTGGGAAAAAAATTTCTTTCAAGAAATATATTTCGTAAAAAATGTATGTGTATGTAAAAAGAACTACAAATATATCGTCACCTGAAACCCAAAAGCGTGTAACTAATAAATATCCAAAATAATATTTTTGTTTATCAAGTAAAAGCAAACAAACAGAAATTAAAAAGAAAAAACATTTTACTGTTTCTTTAAATGTTTTCTTTTCTAAAAAATAATGCAACATTTCTTACACTTTTTAATAGAAAATGGCATCAATGTTATTCGAAAATAAAATAATGCAACATTTCTTACACTGTTTAATAGAAAATGGCATCAATATGTTATTCGAAAATAAAATAATGCAACATTTCTTACACTTTTTAATAGAAAATGGCATCAATATGTCATTCGAAAATAAAATAATGCAACATTTCTTACACTGTTTAATAGAAAATGGCATCAATATGTTATTTGAAAATAAAATAATGCAACATTTCTTACACTTTTTAATAGAAAATGGCATCAATATGTTATTCGAAAATAAAATAATGCAACATTTCTTACACTGTTTAACAGAAAATGGCATCAATATGTTATTTGAAAATAAAATAATGCAACATTTCTTACACTTTTTAATGAAAAATGGCTTCCATATGTTATTTGAAAAAAAAAAAATAATGCAACATTTGTTACACTTTTTAATAGAAAATGGCATCAATATATTATTTGAAAATAAAATAATGCAACATTTGTTATACTTTTTAATGGAAAATGGTTTCAATATGTCATTTGAAAATAAAAAATTTATTAGAAACTAATCCAATATCTGTTACGAAAAATTATTTCTGTTTTAAAACTCCTCCTGCCATTTTTTTAGAAAAAAGTGAAAAAATTTTGCATTTTTTTCACATTTTTTTTATAATACTTTTCAAAGAACATATAAGTCCAATGAATGTAGTTCCAATTCCCGCTGGGACTCAGATTACAAGTTGTGGAAGAAATAAAAATTATAACATCTTTTTCGAAATGTCAGGATCTTTAAACATCAGTTTACGATGTTAAAAAAAAATGATGCAAAATACAGAGTGTGTTTTTTAGAGTGTCACAACTTTGAATTGGCATCACTGCTTTATTGGAGCACCCATTTAACAGCTGACAGACGCTTTCTGTTTAATTTGCTTTCAAATTTTATCATGAATCGACCTACACCAGAGCAGCGCATGCAAATTGTTAAAATTTTTAATCAAAATAATGATTCTATTCGCCAAAATCATCCGTTCAAAATTTTATTTTCCGATGAAGCCTATTTCTGGTCGAATGGGTACGTAAATAACCAAAACTGTCGCATTTGGAATGAGAAGAGTCGCCAAGCTTTTGTCGAAACACAATTACAACCACAAAAAGTTACTGTTTGCTGCGCTTTATAAGCTGGCGGAGTCATCGGCCCATATCTCTTCAAAAACGATGATGGTCAGAATGTTACAGTCAGTGGTGAACGGTATAGGAACACGATTTGAAATTTCATCGTACCTCAATTACGTGAAATTAATCCTGCTGAGATGGGGCTCCAACAGCACGGAGCTACATGCCACATAGCGGGCGCTACAATTGATTTACTTTAAAAAAACTTTTGAGGAAAAAAATAACTTAACTTAATTGCCCAATTAATTGTTCATTAAGATCGTGTGATTTAACCCCGTTGGACTATTTTATTTGGGGTCATATTAAGTCACTTGGCCACGTCGTTAGACCACAAACCATTGAATCCCTGGAATTCAACATTCAAGGAGTTCTTGAAATTTGTTGCAAATTTGTGTTCCAGATTGCGCCTCCTAGGCGCCGGCCATGATGGTCACATGGCAGAAATCCTATTCAAATATTAATTTTATAACATTTTCTTTTAATAAAAATCCGTTTCATTGACATTAAGACTATATTTTCCTGTTTTATTATAATTTATACTTGTGTCACTCTATGAAAAAAACACCCGTTAAATCAATTTTTAATTGTTGCAGATATTACATTTTTCCAAAAAAAAATGTTTTATTATATTTTGTAGCTCCAGATATTTGTTTTTTTAATGCCACTCCAATCATTTTTCAATCTCATGGGGTCTTTTATATTTTTTATTTTATAAAAAAATTTTTTGAGAAAAAAAGATTCTATTCAAAGAAACAACCCCTTAAAATTTAAGGGATTTTAATAATTAAAAATATTCAGCCAAAGTATTCTTAGCTCAATTTAACTTCTAATAATTCAAAATTTTGTAGATATTACATTTTACCAACAAATTTACTTTCTAAACAAATTCGATCCAATGAAAAAAAATTTTAATATGACGTCACTTTGGGATTTTTTTAAATTTATTTGTGTTGGTTTAAGTACGAAATAGATCGAGAGATAACCTCTGACTGAAATTTAATTCAAACCGAAGTGGTTCGTGTCTAATTCTTTTCTACAAAATAGTGCAACATTTCTTGCACTCTTTAATAGGAAATGTCAATATTCTGTCGTTTGAAAATGGAGAATTAATTAGGAATTTATCCAACACTCTTTACGAAAAATGATTTCTGTTTGAAAACTCCTCCAAAACTGTCACTTTATGGAAAAGAAGAAAAAAAATGTTACACATTTTCCAGAAAAGAACATACCACTAGTCGATTTGAAATGGAATTAAACATAAATAATTTATTTAAGACTCTTCGATTATGTATCATATCGGAGGCACTACGGGCTTTAGAAATACATCAAATATTTCCAAAAATTTCTAAAATTTATTTATACAGCGCATCGAAATATGTAACTGGATGAATAGTTTGAAGTTTTGGACAGGGCTGCCAACTTATGAAACCAATTTGAAATTCGACAGTAAATTTTTAATATCCTGCAAAAAACGAATGCCGCTGAATGCAGTTCATTTAAGGTAAATCCAATTTGAATTCACTTTGCAAACTCGTTATCGAATCTTTAAATATGATTTCCTTTCTAAGACATTAACTTTTTCATTGCAGCATTCCTTTTTCTCATCCCATTTGCCTTCTTAGTTTTCTAAAAAGTTCTAGTTGCACTTATTCCTCAGTGCAACATAAATACTTATTGACCTCTAAAACGAAGAAGAAAAACTGCGAGTGTAAAAATAAAACTTGTAAAAATATGCAACGAAATTCTTTGCAACAGAGAAGTGGCGATCTCTTCTAAATTCTTTAATAAAAAATTTACAGCATTCAACTCATGCAATCTGTTCCCCATTCCCTTTTATTGCGTCTGCAGCGAACTTTTGCGTTGATAACGACAGCGACACAAACACACAACCGCGCAAGAAAAATAGATGAAGTGAAAAAAATCCTTAAGAAAATCTAGCACATCATGTAACACTATTTACAAGTTTTATTTTCAGCTTGATTTCCTTTTTTTGTTTCTTCTTCTTCTTCTCCTCTTTTCTGAATTCTTATATAAAATAAAACATAATGCAGTATTTGTGCCAGCAGCATATAAAACTAAAGGATATTAGCGCTATAGCAAACAGGACCTGAATGTTGGCTGCGGGACGTAACCAGAGCAGGGAACACGAAACTAAAGTTAAACATGATAAATAAGAAAGAAACTGAATGTAACAAGAAAAATAAAATCCAACGAATTTTAAAGTGAAATTGTATAAAACGAAAAACTTATTTCTGATTACAACTTGTTGTTTTATCTTCGTGGTCTTTTATTTAAAACACTCTACAGTCGGTAGCAAGAGCATGTCAGGCGGTAAGCAAATCCTAAAAGTTGAGCGGCTGCAATTTGGGTATGGAGTAAAACTAATACCATAATTACAAAAGAAGTCAAATTTTAAGCATTGCAGGCAGGGTGTGCTAAAAAGTTGTGTAATTTTAAAAAATATGTCGGATTCTCAGCCATTCCTGTAGTCTATTAAACAATTAAAATATTATCTGTAGCAAACTCCGCTTTTGCCAACTCTGCTAAATATCAAATCTAAAAACTACAGAGTGTTGCAAAAATTAATGTTATTTTAATAGTGTGATATATGCTGCCAATAATGATTGTAAAACTCTTTGAAGTTTAGCGCAAGAACTACAAGATTGTAAAGGAACTGCGAGATTGTAAAGGGTCTACCACTAAATAATGTAAATTTGACTTTGGGCTTAATTGTAGTAGCTAAGAAATTTAATAACGGCTGGAATATTATCGGCTGAACTACAAAAATGCAGCAAAAACATTTAAGATAATATATATAGGGTGTTGCAAAACCAGATGTTATTTTCACATTTATAAGCTTTCCCAACAGTTAAATCATTTTAACACTGATTCGTTTGTTTTGAAACGCTAAACACTTACTTCCCTATTCATAAAAATTATGAGAGTCTAATAACAGCGTAATAAAACAAAATTTCATATTAAATTTGCTCTATTACACTCCTATAAGACTCTCATAATTTTTATAAATACTTTACAGGAGTATATGACCGTGAACGCTACCACAAACTAAACAAAAGATCCAGGACAAAAACCAAAGAGTGTTTCAAAAATCAATGTCATTTAAATATCAAGTCACATCATGGCACTTGTCAACTTTTTTAAAGTTTTATAGGGATACATTTCTTAACTTTATAAAAACATTTTAAAATGTTTCCATAACGTTTAAGCTTTTATATTGTATTTTAAATTTTAAAATGATTTTAAACGTTTTCAATATTTTTTTAAAGTTCAAAATTATTTTAGAGAGTCCAAAATAATTTTTAAAATTCGAGATTTTATTTTGAATTTTTATTCAAACTTTCGCTTTATTTTTTGTCCTTTAAATAGCTTTCTAAAAGCTTTAGCCCTTCGCTTTTAAAAATAATAATAAAAATGTGAGAGTAGCTCACATTTTTAGCTGAATGGCCTGCAGACATATTTTCAAAGTGTTTATCTTGTAAGTTTGTCGACTTTTTTCTTCCGTTTTAACGTAAAACAACTAGAAAAAGTTTTTAGCTCCGGTTTTTCTTACAATTTATTTACTTTCCTCCTCAATCTCTTTTCTTTTCTTTATTGCACGCCGTTTTGTTAAAATAGCAAAATGTGTTTTCTCATTTCTGCAGTTTTTCCTCGTCCTGACTAGAAAATAATTAGAAAAATAAAACCATGGAATACAGCAGAGTGTGCGTGAACTATTTGTTACGCAAGTAGGGTGTACAAAAATAAAAATAAAAAAGGGAAACATACGTTTGAAAATATCTAAAATGATAAACTATAATTTTAGACCGAATTCGAAAAGAGCAAAACTATTGGAGGTTATGATTAGTTATCGCCAAGGGGTTTCATATTAATCGACTAAAAAGAGGGAAAGTGGACGACTCTTTAGATATATTTCTAAGGCCTTTTATGCGAATAAGTCTCGCACTAAAACTAAACCGAAATTCGATTCCATGCGATAACTCTAAATTTTATGCGCTGCTCTGAAAGGTATTTTAATCAATAACATTGATTTTAATAACGATGCATTTATTTGTGGTACACTTTCCACCATATTGTCGTCCACCAGTATTAATGAAATAAATATGATATGCATGACATTTTTATGTAGAAATGCACTATATCAATAATATTATTTATTTATACAGCACACATTTTTTGTGGTGCACTTTTAAGTGTCTTAACGTCCACGAATATTTGTGAGAGATATACAGTTTAAAAGGCACATTTGTGTAGACGAGTATCACATATACAATAATATACCACACATTTTTTTGTGGTTCACTTTTAGGTACCTCATCATCCACCATTATTGGTGGAATACACCTTATTTAAAAGTTATTTTCATGTAGATGTGGACAATATAAATTATTTTACTAAATTCTTAGCATAGTATACAACAATTTCAAATTTGTTTCATTATTTTTTTATGGCTGGTAGCAAGATTTCAAATTTGTTGCGTAACGAATAGGAGAATATAGAAAAAAAATTTGGGTTTTTTCCCTTAAATTCAATTAAGATTGATAGGCTAATAAGTGTAACGTGCTCTTAATTCAGAAAGACATGATAAATAATACAAAGCACAAGGGAAATAAACCTTGACATGTTTTTAAATATAAAAAAAAAAAAATCAAATAAAAGATGCAGCAAAAATAGAACGAAAATTATCAAACGGCAACACTGGCATTCTAGTCATAATAAAATTTGTAAAATCAAGAATTGTTATCACATTCAACTAAGCCACTTAATAAGTGGTGATAAGCATAAATAAATAGAACAACTGATAACGAAATTGTAGCGGCTTTCGAAAACCGCTATTCTGCTCTGCTGTTCAATTTGAATATATAAAACTGATATTGAATTTTCCTTTGGAATATATATCATGACTTTCTGAATTCAAATTGATTTTCGAACAATTAACCGAAAAAAAAATTTAATTTAATAAGGCAAAAGCATTAAACACAATAACGACAGCAGGCTACAGACTACAACTTGTCAAAAATAGAATACATGTGCGTATATGAGAGTGATTATTTTTACTACCACAGGCGACACGGCTACTGGTTGTTGTCCCTGCTGTTTTTGTGGTTGTAGTCAAATTGAAATAATTTCTTTTTTGGTGAGCGACAATGAGTAGATGCAGTCTTGCCAGTGTGATATAAATAAATTCAATTAATCTAGACTTGAAAATATATTATTTTATTTTACAAAAAGAAACAACAAACTAAATTTCCAAGCTAATGAATTGATTCCACGTAATATACTGTGGACTTTAAATATATTTTATTGGAATAACACTATTCAAGAGTATTAAATATATGAAAGCGGCTACACTGGCGTTTGAAGAGAATGCTACTACAAGCAACAACTCTTGGTTATTGATTTGGTGGTGTCGTTCTAAAAATAATTAAGTAGCGACGATTGTAGCCAACGGCTTTTGTAGTCGGTGTTCGTGTAGCCTGCTGTCGTTAATGTGTTTAATGGTAAAGTTCGTTACAAATTATTTGCGTTTAAGAGAAACATTTTTAAGAGGCATATTAATTGAAACCGGTCTGTTTACAAACCATATTTGAGGCAAGGCCCACCCCAATAGGCCAACGTTCTGTTTATAATAACCTTTTCAAAACAAAGTTATTAAGCGATTAAAAGTACGATCACACTGGTCAAATATTTGTTCAAAACAGCATGACCACTAAACAATAAAAAAAATATTTTGATTTTCGAATGTGTTTCCAAAGCAAAATAGTTTCATAAATAACTGAGGATCAGTAGTGAAGAAATTAATTTGATTGGCAACTGTTTGACCCAAGAAGCAGTTGGCTGCATTAAAGTATTTCTCAACTAACATATAGTGGTTACGTTTCTTTCAGCAAATATTTGCTCCAATGTGACCGTACCTTTGCTCACACAAGCATAGGTGCTTTTCAAAGTGGGAATGTGTGTATAAGGATTTGTTTTGATTGTATATGCCCGGTATTCGAATAAATAAGTCGACTAAAATTAAAGAAGTTACGAACAGAGTTGTCATGCTTCCTAATCCTGATAATTTCATTTCAAATTTAATACTGACAAACTTTTAGCAATTCCATTTTGACTATAAGATTAACAGCATGTATTTTTTTTTAATTTATCAAGAACTACGGATAGTATTTTATAAAGAAATATATTTTTATTTTATTATTTCGTACACTGTAACAGTGGAAATATCAAAATTAAAATATTTTTTATACAACAACATGTTATAAAATGTTTAAATATAAAATAACGAAAATAAAAAGGAGCTCAAACTGAATTATATTTTATATTAATTTTAGTCTGCCAGAACTCCTACTACAGTTTCCCTTCAGAAATATAATTAACTTTCGTATTTCAGGAAAGCGCCATCTAGCGGCTCTAAAACAATTCAAAGCTGTCAACTACGATTCCACTTTTAGTACCAGAAGGAAACCCTGCTGCTAAGCCATGGATTTCGTAAAGAAACTAATTTTGCTTAACAACATCTCTCCTGTACCAGAATTCATTGGAATGCCACCAAAAATTATGCTCAACAATTTTAAAAACTTCATAAACGAAATTCTTTGAAAAGTCCCACGCACTAAATGCTCAAAACCAATCACCGATTTCATATATTTTCCACAACTTTTCCATGCATTCCATATCGCCAATAAAAAAAATCAGTTAAAAAAAAAATAGGAAAGTATTTTTTTTATGAATAAAGCCATTATTAATATTGCAGAGCAAGAATAAGCATGTTTCGTTGTTACTTTTAATTTTAATTTTTACTCAACATCTTTTTACTTTGTCGTTAAAAAGTTTATATTGAAAAAAATATAAAGAAAAAGAAGAAGAAAGGCAAAACATAAAAGGAAAACGAAATGGAAAACGAGAAATCCTTTTTGCAATTTATAATCGTTTTGTTGAGGCAAATAAAGTTTTTAATTCCATACACAAAAACAACAACACAAACACGCATACAGATACAGATACACACACACACAGAGACACCATCATGCATGCTTAAGCAGGCTTCATTCAATTCCTTTTTTGTTGTACAATTCACATTCAAATAATTTATTCTGCAACTTTGCATGTCCTTTCAATTTTTTAGTTTTGCTTGTTCGTATTTTTCTTTTCAAATTTATCCTTTTGATTTTATAAATTTCTTTACGCACCTTGAAAGCCATTTTTTTTTTCTTAAATGAAAGAATTTATTATTTAAAACTTAAAGTTGCTTAAATTGACACCGTTTTATTTGGAGTACGTCAAATAAACTGTTTAAATTTAAAATTCTGGCACTTTATTTATAGTTAAAAGTTTTTTAAATTAACAGCCGACTGGAATACAACAGCAGCAGGCAGCAGCAGCAGCAGCCAGAGCAACAACATAATCGGCTGCAACATACACTTACAACCGTGTCTTAGTTGCCACAAAAGTCTGGTTGAAAAAATATCTCACATAACGAAACAAGTTTTTGTAAAGTGAATTAAAATCTATTATAACATGATTTAGTTTTTTTTTTTCGAACGAAAATAAAAACATCGTGAAAAGTTTGTTTTGTTATTTAATTGAAAACAACTCTCATATTTAATTCTCTTATACTGACGGCTTTTCCAGTCTCTATTGTGAATGATTGATTTTATCTTTTTATATTTTCAAAACGGTTTCTCTTAATTTAATTTTTCTTTTTTCCATTATTGCAGCTGTATTGAGTGCCTGCAAATATTCCATCCACATATTTTTTTCAGATCTTTAACTGCTTCATTTTTAATTTGAGTTTAATTAAGAGATTAAATGCATTTAGAGTGTTTAATTTCAGGCTCGATCACAGACATGATCGTAATTCTGTTTCATTGCTAAATAATTATATCACACCAATGCATCGCATCGCACATTTATTATATAAATCAGTTAAAACGGCTGCTCAAAGTGAATTTTCGGCAGGAAAATATTGAAAAAGATCTTCACAATATTAAAAATATTATTTTTCCATAAATCTATGATTTTCTAATAATAATAAATATCCTGCCTAACGCACAGTTGATTTTTAGCGTTTTTATATTAAAAATATATAAAATTATTTGGCCTTTCAAAATATTGATTTATACACGATGCTTAATAGGATTTCAAATAATATTAAAAAAAAATTTTTTATTTGGCAAAATTTCCAGAGCAAATCCGCAACATTTAGCGAATTTCACATAATACGATACTCAAAATCTGGTTCCTTTAAAATAACAGAACATTATTCGAATAAGATTATTCGAATAAAATTATTCTAATCAAATTATTCCAATAAAGTTATACGAATCAAATTATTCCAATAAAATTATTCCAATACAATTATTCGAATCATATTATTCTAGTCAAATTATTCAAAAAAAATTAATCAAATAAAATTATTCGATTAAAATTATTTGAATATATATAAAATAGAATTGTTCCCATAATAATATTTGAATATATACGAATAAAGTTATTCGAATAATATGATTAAATGTTTCCTCAACCACGAAAACTACCCCTAACAAAATTATTCGAATAAATGTATACGAATCAAATTAATCCAATGAAATTATTCGAATCAAATTATTCCAATAAAATTAATCAAATAATATTATTCGATTAAAATATTTGAATAAATATATTAAAATGGAATTGTTCCAATTAAATAATTTTAATATAAACGAATAAAATTATTCGAATAATATGATTAAATGTTTTCTACACCACGAAAACTACATCTAATAAAGGTATTCGAATAAAATTATTCCAGTCAAATTATTCAAAAAAAAATTAATCAAATAAAATTATTCGATTAAAATTATTTTAATAAATATATTAGAACAGAATTGTTCGAATCAAATTATTCGAATAAAATTATGCCAAAACAAATAATCAAATAAAATTATTCGATTAAAATTATTTGAATAAATATATTAGAACAGAATTGTTCGAATCAAATTATTCGAATAAAATTATGCCAAAACAAATAATCAAATAAAATTATTCGATTAAAATTATTTGAATAAATATATTAGAACAGAATTGTTCGAATCAAATTATTCGAATCAAATTATTCCAAAAAAATTAATCAAATAAAATTATTCGATTAAAATTTTTTGAATAAATATATTAAAATAGAATTGTTCCAATAAAAATATTTAAATATATATATATACATATAAAGTTATTCGAATAATACGATTAAAAGTTTTCTAAGCCACGAAAACTACCTCTAATAAAATTATTCGAATAAAATTCTACGAATCAAATTAATCCATTAAAATTATTGGAATAAAGTTGTTCAAATCAAATTATTCCAATAAAATTATACGAATCCAACAATTCCAAATAAAATTATTCGAATAAAATTCTACGAATCAAATTAATCCATTAATATTATTGGAATAAAGTTATTCAAATCAAATTATTTCAATAAAATTATACGAATCCAACTATTCCAAATAAAATTATTCGAATAATATTATACGAATCGAACTATTCCAAATAAATTCTTCTGAAATTCTTAAATGTTTTCTCAACCACGAAAACTACCCCTAACAAAATTATTCGAATAAAATTATACGAATCAGATTAATCCATTAAAATTATTAAAATTATTATTATTATTATTATTCAAATCAAATTATTCCAATAAAATTATTCGAATCAAATTATTCCAATTAAATTATTTTAATATAAACGAATAAAATTATTCGAATAATATGATTAAATGTTTTCTACACCACGAAAACTACATCTAATAAAGGTATTCGAATAAAATTCTACGAATCAAATTGATCCAATACAATTATTCGAATTAAATTCTTCCAATAAAACTATTCCAATAAAATTATACGAATCAAACTATTGCAAATAAAATTATTCGATTAAAATTGTATGCGTAAATATATTAGAATAGAATTGTTCGAATAAAAATATTTTAACATATACAAATAAAAATATTCGAATAATAATATTAAATGTTTCCTGAACCACGAAAACTACCTCTAGGCAATCGAATAAAATTTTACGAGTCAAATTAATCAAATAAAATTATTCGAATAATATTATTCGCATTAGATTATTCCAATAAAATTTGGCGAATTAAATTATTCCAACAAAATTAGTCGAATAAAATTATACGACTCAAACTATTGCAAATAAAACTATTCGATTAAATGTTTTCTGCACCACGAAAAGTACCTCTAATGAAATTATTCGAATAAAAGTTATTCGCTGGAAAATATTGAAAATGATCTTCACAAAATTAAATATATTATTTTTTCATAAATCTATGATTTTCTAATAAAATCAAAAATCCTGCCTAACGCACAGTGGAGTTTTTAGCGTGTTTGTATTAAAAATAAATAAAATTATTTGGCCTTTGCAAATAGATACCTGCAATTTATACACGGTGCTTAATAGGATTTCGAATAATATAAAAAACATATTTTTTTGTTTGTCGAAATTTGAGGGGCGAATTCGGAATATTTAGCGAACTTCACAAAATGTAATACTCAAAATGTAGTTCCTTTAGAATAAGAGAACGATATTCAAATAAGATTTTTCGAGTAAAATTGTACGAATTAAATTATTTCGAATCAAATTACTGCAATAAAATTTTTCCAATAAAATGTTTCGAATATTATACGAATCAAACTATTCTAATAGTATTTTTCGAATAAAATTATTCAAATCAAATCATTCCAACAAAATTATTAGAATCTTATAAATCCAATAATATTAATAAAATAAAATTATTCGATTAGAATTATGTGGATAAATATATTAAAATAGAATTGTTCCAATAAAAACATTTCAATATATAATAAAGTTATTCGAATAATATGATTAAATGTTTTCTAAACCACGAAAGTATCTCTAATAAAGGCATTCGAATAAAATTATACGAATCAAATTAAACTATTAAAATTATTGGAATAAAGTTGTTCAAATCAAATTATTCCAATAAAATTATACGAATCGAACTATTCCAAATAAAATTATTCGCTTAAAATATTTGAATAAATATATTGAAATAGAATTGTCCCAATTAAAATATTTGAATATAAACGAATAAAATTATTCGAATAATATGATTAAATGTTTTCTACACCACAAAAACTACCTCTAATAAAGGTATTCGAATAAAATTCTACGAATCAAATTGATCCAATACAATTATTCGAATTAAATTATTCCAATAAAATTATTTGAATTAAATTATACGAATCAAAATATTCCAAATAAAATTATGCGATTAAAATCATTCAAATAAATATATTTGAATAGAATTATTCGAATAGAAATAATTGAATATATACGAATAATGTTATTCGAATAATATGATCGAATGTTGGCTAAACCAGTAGTTATATTGCATGTTTGTAACTAAACCAGACAAATATCTTAGATATATTAAATTATTCGAACAAAAATTTCGCTGTTATTAGACTCCCACAGTTTTTATCAGTAAGGGAATAAAAGTTTTTAATAGAAAAAGACTACCAACTTGAAAAGTGGTTATTAAAATAATAGCGAAAAAACAAGAAAAAGTAGAGACCAGCAAAAATCATTTCTAAATTTTTCGATGTTGATAATTTTTTTTTCAGTGTAGCGGAGTTTAAGCGGTTTTTGAAGAATTTTGTTTTTTTAATAATAATTTTTTGAGATATTTTCGTCTTCCATTAAGTTTTGGTTTTTATTTCGTTTTTATTGTTTTTTTTCCGGGGTAGTCAAATTTTCATTCAAATTTTGATATTTCGAAAAAATTTTGAAATTTTACACACTAAAATTGTCTTATCGAATTATGATTAATTTGTTATATGAATTTACAATCATTTTTCCGAGTATCTTTTCCCGTTGGAATAACTCCTTGAGAAGGATATTTTTTGTGGGTGTTTGACTTTTCAGGATGAATTTTAAAATTTTTCAAAAAAGCTTAAAGATTAATTTTTCTCCCTTAAGGAGTTTATAATTAATTAAAATATTTCTTCAATCCATGTTGGCTGTAATATTTTTGAGATTTTTATGGATTTAAATTAATACCGTGATGCTAATAATTAATTTTCATTTGCGTGTGTCACAGTCTAGATATTTTTGGGTGCGGCATATTTCAAAACACCGTGAGAACTTTCTTGTGTTTTTATTCATTTTGAATAAATTTCATAAATTAATAGTTTTTTTTTAAATATCTTTGCATCATATTTAAACGTTTGTTCTGTTTTTTCTACACCCAACGTTGCAAATCGATTTATTACAAAATTATTAATTTTAATTAAAACCTCTCTACAACTATTTTTTTTATTCAAGACAAAGTAAAAATCATGTACGCAACAGACCCACCTTAAATTTTGAAAATGTTAACTAATTTATGGAAAATGTCTAAGTTAGTGTGGTTTATTATAAAATATATCTCTATCTTGAAGCAACAGTTTCCGCCAAAAGTATGCGTACAACCGGATGCTTCCTTACAAATGAACTGCGAGTTAAGATATTTATTTATAATTTTTTTTTTGCATATTTTTCATTTACGCAATAGATAAAAATTTTTTTAATTTAATAGAGTTGTTAAAATTTTTCTTTTGACTGTTTGGAGCGAACATTTGCAATCAGCAGCCAAAGCCGACACCTTTACAAGAATTAAACATTTTTGACAATATAAACATCGACTCACTGGCTGTTTGTCACACTCACGCACTCGTCTGTGTCATTTTCATTAGGCCTACAATAACTCAGTTGAACAATTTAAATTGTTAAATAATTTTTTTTTTTTTTTTGCTAAAATTAACAACAAAAATTGACTAGAGAAACAACTCGAGCAAGTAAATGTTAAACAAAAATATTTAAAAAAAATATAAACAAAATAAAAGTAGAAGAATTAAATCGAAAAACTGTTATTGCAGACACACAAAAAAAATTAGTTGATTGATTTAATTTATGTCAGCGCAACAATATGTTGCAACAAATGCATGCAGCAAATTTGATTATGAATTCAAAAAAAACATGAATAATTTTATAAAAGTAACATTTTTCTTAGAGTTTGTTTAAGCAACAATCAACTTTCAGAATTGGGAAAGTAAAATGTGCAGAAGTTTGTTAAAGTTTCTTATAAAATCGTTCTTGGACTGATAGATTGGAAAAATCCGGAATACGGCTCCAGAGCTGGGAAGCTTACACCTATTTCTCGTTGCAAAATTAATACCAAAAAGCAATTATTTGTTTGTATGTTTGTAAATTGAACCGATTTCATTTCAATTGTCTATTAAAAACTAAAAATATAATAAAAAATTTCCAGGGATGGGAAATTGGCACATTCAGTATTTTGGAGTACATGCAATAACTAAAATGTTTAGAAATTTCAAGTTTTTCTTAAATAAAACCGCTTAATACATCATGAAGATTTCCATTGAACAGAATAAAATTGAAAAAAATAAATTTCGTTTCCAGGGGTGGTAAATTCAGTATTTTGTAGTACATGTGATAACTAAAATGTTTACAAAATTTAAATTTTTCTTAAACAAAACCACTAATAGACATCATGAAAATTTGCATTGAAAAGAAAATATATAAAAAGAATTTTAATTTCGTTTCCAGGGGTGGGAAATTCAGTATATTGGAGTACATGCAATAACTAATAAGTTTAAAAACTTCTCGTCTTTCTGAAATAAAAACGCTTTAGACTTCATAATAAAAAATAAAATATATTAAAAAATATTTCGTTTCCAGGGGTGGGAAATTGGTCTTTTATACATTCATAAAAGTAACCAATTATTTTCTTGTTTGTTTGTAAATTGAACCGATTTCATGCTTTGGGAAGCTTCAATTGTCTATTTAAATAAAAAATTTCCATAAAAATATAATAAAAAATTTCCAGGGATGGGAAATTGGCACATTCAGTATTTCGTAGTACATGTAATAACTAAAATGTTTAGAAATTTCAAGTTTTTCTTAAATAAAAACGCTTTAGACATCATGATAAAAAATAAAATATATTAAAAAATATTTCGTTTCCAGGGGTGGGAAATTGGTCTTTTATACATTCATAAAAGTAACCAAAAAGGCAACTGACTTTGTTTTTTTTTTCTAACTAAAACTGTTTTATAATTTAGGAACAACAAAAGTGGTACTTAAAAATATACGTACGTTGGTGAAGGGTATATGAGATTCGGCACAGCCGAATATAGCACTTTTACTTGGTTTTGTGAATAAGATACTTAACCAAAAATATTTTTCTTTATTCTTAAGTTTAAAAATCATTATTCCGCTAAAACTATTTTTAAACATTTTCTGTCGATTCAAAGAAGATTAATTTTAATGTACAAAAATGCAGTGTGACCATTCAGGGTTAATATGGCAAAAAATAGTTCGTTACAAATTTTTTACAATTAAAAAGTAGAAATATATTTAAGCAGCACATGGCCAAAACCGGTCTGTTTAAAAACCATATTGAACGCAAGGCCCAACCCAATAGGCCAAACTTCCTTTTTATAATAATATTTTCAAAAGAGAGATATTAACAAATACAACACTAAAAATTATGCATAATCGAAACCGGTCTTTTCGCAGTAAAGCGGTTATTTTATTCATATTTCACTAAGGGTACGCTTACACTGGTCAAACATTTGCCCAAAAAAAGCATGACCACTAAACAGTAAAGAAAAGTATTTTGATTTTCGTGGGTGTTTCTAAATGAATCGGTTTCAAATTTAACTGATAGAATTCAATATAATTGGAAACTGTTGAACTCAATAAGTGCTTGTGGGGAGTAAAATTTTTCTCAATAATATTTAGTGGTCACGTTATTTTCTTAACAAATATTTGCCCAAATGTGACCGTAATTTTAAGCTTTTCCAAAAGATGAAACGAAGCCATTATTTGGCACATAATTCAACACTATAATTCCATTGATCCTTCGTCCTGGGAAATTTCTCATTCTGCAAAGCTGTTTTAAAGGTCTTCATGGAAACACACGATTTACAAACCATGCGGATTTATAATACTATTTTATGTCACACAGACAAGGTTAATAACAATAAAATTGTCGTTATCGATGCCACGCACATTTTTCACACAATAGCGCTCCTTTTAAGCATTCATTTTCCCTTCTGCTTCGGCATTCTTTTTACTCTGTTCTGTTCCACACAAAAAAAAGAAGGGTTGCGGTGGGGTCACACTTTAAAAGCATAAGCTATTTTGAGTCATAAATAATTAAATATGAATGCAAACTTCAAAGTTTTTTTTTAGTTAAGCTGTCTGAAAATTTATCGTTTATGAGGTTTTTGCTATTTTTTGCTCTGGCAAGTTAAAGACAAATTATAGAGTGATAAAATGCATTTTTTTTAAGTGCGTTGCATTATTTGCTTTACGTGTCGTACTCAACTTTGTGCAACGAAAGGCTTAATCTTTTCCACAGCGTTTGATTTTAATGTTGCGGTTTTTGGTTATTTGCAAAATGATTAATTAAATTAGTTTTTTTTTTTTTTGGTGTTACGTGCCCGAATAATTGCTGTAATTATATTTAATTTAAACAGAGCTAAGTTTTTGTCTCAGTGTTGCAGCGGGCCTAATCGCATGCGAGAAAAAGACATTTAAATTGCATCAACGGATGTTTCTTTTAGTTCAAGAACAGTGGGTATCAACTCAAGTTTCACAGGCAGTTGACCCAGTTTGTAGAATAATTTGCAGTCGTCGGTGGTCCTTCGAGCTATCTTTTTAAGGTCCTACCGACTCAGCGTTTTGCCCAATAGCAGTTTCAAATTGTTTTTATTCGAATATTAATTGAATAATATAAAATTATATCATTCTATAGAGATCTTAAATTCGATAAGGATGCCCCTCACTGTTCTTCATTTTAAATCGATGTCATTTTGATTGTCAATTACTATTCAAAATTTACACTCGCACTTTTTATCGCAAAAGTAATCAAGTCTCTTTCCACAGCAGTGCTATCAGCCGAATCGGTTTTCGGAAGCCGCTATACTTCCGTCATCAGTACTTTTGAGTACTTTTCAACTGCCTGCTACAAAAATTGAGAAATTCAAAAAATCGGAAAGTTCCTGGTTTTACCCCATTTTGAAAGAATCGAATTCTCATCAGATTTGGACGTTTTGAGGTCGTAGGAAGCTTCCCTGCCTATTTTAAGAATCCGTCTCTATGTCTGTATGCATATGTGTATGTGTATATATATGTGCTCGTGTGTGTGCGTGCGTGTGTGTGCTTGTGTGTTTGCTTGCATGTGTAAGTATGTAAGCGGCTCATAACTTTTAAACGGCTGAACCGAATGAAACCAAACTTCAAGAGCTAATTTTTGAACGGATTCGAAGGGGTAAATTTCAAGATATATCAAAACCGTTTCACCGTTTTCAAAGTGGTTTTTTAAAATAACTTCTTAACTACTGCACGGATTAAAATTAAACATTTGAAAATCACGTCGATCACCGCAACCCGGGTTAAAATCGGTTAATCCCTTCGTGAACTATCCTGAACGAAAAAATTCGTAATAAAAGATTTTTTTTTTAATTCTTTCTAAGGTTACACTAAGAAGTTGAAATAAGAGAATAGAATAGAGCAGAATAGAATAGAATAGAATAGAATACAATAGAATAGAATAGAACAGAATAGAACAGAATAGAATAGAATAGAATAGAATAGAATAGAATAGAATAGAATAGAATAGAATAGAATAGAATAGAATAGAATAGAATAGAATAGAATAGAATAGAATAGAATAGAATAGAATAGAATAGAATAGAAAAGAATATAATGGAATAGAATAGAATAGAATAGAATAGAATAGAATAGAATAGAATAGAATAGAATAGAATAGAATAGAATAGAATAGAATAGAATAGAATAGAATAGAATAGAATAGATTCCAGCTGCAGTAGCTTGCATTCTAAAATAAATATTTTTCGAACAATTTTTTTTTTCCTGCATTTAAAGTCATTTAAGATTCGAAATATTTTATACTTTTTTTTTTGCACCACACTGTGCATTTGCATGTGACATGAATTATTGTATTTGCATTTAATTATAGTGCAAAAAATCAACTTTAATTAAACTTAAATTAAATAATTACAACTTTTCGAATGAGTGTTCTTAAATAGACTCGCCTTAAGAAAAAGTTTTAAGAACACAAAACGGCTTTTGCGTGTGTGTGCGTGTCGTTGTCCTTTGGAACAATTAAAAAGTTGCAGCGAATATGCCACCCGAGGATAAATGCGCTTTTAGTTAAAGTCCTTAAAAAACTAACAAACTAAACACTGTGATTAAAATAGAACAAGAAGAAGAACAAAATACAGACTGGGGGGGCAGTCTACAAAATGACTATAAGAACTCTGGATTATAAATCCAGGACTGACAAAGAAGCTTCTTACAAAGACCGTTTCTTAGCTTCCCGCTACGAGAATTGAAATTTTTCAAAAATCGGAAAGTTCTTGGTTGTACCCCGGTTTGGAAAAAATCGAGTTCTCTTCAGATCTCGAAGTTTCCCTGACTAAGTCTGAGAACCCGTCTGTATGTATGCTGTGTGTGTTGATGTGTGTATGTGCTCGTGTATGTGGTTGTGTTTGTGTTTGTATATGTGTATGTGTACGTATGTGTGTGTATGTGTAAGTAGGTGATCCGCTTAAAACTTTGGTACGGCTTGACTAATTTCAACGAAACTTATGGCGTTCTAAAGGTTTCCTGCGAATTTCAACTGATTCGAATCGGCAGATTTCAAAAAATTCTAAAAAAAAAAACTTGGAAAAAAATATTTTTTAAAGAATCGAGAACACTAATTAATTGGATATATAACTTCGGAATTTAAAAAAAAAAATCACTTTTCTCACATTTATTTCGTTCACAATATCTTACGAACGGATTAACCGATTTTCACCCGATTCGCAGTGGCCGACGTAGCTTTCTAATCTCGAAAGCTAATTAGTTTCTGGAATCGATCGGTAAAACCGTGTAAAAGTTATTTAAAACAACATTTCCAAACCTGTTTTTATAGTTTTTTTTTTAATATTTTGAAATGTACTGGTTCGAATTGGTTCAAATTCACAGGAAATTTAAGAACAACACTTTAGAACACCATCGATTTGATTAAAATCGAACAAGCCATTCCAAAATTATAAGCGGATCTCATACATTCACACACGCGCATACACAAACACATACACACATACACACATAGTGACGGCTTCTCAGAATTAATCAGGGAAGCCTCCTGCGACCTCAAAACGTCTATTTCAAAACAGAGTAAAACCAACAACTTTTCGATTTTTGAAGAATTTTCAATTTTCGTAGCGGAAAGTCAAAAAAGAAAACAAAACAACTCAACTGCCTAAATGACTAGAGATGTGCTTCGAAAAACGATAACTATTCGGCATCGCTACATTTCTGTTATATAATACAAAATTTGTATCGAATTGAAGCCGACGTCGGTTAAAATTGATGATGACATTAAATCGAATGCGAAGACGACGACGCTAAAAGGAATAACCGTAAATTATTTTTGTTTATAATTAAAAGAAAATTGTTACCTTTTTTGTTTTGAAGTAACCCGGGGAAAAGAAGATCAATTTAAAGAAATTAAGTTATAATTATTAAAAAAATTTACTCTCAATCGCTCGCTTGTGGCAAGTGAATGAGAAACAGAAATAAAAATCCCACAGCCAGAATTCGAAATCTACCAATTTAATCTTGTCTTGTCTTGTCTTGTTTGGTTTATTAAAGGAAGAGAAGAGATAAAAATTGTAGTTTTTTTTTTTTTTGATGCAGATTTAAATGAACTTTTGTCCTGCTTTATTTGCTGTGTGTGCGTATTGTAGTTGTTGTTCTTTTAACTTTTGACCAAAATATATTCTCGGTATAAACGAGATTGTTTTGTTTCGGCCATTGAGAATGCTTTTGTATGTTGCATGTTCTCCTTTCATGTGTAGCTGAATTCAGCTCCGGGCAACATGCCAACGTTTAAACAATACATTTAACTATTATTATTGTTGTTGTTGTTGTTGTTGTTGTTGTGTACAAATGTTTGTAAATAGTAGCGTGCACATGCATGCACACTCGCACCGACATGCAAACGTATGTTAAGCAGTTTTTTTCTGTTTTTGTTTTTGGTTTTTTGTTTTCTTAATTCGATTCGAATGGAAAGCGTGTCTTGCGTTAAATAGCCTGTTTCGTTGCCTCCAGTTTGCATTCACTTTTTCCCTCCTTTTAATTCGGTACTTTATTTATTATTTCGCTGTGCATTTTATCGTTTCAAAAATGAATTAAAAATCTTAAGACATCCATTAACACGGAGTTCTGTTGTTCTACTTTTGCTTTTATGTTGAAACACTTTCCTTTTTGCAGGATATGAAAATTAAATTGTTAGTGAATTTTAAATACGGACCAACTAAAGGACGTTGTCTTGTAGAGAAGATATGCAAAGTGGTCATAATTTTAAAAATGCAATTCAATGCTTTTCGAAAATATATTCTGGTATAAAATTCTATTACGAACGTTCATTGAAAAACATTGAACACAACGAAGTGCCAACAAGGCAATTTTGTTTCTTAATAAACGATCAATAACACATTTATAAAAGAAGCTCGCAATAGAAGAGTGAATATAAGTTTCGCAAGCATTAACTTTTTTAGGTGTCACCAGCAACTACATAACCTCAATTATAAAACCAAGAAACTGAAAATAACTTCAGAGTTAAAGTTAACAATTGTTTAATAAAAATATGCAACTCTCGAATGTACCCAAAGTTTTAGTACCATTTTCAAAAAGTACATTTTCAAAGTTATTTAAAGGTACGATTACTTTTCACCTGACTTTTTTCATAAAATATATTTTATACCAAAAGTACTTTTCGTTATGTGGTTCTAATAAAAGGTACTCTTTTCTCTCTGCAAAAAGTACTTTTATAAAAAACAAACAAAAAAAGCTTTAAGAGCTCTTCTTTTTTTCTTTTAAAAAGTACATTTTGTATTGAGTACTTTTTTGGAAAATATTACATTTTCGCAATAGGTACTTTTGTATAAAAGGTACTCTTTTACACACGATTCTTTTTTGCAAAAGGTAATTTTTCATAAGAGGTACTCTTTGGCACAGCGCATTTTTATAAAAAGGTACTTTTTTGCAATATGTATTTTTATGTAAAAATTCAATATAATTTTGTAATTGGTACTTTTTTTGTAAAAGGTAAATATGTGTAAGAGGTACTTATTTGTAACAGGCACTTATTTGTAAAAGGTACTGGATTGTAAAAGGTACTATTTCCAAAAGTAATTTTTTTGTAAAAGGAACTTTTTTGTAAAATATACATACTTATTTGTAAAAGCTGCTTTTTGTAAATACTACTTATTTGTACAAGTACTTATTAGTAAAATGTATTTTTTTTTTAAATTACTTTTTGTAAAATTTACTTTTTTATTAAAGGATCCTTTTGGAAAAAAACACTTTTTGTAAAAGGAGTTTATTTATCAAAAGGGCTTTTGTAAAAGTTACTTTTTGTAAAAGGTACTATTTCCAAAAGTAATTTTTTTGTAAAAGGAACTTTTTTGTAAAATATACATACTTTTTTGTAAAAGCTACTTTTTGTAAATGGTAGATATTTGCAAAAGTACTTATTTGTAAAAGTTATTTTTTTATAAAAGGAACTTTTTGTAAAAGGAACTTATTTATCAAAATTAGTTTTTGTAAAAGTTACTTTTTTGTAAAAGGTACTTTTTTGTAAAAGGTACTTTTTTGTAAAAGGTACTTTTTTGTAAAAGTAACTTTTTTGTAAAAGGAAATATTTTGTAAAATATACTAATTTGTAAAAGGTACTGCTTTCAAATGAATTTATTTGTAAAAAGTATTTTTTGTAAAATTTTTTTTTTTTTTGGAAAAGGAAATCGTTTGTAAAAGGGGTTTATTTGTAAAGGGTACTTATTCGTAAAAGGTACTTTTTCTAAATTGCTTTTTACAAAAGGTATTTTTCTATAAGTTGCTTTCTTGTAAAAGGAACTTTTTGTAAAACGTACTTATTTGTTAGAGTACTTATTTGTAAATATTATTTTTTCAAAAATTACTTTTGTAAAAGTTCTTTTTTTATAAAAGAAACTTTTTGGAAAAAATACTTTTCTTAAAAGAGACTTATTTATCAAAAGTGGTTTTTGTAAAAGTTACTTTTTTGTAAAAAGTACTTTTTCCAAAAGTTATTTTTTTGTAAAAGGAACTTTTTGGTAGAAGGAACTTTTTTGTAAAATACACTTATTTGTAAAAGATGCTTTTTGTAAAAAGTACTTAATTGTTAAAGTACTAATTTGTAAAAATATAACTTGCAAAAGGGACTTTTTGGAAAAAATACTTTTTGTAAAAAAAATTATTTATCTAAAGTAGTTTTTGTAAAAGGCACTTATTTGTAAAAGGTACTTTTTGCAAAATGCTTTTTTGTAAAAGGAACTATTTTGTAAAATATATTTATTTGTAAAAGGTACTGTTTTTAAATGAATTTATTTGTAAAAGGTACTTTTGGTAAACAAGTACTTTTTTAAAAGTTATTTTTGGTAAAGGGAACCTATTTGTAAAAGGAGTTTATTTGTAAAACGTACTTTTTTTAAATTGCCTTTCACAAAGGGTATTTTTTATAAGTTACGTTTTTGTTAAACGAACCTTTTCTTACAGATACTTTTTGTATAAGGTACTTTTTTGCAAAGCTGCTTTTTTGTAAAAGGAACCTTTTGTAAAAGGTATTTTTTTTAAAAATACTTTTTGTAAAAAGTACTTTCTGCAAAGACACCTTTTGGTACAGGGAAATTTTTTGGAACAGATGGATCATTTTAATAGAAGGGACTTTTTTGTAGCAGGTACTTTTCTGTAAGAACTGTTTTTTATATACGGCACTTTTTGTGAAACATATTTAAATGCTTTTAGGTACTTTTCTTAAGAGATTTTATTTTTTTAGCACGATTATTTCACTGAAGGTACTTTCATTGAAAGGAAAGCGTATAAATAAAGTGTGTGTGCTTTTGCTTAATTCAATAAAGTTTCATAAAAACTAGTTAATTGTGAAAGTACGATGTTTTCCAATTGCAAAATATGTTGTTTCCTTTTTTTTTACTTAAAAATTCATATTTTTAGAATGATCAGCTGTTTTATATGAAAAACAAGTACTGCCAGACTGTGCCATTAATTGTGTTAGAGAACGAAAGATATTTTCAAATATTTTACAAACTTCTTTTGGTTCTCTTTATAAAAGTCAATGACGCCGTCGTGATGTACAAGACTGCGTTGTAAATAACCAGATTTATCCCAGGAATTATTTCTTGGAAAAATTGCCCGGGAGATTTTTTTAGGAATTTGCATTCCCAATCATACAAAATAATATCCTATTTGGGTACAAATCCCCCGAAATTTAGAGCGCTGATTCTAGTCCAGCTTAAGGGACAGCAGATAGTCCGTCGCCAATTTACTTGTGCCACATGTTGTACGATTTGTTTGCAAATTAAATGAAAATTTATTTATTTGCTTGGAGATTTTTTTAGGAATTTGCATTCCCAATCATACAAAATAATACCCTATTTGGGTACAAATCCCCCGAAATTTAGAGCGCTGATTCTAGTCCAGCTTAAGGGACACCAGATTGTCCGTCGCCAATTTACTTGTGCCACATGTTGTGCGATTTGTTTGCAAATTAAATGAGAATTTATTTATTTGCTTGGAGATTTTTTTAGGAATTTGCATTCCCGATCATACAAAATAATACCCTATTTGGGTACAAATCCCCCGAAATTTAGAGCGCTGATTCTAGTCCAGCTTAAGGGACACCAGATTGTGCGTCGCCAATTTACTTGTGCCACATGTTGTGCGATTTGTTTGCAAATTAAATGAGAATTTATTTATTTGCTTGGAGATTTTTTTAGGAATTTGCATTCCCGATCATACAAAATAATACCCTATTTGGGTACAAATCCCCCGAAATTTAGAGCGCTGATTCTAGTCCAGCTTAAGGGACACCAGATTGTGCGTCGCCAATTTACTTGTGCCACATGTTGTGCGATTTGTTTGCAAATTAAATGAGAATTTATTTATTTGCCTTTTGCATAATTTCCCATTCAAGTCATTTTACAACAACGACAATTGACACATATTTTTCCCTAAATAATTTATATCTTGTGAAAATGTTGCCAAAAATTCCCCGTATGCTGGTTGTGCCACATGAGCATTTCTGCTCGTGTGCTAACAGTTGTCATTGTTGTTTCTGGGTAAGCAAAAATATATTTCTTTTTATGCCGCGAAGGTGTCATAAATTTATTTATGAATACATTTTCCGTTTGCTTTTATGGAGTTGACTTGTTTGGTCTGCCACTCGCAAGATTTCATAGCAAAAGCGGTTGGCTTTTGTGTCTTGTGTCTTGTGTAATTTATCTGCATCCAAATAAAAGACCTTCGTTGGTTTGGGTGTGGCTCCTTGGAAAATGCTTTGGATTTAATTTTCTATCGCAACTTTAAATTATTAACACACACTCACAATGGCTCCTTTGTTTTGTGGCGATTTTTTTTTTTTTTTCATTCAAATTCACAAGATCTTTTTTTATTATTCCAATAATTCACAAGTAGACTTTAAATAAACTGGAAACTCAATATTACGAGCATCGTTAAATGTCAACCATAATAATTCAAGTCAAGTATCGTTTATTTCATTTTCGAAAAGGTCAGTCAGTCAATATGTTTGGTGAGAATTAGATCGTTGCGACCACTTGAGTGAAACTTAAATGCAGTCGTTATCATCACGATATTAGCAAACGTTCTTTAAAGTGTCTTTTTTTTTTTTTTTGTTGTTTCATTTTATTCCTTAAAGGACTTTTTTTAAACATTTTAATTACGTTTGAATATGTGCGAACGAGAAGAACGTCGTCTTCAATTAGAAAACTTTTTGCATTAAAATAGTGACTGCAGGAACTGGGCTAAAAACAGAAGAAAACTTTTGCCAATAAAGTTTACACGGGAAATTACGAAGGCGGTTTCAGAATTAATTAAACAAATTTAGCTTTCACACTTTCAAAGGTTTTATGGTGTCATTTGATCAGTATAATTTTGTTTTATTTCAAATAATTTCTATCCAGCCATAATCCTGAAGGCTAAACAGATTGTAATTTTGCAAGCACTGCAGCTTCGTAAAGATTTGCAATCTTTAGCAAACAGCCGCAATAATTGCATTGACAAAATACTGCAGCCAAGAAAAGACAAGAAACAATATAGGAAAGCATATGTGTGACAGTATTGTGTACAGCATGTAAACGACATGTTGCCATTTTATACTTCATAATATGCACACACTTTCAGCTCTCGAGATTATGGGCGGTACAACAAAGTTGCCGTCATGTGGGGGTAAATTTCATTAAACATACGGATGCACAAAGTTTAGACGCAGCACAACTACTTTATGCCATCATTTGCGGGCTAAGACCAAAGCAGCGATTTAAAGTAGTGCATTCGTTTTGTTTCAATTCAAAAAAAGATTTATAACTCTGGACCAAAATATAGTGGCACCAATTTTTTGTGAAATATTTATGGCGTTTTCTTTTCTGCAAAACATGCAACATTTTTGAACTTATTTTCTAAAAAGTAGCAGCTGGAAAGAGTTTTAAAAGAGAAATTATTTTTTACGAATATTTGATTAATTTCTAATAAACTTTTAATTTTCAAATGACAGAAAGAATGTTGAAATTTTTTGTTGAAAAGTGTGAAAAATGTGGCACTCTTTTTTAGGAAAGAAATCATTATTATAAAAAGAGGAATATTTTTAAGAAATCGTACAGTCACTATTAGAAAACCTGTTGAAGATGTCGACATATCGGTTGTTCTATAACATGAAATTCTTTTAGAAATTTCGGACCTGAAGAGTGTGGCAGCGCAAAATTGCTAAATTTTTATCATAAAAAATGGTCAGATAATAGTCATATATGAGCCCTACTATTTATCAGATTTAACCCTTGTGACTCTTTTTCAGTTTCCAAGATTGAAAAGAACCCTGAAAGGATGGTGTTTCGAGCAGATCAAAACCGAAACGCTAAGAGAGCTTAAGGCCGTACCGAAAAGTACATACAAAAATGGATTCAAGTATAATAAAAACCCTGGCTTCAATATATTTTATTTAAATGGGATGGCTTTGAAGGACACAAAAAGAATAAGAACTGATGACTAAATATATACTTCTTTGACAGACCTCGTATAAGTTAATTCACATCTCAAAAGCACGGGCTGAGATTAGGTAAAACACAAACATTTACTTTGATACGTTTTATTTTAATTTTTTTTTTATATTTTAATACCTTTAAAGTACTGACGTGAGAGCACATCAACACAAATTTATAATGCATAACCCCAACAGCCTACAGCCACATCAAAGCAAAGACATTAGCCTCGTATCCCACTACTTGTTTTTGGCTCATATTCCACAATGGCTGTTTGTTTGTTTGTTTATTTCTGGATTTAGATGCAAAACAGTCAAACACAATAGTATTCATACATGCAATTTAAGGTTATTCTTATAAGATGACAGTTCCCCGATATTTTTGGTATATTTTCAATTCCCTAAAGCAATTCTTTTCGTTCGAAAACAAGTAAAATATATATTCCCACAAAAAAAATTTATTTCCCCTGAAGGGAACAATGCTTTCGGGAAAATCCCGTAAATAATTTTTCTCTCAAGCAGTTCTTGGTGAATATAAAATGGAAAAAATATTAAAAGACGTAAAAAAATTTAAGAAAGCGAATTTGTGATAGAGAACATTTTTATAACAGCACATTTTTTAAAAAGTACCTTCCCAACAAATTACCCCTTCTAAAAAGTTACTTTTCAAAAGAGTAATTGCATTCAAAAGGTAATCCTTCTAAAAGTATATCTGCAATAAGTACTTTTTCAAAAAGTACCTTCTGTAAAACTACCTTTTTATATAGTACCTTTTCAAGTATTACATTTTTAACAATTTTCTACTTAAAAATATACCATTTCAAGAAGGAGGTTTTTTGAGATATATAATTTAAAAAAAGTCCCGTTTTAAAAAAGCACCTTTTGAGCAACGTACTTTTAAGGAACTTTTAAACAAATTCTCTTTTTTTAAATATTATCTTTTTAATAAGCATCTTCTTAAGAAAATAAATTTTGTAATATTTACAACTGGGAAAAACTCCTTTTAAAAAAGTACCTTTTGAAGAAACTTACTTCTTTAAAAAATTACCTTTTTAATAAGCACCCTCTAGAGAAAGTACGTTTGTAAGAAACACATTTTTAAAAGATATAATTGCAAAAAACTCCCCTTTAAAAAAGTCCTTCTTAAAAAATTTAACTAAAAATTAAATCAACTCCTTAAAAACGTACTCTTTTTAAGAAATATAATTTCAAAAATGTCCTTTTTTGAAAAAGTACATTCTAAACAACGTTTCCTTAAAAAAAAACTTTTTAAATAACGCATCTTTTTAAAGAAGTACCTTTTAAGCAGCATACCTTTTTAAATAAGTACCTTTTGAACAAACTCACTTCTTTAAAAAATTACCTTTTCAATTAGTACCCTCTTAAGAAAGTATGTTTGTAAGAAGCACATTTTTAATATGCACAATTGCAAAAAAGTCCCCTTTCTTTAAAAAGTACCATTTGAACAAACTCACTTCTTAAATAAATTAAATTAACTTCTTTAAAGGGTACCCTCTTTAAGAAATATAATTTCGAAAATGTCCTTTTTTGAAAAAGTACATTCAAAGCAACGTTTCCTTAAAAAAAAAAAACTTTTAAATAACTCATCTTTTTAAAGGAGTACCTTTTAAACAACTCACATTTTGAAGAAAGTACCTTTTGAACAAACTCATTTCTTTAGCACCCTCTTAAAAGCGTAGCTTCTTAAGAAACTCCTTTTTAATATACAATTTAAGAAATATCTCTTTGAAAAAGTACCTTTTTGAAATAAATACACTTTTCAACAACTTCACTTCTTAAAAGGTACCCTTTTTAAAAAGCACAATTAAAAATTTATTTTTATAAAGAGAAAAATGGTAAACAAAAATAAATATTTAGCAAAACATTTACCCCCATATTCAAAATAACATAAAATTTAGTTTTTTTAAAAAGTTTTTTAATAAAAAATTTTGAATATTATAAAAATGCGGGTTAATTTTTATGTGATAAAACAATTTGGAAAATTATTAGAAACCCAAAAAACTAGAGTTCGAAAAAATTAAGGAGCAAAATATGTATGGGGAATTGGAACTTCATTGCAAGAGGAGGAAAGCAAAATTGTCTATTTTCAGTTTTTTTTCCAAAAATTATGCCTCGATATCTTTCTGTCGAGGACTTAACAAAGCTGCAGCTAAGCGACGGTCTGTTGTTCTGTATTTTATTGAGCAATAAATCGGTTTGTATCTAATTTTAAACATTTTCCCCTCAAAATAAATTTTTTAAACTTTAATATAGGGTGTTTTTTATAGAGTGATACAAGTTAAAATCATAATAGTAATATATTTTTGATATCAATTAAACGGTCTTTATTGGATAGAAAATTTTATGACATTAATGTTTATATATGATTTCGGCCATGTGGCCGCCACGGCTGGCGCGTACAAGGCGCAATCTGGAACACCAATTTCTACAAACAGTAACATTCTGACCATCATCTTTTTTGAAGACATGTGGGCCAATGACTCCGCCAGCCTGTAAAGCGCACCAAACAGTAATTTTCTGTGGATTTAATGGTGTTTCGACAGAAGCTTGTGAATTCTCCTCACTCCAAATGCGACAAGTCTGTTTATTTACGTACCCATTCAACCAAAAATGGGCTTCATCGGAAAATAAAATTTTGAATGGACGAAGTGCACGATAAGTTTGACGAACAGAGCCATTATTTTGATTGAAAATTTCCACAAGATGCACGCGTTGCTCTGGTGTAAGTCGATCCATAATGAAATGTCAAAGCAAACTAAACAAAGAGCAACTATCAGCTGTCAAATGGGTGATCAAATAAAGCAGTGATGCCAACTCAAAGTTGTATCACTCTATAAAAAACACCCTATATTTGAGTTATAGGAAGAACTACTTAACATGTTCCATTCTGTTCTGTTCCCCAGCAAAAATAATGTGAATGAATTAAGTGAAGACTCATGGGAATATATAGTTTGGCCTGCAGGGAATATTTTGTCGATCTTGAATTTAGGGAAAGATAGAAGTGATTGATTATTGACTTAATTTTTTTTTTAATCCACACGCTTCCCCATTTATAGCTCCCACTGTAGTTGAGTGTAGCGCCAACTGCCTGAGGCAGGTTATTAAAAACATTTTCAAAAAGAACTTCTTCCTTTTTCAACATTTTCCGTTTACTTTAAAACAATTTGATATCATTTTTCTGCTGTTAGTCAACATACTTGTTTTCATATCTGTCGTTGCTGCATTAGAAAGCGTACGGGCGCTCGTTTGCATAAACATATTTCTGTTATAGTTTCTTTTGAAACAGAAACAGAAACAAAAATAAGTATCTGTAAAAAAAACTACTGATATTTTGGTCCAAAAAAAGTTTTTATTTTGCAACTCTCAAGTTGTTGCAAAGAATTACGGCTGCAGTGGAAAAAGACAATTGAGAAAAAGACAATTGAGAAAAAGACAACACAATTTATGTCTCTGAAGTTGCACCAGCAAAAGTTGTTTCATTTAAATTCAGTCAATTTCTTGGCAAGAGGAAATTAATGGCAGCTGATTGTGGGCCAGATTGGGAACAGGTAAAGGGTGGGTCCTCCTGCAACAAATGCCAAATACTTTTTACACAATTTATAGGATAAACAAATGCTGCGAATTAGTGTCAACAAATCACAATAATAATTTCATTTCGACCAGCCGGCCGCTTGTGCAAATGACGGCAATCAATTATTTGTTTAAGGCCAAAACACAATCTATTTGTTTGCTTTTGTTTTCTCATTAAACGGATTCATAAGAAATTTGTTTTGTTCTCTGATTAACCTCATAAATTTGGATCAAATTAAATAATTGTTCGTATTTTATTACAAAAGAAAATTGATGTCAAAATATTAAGAATTTGGGACAGTTTGCCAGATACAAAAAGGAAATTTAATTTAAAAAATTATTATCCTTTAAAACTGCTTAAATTTCCGTTGGGTTTTAAAAAACTTTCTCTTAACTCGTTCTCAAAATTAATATTAATTTACAGCACCGCTCTGGGAGTAAAAAAGATTGGGGCCATTTTTCCTGAGGCCATATTTGAACTAAAATTACACTTGGAATGGGTTAAATTAGAGCCCTCTGGGGATTTATTGTTTGCGATGCATTCACCTGCTCGTTGCCATCATTAAAGTGCTGCAAATGGCAACAGCCAACAGCGCACCACTGTTCACAATTTCATTATGCCCTTCAGCAAAGAAAAATGAAAAATAATTAAAGGGTTCGTCATGCAGTGTGTAACTTTCACATTAAAATATATATAGATTCTGGATCCTTACAAATGGGGAAGTCGGAGGAGCGATGGGCCATCTGTCTGTCCGCGAAATCAGTTTTCCGAAACTTTCATATTAAAATATATAGATTTTGGATCCTTACAAATGGGGAAGTCGGAGGAGGGATGGGCCATCTGTCTGTCCGCGAAATCAGTTTTCCGAAACTTTCATATTAAAATATATAGATTTTGGATCCTTACAAATGGGGAAGTCGGAGGAGCGATGGGCCATCTGTCTGTCCGCGAAATCAGTTTTCCGAAACTTTCATATTAAAATATATAGATTTTGGATCCTTACAAATGGGGAAGTCGGAGGAGCGATGGGCCATCTGTCTGTCCGCGAAATCAGTTTTCCGAAACTTTCATATTAAAATATATAGATTTTGGATCCTTACAAATGGGGAAGTCGGAGGAGCGATGGGCCATCTGTCTGTCCGCGAAATCAGTTTTCCGAAACTTTCATATTAAAATATATAGATTTTGGATCCTTACAAATGGGGAAGTCGAATGAGCGATGGGGCAGAAAGCCTATTTGCGGTCTTGGATTGTTGTATTGCTGTTAACAATTAGCGGTCCCAGAGCTGGAAAATTTATTTGTGGTACAAAACAAATTTTTATTTATTAAACATATTTAATATTTCAGGAAAATTTTAATTGGCGTTTTAAAATCCAACAAAAGCAAAACAACGATTCCAGGGTTGGAAAACTGAATGAAGCAAATCGTTCGTTTTTCTTTGTAAGTTAAACATATTTGATATTTTTTAAAGAAATTCACCAATAATAGAAATTGGAAAAGGCCTAAAGACAGATCCAGAGCTGGAAAATATATGCTTGGTTTTGGTATACACAAGTTTGTTAATTAAACCTATTTGGAAGAAGGAATTGAATTTATACCAAAAATCAAACAAAACTGAAAAGACGACTCCAGAGTTGGAAAACTTATTAAAGCAAATTGTTCTTTTTTCTTTATAAGTTACACATATTTGACACTTTTTTTTTAATTCCCTGGCATTAGAAATTGAAACAGCAAATAAGGCAGACTCAGAGATGGAAAACTAACAATTATTCTTGCTATATAAAAGCGATTCGCTAAACCAACTTCTGTTTTTTTCCAAACCTATTTTGTATAGCAGAAGGAATTACCAAAAATCAAACAAAACCGAAAAGAAGACATCAGGGTTGAACAACTGGTTAAAACAAATTGTTTACTTGTCTTGGCAAATTAAGCATATTTGACATTTTTAAAGAAAACTGATTGGTCTTACAAATTGTAGAAGAGGAAAAGTCAGATTCAGAGCTGGAAAATTTATTCTTTTCTAAAAACTGAAAGTTTGGAGGAATTTTAAGCCAGAAATTGCTTTTTGTAAAAGACATTGGATTAACTTCTCCTTAATTTCATATATCGGAATATAGCTATTTTTTTTTCAAAAAAGTGTAAGAAATGTTGCACTCTTTTCTAGAAAAGAAATCAGCATTAGTTTTGATATATGAAATCATTTAGCTAAAACTAATTTGTCTTTTTTTTCTTTTTTTCTTTTTTTGTTACCTACACCTATTGTACCGCAAAAGAAATTGAGTTGGCAATAAATATATATAGAAATAGAAAAGACAATTCCAGGGATGGAAAATCAAAAAAAATATTTCTTCATTTTCTTTACAAGTTAAACATATTTGACAATTTTAAAAGAAAGTTATTGGTATTGCAAATTGAAAAAATGACTAGGACAGATCCAGAGCTGGAAAATTCATACTTATTTTCGGTATTATTTGTTAAAACCGATTTTTTTTTATATTATAATAATTTTTTTTTAAATTGAATTACTATTAAAAATCAAGCAAAATCGAAAATACGATTCCAAGGCTGGACAATTGAAATTATTTTTGATACTTAATAGTAGTCAACTAAAAATTTGTTTCTTTTTCCATATAAATTAAGCATATGTTTTTAGAGAAACAAAATAGCTGATTCATAATGGAACAGAACGTACAAACTAATTCGGTTTTAGGTCTCCAGTAGTCTTAAGTAACATAATTCTTTTGAGTGTTTAAGAGATGCCGCTAAATGGTTTAAATTGGAAAAAAAAATTAAGATGACAACACTACGCCATTCGAATAAAAATTATTCGAATATTTGAACAACTATTTTTCTTTATTGTGCGGAAGCATGAGATTTTTCAATTTTGAATATAAACTCATTCGAATATTTTTTACGAATATTCGAATCATTTTTGGACAAACTGTTTTTTATAGAGTGATACAACTTTGAGTTGGTATCACTGCTTTATTTGACCCCCCATTTAACAGCTGATAGTTGGTTTTTGTTTAGTTTTCATTGACATTTCAGTACGGATCGACCTACACCAGAGCAACGCGTGCAAATTGTGGAAAGTTTTAATCAAAATAATGGTTCTGTTCGTCAAACTTATCGTGCACTTCGTTCATTCAAAATTTTATTTTCCGATCAAGCCCATTTTTGGTTGAAAGGGTACGTAAATAAACAGAATTGTCGCATTTGGAATGAGGAGAATCCACAAGCTTTTGTCGAAACACTATGACATCCACAGAAAATTACTGTTTGGCGCGCTTTATGGGCTGGCGGAGTCATTGGCCCATATGTCTTCAAAAACGATGATGGTCAGAATGTTACTGTTTGTGTAAACGGTTGTTCCAGATTGCGCCTTGTACGCGCCAGCCGTGGCGGCCACATGGCCGAAATCATATTTAAACGTTAATGTCATAAAATTTTCTATCCAATAAAGACCGTTTCATTTATATCAGAAATATTTTACTATGTTTTATTATGATTTAAGCTTGTATCACTCCATAAAAAACACCCTATATTTGAAAATGTAAAATAGTTTTTTAGACTAAATAATTATATAATTTTCCAGTTGCCGACAATGATGATGAAAGTGCAGCGATCTTCGAAAATAGGTGTTCTGCTCTGCTACTTACGTTGACTTTCCCTTGGGCCTTGGAATATTTATCATGCCTTTCTGGATTGAAAAATCACTTTTCGAACAATTAACCCTCAAAATTAAATTTAATATTGAAATTATTTATTTTTTATTTGTTTGAATTTTGGAATAAGAGCTGAAAAATTATTCAAGCATGACAAACATTATGAAATATTATTCCAAAAATTACAAAACCCGATTAACTAACAACTCTAGATATTTACTAGTACATCAGTGAAGGGTGCATAACATTCGGCATTGCTGAGTGCAGCACTTTTAGTTGCTTCATATTCAACTCTGCTTGCATTTACTCGTATGTGTTTGCCATCGTTTGTGTGTGCGGCTGATCTACTTAAAATTTACGTTTGAAAACTCTAAAATGTCTGCGATGAATAGAAAATCGTGTTGATGAAAAGCGTTTATGCTCATTAAATTAATTTCATATTTTGTTGTTTGGCACTACTTTTTATCTAATTAAATAAATTAAGTGATGCTTTTGTTTTTATTTCATTAAGTATGCTGTGAGTTAATTTTATTTCACAAACTTTTAATTGCTTCCATTTGATATTTCAAATAGTTGTTTTCAAAACACATCTTTTGTAAATACATGATGTAAATATGTCACACATTTTTATGTCGCACACTTTTAAGTATCTTATCGTCCACCAGTTTGGATGAGGCATGCGGGTTAGTTTCGAAAGGTACTTGTAAGTAGGTGAACACGGCGCGTAGTAGCAATAAAAATACTGAAACAACGATTTTGACATCCAGTCAGTATGACATACGAGTTGAAAAGTTGACAAGTCAGATGTAAAAAACATGTCGTGTATGAGCACATTTTTCTTATTATTATAATTTTTTTTTTGTTAAATCGACTGCATTTCAAAAGGCATAAACGCTCAAGACAACAATTTTCCCCACGAAATTGCCAAATGAAATTAAGACTTAAAAGTCGCTTAAATATTAATACGGTTTAAGCTTTTGGGCCTACAACAAAGAAAAAACTTAAAATCATGTTTCGCTTTTTTGTCATGCCACATGCTCAAGCAACGCATTCATTCATCATTCACTTGCCGCCCAGAGTCACTTCGATTGTGTTGCAAAAGCGTTTTAAGCGTTTTTGTTCTTCAAGCATTTTCGTTTTTTTTTTTTTTATAATTAATTAATTACTGCGTTTATGTATAATTTGCAACGACAGTCATTTTTAGATTTTGTTATCGGTTTTATAAACAATAAAAAAAATGTCTAACATGACGTGCATGATTTTTTTTTTCATTCAACAGATCTAAAGCACCAGGCATGATGAATGTCCGGTGGCTGTGCGTTGTATTATGGCTGACAACTGAAATTTGATAACACGACGGACGCACTTTATTTTTCGCGTAAAAGTTAAAAGAAATAAGAGATCAAATGAATTTCCTTTCCAAATAAAAAGAAGTAAAGCTGCTATAGTTGGCTGCACCGAATCTTATATACCCTTCATCAACGTACGTCTGGCGTTACATATATTTTTAAGTGCCAATTGTGTTCTTCCTAAACTATAAAATAGTTTTATTTAGCAACAACGTCAGTTGTCTTTTTGGTTAATTTTATGAATGAAAAAATATCAATTTCCCACCCCTGGCAACGAAAATTTAATTTATTTAATTCATCAATGCAAATCTTCATGATGTATAAAACGGTTTTATTTAAGAAAAACATAAAATTTTTAAGCATTTTAGTTATTACATGTACCACAAAATACTGAATTTCTCATCCCTGGAAAAAAATTTTATTTTTGTAGTTTTTACTACACAACTGAAGTTTTCCAAAGCACGAAATCGGTTCAATTTCCAAACAAACAAAAAAATAATTGGTATTTGGTATTCATTTTGCGACGAGAAATAGGTGTAAGCTTCCCAACTCTGGGAACGTGTTTCGGACTTTTCTGAATCAATTCAATACCACTCTATTTAAGTTTATTTTCAATCCATCAGTCCATGAACGAAGTCTCTAGCTCTTCTGGGAGTTTGGAAAAACTGTCATATCCGCATGACCACCCATTTAAAAGCTGATGGTTGCTTTTTGTTTACTTTGCTTTGACATTTCATTAGGGATCGACTTACACCAGAGCAACGCGTGCAACTTGTGGAAATTTTTAATCAAAATAATGGCTCTGTTCGTCAAACTCATCCATTCAAAATTTTATTTTCCGATGAAGCCCATTTTTTGTTGAATGGGTACGTAAATAAACAGACTTGTCCCATTTGGAGTGGGGATAATCCACAAGCTTTTGTCGAAACATCAGGACATCCACAGAAAATTACTGTTTGGTGCGCTTTACAGCCTCGCGGAGTCATTGGCCCATATGAGTTCAAAAACGATGATGGTCAGACTGTTACTGTTTGTGAAAATTGGTGTTCCAGATTGCGCCTTGTACGCGCCAGCCCTGGCGGCCACATAGCCGAAATCATATTTAAACATTAATGTCATAAAATATTCTAACCAATAAAGACCGTTTCATTGATATCAAGATTATTTTACTATGTTTTATTATGACTTAAACTTGTATCACTATATAAAAAACACCCTATATAAGAGAGAGACACACATCAGTTAGTAGCCATGATGCCATCGTAGCGTTTTTTACTTAACTTTGGCCGTTTAAGCAATCACTTTCTAACGGCCATGAAAGCCTTCAATAATTGCTTAATTAAACCTAATAAAATTCTTAGCAACAACAAGATTATAAAAAACAAAATAAAAGTAATTTTTCCATACGAAAATCTTAAGCTGTTTAACGCTTAAGAAACGCTGTTTCTGAAGCCAAACCGGGCAATAAAAATTAATGAAGCCTAAAACGAGGCCAGCACAAGTTAACATACAAAAATATATTTAAAAATTAAAAAACGCAAAGCTTTATCTTGCATTCATATTTGTAAATGTTTATGTATGAGTGTGTGTGTATGTGTTTATTCTAAAAGGCCTACAAAGGAAATGAGCCAATTTAAAGATTATTAATTTTTTTAAATAAAAAAAAACATGTACATCCTGTAGCTCGTCAAACGAAATCAAAATTGAAAAGGAAATTAATTTGTTAGTGATTAATTAACTAGAGTGGATGCAAGTTTCTAGAAAAAAATCTCTTGTTTTATTAAAAATATTATCGATTAAACGAACAAATCTGAGAGGCAATTATTTTTAATAAAATCTTTTTTCTTACTTTTCTTAACAAAAAGTTTACAGAGTTGGCATAAATTGTTGCAACTGGTTCATATTTCAAATTACAAACGTCGAGTAACGCCTTTTGCTTGCTTCAAACTCAAAGTTCTTTTAATTGTTGTTTTATTATTTTTTATTTTATTCACGATTTAAAGTCGAAAGATTGTAAAAAATTTATATAATAAAAAAGTATTTTTAAAGAATTAATAAACAAGGCGAACTGAGATAAAAATCAATGCACTTCACGCATTGTTAGTGCAGCTACAATGGCAGCGGCACGCGACAAACGGCCATTTTACTATACATATGCGATCTACGTCTTAAAGGAAACAGCATACAATCCTGTACTTGTGTAGCAACTACCGAAAAAAGCAGTTGCCCAATAAATTACACTCTTTATTAAGCCAAAGCAAAGGACTTTCAATTTTCTATAAAATTTTTATTAAAAAAAAATTGTCTATGCATACGAGGGTATGGGGGAAAAAAGTTAAATTTACTATAAATAAAATCAAGCCACAAGAAATCCAGGGTTGTTTACACAACGCAGCCAATTGTATTGCAAAGAAAATTTTTATAGAAAATGTTTTAAGAATTATAAATCATGTACAACTTGGGGGGTTTTAAAAATAATATAAAAACTTTGTCAAATAAATAGTTCCTATTCAAAATATATTCTACGACACGGCATTACCCGAGATTAAAAAAAAGAAAACAAATATAATAAAAAAATTATTTAAAAAAAAACAAAAATTCTTAAAGTATCTTAAAGAAATTTCTGTCTATCAATACGCCGCACAGTTGTTTTGTGGTACACTTTTAAATGTCTTCTTGTCTAACAACTTTGATAAATTTTATAACGTTTAAAATTAATTCTTAAGTAGATTTGCACAATATAAATATTTTTCTATTTCTGTCAACAGAACCATATCGAGTGACACAGCGGACCAGGCAGCAAATTATTTATATAAAAATAGTTAAAAAAAAGCGTTTCCAATTTGCTCAAGAGGCCACAGTAAAATTAATATGTTTAATTTTTTTTGGGCAGTTGCAAATGCACATGCACATGCATGTTCGAATCTGCGATCTGCAAATTATCTTCCCCAATTTTTTTTTTTATTAAAAGTGGAATATTTTAAAATTGTTTAGAATAATCAAAGTGAAAGAGTAGCGTTAAGAATTTTCAACTTAGTAATTCAATATACACAAATAAATTTGGCTAATGAATTCATTCTTTTATTGGCTGGTAGGAAGAAGTCACTTGTGCGTTACTTCCAAAAGTTACTTCTGCGTTGCTGCAAGAAGTCGCTTCTGCGTTATTTCAAGAAATCACTTCTGGGATACTTCCAGAAGTAATTTCTGCGTTACTTCCAGAAGTTATTTCTACGTAACTTCCAGACGTCACTTCTGCGATACTTCTAAAAGTCTCTTTTGCGATACTTCAAGAAGTCACTTCTAGGTTACTCCCAGAAGTCACTTCTGTTTTACTTCGAGAAATCACTTCTACGTTACTTCCAAAAGTTACTTTTGCGTTACTGCAAGAAGTCTCTTCTGCATTACTTCAAGAAGTCTCTTCTGCGTTACTTCAAGAAGTCACTTCTGCCATACTTCTAGAAGTCTCTTTTGCGATACTTCAAGAAGTCTCTTCTGCGTTACTCCCCGAAGTCACTTCTGCTTTACTTCGAGAAATCACTTCTACGTTACTTCCAAAAGTTACTTTTGCGTTACTGCAAGAAGTCTCTTCTGCATTACTTCAAGAAGTCACTTCTGCGTTACTTCAGGAAGTCACTTCTGCCATACTTCTAGAAGTCTCTTCTGCGTTACTTCAAGAGGTCACTTCTCCATTCCTTCCAGAAGTTACTTCTGCGTTACTTCAAAAAGTCAGTTCTGCGATAAGTCACTTCCGTTCCGTTTTCCTCAAGTCCTCATTAGATTTTTTGAGGGCCGTGGAAATATCCCTACCTAATTCTGAAAACCCGTCGCTATATCTGTGTGTGTGTGTGTGTGTGTGTATGTATAAGTATGTGACCCGCTTAAAACTTAGGAACGGCTTGACCGATTTCAACCAAACTGATGGCGTTCTAAAGTGTTGTTCATAAATTTCCTGTGAATTCAAAACGATTCGAACCGGTAGATTTCAAAAAGTTTAAAAAAATTATAAAAAGCATGTTTGAAAGTGTTGTTTTTAATTACTTTTAAACAGTTTTACCTATCGATTCCAGAAGAAACTAATCAGCTCCAAGATTAAAAACCACGTCGGCTACTGCAGTTGGAATGGAAATCGGTTAATCCGTTCGTGAGATATCGTGACCGAAAAAAATTCGAAAAGTGATTTTTTTTAACTCCGAAACTATATATCTGATCAGTAACTGATCTCGATTCTTTTATAGTCATCGAAAACTACATCAATCACCGCTTATCGTAAAATAATCGAACAGCTCAAAATTATAAAATCGCACAAGCAACAGGATGCGCTAGCTTTGCGGTTAAAATTAGAGGGAGGTTGTTCAAGAATTGTAATTTTTGTTGTCTTATTGTTATCCTTTATTTTAATAATAAACTGCAGATAATAAATAACTTAAGAATTTTGATTTATTATAATCGGTAAATGATTATACTGATTATGCTTCGGTTAATCAATCGAGCGATTAATCGAATAAGCAAAAGTCCCCTTAAAGGAATACCCTAATTAATACAAGGCAATTCTAAATTAACAGGAATATATAAATTGTCGGCTTTTAACAGAAGAATGTGACGACATTGTGACGCACGTTACATTGTTTCCAAGTCCTTAAACATACCAGCTACTGGGCCTTTTGTATGAGTAGGGCTCCTGCACTTATCATTTATTCTCTCATTTTTTCATTCAGTACGTTAAATTGATATTGACTTCCCCTTGAGCTTCTGAATATTTATCATGTCTTCCTCGATTAAAAAACAATTTTCGAACAAAATTAACCCTTCAAAATTTAATTTAATATTTATAATATCATGGGAATTGAAACTATATTTCTGTGCATGCACGCGCTTGTCTGCGTTTCGTATGACTTCGTATTCAAATTGGTGGCCAGTCGTTTGCATTGAATTTTGTCTTGAAATTTTCGATTCTATTTGGCCAGCAAACAAACTGAAATGCTTTGGAACTACTACAAAATGCAACAGAAAATTGCAGTCACGAGTTTTAAGTGTTTTCGCATGCACACACGCACACAGCGAAAATAACGCACACTCACACACACACACACATTTGAGATTATAGAGATTTTCTTCAAAGGTTTTAACGATTAAAACGCCAGTCAACGCCTTAAATTTTTCACATTTTTCTTTAATTTTAAAATGCATTTCGAACTGCAGTTAAACACGCATTTCTGGGCCAAAATTTAGCAACAACAATTTTAATTGTAAACAAAAACAAACAACAAAACAGAAAACTTGTTATTTTATTCCTAACAAGTGAAGGCTGGAAAAAACATAAAAAATTTTTTATAGTTTCATTTTTCTTAAGCCCCAAAGTAAAAGGCTGTTTATGGCAGTCGTTAGAAATAAAACTGCCTAGTAATTCACAATCCAATAGACGGATATTTCTTTTACAACAGGAACAACAACAACAACAAAAGTACCAAAGACTTTAAATTGCTTGATAATCGAATGCATGGTGCGAACCGGAGATGGTACAGTGAGTGATATTTTACTTAAAGTTGTGAAAATTTAAGAACGAAAGAAAAGAGACATGCACGAGCATGCAGTCTATTGTGAGTATTTATTTATTTATTATATGAAATAGTTGATGTCACAACATCTGTTGTATAATTTCAGCAAAAGGGCAAGCAATCAGGTAATAAAATAAACAAATACCCTGAGAACCGTTCCCAGTTGCACAAAAAAGCTGTTGGTTTTCCTTTATTCCTCATCCAGGGATTCCTGCTCTTCCATGGGATGCAAGAAAAATTTACAGAAAATCTTTTTCTATCAGCTAACCGATTAATATAAAATTAGGCGATTAAACTATAAACTTGACTAACTAATCGAGCCGTTATTCGAATTAAAAATAAACTCGACTAATCAAAAACTTTAATAAGCGGCCAAAGGTCTAGATCTGGGATGTTACCTTTAGCAGTTGGAAGAAAAAGACGTCGTAATTCACGTAATTCGCTGTTCAGGTCAGTTTTATTCCCACTAAACTGATACACGCCCATAAATTACAATCACTTCCCATTTCAGTCACTCATAAAAACTACGACGATCTCTTGCAAAAATGAATGCGATAAATTTTTAAAAGTGTTTTGTGTATCCAACGAGTCTTGGAATTTTTAAACTTAATCTGTTAAGATTTTTTGACATTTTCGCCCTGATTTATACTGGATGTGGTAATAAAACATCAGCCTAATAATTTGCATAAACATGCAAAACAATTTTAAAAAATTATTTGAAACATTAACAATTTGGAGGCTTTAAATCGAATTCCCTAAAAAGGACTTTTTTCACTCGCTCCTCATATACGAGTGTGTGTGAGTTAGGGTTTTAAATAAATACGATTAAGTTAAATATAAAAAAATATAAGAAAAGAAAATTTTATAAAAAATTTAGTCAAACAAATTGTAGAAAATAGTGTGAAATAACATTAAAAAGGCGATTGACTCTAAAGGCCAGCCCAGCAACTTCCTGCTAATTTTAACCGCAGAGCTAAAAAACTATTCTTTTAATTTTTAACCGGTTCACACACACTAAGCGCAGATTGATGTACTTTTCGGTTACTAAAAAAAAAGTTGCGAACACCAACGGATCAGATATATAATTTCGGAGTTTGTGCTGTCGATTAGTGAAGTCGCTGGAAAGTTGTTCTAAAATAACCACTTTGAAAACTGATTTTTTTTCTCAAATAATGATATTTACCGATACGAATCGGTTCAAATTCACAGGAAATCTCAGTTCAGGAATGCTCTTATTTCGATAACAATAAAAGTATCGGGAAACCCGACTAATTGGATATAGTATAATTTTGGAGTTTTTAAAAAAATCGCTATTTTAGAATTTTTTTTCGTTCACAATATCTCACGAAAAAATTAACCGATTTTGGACCGAATTGCAGTGGTCGACGTGGTATCTTAATCCGATTAATTTCTCGAATCGATTGGTAGGCCGTTTAAAGATTATACAAAACACTTTAAAAAGAGATTTTTAAAGTTTTTCTTTCGTTTCTACCAGTTCAGTTTCATTGAAATCGGTCAAGCCCTTCCAAAGTTATAAGCGGGTCACATACTTACACACACATACTCAAAGACACATAGTGATGGGTTTTAGGATTTAATCGGGAAAGCTTCCTCGTACCTCAAAACGTAGACATCTGATGGGGTAAAACCAATAACTTTTAGATTTTTGAAAATTTTACATTTTCGTAGCGGGAACATAAAAATATAATAAAATAATATAAAATGAAACTCGATAAAATATATATAATATTGTAAAAAAAAACAATAGAGATTAAATTATGAAAAAAGAACAGGCCTGGTCTATTTGGAATTGTCCAGGCGTTTTTTTTATCATTTTATACGCGTATATAAAAACGCCACAAACGTTTTTGTGGTACACTTTTAATATCTCGGCGTTCACAAATATTGCTAAATCAGATATTATTTGAAAGGTCTTTTAATGTGGAATTGCATGATAGAAATATTTTGCATTAATTCTCAGTACAACAACATTTTAAGTTCAAAATAAAAGCAACAACAAAATAACATGTAAAAATGTAAAAAACTTGGGTTATAATTTCTTATGACTAGAAAGAGAGAAAAGGTGCTTCTTTTATATATTAAAATTTTTTGTGCAAAATGAAAAGCATTTTCTTAGTTTCCATAAATTTCAATAGGCTTAATTTGAAAAAAAAAAATAACAGTCTCATAAATCCCGACTAAAATATGTTATAAAATGATTATCTTTTGAAATGAGAATATTTGAATGAAAAATATATAGAACCGATTTTAAAGCGAGAGTATTTAAATGAAAAGGACGCTAGAAACGATAAGTTTTTTCTTAACTATTTATTTAATTATTTTTTTCTTCCTACAATAACATTTATTTGCAACTATTTTAAAAGGATGTTTGAGAAAAATTCCTAAGCAACTGCGAATTAATTTGTGATCAAATCATCAAAATCTTCGGCCATCCACAATTATCTCAATATATTTTTAGACCCTATTTTTGTTAACCACTTGAGTGGAAATCAATTTGCAAAAAATAATAATAATAATAATATCCTTGCTGTCCTCCGTAATAAAATAAAATGAGGTAGAAATAATTTGCAAATCATGCCTAAAATTATTCAAACTAGTCTATTTCTGTTCTAATTAAATTAAATCCAGTTCCTATGGAAATAATGTTGAAGAAAAACTTTTTGAATCAAAAAAAAAAAGGACGAAACGAAACAAAATCAAGAACGCTTTTCTATGGCTTTAATGTTTATTATAGCAACTTGTTCTTCAATTAATGGCGGCGATATTCTATTATTGCTGCCATGTTGTTTTGTTGTCGGTTGCTTCTCTGGACTAAATAAATTACAATGGAATCATGTCATTCACACATTCAGCCTTCTCCTTGCGGCTTGTCTGCCATTGAAACCTTTTGAATACTCAATAAAGTCTTTGTTTAATTTTGTTTTCCTCTTTTTGTGTGTGTTTTATTATCCCTTTATAAGACAGTTTAAAAAAAAAATCATTCAGCACTTTCTACGACGACTATTCAGCTTTATTATCACGCATTTTCCTTCTTGGCAGTTTTCTTTTAGCCATGGCCTTCTCGAAGAGATTGTTGAAATCTTAAAAGCACTTCATTTTCTTTTATTTTCTTTTTCAAGCTTTTTTTGTTAGAATATTGGAAAAAATTAATCCTGAATTGTACAAAATTAATATAAAAAAGGAAAATCAATTTGGATGCAAAAATTCAACTTTTAAGGATTTACAAAAAAAAAATATACAAACTTCTGATGCAAAAATTTAATATTTAAAAAAATCGGGAACTTATTTCTTTAACCCCGTTTTACGAAAATTTAGTTCCCATTAAATCTCGAGATTTCAGTTTCAAAGAAGCGTTCCCCACTAATTTTGAGAGGGTGTCACTGCATCTGTGTGTGTGTGTATATGCATGTATGTGCGTGTGTGTATATGACATGCTTATAATTACACACTGGTAGTGCTCTGGAAAACGTTCTTGAACTTAGATGGCCTGTGAATTTGGGCCGATTCAAAGATTTCCTATAGAAACTTTAAAAACAGAATTTTTCAAAGCGGTTTTTTAAATAACTTTTCAACTACTTCAGCGCTAGATTGCATAGATCAAATCAGCTTTTTAAATTAAAATTTAAAAGCCACGTCGACCACCGTAAACCGTATCAAAATCGGTGAAACCGTTCGTGAGATATCGTGAAGGAAAGAATTCGAAAGAGGTGATTTTTTTTAAACTCCGAAATTATATATCTATCGAATCAAAAACTACATCAACCACCCCTTATCTCGTGGGAATCGGTTGATTTTGAATTTAAAAAAATTTTGTTTGGACTCGAAGGTCTTAAATTCTATGTATTTACCAGGTTACAACAGCTTCGCGGTAAACATTAGCGATAAGTTAAAGGGGGTGGCTTTTAGGGTCAGTCGTTTTCGATATTTTTTCATGCTCACCTTAATGTTGGTAGCACTGTTTTTGTATAACTAGTATCTTTAGTTGTTCTAAGAAATTTTGGTTAAAGGTTTCCTAATAATCTGCACTACCCTAAGCCCCCGTTTAAATCATTTTTTAATAAAATTTCGGAAAAAAAAGAATTAAAACTATTAAAATTAAATTGAAGGGTAAGAAGCGGCAACTGCCGAAAAATTCTAATTTATTTATAAAACTGAAAATGTTCATGCAGTTCTTAAGGGCGAAAGATTAATTGCAATCAAATTTCAGCATTAAATGAGTTGTGGATGAGTTTAAAGTTTGTTTAAACTTGTTTCATATTTATATCTTCCGAGAGGGCGGAGCCCCGAAACCCCTAAATGGGTCACCACAAAGTCATGATAATTTCAAACTTATGCAACATCAGAGCCCGGATATTTTAGAGATTTCTAGCTGATGTTACCGGCATGCCAATTTCACTGTTAGAACTATTTTATTTCCACCTGTAAAATTTTCATAACAAACTGAAAAGATCTGGGGGCAAATTACAGCACTCGTTATCGAACGAAATTACGAAATATTTCAATAGAGTTTATATTGAAATATTTCAAAGTTTCGAATCGTATCGAATGCCGTAATTTGCCCCCTGATTCTAGCAAATTTGACGTTTCAGTTTAATTCTTTCGAAATTATTTTATGCTCAAATCACACATTTTATTTCTTATTCGTTCAATTAAGCAAATAAAATACATCCATCCTATTCTAATACAATTTATAACACAAAATATTTCCATTTTGCAAACAGGCTTTTCTTGCTGGTAAAATGTTGCAGCGTACCAAAGAATTCCTAGGCAACGACATGACATCAAATGCTTTAATTTTTAATTAGTAAACGAATACATTTCCAGCAATTTATTATAACTACACCGATTTTGGCAATTCTCTAAAATATTTATCTATCAAATCACCTTCAGCGCAGCAAATGTTTGTGGGTTGCTTGCGGCAGGATGTTGGATCTAATTGAATGCGCGTCAAATGTGATAATTATTCATATTTCGTGTAGAATTAACTGGAAATGTGAGTGCCAGTGCAGCAACAATTTAACAGTAAAAATAAAAATAAAAACAAAAAAGTTTATATACAAAAACCGTTAGTTGCACATTTTGAGTTACGCGTATCTCAAGCGTCACAACATGGCCATGATATGAAAATTTTATAAAATCGGTGTCATTTTTACCACAAAAGAACGCGCTTATGATATACATTAATGTATATCATAAACGCAAATGTTTGTTTAATCGCAATTAAAACTGATTGTTCGTTTAAGCAGATACACTGTGAGAAATTTTAGAAAAACAAAATGCATTATTTATGTGAGTAGAAATGGCATAGAGAAAGGACTTTTTCGCCTGTTATATTTTCAAAGCCGTGTAATTTGCTAAGAACACAATTGGAACGAACGACGAATCTTTAGACGCGAATATTCGTCGTGGGAAATAGTATGAAAATGCACACGATAATGGTGTCGAGAAAAGTCGCAACAATGTAATAGAATTATTATGTGACCCCGACGACGCTCAAATGATATCATATCATGTGCCATATTCTGTTCTGTATTAATTTCTAAAGCAGGAGAGCAAATCCCGTAAGCTTCTGAAAATCTCTCTTCATATAACAGAAACCCTGCTAGTGTTCTTTTATTTAATAAACAAGAAATAAAGCACTGCAATAAAAAAAAATGGCGGTAATTTCACGGATTAATTTTAAAAATTATATGGAAAACGGTTGACCCCAAATATATCCCTGTAGCTTCCTGCTAATTTAGCCGCAAACCTGTCGTAACCTGGTTCTTGCCCTAGTCTATGCTTTAGAGCTCTGCGTGTTAAAAAATTATTATTCTAATTTTGAAATCGATTTCGATTACTATACAGGAAACGAGAACACCGAACTGATCAGATATATAAATTTCGGAGCTTTTTAAAAATATATATCCCATTTTACGAATTTTTTCGTTTACGATAACTCACGACTGAATTAAACAATAATCGGCGTGGATCTTAAATGTCAAGAGCTCATCAGTTTGTAAAATCAATCGCTGGAGCCGTTTAAATATTATTTTTATATCTCGATATGTTCCAATCGGTTCAAATTCACAAAAAATCCAAGTTCACATGTTATAAGCGGGTCACATAACTACATACACACACACGCACATACATATATACATACAGACATATTGACGGGCTCTCAGAATTAGTCAGATAACTTGCATGGGAGCTCAAAACGTAATATCTGATGAGAGCTCGATTTTTTTCACAACGGTGTGAAACCAATAACTACCTGAATCTTTAATATTTTAAATTTTCTTAACAGAAAATAAAAATTGGAACTGAGATTTAAGCAAAATAGTACACGATTAAAATATTTATTCCAAAAAAATTATCAACAAAAACCACTGCACAGAGGATACTCTGAACGCATGCAGGAGCTATTTTATCATCCCAAATGATTTTCTTATTTGCGAGAACAAAACAAACGCGAAATAGAAAGATATTGTTTTCACTTTTCAATATTTATATTGACCATATCTGCATAATTAAACCTTTTAAAATGTGTATATTTTATTAATATTGGTGTACATTAAGATACTTAAAAGTGTACCACAATAATATGTCCTAGACTCAATTGAGTCGAGATTTTAAAATTATTTTAATGGGCAAAAAAATATGAGTTCTTTTAGTAAAAAATATGCTACGTCTTGAAGCGCCTTCAGTTTACTTTCAAGATACGCTCTACATTTCCCACTAAAATTTTTATTGCTGTTGTTGCCGTCAACAGAGTTTCTATTAGAGATACTATTAATCGGATTATTAATCGGAAGAATATTTTATTAATCTTCATCAGATCATTTTTGTTCATTTCATTTAAGTTAGAACAGAAAATATTTAAAACTTCATAGAAATACTTCCTGCAACTCTGAAATTTGCTCTGTTTACAGAATAGATCTGAATATCGACAACCACGATCTGCTTTTTCCAGCAATTTTCACGGTGTTTCTGTATTGTAATTAAGAATTTTATTTATTTTAATTGTCGCTGGCTGCTGCCCACAAATCGGCCAAACTAAAATCAATTTATTATTGCCAACGATAAAAATTGTCAATGTAGAAAAATATTAATTGTAATGCACGGTCAAATACTAAATGGTTAGACAATATCACACAAGCCAGCGGACAGATAGACAGCGGCAGACTTGATTAAAATCTCATTTTCTTTATTTTATTTGTATATATATTTCTTTAATTGTAACATAAATTTTTATTGGCTTTTTATCTAACGATTTCAAGAATGGTAAACAAAATCAACAGCAAGTGAGAATTCCCATATACGGAGTTTCCATTATTGAGTTTCCATAATTTAGAGTTTTATTAAATTAAAAAATGCACTTAAATAACTGACAAAAACAACAACAAAAAGACCTGAAACGCGTACACAAAAATGACCACGCCACACATTTTACACAAACATTCTCCAAATTGTAACGCAATTTTAATAAGCATTGCCATGGCAAGTATCCAAAGTTAACGACAGATAATTTCGTACTTGCAAAGTTAAAGCGAGCAGAGAGGTTTGTGGTTTCAAGCGCTCATATGGCTGCATATTCATTTACACGCACGCCAGCCACATGGTCAACTAGTTTTGCCTTCACTTGAAAAATATAATCATTTTTCGAAATATACAAAACTTTTCAAAGATTTCTTCTCTTTTTTTTTGCTCATATATTTTTGCATACCCTTCACCTCCGCTGAAAAATTTTCGTGTAAATTTGTCATTGTGTTTGAAATTTCTGCAACGTTGGTTAGTGACACGATAAAGTTTATATGGACCATTCAGTTTAATGCGAGAAATTTGGTTGCTCACCCTATGGTTCTATATCTGTCATATATAGATTTTTTATCTGTCATATATAGACTGTGCATATTGACAGTCCGTTTATATATGGCCAAGTCCCAGAAACAGAGAACCCAACAAAAATTTGTTTCAATAAATCAGCCTCAAAATTTTAATGGAATTTAATGAGGCAAGCCTACAAAGCCGTATTGGACTACGCACTCAGTCAGATATATAATACCCATATTTCTGATCTGCTTTATTGGGGATTTTGTTAATCATGATCACACTGTTTCGAAAAATTATTTATTTAAAATAACGGACCTCTTCAACAAAAGTACTTTGATAAAAAAAAAGCATTTTTATAGGAAAGCCACTTTTATAAGTACATTTAAAAGAAAAGTAATTTTACGAAAAATTATTTTTAAAAGAAGTTACTTTTTTAAAATGGAGGTTTTGAAATTTTTTTTTAAACAGTTACCTTTTCGAACAGATACTCTACTGTTCGCACTGCCTTTTAGAGCCGTTACTGTTTTTAGTGGCATCCATAGCGAGTAACATGTTAGTCTTATACATAAATATGCCACACAGTGTTTGTGGACCACTTTTTTAAGTACATTTTTTTATTGCACATTATTATTTGTTTGGTTTTCTTTCATTGCGTACTCACTCTGTTGGATATCTCAGAGAATAAGCTGCAGTCACTGCAACTGCAGTTTTTAGTATTTCTTTGGGGAATTGTTTCAGATTCAGTATTTTGTCTTGTACAGTGCACTCAACTATATTCTTGGGTTTATTCAATAAATCGGGCCCGAAAACATGATTTGGAACAGCAGGTGAAGTGTGTGGCACAAATTTATCCTGACTTATTATATACATTGAAAATAAAATACTTAAAATAATACAAAAACCAAAGTGTGTCATCCACACTGTGCTCTGTTGCCTCTGTTGCAGTTTATCAGAGTTGTGCCAAATGTTTGTAGCACAAATTCTACACCGAACAGAAGCAAATGTACGTTGAAGAGTCAATGACATAAATGAAAAGCCCAGGACCACTTTGTAACAAAGCCTACAAGCAAAATCAATACATTCAATAAATGCAATCAAAAATGCCAAAAATTAAGGAAAAACTATATTAAAACATGGAAAAATACAGCACAGAAATATAAAATTGTAGGCAGGCCAAAGACCAAACAAACAAAAAAAACAAAAAAACAATAACAAATGCAACATGAAATGAATGACTGGCCAACCCATGCTGACTGACAATCTTTTTCCTTCAACCAGTTATTGATTTGTCATTTACTGTTGTTACTTTTTTCTTTTCATTGTTAGCACGACTTAATATTTTCCAAAATTTTTTGCAGGCTTTTTCATTATTATCATTTGAAAACAAAAAGGTTGCAAACTATGGAAAGGAAATCTGGACTTGTATTTCAAGATTTGTATTATTTGTGTAATAAAAGAAATACGTACGCATTAAGAGTTTTATAAGGCAATTTTTGGTTGATTTTTGTGGACGTATGACATTATGTATTTGTGTTGCATGTATATTCCACAACAAGTTTGTCTGGTGTTATTTAGCAAACAATATATTTGCGCCAAGACAAAAAGAAATAATAAACTGAATCATATGCGTAACTAAATTGTCTTCGTATGGCAAATATCCATTTTTTTACCACATATCTTTTACTCACTGTTTAAGTGTCCGTCGCAATCGGTTGGAAAGATTCGAAGAGACCGAGATTTTGAACTCATTTTGAAAAAGTGTTTCTAATTGTAGGCTTTATTTTGCATAAAGAATTCAAATAATTGTTGGTTTTTCATACTTCCAACTTTTTAAAAACTGTTTTGGTTTCGTACATGTTTGAAAACTTTAGTATTTTTGGGAATTTTCGGTACATGTCTTTTTTAAGCCTAAGAGTCCTTTTTTCGGTGTAAAGGATTTTGAAACAAAATTTTTTATTTATATATTAAATTTTGCCTATTTTCGCAACAATGATTTACATTTATTTTTAATATATAAAACTTGCTGGACGCTTTTTAGGTCCTGTGAATGATTCAAAATATTAGCCTTTTTTATAATTATGTATCTTATTTTTTTCGATAACTCCTCTACTCAAAACACAACGCATTAATGTGTTACTATAAAAAAAAACAATAAATTACTTTCATAAGGGAAAAGTGTTAAATTTAATATACATATACAAATAATTGCATATAGTAAATATTTTGTAGTATATGCTTAAATATTCCACAGGAGAAGAATATATAAGAACAAGGAATCTATTCTAGAATTCTCTATCTTATAATCTGTCCTTTTAACAAATTTTCCCCTTCTTTCTAGTTCTGGCACAATGCACTGTATATGTATGGGTCATCCCCTTAGTGCTCTTCCAAGACAAAAAAGAAGTACAACCACCCCTTCTTGAGCGCTACGTAGAACGTGAACAGGCCTTAAGTATGTCTAGTTGCTGTCAACAAATCATCCGTTTAATAAATTAACTCACACAATATCTTAAATATATCACGTGGAATGCCTTAATTTCTTCATTTATTATACCTATAATAACTTTATAGGTTTTGGAGAGCAGACGTATAGTATTTATATTATGATTTGTCTTTGGATATGTGGAAGTAACCAACAAGTCCGTGATCATAATTGTTTAAGGCATGACTTTGTTTGTGGCACATCATGCCAGTCATTTTTAAAATTTGATTGGACATTGATGAACATTTGATGTTATGGTTGGAAGGAAGGAAGGAAGGATGGATGAATTGTTGGATAAACTGACTGGCTGCCAACATGAATGTGTGCTGTTATGTCTGGTGTTTGAAATATGGAATGTCGATATATTATGAAAATGATCAAGAGGAAATAAAATCTATAGTCTCACCATTACATTTAGATACATAAACTCATGCAAACATACCTTTTTTGTCCATCGTTGGCATTCAATCACAATATTTTATTAGTTTTCCAACACAATCATGATGTTGTTTATTCACATGAAGACATATTTCACTTAAACTTATTGTCATTGTATTTTAGTCCACTCTACCGTTTTGGTAACTTGTGTATTTAGTCAATGGGGATGATTTTGTCTTTTAAATCCACTACAACTTTTATTTGATGTTTTTAGATGCCATACGCGGAGGCTTTTTGCAAATGCCTTTTGCATTATTATGCTTATTCAGTTATTTCAAGTAATTCGGGATTTTTCAATATCATTATCAAACAAGTAACAACGGAAATTGTCACAATTAATTGAATGTTAAGGGAAATGTAGCAGCATTTAAATTAAATGCACTGACAACAATCACAATTATTTTATTTAATATTTTTGTAAAGCCGGGCTGGCATGGGATGCCTAACTTTGCTACTTTGTTGTGTGCGCATATTTATGTATGTATGTATGTATGTTATATCACTGTATTTAAATTATAACGCTCCCGGTGAAACGATAGAGAACTATTTGACGATGTCACTTGTTCCCCTGGGAAATTCTATTGTCAATAGTTTACTTCACCTACAACATTGCACCGGTGCACAGATGGTGATTAGTGGCCACGAACATCGCGACGATCTTGTTAACCCGTATTTACCCGTTACAGTGACCGACTATCTACAAACGATTTTATTCTTCTTTTTTTTAAATTAAGCTAAATGTTTTTACAAGAAATCTACAAATTCACTTTTTGGCGTCCATTTTTCATATCCTTTAGCTTTCCAAACACACTAAACTTTATTTATCGAACCGCTCACGCATACATATGTTATATTTTATTCACTTTATTAATTAACTACATCACTTTATTTATTGAATAACTTTATTGATCTTTTAAACTATATAAAACACTTTTTAAAATTTATATTAACTGCACTTGCACTTTGGAAAATTGTTCACTTTTATGCAATTTTCCCGCCATAAATCTAATCAGCTGACAAGAACGCCAATAGAAGCTTTTTCAAGGTCCCCTTTTACAAGAACAAAATTCATACATTTTCTAGATCCCCTTTTACAAGAGCAAAATGCAATGATGGACAGGCGACAGAGTGCGAGTGGCTCAAATCCAAAAGGAAGACCTAGAAGGCCACCATATAATGATGTATGAATATATTTTACTATGTTTCTCTTCTTTTCCGCTTATGCACAACACCTTATATAGTAGATATATAAATACTCTGGATTAATCCCATTGCGACTCCCATTTCTTTTGTAAAATATTTGTAGGTGTGGCAGCTCTATCAAATAAAAAGCTTTTTAGCATATGAAAACATAGTTTGCTTACAAATACAAAAGCTTTCCCACTATTGCCGGCTTTTGACATTTCACTGCTTGGCTGTTTTGTTTGCACGGTGGAAATCAACAAAACATAATTCAAAGGAGAAGACAAGCAAAACAAAAATGTGAACAGTTTCAGGCGTCTGCGCAAGAATTGTCAAACTTTTCAACGAAGAAAAACGAAAGTCGTAAATGATTTAAAACGAAAATAATTGCAGAAGTCAGACAGAAATTGGAAAAATTTGCAAATAAAAATTATACAGTTTATCCATAAAGATAAAATTAAAAAGTTTAGCAATAAATAACACTAGTGTGTGTGTGTTAAAAAATATATTAAATAATCTAAAATTGCATTTAAATAAATTTACATAAGTGAGTGTGTGTGTGTGATACAGAATTATTGTGAAATTCGAAAAATGCTGCACTAATTGTAGCATCGGCTGTGGATATTAACAAATTACGCAAGTATCCTTTCTACAAGAAAGCAACGCACTGTGACATTTTATTACTTAAAGTTAAATATATATAATTGTGTTCATTACGCCAACATCGATTTTTTTATATATCTTGTGAAAACTGTGATTTCTTCAATAGGATTTGCAAGGTATTAGTCATCCACATTTGTTTCACATGTTCCTTGTTTTACGCAACTCATATAAAGACCTACAGACTACTCTCCTCATTTGCACTGTTCTCATTGTAACGCTTTTGGAAATTTGTTTAAAGGCAACATTAGTGTAGGTGAAAATAAGATTTACAAAAAAATTTATAAATTTAATATACATATGTACATAGTTTAAGAGCCTTGGGCCTCAATAAGAAACTAAATTGTTAACAATATTATTTAAGACGGCACGTAGAGATGCATGATGCGCAATTTGAGAAAGCATTTTGCTGGGCTAAAGATATTACTCATATTTTACTTCCATTTGCTTCTAACTGTCCAAGTTCGGTCGGGAACTTGAAAATTTTTTAGAAACAAAAAATGTACGCATAAATAACTGTTTGGCTTTAATACCGTTTTTTAACCAACTTAACAATTTGTAAAAGACACTGCCTGTTCGCCTATGTGTCACGCTATCGATCTATTCGGTCGATCGGTAACTAGCGACATGGACGAACAGAGGATAACGATATATTTTCCTTGCTAATATGATTGCCATTTCAGCTCCATTAGTGGAATATATAAAGAAATTGATCTATCTCTTACAAAAGTCAGTTGAAGAATGCTAATGAGGACTAATTTGTAAATATATTCCAACTTCAGGAGAATCCTATGCCTTTAATCAAACAATCCTAAGTGTAAATATCGTTTTCCTTTTATTCCTCCTTTCTAAGCGTTTATTTATATCATGTTATCATTTTTATTTCATTAATGTATGGTTGGTTCATCTCTTGTAGAACGGCCGTAGCATGATGCCGCACATATAATATAAAACGTGCAGTTTTATTTTAATGTATTTAGACTTCAAAATTTCAGGTAGTTTTCTATATAGCGTGTTTTGTTTCTTCTGTAAACTTTTGGAAAGATGATATACGCTATTGTGCAATTTACTTGACGATATGTACATAAGCACATATAAATTATTATGTTTTGTTCTGTTTCAATAGATAACACCAGGGTATTTATTTATGTAATTCAAAACCAACCACCAATCCTAATTTGTACGTGTTCATAATAACGACATCATAAAAGCATTGTCTTAATAAAATTCCAGCATCATTCTTATATCTAAAAGTCATTGTGTAATAGAATTTATACTTTTTATATGTATGTACATAGAAAACTATATTGTATTAACCCAATTGTGATTCACTCGGCTCACTAAAGTCATCTGTATCCTTCAAATTTATTATGTATTGAAATATTCCTATAAAGGCATACGTTATTTTAATTTTATTTATATATACATATATACATACATACTTTTGTAATTCTACTTGAGTACATATGTGTGTATGTTCTCCGATACTTGTATATAAATCTACAAGAATTTGTCCCCTTCTGCTTAAACTTTGTTGTTAATTACCACGATTTGGAGTGTTTAATAAATTGCCACTTGCAACTGCTGTTAAATATAATAATACTTATAATATAAAATAAAAACCTGATCATAGTTAAATATCATTTCTTTATTTACAAAAGCCGACTTAATATACACAACATGTGTTGTATGTAGTTTTGCTGAAGCAAAAAATAATTCTTCTTGATGAACAGTGTAATATTTTGGGCAGCTTTAAATCATGTACTTAGTATAGTATTAGTTCAGTTTGAAAGCCTAGTTTTAGGCTAAAAAAATTAGTTGTGTAAAGTCAAGTCCTATATATAATATTTATTTCGATGGTGATTAATAAACAAATTATCAAATCGCATCACACCTTAGATCTTATAGTATTATGTCAGAAATTAAAACTGTTTGGATGTCCATGTAATTTGTTTAGTGTTAATTAAGATGGTCTATTTACTTAATTTTACAAAAAAAAGTTTTTTATTACATTTTACAAAGACTAATTGTAAAGACAATTCGCTTATAACGAGTCACATCCAAACCATTTCATGCATTGCAATAATTCCGTCTTATCAATCAGACGTGTACCCAAATAAAGATGAGGAGGTTGGAATGAATCCAAAAATTTTATTAACGATAATAAACCGATAACAAATTCTCTTATAAGCTTTTCTGTTTTTGAAGCTAAATTTATATACAATTTAAGCGAAATTAACAAACAAAAATATCACTAATCACTCCTCCGTTTCTTGTTTTTTAGGACGGGCATCACACAACTTTGTGATGAACTAATTCGCAATAAATACCTCTAAAACAGTTATGCTTCATATCAATAAAAACTTTTATACTACCGGTCCCGCACTATCGGGACCGATAGTGCGGGCTTGTTTTTTTACACAATTACATGCAAAACACAAACAAATTCTAGAAATTTGTCTATGTTGCATATATAATTATTCCACAGGACAATATATATTGACATTGTGGTTTCGACACTTCTTGGTGTGGTTTCTTAACAAAAAGTAAAACTTTAAAAGTATGAAAAGAATTTAATATACATGGGACAGACTGTAAATAATCAAAAAGATGAAATTAATTAATTGGTTTTTTTTTAAATTATATATGTTGCTAGTAGAAAATTTTGTTTAATTCTGGACTAATTAATAGTAGATGAGAAACGCCACTAAATAAATAAATAAAAGGATTTAAAAAAGTATTAAGAAATTAATTTTGTTACAGCTCTTGTCAACATTGACTTTTTTGTGAATGCAAAAAGATTTATAATATAATTAAGATATGTAGAATCTATTAATTTGATATATTTTTTCATATATTTTCCAAATTTTCTACCAACAAATCATTCTCTTAAGCCTTTCAAAGCTAAATTGCAATCATTTTAAGATGAATAGGAGCATGTCTAATAGAATTTTCCTATTATCCTCAAAGGAACTAAACTAGGAACTTTCTTTTATTTTTAATCAAATGATAAATTAATTTTTGTTTGTTTTTGTTTTCTCTTTTTCTTTAAATGTTTCGAAAGATAAATATTAATTCAATTCATCGTACGCATTCATCAATCATCCACTTAGTTAACATATTGTTTAATGCTTTTAATTTGTAATTAAAAATAAAATTGATAATACATATAAAAAACTTAAAAAGGCTTTATAAATATTTTATTTTCGTAATGCTGCTTCTCTGCTGCTAATGAAAAAATTGCAAAACTACTGAAAAATATTTTTCAAACATCCCGCTAAAATGTTGCACTGAATGTAAAAACTCACAATCTTTTCTTAAGATCGACTTGTGTCAGCACCTTCATCAACAAAAGCAACACCAACATCAGCATTTTTAATACTGAAATAATGTCACAAAAAAGATATTTCCATGATGGCAATATTGTAAGTATCTTTGTGAGATATTTCATTTGTTTTGTTTCTTTTTTGTACCATAACTTTGGGCGGATTCTCGTATGTGATAAAACCAATATTGAAATATTTGGGTGCAGACTAAAGCACCACAAGATGTTGCGTGAGTTACAAAACTCAAAAGTTTTGCACGAATGGCATAATAATACTCGAATATTCGACTAAGCAAATATTAGTCGAATAATATTTTTTTGTAAAGCTTTAAATGTTAACAATGTTTCAAATATTAAAACAGCACGAAGTTTATATATAAAAAACTGAAAAATTTGCTTGAGATATTCACTCGCATACAATTTTTAAATGCAAGAATATACATACATATTAAATCGAGAAACCTTTTCAAATATTCGAATAATGTATATTCCAATACCAAATCTATTGTTGCTGAAACTGAATGCGTCAAATTTTAAATTAAACTTTTGAAAATTTATATATTTTCGCAGGAATATATCTAAAGAAAAAACTATGAAATGGGAAAATAATATCATATGACCTACTGAGATTTCGATTCTGCAATTTTAATTAAATTGTCCAAACAATTCCGAAATATACTCTTAAGAATATTTTCTTTACAATTTGAACGTATTTGTTACGATTATCACTGGATAACTGTATTAGTGCCAGAGTTTGAGGTTTATAACAAAAGAATCAAGCGTATACGATAATTTCGCCCAAAGAGTTCGATGTGCCACCAGCTGTTCTCAATGTAAAAATATTTTCAAAATAAAACAAAAAGAATCTGTTTGTACAAGTGAAAATTAATTTAGTAATTTTCGATTTACAAAGAAATATCGTTTTTTGTTTCTAGTTCAACTGCCCAATGCAGGAACAATCATTTGAATACATCTGTCCCAATTCTCCTACTGGCAGCAGTATGCCGGTAAAGAAATATTACCGCAAAGCAGCTCATAGGTAAGTGGGATTAGCGCAAATCAAATAAATAAATTACAGCGTTGCCTAAAAACAAAATTATAGTTCAACAAAATTAAAAGCATTTCAGACATGTTAAAATAGTTAAATAGTTGATTTATACAAAGTCTTTAATCCATTATTTTATGTTACCCAAATCTATAAAAAAAATATTATATCCAAAAACAAGTTAAAATTTGCTTAATATATATTGTTAAATTTTTCTTTAACATTTTAATTGATATTAATCGTACGAATTTGTTTTCTCAAAATATCCTAAACAATCCACATGCCTAATAAAAATAAATGTTAATGAAAATTAATTAGTTTCCTTATATTTTGTACGTGCATAAATCTTACAAATTATGTTTAAAATACAAACATTTTTATGTTCTTTATTATTATCAATTTATATCAATTCTACCGATCTGAACTTTGTCCCTTGCCGGGTGGTATTAATGCAGTTTGTGTGAGTAGTGGTGTGATTAAATGTTTTGATTTTCTTAATAAACAACTGCGTTGATGAAGACAACAACAAAAAAACTCGGGCGATTATTTTGTTAATATTTGTTAGGCAGTGAACGTACTTATGATCAACTCCACTGTTGGCTGTAAGAAAGTGAAATGAAATTAAAATCCTAAAATCCACTTGACTGTGAACTTAACAGATTTCGATGTGAGAACGAATGTGACATAATACACATAATAATTGGATTTAATATAGCAAAAAAAATAGTTCGATATAAACATTGACTTCCATTATTGTCAATTTATATTTTCAGTTTTAGGCCTCTAATTAACAAAAAATTATGTCGAACTATTATATTAGTTAGATATAAATAAGTCAAAGAGCAACTGTTGTCTTCGAGGACAATGGGCACTCTTCATTTTCAATGTGAAACAAAAGTTTCACTAATGCAAAAAAATCATTTTCGACATAATGATGTTTATGAAATATGAAATCAATATCAAATCAATATCAAAAAAATAAAACTTTTCTTCTGCGAATATTCTGCTCCACAGCCTGTTGGAAGTAATTAGCTGCTGTCCACAAGGAGTAGGTATTGTGGCCATTGTCTTTATATGACGCTGACAAATATTTTCAGAATAAAGAAAAATAAAGCTCATTACTGAACAAAAAATTCAGAAAAATGGGACACAGGTATTAAAAAAAAACAAAAACGTGTTAACATCAGGTTGATACAGTTCTCGAATTGTTTTTCACAATAAAATTTGTGTAAATAGGAACTGTTATCACAGTCAACCAAGCCACCTAAACAGTGGTGATAAACACAATATACACATGAGCACTGAAGATGAAAGTGTTGCGACTTTCGAAAACAGCTGTTCTGCTCTGCTGTGTAAGTTGAATAAAACTGATGTTGACTTTCCTGTGTTCCTAGGAATATTTATCATCATGTCTTTCTGAGATTTTAACTAAGTTAGAACAATTAGCCTATATAAATATTAATAAAGCTCATTACTTTTTTCTCTAAAAAAGAAAACGCCGCAAGATTGATGCAGAGCTAATAGCTTATCAGCATTGTAGTATTGTAGGGGTTCCCAAGGCTCGACCGTAAAAGGCATATAATTTCACGTCTTATCATTATTAGTCCGTTTTATTTTGTTTTGGAAACAGAAATTCTTTTGATTTTTTAATAAATAAAAAAAAGACAACAACTTATTTTGAAGTCATATACATGTTTATATTCAAATTGATAATCGTCGGCATTCAAGTAGCTGAGCAATCAATTTTTATTATATTTTTTATGTTATTTTTTATTATATATATAAATATACATATATGTATGTACATATATGTATTTATTTTTTGTTAATGCCTAAACTAATTAATTGCATTAGAAATAAATATTTCATATTGAGGCTAAATATAAATATTTTCAAAAGATAAGAGGCTTCGTCTTGAAGTGTTATTGCATTTCTAAGCACTTATTAATGATACGTGGATTTTGAATTACTTGTTTTATATTCTTTTAATACATTATTTGAACTTGTAAATGCTAAATCTATAAAGAAAAAATGTGATAATAACAAAAATTAATAATGCTGTGTAAGTTGAATAAAACTGATGTTGACTTCCTTTGTGCCTAGGAATATTTATCATCATGTCTTTTTGAGATTTTAACTAAGTTAGAACAATTAGCCTATAACAATATTAATATAGCAAAAATAAAATGTTCATAAAATAAACAAATCACAAAAATTAATATACTTGTGTGTATTAGACAAAAGATCTGTAGGGGAGTTAAGTTTTTCGCAATTGATATTTATAAAATAAAGTGTACACGAACAGAGAAAACAACTAACAAGCTTTGAAGTTTTAATATTTCAAATTGTTTCGCTATGCTATATGGAAGATAAATCAATATATTTCAAAATTCTTACACAATATATGATGTTGCTGCTAGGATTTCAGCAAAAGCTTCGTGCAGTAGTTGAAGCATTTTCAAATATTGTGATATATTGAACACATTTTGTTGGCCAAACATGAAAAATAGTACAAGCAATTGCAAAAATTCCCAAACTGCTTTTTCAACACTAATTGTTGGTTTTTTCTTCAATTTACAAATCTTTTCTTTACCTTTTCAATATGTCATATCTAATTTTGTGGCACACTTTTGGTCATCTTATTATTTAAAATTATAAATGAAACATACATGGTTTGAAAGGTATTTTTCTATAGATATGCACAACAAATTATAAATTCGAAACCTAAAACTAGAAAACGCCTTAAATTAGCTTGAAGGGTAAAAGGTAGCTCATTCTATTTCGCTTTTACTTCTTACTTACACACACGTACACACTTGTATTGAACTTATTCTTTGTAATTCATTTGTCATTTGTATTTGCTGTTGTTTAATACGAACTGAGCCAAATTTTAAAAGAGCATTTTACAATACCCTCAGTTCGGTAACGTAGCAAAGATTCGCTAGCAATATGAAGATTAAAAGATGCAAGAAAAAAATTTTAATGCGTCATGTTTTTTTTTTTTTCCAATATAATAATAAAAAATATCACATCAACAAAAAGAGAGAACCTAAACCTGACTGTACGATAAAATTATAATTAAAACAGTTATAAATTATAAAAAGAAAACAGGTCGAGTTTTAGTAAAAGATTAATACAAAAATAAATTATTAAAAATGACGCAATAGAACCAACAGTCTAATCATCTAAAATCTACGTTTCTCTTCGTCCGATTGACGGCGAGGAAGGTAAACAAAGAAAATCAAATATAATAATTAAAAAATAAATATTAAAATAACTGATAGATAAAGTGAAATTCATATTCCTTTTCGTAAGAAAGAAGAGAAAGTGATTTTTTATTCAATTCCCATTAATTCAATTGGGCCCTGCTACACCTTCAATATATTTTTGATATTTGGATCGCGATCCAGGCAGGGTTAATATATATCGCCTCAGAATTTATATTGGTTCTCCGATGCGCTGTTGTTTTACTCAACAAAAAAGTAAAGAAAGACCACATGAACACGTAAAATTTATTTGTATATTGCTTAAAGTAAAAAATATAAGTCGGGTTAGAAATTGGTAAAAAAAATTTGTAACAGTGACTATCGAACAAAGTTTTTATTTTCCCTAAAAAAAATTTTAAGATACTTTCTGTACAATAAAAATTTTTTAACAAGAAATCAAATTCTTAGTCCCCTTTCACACACATCAAGTTTGACTCATCAAGTCTTGAGTTTATAGAAGAATGGAGAGAAGAGAATGAAAAGGGGTACAAACCTGACTGTACCATCAAGTTTTAGTAAACTTCTCACTTGAAGTTGGCTGCAGCATATCAAAAAGCATATAAAGTTGAAAGCAGAGACAATGAAACTTGATGAAACAATATGTTTGTGTATGAAAATGAATGCAGGTTTAAAAGAAAACTAAAGAAAAACTGATCAAGTAAACCTGATGTGTGTGAAATAGGACTTAATTCCATGAAATGTTATTCCCCTCGAAGGCAAACATGTTATTGTTAATCTCAACAATGTTTTTCTCTATCACAGTAAATGTAAAAACAGAAAGAAGGTTAAAAAATTAAATGCCAAAGAAATTTTTGTTTGAATCTCTAACCGTTTATAATATTTTAAAATAAAATAAATTGACTATTTTTTTAAAAATCCAACGAAAAAACTAATTACAACAAAATAAACTGTATAATGGGCCCAATTTTGTAAATCACTTTGCTTGAGTGAATTTGATATGTACACAAAAAAAATTATATTATTTTGCACATAAATTTTGAAAATTTTTATAGACAAACTAAAGCATTGAATTTCTGTACGTTTGTTCGGCGAACCAATCGTGTACAAAAATAAAATGAATATTTTAATATTTTGGAAAATTTTTTTGTTTTTCTATAAATATTATGAAGGCAATGCCACAGCTTGTATTTAACATAAATTTTATATAATTAATAGTACAATGACAATATGTCAAATAGCAAATTTGTTAACGGCTAAATTTTGCAAACTAAGTTTCGAATTATTAGAAGAACTATTTACATGTTTCGTTCCGCTGTAAAAATCAGGTGAATAAATCAAAAGCAAGAAGTGAAAAAGCACGCGGTTAAAATATCGTTCATGATAAGGGAAATTTTATTTTAGCATGAAGTTTTTAGCGAAGGATTTTTTCACGGTTACAAATTTAGAAAAAGGGAAACATTTGTAGAGAAAAATTACTCTCATGAATTAAACAACGATTTTGTATATGACAAAGATGAAATCAAATTTTTAATTTCGCCTCTACCAACATATTACAAATGTAATAAGTAGCTGTATTTAGTTGGGAACGACTGCGTGTCATTTCACGTTAATTTTGGTTTGTAAACAAACCGTCAATTCCCCATCTCTCGATTTGATGTACCGAAATATTCTTTTCTTATTAAATTTAATGAAAGAGTGTTTCAGTAAATTTTGCGCTGTTATCTTTTTTTTTTTTAAATAAAATTAATCAATGTGAGTGAGTTTTTGAAATGGCAATAAAAATATATTTTGAGACTTGCAGGCAGTATTTTTCCACATGCTGCACCGCACGTCATCATGACCCTTAACTTATTCTTCATATTGTAGAAATTCCGACGAGCAGCAATTTTTATAATATAACAAGGGAAATTTTGAAATATTAAGTAAACCTTATCGTTCGTCGTCCAAATTAAAAATGTGTTATCTGTATTAAGCAAAAAGCATTTCTTTGACCCAAATTTGTAAAACACAACTTTTTTTTATACGTTTTTAATTGAAAAAAAGTTTTTGACTTAATATATTGTCGTGCAGATATAAAACGGCCTTGTTGAAAGGAATACTAACGTGGAAGTTTCATAGTAAAATATTATAAAAAGTCTTCAAAATTATTTTGTGCTAATTGTAAAGCACTGACTAATTTTTATTAACAATACATTTTTTAATTATAAATAAGAAAATTAAAATAATTCGGATAACAACAATTTGATTAAAATTGTTAAATGTTGCACATTTAGTGTGTTCAAAATCGCCATTCTAGCAATACTGTCAGCTGTTAAATATGTATCTGTCAGCTGATGAAAAGTTTGTGATTCACGAATATGACTGACTTGAAAATTAAATAACTTGTAAAAATACTTAAAAGTTATTTTCTCAGCTTTCTTAGCAATTGGGTCTGTGTTATGAGTCATTATAGAGGATTTTTTTGCACGTACATCCACGAAAGGCCATATCACGCAATAATTATTGTCGTCTGACACATCACAAGGCCGCATTTAATCTCATTTAATGCTACAACAACAGGCTGATATATCCAACAAAATTGTCTACAGCTCTTTCCGAACGACTACTGCGTCCATCCAGAGGCGATCACTTAAATATTGATCTTGTATATCGAGCGTAATTCAGGTTTTATCGAAATAATGTTACAACGTGTATGTTCTGTTCATATTCACTTATGAAACCGTAAAATGGATAACCCGTTACAATGAACATTTTTGTCGTGCTTTTAGAAACTTTCCATCCAAGTGAAGAGCACTTAGTTATTTTAATATTTCTATGGTTTTGACGACATTATCGTTGAAAAGATAAACAAATGAAAGACGCGCTTATCTACTACCCAATTCCAAACATTAAAGAGAAAATAAACAAAAACTATAACAAAAAAACTCTACAGCGAGTATAATAATTTTGTTGAATTTTAAAAGACTCATGCAGAGAGTTTATCAAATATATAGTGACTTCTAGAGTGACCAGATTATTGAGGAAAATTTAAAAACAATAATTTGCATATTTAGTTGAGACCATGATTAGTCAGTCACACGAGCTGTCTGATTAAAAATAAAACCTACTAAGTTCAGAAAGTGCGCTGGTGTAGCTAAAAATTTGAAATGGAAATCAGTTTTAGCAAATCTGCGATCTGGATGATATTATGAAGAATTTCAAAAAATTATGTAGAAATTCAGAGTTGCATTCTGTCGGGTTTCGTTTAAAAAAGGCGTAAAAAAATTATTTGCTTGAGTTATACCATTTTATTAACTCTTTATAAATGCAGCTGCACCATATACACAGAGAAATTAAATGTATTTAAAATTTATTTTAAGAAAATTTTGTATAAACAAATTTTAATGAAATACATATCAAACACATTTTGAATGTTATGAATGTGGGCGTAAATTTCAAACAATTAAATATTTTCAATTAATAATTTGGAGGCATTCAAAAATATACACGAGTTTTGATGATGCAAGTGCAGCGGCTTTCCAAAACAGCGGTTCTGTTGTGTTGTACATGTTGAATAATTAAATTGCTTGTGACTTTCTCCTATGACTTGCAATATTCATCGTATCTCTCTTAATTAATATCATAGGAATTTATTAAGTTTATAGTTCTTGGGTGCCATCTGGCCGTACCGCTCTCTGATATATCGTCAGTTAATGAGCAATTTCAAAATCAAACGAAGAGTAAAACAATTGAAGAGTAGTTACTGCAACAACAAAAAATAAAATAAAAATACTCACTTGTTTTGTTATTCATTCGTTTTGACGCCAGCGTTGTAAAACTACAAGTTTTTATCTTGTTTTAAATAATTGTTCATGTTGTTGTTTTTGTTTTTGTTTTATTGGTGGGTAAAGCTTATTTTATTTATTGTTTTATTTCATGGTTTTTTATTTGTTTTTGTGAAACAACAGCATTTGGCACACACTTTGGGGGCCCACGATCAGTTGTACCCAGTACGTTGACCGGTGTTGATCGTAGAATCGTAGCATACGTTGAACATTTTTAATTGCATTTTTCTTTTAATTATTTGTGTACGTGTATATTTTTGTTTTTAAACAACAAACAAATCGTCAGTGAATCTTGTGTTTGCAAAACCAAAATCAATACTGTGGATTTTAATCATAATCTTTTTTTATTTTTCCTATTAATAACATTCCATATTAATAAAAAAAAAAAAATTTTCTGCACCAACCAGAAAAACAAGGCTGGTTGGACTGCTGTCTGCACACTTGCTTGCGTAAACTGAAGTGTTATTGTTGTTGTTAATTGTGCTCTTTTGTTTCGATTACTATTGAAATCGTTATTGAACGTGTGTGTTTTGAATTATTTAGTAATCGTTGTTTATTTCTGGATGCTACATGAAATTTTACTTAAATAGTTTCATACGACATGTTAATGAAAAGAAATACATGCATACGTACATACTACCATGCATACGTACATACATACGTGTATATGTGTATGTATGCATGCATTCATACAGAAATAAAATATGAACACATTTTGGAGTGTGTAATTACTGCAATTTTTAGCCTCAAAGCTAAAAATAGGAACTGTTTGCTTAAACAAAAAAACATAAATAAAAGTTGGTTGGCTGGCTGGCTGTGCTGCATAAGTATTTTAATAATATTTTAATAAAGATCAGCGCACAGTAGGACGATCGTGGAATAAATGTTGAATATATGTTGTTTATGAAGTTTTACTTTTAGCGTCCCGTTAGGAAAATATAAAAAATCCAGAAAGACATTGGTTTTACCTCGTTTAATAAAAAATCGCTTAGACCTCTGAGGAAGATTCCCTCAACAATTCTGAGACTTCGTAACCAAACTGGTAGCGTTCTGAAGATCGTTTCTCAACTTAAATCTACGATTTCAGTGGTTTTTTAGAATAACTTTTAAATGGCTTTACCGATCGATTTCATAAATTAATCAGCTCTTGATAGTTAAAAAGCACATCGGTCACCATGAATCGGCTAAAAACCGGTTTATCCTTTCGTAAGCTATCATGATCAAAATAATTCGAAAAAGTTATTACCTTATAAAGTAAGTTTTCTTGATTCTTTTGTAGTAATCGAATACTACATCAATCACCGCTAATCACGGGCGAACCGTGCAAGTAACTTCGTACTGCAGCTACTTGTCGTAATGAAAGGGAACATATAATTATCTCTTTCTTTTTCATAGAAAAAAAAAACAAAAATGCGAACCCATAGTGAAATCACATATGCGGTGGAAGCCCGATGACAGCTTTTTGCTCACCCATTGTGTGGCTGCATCGAAGTCAAGTTCTTGTGTACAACAAGTGATCGTTGTGTTTGCATCTACAAACACAACGTTGTTTGCAATTGTCCATGTGTACAGTTGAAATGCTATAATATAGGACGTGGACCATGACTTGACACAAACAACAATTGTTTTTGATTTTATTTTTATTGAACATTTTTATTTTGCTATATTAATATTTATATAGGCTAATTGTTCTAACTTAGTTAAAATCTCAGAAAGACATGATGATAAATATTCCTAGGCACAAAGGAAGTCAACATCAGTTTTATTCAACTTACACAGCAGAGCAGAACAGCTGTTTTCGAAAGTCGCTACACTTTCAGACATGAAGAAAATAATCAAATGGTAACACAGGTATCATAACACACAAGTGTTAACATCAGGTTGATACAGTTCTCGGATTGTTTCTCACAATAAAATTTGTGTAAATAGAAAACTGTTATCACATTCAACTAAGCCACCTAAACAGTGGTGATAAACACAATATACACATGAGCACTGAAGATGAAAGTGTAGCGACTTTCGAAAACAGCTGTTCTGCTTTGCTGTGTAAGTTGAATAAAACTGATGTTGACTTCCTTTGTGCCTAGGAATATTTATCATCATGTCTTTCTGAGATTTTAACTAAGTAAGAACAATTAGCCTATATAAATATTAATACAACAATTGTTTTTGTTGCTGTAATATTACAATTGTTGCCGTAGTGATGTCACCTGTTTATTCGATCATATGTAAACCGGGACTGAGCACTATTATATGAAATGAATAAATGAAATATTTTCGTTTGGTAGGCTCACGAGGCCTCTCGCAAACACTCAAGTGGAGTCTAGATGATTTCGTTTTGATAGAATATTCCACTCGTCAGTGTTGGTGTATCGTACATGTGCTGAGGAATTTAATCAGGCCACTGAGAGCGATATTTTGTAAATTTAAAGGGTCATCTGAAAACATGTTGGTGCTCTCTACTAAAAGTTTGTTATTTTTATTATTTTAATAGTAGTTTATGCAAAATAATGTACAAACATGTTTCGCCTGTGCGTTAAATTCGGAGACACGTTTGAAACACATAAATATTCACGTGTTAGCCACTGTGTAAATTTTTAAACGAATTATGTATAATCGCACGCTAATCTGTGCACATGAGCGCATTATATGTCGTGAGTTAATAACCCGCAAAAAAGATTTTCTTACTCTGTAAAATATAATCGCTTAGAGCACATTTCTGTACTTGTCATTCAAACAGTTTCTTTTTTTTGTGTCTTGTCAGAACCATGTTTTGTGACAGATAAAAATAGAACACGCTCTAATTGTGTAATATTATATATGACGTACAAAATTACATGTACATGCACATGTAAACATATATGTTCATATGTATGGATATATACATGCCAGTACGTGTTTCACGTGAACTGAAAATTTAGTTGCTTTAGATTTCACGCAATAAGTACTGACAAATGACAGGAGAAATGTATTTTGCAAATAATATTTTTTTTTTAATTGTGTCCAGAAATTTATTAAATTTTTTTTTCAAATATTAAAATAAAAAATAAAAATATGGACAATCTTCCTAATTGGATTCCAATAAGAATATTTCAAGTTCTAGCAAGAACAATTCTAAGGGATTATAATACGAATAATTCCAACTGTCCACAGTAGGACGATCGTGGAATAAATGTTGAATATATGTTTTTTATGAAGTTTTACTTTTAGCTTCCCGTTAGGAAAATTTAAAAAATCCAGAAAGACATTGGTTTTACCTCGTTTAATAAAAAATCGCTTAGAGCTCTGAGGAAGATTCCCACAACAATTCTGAGACCCCGTAACCATTTCTGCTTATAGATATGGGCGCTTGTGTGTAAGACTCGCTTGTAACTTTTAAACGGATGAATCGAATCTAACCAAACTGGTAGCGTTCTGAAGATCGTTTCTCAACTTAAATCTACGATTTCAGTGGTTTTTTAGAATAACTTTTAAATGGCTTTACCGATCGATTTCATAAATTAATCAGCTCTTGATAGTTAAAAGCACATCGGTCACCATGAATCGAGTAAAAACCGGAAATAATTCTTATTTGGATTATTCTGATAAGAATAATGCTAATTACAGTCCAATCGGTATAATTCCAAATTCTAATAAGACCAACTGGATGTAGTAAGAATATTGGAAATAAGAATTTTATTTGGGAAATTTTAAAAGAAAGATTTTTCCCAGAATTTAAAATCATAGCTATACCAATATTATGAAATATTATGTGGGTTTTGTTGCACAGTGTTATTAAAAAATAATAATATAATTAACCATACAAATATTTTACAAACAAAATAATGAATTCTTAAGAATTTCACAAAAATATATTCAAGTCATAAAATATTTCAAATAGCTACTGTGCGAAATTGCCAATAAAAAATATTTTTTATTGCATTTGAATAATGACATCATATTTATAATGATAAAATATTCTCAAAGTTAATTAATTTATGCTCTTAATTGCCAGCAAAATTAAGTAGACGTTATTCTACAATAAAATCGCAAAAAAAAATATATATTTTGGCTTCCAAAAAAAAGCAAAAATATAAACTGCAATTACTTGGAGATAATTTTAAAATAACTCATAATTTTTCCCAGAAAGAAAAAGTACAGAAAACTAAAACCGATATGACATTTTAAGTTTATAAAATACAGAAGCATCTTCTTTTCACAATATTTGTAATTTGCTCATGGAACGATTGGCCAGCAGAGTGGGGTTAAGAAAAAAAAAAGAAGGTTCTCACACTTCTGCCATTCTCCTGCTAAGAAACACGAGTAATAAAAGTTGCAATCAGCCAAGTTTATACAACAACTAACTCATGGTGTAAATATGGTAATAAGACAGAGGGATTTGTAAATAACTTTTTACTACACTTCCCCTCGTACGTCGCAATATCTGTTTGTAAACACACAAGAAAGAAGAAAAAACAGTATCAAAACTTTGCAGATGATATCTTACGAATACAAATGCTATTTGCAACGGAATATGTTGTATATTTGATAAGAAAAAGAGCAACATTTATTGCATTAATGTCAAAATTAAAGAACGTGTTTAGTGTTACAATGGCTGATTTAGTTTGGGGCAGAAATATGCAGATGAAATTTTAAAATCTTTTTAAATTTTTTTTTTTCGTAAAATTAACGCCGAAATACGCTTCGCTTGGGTTGGGACACAACATGTTTTAAGTATTTTTGCCGATAATGTAAAGAAGTTGGGCCTAATTGCCAGGTCAATGCTTAACTAGAATAAAGATATGTTGGCCTCCCAAAACAGATGAATTCAACTTATGCATAATATCAAGTGCGACTTAAGTTTACTTTTAAAATTATTGATCCGTAAATTTTTGGAAAATAAATTTTAAAGTTTATTGTTTATGTTTTTTTGTTTAGAAAATTGTAATTCCCTGAAGATGACCAACAGAGTTGGTCGAAATATCGGAGAAATAAATATATATTAAAAGAAAAATTTTATTATTATTTTATTATATAAAAAAGACCGAAAAGGACATCACAAACAAAACAAATTTATTCATAAAGGTCTACAACAAAACATATTCATTTTAAAAAATTAATTAAAGTACAGCAACTAATTCAGTGTGTGTTAGATGTGCGTATGCAAATAGCGTCAGCTAAACTTCGAAACACCGTAACAGATGAACATTTCAAAATAAATTTCAGATTTATCGTCATAATCAATCAAGAAGTTTATTTAAATTTTTTTTATCCATTACGGCCTTTTGGATTTCAGGTGGCGCTATACTACAACATATTAACTCAAAGCTAAACTCCTAGTTTATAATCTGAACTGTGGGGAAGATGTGGCCTAAATATTTTCTATATCTTATGTTAAATTTCGAACACAAAAAAGTTTCTAAATTACGAAATTTTATTCGACTTTATTTTTCTTTATGTGTCAGCGGCCGGTCTATGATAAGTCCCGATAAAAAATAAATGAATCTTTGGGAAATGGAATTCCTTTTATTTATTTCTCAGAAAATTGCATTTTCTTCTAAATCACATGATTTTTATTTTCATAAGTTGAATTTTTACTTTTCAAAATGTTTTATTTTGCAAAATACTGGCAAATAGAAGGTTGCTGACAAAAATTTAGCCCCTTCTAAGAAATTTAAAAAAAAATCGATTTTTTGAATAGAAGAACCCCTTATGAAATTTTCGATATAATAGGTTTCGATATAACAGTTGTTTGATTAATCGATTTATTTTGAAGAATTAATTTGCTCTTTTACTTGTGTTTTCTTTGAATATGAAAAAGAAAATGTTCTGTGCAAAAGCATATTATCGATTAATCGATTAGTCGAATTATTCGCTTATCGAATATAAGCACTTTTAAAATATTCGGTATATTAATCATCCAAAATTAATCGATATCAAATTGCTACCTCTCCAACGTCTAGAATAAATGAAAGAATCTATTCTAAATTAAGTTTCATCAAAAGAAAAGAAAAAATCATAAACATTTAAACTTTAAAATCTTTTTGAAAGATTAATTTAATTTTGATGATATTTTATATATTTAAAAATTTTTCCTCCTTTTGTTTTCATAAAATCTTTAAGTTGGAAAATTTCATTTTTGTCTCATATTTAAAGTAAAACAAAAATAAAATTATTTCATTAACCGAATAGTATTGAATTAATCGATTACCACTCGATTAAATACCACCGCGCGATTAATCGATTTATACAAAACCTCGTTAAATTGAATAACCTTATAGCTAATGATATGCAAAACTATATTCGTTGTCCAATTAAATTGAATTCTGTAGCGTGATGGACAAAAGGATTTATCAAATTGTTAAATTAAAACCGTTTCTAATCCGGCAAATGTTCGATTTTTCGATTGTGTTTCTATCAACTGATCGTTATGATATTTTTGATATATATTCAGCATAGAATCCATGTGAATTATCTCATCAAGATTATTTATTGTGTTTGTTTTAATAGGACAACAAATTATTTTCAAAAATAAAATTAATGTAAATAAAAAATAAAAAAAGTGAGTCGCATTAAAATATGTGTTGGTAAATATAGCAAAATTGTTTTCAAAATAAAATAAAAAGTTTTTTAAAGAAAGAAAAGTGAGTAAGTGAACAGCAAACAGCTTGAAATATTAAATAAAAAGTTAACAAAAGAGAATTACTTCAAGATTAATGGAAAGACCACAAAAAAAAAAAAGACTGACGTTTGTTTATTTAAGGGAAACAGATTCAAATTCATATCATAGAGAGCGATTTGAAATTATCTCTTTGAGTAAACGAAGAGCTTCAGAATCATTTACTTAAAAGATTGATAAGAATAATTCAAAATAACTGAGAGATAGATACAGCGCGTTGTTGTTGCTGTTGTGATCTGCTTGATAGTGTGAGTGAGTATTGTTTGCGCTACTGATAAGATAGGAAATATTTCCAGTAAAAAATAAAGAAAAAATTGGAATTAATAAACACACGGTTGTTTTGCACACAAACATGGCAACAACAACAGCAACAACAACTTGAACGCATAATTAAGACGTACTCGTATCTTGGAAAAATTTGTCAGCCCATAATATATAATTGAGAAAAAAAAAAGTATATTTTATTTATTAAACTTCATATTCACTGGCAGTCGCAAACAGACATTCATGCCTAACAAACGTCGTTTAATTGAAAATTAAAATAAAAATATACTCGTTGCGTTTAAAAAAATTTTTCAAAATCATGCCAGAAATATCTCAAGACACATTTGAAATTCTAAATCCCGGCTTGCCGCCGATCTCATCGCTAACTCTACGTTCTCGTTCAAATTCAAATTCAAATTCTTTAGGTGCCCATAAACAATTTCCAACAAAAGCTTTTGCAATACAAACAGAAACAACAAACGATTCCAACACAAATCATTTAGAAACAGAAAAGCCGCTCGAAATTTCAAAAAACATGGCGAATGCGGATAAAAAACAACATCAGCTGGATCAACAATCCATTATAAATGGCCTCTCAGCAATCGATACAGTATCGCACAGTTATAAAAGAGTATTAGATCACAGGTAAATATAAATGAAAGATAAATATTTGAAATAAAAATCATTGCGTTTTATATTTAAAATTAATTTATTTATCTAAAAACCAATTGAGTTGTCCACAATTAATTGCTGACGGAGTTGTGAAATTTCGGATGAGTAATGAAATAAATTAATGTGATTGCGAGTGTAATAAATTTAGACATAAAAATTTATTTATAAGTTTATTGCAATAAGGCCAAGGCAAAATATTGTGAATTTGTTAAAATTTGGAAATAGTTGTAATTGCTTGAGTTTATAAAACCATAAAACTTTTTTTATTTTTATGTGAATTGTGGAGATTAATTTTTCTGAAAGTGTTAAAAAAAATTATAGTGAGAATTATGAGGGATTAATAAACTAATTTTTTGACATATTGTCATTTATTAACAATTCAATTGAGATTCTATTTTTCATTTTGCCTTATAAATACTTTCATTGTTATCCAAGGGATTTCTAATTGTATAAAGGTATAGAAAAATAAAATAGAGTCATATCGAATAAAAGTTGTTTGTTGGGTTTGGTTTGTATAAGTTTCATAGCCTGCTGCACTTATTATAATGTGATTTTTTGAAATCGTTTGTGAATTTTTATAGTTAATTTATTTAACATAATTCTCAGATGGTTTTTGGAAGTCTTTTAATAAGTTGAGAAGTTTGAAACTTTGCAAAACTGTGGTTGAAGTCTACTGACGATTTGGTAAGAAGCGCCAATGAAATGCATATAGACATTGCTTAACCACCCAACAAATAAATTTCATATTATAATTATGAGGGATTTTAACCAGTTTCCATGCGCATATCAATCATCGAGTACGACTAGCCTATTCATTATAATTTGTTTGGCCGATTCGAACCGGTAGATTTCTAATCTGGCGAATATTCGATTTTTTGGTTGCGTTTCTATCAATTGATCGTCATGATCGTTTTCATATATATTCAGCATGGAATCCATGTGAATTATCTCATCAAGATTATTTATTGTGTGTGTTTTAATAGGACCACAAATTGTTATATTCAAAAATAAAATAAAAAGTGAACTCTGGTAGATTTCAAGACATCTCAAAAAATCTAAAACGACGCACCTTTCAAAGTAGTTTTTTTGAACAAGTTTTAAGTGGCTTGACCGATCGACTTCACAAACTAATCAGCTCGTGATATTTCAAAACCACGTCCTTTACCTTAAATCGGTACAAATCGGTTAATCCGTTCGTGAGATATCGTGAACGACAACTACGAAATTATATATCCGATCCGATTAGTGTTCTCGATTATTCTATAGTAATCGAAAACTACATCACATGGGAATTAAAATAATAGTGTTCAGTTACAGGGATGGCCGTATTCTAAAGTTTTCTACCGAGCACAAGACATTGAGAAGCGACAAGTTTCCCTTCGAAATAATCATAATTGGGCTGAATATGCATAAAAGCATTATAGTGGGAACTGCAAAATGAAACGTATCAAAAACAAATTAAAAAATTATTATCAAAACGGTTTTAGCAAACACTTGATCGTCTTTAATCGTTTTCAAATCATTTTCTTGTCTAAATCGTTTTTCATCAAAAACCTAAATGTATCGCTGTACGAAACGTAAAACTTTTCGAATACAGACCATGTAAAATTTATATACAATTATCGAATGTTTTTTCGGTGCGTGGAAGCTATCGATAAGTACGGTGTGACAGCTGACTGTATGTGAAACTGTATGTCAGTACCACGGTTGCCACTCTAAATTTTTCTTTGGGACCAAAATCCATCAAAAAAAAGAACCAAAATAAAAAAAGAGAACCAATTTTTTCAATTTTATTTGTATACCAGCATAATACAATACTTTTTACACTGAAGTCAAATTGTCAATTTCTGACTTGTAAACAAAAGTAACAATTGATCAGTGTTGCCAATATAGCTTTTTGATTTACCACTGTGGGTAGGTAATAATCGATTACTATCAAGTGTTGTAAACGAATCAAATCTTTTACTTTATGTGAAGAGTAATAATTTTCGTAAATACATTTTTACAGGCATGATAAATCTTTCAAAATTTGTTTATATTATAATCGTTAACTTTTTTTTTTGTTTTAACAACAATTTTTGGTTCAATTGTACCACAGTGCCAACTGTGGTCAGTACAGTATGTCGCCTTCATTAACGTTTGGCAAGTCGTTGTGAACGGCAAAACTACACTTCCAGGTTGTGGAAATTCACTTTGAAGAAAATAAGTTTCTTTGCGAAGCTCTTTTATTAAAAAATGATCTTTTTTTTTTTTTGTTAGTGATGAAACTCATTTCGCATTAAATGTTCACGTTAATATGGCAACCTGCTTATTTGTTATCCTTCAAATTTGACTGCCTGGAGCGGTTTTAAAATATTTTGTACTTCAAGAATTTTCATCTTTTATATATTGCACTAGAATATATTTTGAACTGTGAAATTTATTATTATGAATTAAAACGAAAATGCGAAACGAAATTGACAGAAACTCATCGCAGATCTCGTTTTGGCTTTGCCTGCGAGTCAACTTTCCATTTCCATAAATTATTATTTACGGCAACATCCTTGCAGCTTCTGAAATCAACTGCGAAGCAAAATACTGGCTACATCTTTAATAAATCTGTTTTACACGACATTAACATTATTTTGCGTTTCTTTGTTTAAAAAGATTTTCAAATACAGGGTGACCAAACATGAGCGATGGGTCTTAAGCTCATTATAAATGTGTATTTGAGACATAATTATTTTTAATGTTGATTTCTTTTCTAAAAAATAATGCAACATTTTTTGCACTTTTTAATAATAAATGACAGTATTCTGTCATGTGGATATTGAGAATTTATTAAAAATTAATCCAAAATCTTACGAGCAATAATAAATGATTTAAGAAAGACTCTTCTGAACTGGCACTTTATAGAAAAAAGGGGAAAAAATGTTACATGTTTTCCAGAAAAGAAAACGCCATTAGTAATTATTTTTAAATAATTGAATTATGAAAAACAATATCTCGGCCATGGCTGTTCTTCCCCAGAACATTTTCCATAAACTTTCGCAAAACTTCAGGGGCTACTCTTTTTGATTTCTTCGCCTACATTATTTTTTGGATTCCTGGATGATTTTAGACTTATTAATATACACCCTTCTTTTTAAATAACCCCAAAGAAAACGCCACTCGCAGTGGGCGCTCTGGGGTTCCATTCTTTTGGAACCATACTTTTTGAGAGTTTTCCACGGCTGGTGTGAAAAATGCTGTCAACATTGTCCGATATATAAGACTTCAGTTCCAAAAAGAGTTTCCCGCAAAAGGTAGAGTGAAAACACTCGGAGGCCTTAAAGGCCCATTATGATGCCCAGAGGACTATAACCTACAAAATGCTAAGAAGTACTGGCGCCTGAGAATCATCACAAAGACCGAGAAGGGAAGAGAGTGGTGTATCCCTGCAACAGTCTAAATTCTGCAGGAAACGCCAGTGTGCAAAAAATGCTGTACTGACTCCTCTTCTTCATTGAAGCAACTCCTGCATCGACCTTCGTGAGGAAAATTTTTGCCATGTGCCCGATCTCACACAGCCTTCCATGGCTGCTACCAACAGTGATAGCAATTTTTTTAATTTGTTTAGCCCTACCACCGGTAAGTGGGGGCCATAGAGTTTGGAATACCGTTGGTATTTGTTGACCGCCTGATGGTCGCGTTCCTCTCTCTGCCCACTCTCTAATAATATTTATTAGCTCAACTGAGAGAATATCATATCCCTTCGTGAGACTTGTTTCATTCAGGACAGAAACTGCTCTTGCGCAGTCGTCCTTCATTTCATATCAAGCATCTTGACGTCATGTCAACCGGCAAATTGAATGTAATTCTCTCCGTATTACCTTAAAATAAATAAAACATATTTTCATATATTGTAATTCTCTCCGTTGAACTGCTCTTGGACCTTCCGTAGGCCCTATCCTGCAGTTTTGCCTATTAACGAACTCATTTAATTGGAAGTGGTCTTCTTTGCTCATGATAAAATTATAAATAAAATCATTATTTTCGTCTGCTGTAAACTTTAACGTTTTAGCCATGTTATTAAATTAGGTTCTGCTGCATTTTAAATTCAGCAAGTCCTGTTAACAAAATATTTAAAAAGAAAGTAATTCAAAACTCTTCGGCTATATTGGACCACCCTGTATTTTGATTGTATATATGTGTGTGTCTGTGTGTGTGTGTATCTGACCCTCTGCGCAATTTGTAAAACATGAAAGGAAGGACCTTTTTTCATTTACTTAATGCTTCTAATTATGAGTCTGTACGAAGACGGTTGGCCATTCAGCAGGAAGCATAAATAATTTCGAACTAAATCACCTTTGAAAAATTTGCATAGTGTGAAGGCAATTTGGAAAATTATGAACTTGAAAGTAAAAGTATTTCGTTGAGGCCTTTAAGGCCTCAGATAATGATGTGCAACAAAATTGGTAGTAATAAAGGGTGGGCAAATTTGAGGTTAAGAAGTAAATTGGGTTAAAAACACAATTTTTTTAACAATTTCAGTTTTATTTATGCGAAAGTAAAGTAGAAACATGGGAATTAATAATGAAATGATTTGTTTGGCAAATCTCCACTTCTGCCACTGCGGCAAACTTCCCCGCTTTTCACAGAACTTTGAACCATTTTTAAAACAAAATTTCGCTTACCTCCTCAAATGCTATCTCTCAGAGCGTCAGTTGTTTGTGGTTTGTTCACATGATCCCGGTCTTCGAATTCGCGCAAGAGAACCGGCCAATTGAAAATGGGTCTCATGATTAAAAATTATTTTGTTAAAAATCTCGCTGTTCAGTTTTCAAAGCAGCCAATTTTTACAATTAAAATTTTTAATTTTTTTTTTCAAAAGTGTAGCTTTAAAATTTCCCAAGTTTTTATGAAATAAATGTCAACGCATGACAGCTCCTCCATCCTTTAGATTTCATCATTTGACAGCGAATTTACGTTCTAACCTCGAATTTGCCAAGCCAGTATATCTGCTTTAGAAAGTTTATTGTTGTTAAACATCTAGAGCTTTTAGTTGTTTTTGCTATCAATGTTGTTAATTAGCCCGGTTCGTTATTTTGCGAAATATGGTGACATTAAAAATTGTCCTGTTAATTAGCAAACATGCTCGTGTCATTTAATACAATTTGGACAGGTCCCACGGAAACAGGAACACATCCTCGTTTAAAAAGATTTAAATCATATTATTTCGTTAACAATTTTTTTTTACGCTTTAATAAAAAAATATCTAGCAGATTCTTTTCTCCCAAAATTTTATTAAAAAATTTGAAAGTGATCAGTTTCTTATATACGTTGCACATGATGTAAATTCGTATATGGGAAAGTTAAGCATTTTCAAATTCTTTCCCCTAAAAGTAAGAAAATTTTTCAAAAGTCCAGCTTATTTTTGACTTGACTGATAGTCACTAGTCTTAACTAATCGACTTTCTTGTTGGTTGCGTTTTGTTTAGCAAAACACAATTCTTATTCTTAACCATGTCTGTTACGAGAATCTCGATGTAGTCATTGTCATCTGTATCTCAATTAGTTTCTGTTAATAAGATGGTCCCTGGACACCATCAGCGTTAGAAGGAACCAAAATAATTTGTATCCTCTCTGTTATTGTCTGACCTTCTGATATTTATTTGCTTTTAAGGATTTAATGTGGTCTGTTCTTAATATGCCACAAAAACTAGAAAATAAATTACTGCTCTTCATGTTTTTTGTAATTCTTCAGATACTCATTAACTTAAAGTGAAAAACTTTGTCTTGTTGTAAATGAAAACAAAGAGGAAACTTACACATTTCTTTTGTTTTTGTTTTTGTTTATTTAGGATTCGTGATTTAAAAGGTTTGTAAAGCTCACACACACACACACACACACTCACTTACGCAGATATTGTTTCGGTGACCTTTTTGCTTGCTTTTGTTTATTTAGTGATAAATTTTAAGTTTCAAGTTTTTCCCCATTTTAATTTAGCTTTCAGTTGCAACATGCTGGAGAGTATTCAGTTTAAAAGAAAACTATACGAAGTTGTCTGAACAGTTAATGGATAAACTTATTGATACAATTCTATTACAAATACATTTTCAAGTGTTTTGAAAAAAAAATGGCAAACGGTGGACCCTAAAGCTTAACTAATTTGAACCACAAACCTATTCTATTTCTACGCTTCGGATCTCTTCGAACTAAAACACTATTATTTTAATATTCAAATCCACCGGTACCCACGTGACAAGCGGTGATTTACTGTTCTAAAAGCATCGAGTACACTACCTGAGTGGATAATTCCGATTTTAAATTCATTCACGATATCTCACGAAACGTTCTAAACGATTTTGACCTGGTTTATGGTTGTCAACATGGTTTGTAAATATCAAAAGCTGGGATTAGTTTGCGTAATCGATAGATGAAGTCTTTAAAAAACTGTTCTAAAAAATCATTTCGAAAATATTGTTTTTTAAAATTTTTTTTTTAATATTAAAAATTTTTTTTTTTGGGGTTACCGGTTCGAATCGGTATAAGTTCCGCGAAGGGCAAAAACAAATTGTAGAATGTTCTTAAAGTGATTTCACACTGAATTTTATAAACTGGTTTTAGCATTAAAACCATAAACATGTGATTTGGCGTTCACACTGCCGATTTTATAAGTTCCGATTTTAACACACAGTTTGTCTAATAACTTTCAATACAATAAATTAATTATATATCTCATAGAAATTGATATGTTTGCTGTTGTATTTTACATTTTTATAACATTTAATGCACAAACTGTACTGCAGCTTTTTTTTTTAATAAAAATGGTTATATTGCAGTTTAATACAAGAAATAATTTAATAACATTTTAATTTAATTCTAAAAGAAGAAATGCCGATGTGGTGTGTTTTCCTATACATTCTTCCCACATTATCAGCTGTTTCCAATATATATAACTTGGCAGCACTCAACTTAGCGCAGACAAAAACATGCAAAAATAAGGCTGCATTTCGTGAAACCTTCAAACCAATTCAAATATGATTTCAATTTAGCTTTAACTAAATGCTCAGTATTAAGAGTTCGTTTTAACGTTAAAACCAGAATATATTCAAACCATGTCAGTGTGAAAATACTGTTGAGAACAAGTTCAAACGGCAAACAATTTTTTTTTATATAAAAAGACTATTTTGCTTCTCCTTTGAAATATTTTCAGTGTAAATTAAAAATTGTTTGTGATTTGTTTATTTTATGAACATTTTATTTTTGCTATATTAATATTTTTTATAGGCTAATTGCTCTAACTTAGTTAAAATCTCAGAAAGACATGATGATAAATATTCCTAGGCACACAGGAAAGTCAACATCAGTTTTATTCAACTTACACAGCAGAGCAGAACAGCTGTTTTCGAAAGTCGCAAGACTTTCATCTTCAGTGCTCATGTGTATATTGTGTTTATCACCAATGTTTAGGTGGCTTGGTTGAATGTGATAACAGTTTTCTATTTACACAAATTTTATTGTGAAAAACAATTTGAGAACTGTATCAACCTGATGTTAACACTTGTGTGTTATGATACCTGTGTTACCATTTGATTATTTTCTTCATGTCTCATTTTTCTGAATTTTTTGTTCCATTATACATTAAGTCAAACTTTTTTGTAGCGACTTTCGAAAACAGCTGTTCTGCTCTGCTGTGTAAGTTGAATAAAACTGATGTTGACTTCCTTTGTGCCTAGGAATATTTATCATCATGTCTTTTTGAGATTTTAACTAAGTTAGAATAATTAGCCTATAAAAATATTAATATATTAAAAATTGTTTATGTTTAAATTCATGAAATTCGTGCTGACTTTATTATAAGTTTTTTGACCTTCAGTCTTCTGAAATGAGGAGCTTGGGGACGCTACTTGAAAAAATTTAAAAACCAAAATTGTATATCCATTATTTTAGGATATTATTAACTTGCTATATTAATCGTTATACTGCAAAAGATATTTACACAAAATCGGATTATATATATGAAGTAAAAAATTAAATCTTATTTAATTAAATGTCTGCGACTTGAAACAGACTTTGATTATATCCCTCCTACTGTTTTTGCAGGCAAAGATACTATTCGTCACGGCCATTCGCCATGTATTTGATTTATTTAATTGATTATATTAATTAATGATACATACAACTACAAAACAAAAAACTTGTCCAAGTTTAAATAACTCAAAAAAAAAAAAACAAATCAATTACTTTGATTTCAAGGATACCAAGAAAAACTTGCAGTAGCATTTGGAAAATATAATGCAAATTAAGTTAATTGAAAATTAAATGAGTTTGCAAATAAGTCTTGTGAAGTAGAATCAAACTTGTGAAAAATTAAAAATATTTGCTGAAAAAATGCGTAACCACTAACAAACAATGGAAAAGCTTTTAATCCGCGCACAACTCTATTGAGTTGAACAGTTTTCTATAGCATTTGATTCTACGACACTGTTTCAACTGCTTCAAGGTACTTTCCATTAGGATTTCGTGGTTACGCTTTAACAGACGACCTCATTATCAATCGTAATAATAACACAAAATGATAAAATATTTATTCAGTTAAACAGCGGCCTTTTCTTATGAGCGCTATTTGAAATTAACTCGCTTGATTTTAAAGAGATTGCAAAAGCTTTTCAAAACCACAACTGCAAATGCCATCAGTTAAAACAAAGACTTAACAAATTTATTTACACGTGTTTTTCATTTCAAACCCCTCCCCTATTGAAATGTTTTAATCTTTTGTAAGCATTTAATAATGCGATATGAAATATTTCTCATTTCACTTCAGTATGAAAACTTTCTCATTTAACTTCTCATCCAACCAATTCGTGCATGAGATCTCATGCCACAAGATTATCAAACGCATCAATATCACGTAGAAATGTGCTCTGCTTACAGATAGATGCAATAAAATTTCAACGCGTTCCAAGGTTCGGTATTTAATAGTTGCTGCTGACACTCAAAATATGTGTGTGCTTGATCAATTGAATTGACGTCTGCGGTAGGAAATGAAAGAATGGGAATATTTTAATTAAACATTTTATTATGAAAAACATGAAAATAAAAACATTTATTTGTCATATTCATAAAAAAGTATTCTATGAAAGTTATGTTGTAAAGCAAATAGTTCCAGCGTACATTTTTTATGAATACGGCAGTTAGACGATGTATTTAAACGAAAGAGCCTAGAAATTTGTCATAGAAAATTCTTACGCACATTTTTAAATTGATTCTATTAGAAAATTTTTTATATAAATAAATAGTTTTTTTTAAAACAATTTTGCATAAAAAAATTCACTTTTCTTTAAATATGGGTTTCCTTAAAATACATACGCATTTTAAAGTATTCAAGGAGGAACTTTTCTTTGAGACGTAATTTCATAAATGGATACTGATCCTTTTTTTTAATATATATTTTTGGTTAAAAGTTCTTTTTTTAAAGCAAAGGGTGCTCAGAAAGTAACTGTTTTAAAAAATGTAGTTATTTAAAAAAGTACTTGTCTCGAAAAGGTTTTGTTTTTAAAGAGGTACCTTTTTAAAGGAGTACTTTTTTAAAAGAGTACTTTTTTAAAAGAGTACCTTTTTAAAAGAGTACTTTTATAAAAGAAACTTTTTAAAAGGGTTTATTTTTATAAAAGAAACTTTTTAAAAGGGGACTTTTATGAAACAAATTTTTTAAAAGGGTACTATCAAAAATTTTAGTATTTTTCAAAGAGTACTTTTAAAAGTTAAATTTTTGAAAGACTAACTGCCGATATCACGATGTCAAAGGAATTCCTTCTCTCGTAAAGATTTATGTGAAACATAAACTAATTTTTATAAAATGTTTGTGTGGCAAATGGAATCATATTATTAACAAAATATCAAATATTTTTAAAAAAGTTAATATTTTGAAAATGTTTTTGTTTTTCATAAAGATGATTTTATAAAACGATACTGTTTGGAAAAGGAAATTTCTTGAAGAGGTGTTTTTTTAATATGTAATTCTTTGAATATATAGGGTGTTTTTTATAGAGTGATACAACTTTGAGTTGGCGCGTGCAAACTGTGGACATTTTTAATCAAAATAATGGTTCTGTTCGTCAAACTTATCGTGTACTTCATCCATTCAAAATTTTATATTCCGATAAAGCCCATTTTTGTTTGAATGGGTACGTAAATAAACAGACTTGTCGCATTTGGAGTGAGAAGAATCCACAAGCATTTGTCGAAACAGAAAATTACTGTTTGGTGCGCTTAATGGGCTGGCGGAGTCATTGGCCCACATGTCTTCAAAAACGATGATGGTCAGACTGTCAATGCTGAACGGTGTAGGATAATGATTCGAAGTTTTTTTCGTACCTCAATCAGCTGGCATTAATCTTGCTGATATGTGGTTCCAACAGGACTGAGCCATATGCAACACAGTGGGCGCTACAATTGATTTATTCAAGGAAACTTTTGACGAAAAAATAATTTCACGAAATGGCCCAATTAATTGGCCCCCAAGATCGTGTGATTTAACCCCATTGGATTATTTTCTTTGGAGGTATGTAAAGTCACTTGTGTACGTCGATAAACCACAAAGAATTGAACACCGGGAGTTACGGTCGCAAATACTGCTAAAAGTTTGTGATAATTGGTGTTCCAGATTGCGTCTTGTATGTGCCAGCCATGGCGGCCACATGGCCGAAATCATATTTAAACGTTAATGTCATAAAATTTTCTATCCATTAAAGACCGTTTCATTGATATCAGAAATATAATACTAAGTTTTATTATGATTTAAACTTGTATCACTCTATAAAAACACCCTTTAGTTGCTAAAAAATTCAAAGCGATATATATTTTTCTTGATATATTTTTGTTTAAACGTAGTTTTTTTCAATGTAGGGAGCTCGAATAGAATCTATTTTTAAAAATACACTATTGTTTTTTTTAATATGTGCGCTTTAAAAATGTTAATTTTTTAAAAAGGTTCTCTTTTAAAAAGATAATTTTTAAATAGGTACTTTTTTCAAAGAGGTAATAAGGTACTTATATAAAAAGATACCTTCAATGTACTATTTTCTAACTTACTTTATTAAATAGTTTTTTTTTTAATTTATTTACATTATATTAAAGTTATATAAATATAACAATAATATTATACAACTGGCTACCAAGGCCATCGGTTATTAATTTTTGAAAATTATATATTCGTTTAAAAGTAGGTTTTTAAAAATTCACGCTATTCGAAGCGTTAATTTTCACAAAAATGTATTTATTTAAAAATTTGCCTTTTTCAAACAGGAACTTTGCTGAAAAGCTACTTTTTGAAAAAGGCAATTTTCATCAGGTACTTGTTTCATAAAATACTTTTTTCAAAAAGTTTATGTCTAAAAAGCTACTTTTGCAAAAAAAATTTTAAATTACATATTTATTTAAAAGTAGGTTTTTAAAAATTCACGATATTTGAAACTTTAATATTTCACAAAAATATATATTTGAAACAGTACTTTTTTGACAGGAATTTGGCCAAAAAGCTACTCTTTGAAAAAGGTTATTTTCATCAAGGTACATACTTGTTTCATAAAGTACTTTTTTCATAAAGATACTTTTTTCAAAAAGTTGATGTCGAAAAAGCTACTTTTTTAAAAAGATATATTTTAAAGCGCTTTTTTTTAATTATATATTTTAAAAACCTCACGCACTTTTTAAAAATGTACTCTGTTAATTGTATGTAACTGCCTTGCAAAAATTAACAAGGTACTATTTTTGCAAAAATAGTTTTTAAAAAAAGTTCTCGTTTTGAAAAAATATTTCTTTTAATTTTTTTTCTAAATGTGATTTCAGTGATTTTGTTGCTTCCCACTGTTCATGTTTAACAATAATCGTAACTTTGCTATTTATTTCTTTAAATTTATGCAGAACAATTTTCGCTTAATATTGTTTTCTCGAACAATAATTCCATTGACTCTATAAACTTTTAAATGTTAATCTTTGTAAAACAGTAAATTAATATAAATACTTCACCATGCCAATCTTTTGTAAAATCTCTTTATTCTTTCTTTCATTTTTAATTAATTCCCTTTTTCTTTTCTGTCTTATTTCTTTCCAGGTATGTGTCCAACTTAATCTCAATTAATTCATTTTAAATCGGTAAGAGTATAATTATATTGAATATTATCGCTAATTGCAAATTAATCATCAAATAGGCACAATAAAAATAGCTTTTTAGTCCAAGTGGAAAATAAAAAAAGGGATGAGCCTTAAGTTCCTCTGCCTGCTTTTAAAGCATTTATTGTGAAGGGCGGTTCATGTCTGGGTGTTATTGTTGTAAAAGTCGGTCGGAAGTTGGGTATTTCTTATACTATGTCGAATATATTAACTTTGTTTAATGGCGTTTTCTTTTCTAGAAAACATGTAAAATTTTTTCACTTATTTTCTAAAAATTGGCGGTTCGGAAAAGTAGTTTTAAAACAGAAATTATTTTTAGTGAGGGATCTTGGATTCATTTCTAATGAAGACCTTATTTTGAAATGGCAAAATATTGCCATTTTCAGTTAAAAAGTGTGAAAAATGTTGCATTATTTTCTAGAAAAGAAATCGATAGAATTGTTAATAAACTCATTTTTTTGACATATTGTCATTGTACTATTATAATATGAAATTTATTTGTTGGGTGGTTAAGCAATGTCTATATGCATTTCATTGGCGCTCTTTACCAAATCGTCAGTAGACTTCAACCACAGTTTTGCAAAGTTTCAAACTTCTCAACTTATTAAAAGACTTCCAAAAACCATCTTCCAAAAAAAATTATCCAAGGGATTTCTAATTGTATAAAGGTATAGAAAAATAAAATAGAGTCGTATCGAATAAAAGTTGTTTGTTGGGTTTGGTTTGTAGAAGTTTCATAGCCTGCTACACTTATTATAATGTGATTTTTTGAAATCGTTTGTGAATTTTTATAGTTAATTTATTTAACATAATTCTCAGATGGTTTTTGGAAGTCTTTTAATAAGTTGAGAAGTTTGAAACTTTGCAAAACTGTGGTTGAAGTCTACTGACGATTTGGTAAAGAGCGCCAATGAAATGCATATAGACATTGCTTAACCACCCAACAAATAAATTTCATGAAATCGATAGAAGTTTAACTGGAATATAAAAAGTGAAATGAAATCGTAAAGTCGTTTCAATAATTTATATCTAATCGAATCAAAAGTTATAGTTTTTAGATTATGAATGTCCAGAGAGACATATTTGGATGAACTTTGCACTTTGAACTACCCTTGATTTTTCTGCCAAAAATGTGCATACATTTTAGCCATAATTCACAAGTTAAATGTTAACATATTCAATAAATATCTTCACTTGTTACTTGGACATCATCATTATCGCTGTTACGAACTACAATCAGAAGATGCACCCTTTTGATGTGTAGAAATATTAGCTTGTTGTCATGTCACAAAATTATAAATGATATTTAATTCGCCTGTTAATTTCCTCACTCACACAATCACTGCTCTTCACTGCGGCTATCATCAGCATGGCATCGGGCTTTTAAACATTCAGATCTAAATTGACAGCTGCGAAGTAAAAAAAAAGTCAATTTGCAAAGGCCTCTCTGTTACTGAATCTTATCAATTTTGCGTTGAAAAGATGCATATCAAATAGTCTGGTTTACTAAATGTTAGACAGTGATATGATATCTGAATAAATTTACAGTGATTCACACAAGTGTTGTATCATCATGTACAGGGCTAATGGACTGTACAGCTGGTGTGAAATCAAACTGTTTCTTTTCCTGATGGGAAATCGCGAAAGTCAAGCGCAATAAAAAATTTATTTAAACACATTTTGGGAAAGTTTCATTAATATAATCGCCCGTATTATGAATGACGATGTCGACGTCGCATCAATACGACAGCAAGAAATTATCACTTGCTTGGTTTTTGTCGACAGAAATTGACTTTTGGTAACGTGTTCTATTAATGTTATGTTCCTTAGAGAATAGCAAAAGGCTGTAAATAATAATTCATTGTTATCGACAATTAAATGACAAGTGACAACTTTTTGCTGTCGTGTTGACGTGACGCCGACGTCGTCATTCATAATATGGGCGAATATTTTTCCAATTTAATATTTCGTTTTTGAACAAATTTCAAAAACTCGTTTTTAATCCCTTTTTTTTGTGCTAATTTTCACGTTTTTAGTATTATTCCATCTCTTTTATATATATTTTAAGTTGTATGCAACCAGTTCTTTCCATTTTGATGATAATTTTTAAATATCTCATAATTCTGGCTTTACAAGTTCCTCCAGTAGAAATGCAACAGTTGAACTTGCGGCAAATTTTTCAGTAAATTGTTTGTAACAAAAAGCATGAAAGTCCCCAATCTTATGAATTTTCAAAAAGTACTAACTGGCAAATACGCTGACATAATTGCAAAATCTACAACTTTATTCCCTTAATGTACGTTTTTTTGTAGAAGGAAAAAAAATTATTAAAGAATTTTATCCTTTAAACTGATCAAATAAAAATGTTTACTTAACAGTATTTTTGTGGTACGATTTCAAATGTCTTAGCGTCCATATATATTGAGAAAATATATATCATTTGAAAGGTATTCCTTTGTAGATATACACAGCATAAGTAATTTCTATAAATAAAATATAAATAATTCGTATGAATGGAATGAAATTGCTTAGTACATGTTTTTTAGCAATGAACCAGCATTTATGGAATTTACATTCAAAGCACCGTCCCGGAACGTCGTGTTGAGATGAAGAAACATGAGAGGAGATAATTTTTTGCCATGGGTGTATATTCATCATAGGGTTATCCCTCTTCGCTCATTTACTGCAATACTGTCATAACTCTCACGAAATGCATTTTCAAAGTTAATGATATAAAATTTTTGTTCCATATCGCTCTTTTCAAAGCACAAAAATTTTATTTAAATATCCTATAGATTTTTTTGTAGAAAGAACAATCAATTTTTAGATATCCATTAATATATTAGAAAACTTAAAGACATTTGCTGTAAAGCAAATTTTTTACAACACTACTGAAGTGAATATGCGATATGCATATTTGTGGTACCATTTTAGGTAGCCTTTCATCTGCTGATATGCATAAAAATTATATGCTTTAAAAGGTATTTTTGTGAAGATATGCACTATAGAAATATTTTTCCTAAATTCCTAATATGAAATTTGTAAATAAATTGTTTAAAGGAGCAACAAAATCTTATTACGTTTTTCATTTGTGTTTGCAAATGCATTCCAAAGTTTTCTTTTTATAATATTTTGCAGAGATTTAAAGTTTTAAATAATTTTAATGTTAAATAGTTGAACTTTTACCATGTATTAGTAGTGAAGTCTGAAGAAAAAAATTTTGGATGGCCGAGTCAGGTCCTCTAGTTTATTCCTTATCAACTACATGTTGATAAAATCACAACTTGTTTTAAATTCTCTTATTCTATTTTCATTTATATAAATTTTTATGTGTTATATTATTTCTTTGTTGGATTTATTATTCACACTTGATTTGAAAACACCAATTGGTAGATATTTAATATCTTTTTAACAAACTAGATGTTTCAAAGAAAACTACATGTCGAATATATTTTAAATTGTCCTGAAGACAATAAAAATCCGTAATCAACTTTTGCTTGTGTAAAGAAACTGATAAAATAAAAACCTGCTACTAAATATATCTGCCTAAAAAATATAAAAAAAAAAATAATTATTATTTGTACAAAATTAATTAATAATAAAAATTGTGTCTGCTCTATACTCACACGCACACAAATTCAATAAAAGTGTGTGCTTAATTATGTCTCTGACTGCTCTTGAAATTTGTTATAAACGTCGTTGTTTTCAATCTGATTTACAATTTCTTTTTTATGATTTTTTAATATTTTTTATGATATTCTTATCTCTCCATATTCATTTAAGGTGTTGTTTTTATTATTTAGTTTATTATATAGATATTAGGGAGGTAACCAGTACCGGTGTATTTCGGAAAAACACCTGGCCCACTAGATATCGATCTGTAACACAATTACATTTTTAAAAAACCAAAATTCTAAGTTTGTTTTAACTGTTTAGCAGAGCTAAAATCAATTTATAAAGAATAATAATTCAAAAAGTTTTTAATAAAATTTTATTTTTAGCTACAGGATGCAATTTAGTGAAAAGTATGAAATCTTTATTCAGGTCCATACAGCGATCTAAATAATTCAGTAGTTAAAAGTGTTGTCAGCTATGCGAGTATTATAATCATTCGAATAATATATCATAACGTTTTGCTTATTCGAATAGCTGAATAATTTTATATGTTTATTCGACTATTCAATCGAATAAAGAATAAATAATTTCATTCGAATAACTTTGAAGAATTAAATAAAAAGCGATATTTTACTTTAATATGTTTTATTAACAATAAGAAAAGAAGAATTTCCCAAACTTTTAATTCGGAACTGCCAGACTTCTTCCAGTTGTATTAAAGAAGTATTAGTTTCTTCTAGCTCCGTAATTGCTGCCTCCAGAGGCTTCAAAGTGTTATTAAAATCAGATTTCATGGAGATATCACGATCTGTAATACAGATCGTACCTTACAAAAGTATTTTCAATTTATTTTACTTATTTACTTGACATATCCTGTTGTGGGGAACTTGCAAAACGTATAATTATGTCGTGTAGGACACTATTTTGCATTCCCAAATATTGTCCTATTTTTACAAAAAGTGCTGGCAAAATATTCGTCAAAAATGTTGGAATAATCTTTATTCCAAATTGAAAACTTTGTTTCGTTTGAATAAAAATTGATAAATTGTGTTGGAATATTCGAGTAATTTTTATTCGAATAAAATAATTTTTTTTTTTCAATTATGTGCTGTTTCTTTTTTCCCAAAATTTTACTAAAAAATCTATTTAAAAGAATATGTATTAAAAACCAAAACTAATTTTGTTTTGAAATTTATAGTAATGAAATCTTTAATCGATTAATGACTGCAACCAGCAACTATTTTTTATAAAAATATATTTTGAAAGCATTTTAACAAATAGCCAGCCACACTAAACATTTTTTTTTTCGAAAAAATTCCAAAGAGCTTAAAAAAAATTTCTAGATTTTTAAAATATTTTCATGCCATTTAAAATAACTATAACGTAAATGCCTTTTAAATTTGAATAGAAATTAATTTATTTTAAGTGTTAAATTTAAATTAAAGTTTATTCAACTGCAATTTCTATTTTATAAAAAAAGACAGCAGCGTGACATCTCATAAATTTTAATACAAAAATCTACTAAATAAATCCCCCGTTTCTTTTTCAAGCCACATTCACAAAATTCAATCATTCAATTGAAAACATTTAAATGGCATTAATAATAATAAGTATTTATTTGTTTAATTTATTTTAAACAACTTTGTTGAAATCCGCTTACAAAAGTTAACACCAACAGCAACAACAACAATAACAAATAGATAACATGCGAGTACTAGAAATACAAATTTAATTTATAAACAAAAAAGAAACAAAATTAATCAAACTACTGAATATGACAGACAGGCAGACAGCCTGCAATTACAAGTACGTGTAGTTGTTGCTGGTGGTGGTACTTGTCGCTGTGTTTGTCTGTTTATCTAGTGGACTCATTTCGTCGATGGACGTCAGGTTGTCTATAAAGCGCCCACTGTGAAATATCAAGTATAAAAGTAAAACCATTCTATTATAATTTTATATTACACATGTTCCTATGCTGGTACTTTGATGAAAATGCAACACCATTTCCATTCACAATTATATCTATTGTCATTTGTTTTTTATTTCAAATCATAAATTCTGCAGGGTGTTGTTATAAGTCCGAAAGAAGGCCCCTCAGATCGGTCTGACTACCTAAAAATATAGCAGATGTAAGAGAGCGTTAATAATGATTGTTGAAATCCTGTCTAAGAAGATCGAGAGCCTCTTGGCCCTAACTGCAAGCAATATCACATTGGATCCATAGACTCCTGCTTTTTTTTTAAGAGTAGCACCAGCATTAAGGGCTTGATCCCTGCATATGCCATGCATTGCGATAGAATTGTTTTGCGGTTTTCTACCCTTGAGTATGTGGCAGGAACATGATGCTCCCATATAGATTCGAGTGGAAAGGCAATGACGAACCCCCTGCCAAACCTCAGCTTCCTGTCCACTCTGTCCCTTGTCATACTTATCAGTAACCTGCTAAACATACTTAGAATTAAAAAAAATATGCTTATTTTTCCGTGACGCACGCTACAAATCAAGAAGCTGGAATTTCATTTTAAATAAATGCAATCCTTAACCTTCTGAACTTCAACAAGGTACGACTACGGCACCGCACTCGGGACCCATGCAAAGAAGGAATGGGTTTGGAACACAACGACTTCTGTAGAAGCTGTAATGAGGAGGAGGAGGAAACAGTACTCCATCTTCTATGTCAGTGCCCTGCCCTGAACAGCGTAAGGGCAGTGGCACTGCACTCCAGTAAGCTGCTAAACATACTTAGAATAAAAAAATATATACTTATTTTTCCGTGACGCACGCTACAAATCAAGAAGCTGGAATTTCATTTTAAATAAATGCAATCCTTAACCTTCTGAACTTCAACAAGGTACGACTACGGCACCGCACTCGGGACCCATGCAAAGAAGGATGGGTCTGGAACACAACGACTTCTGTAGAAGCTGTAATGATGAAGAGGAGGAGGAAACAGTACTCCATCTTCTATGTCAGTGCCCTGCCCTGAATAGCGTAAGGGCAGTTGCACTTCTTCCAACTTCTTGTCACATCTAGATAGCCTGGCGAGTGTGAAGCTTGTCAAAATATCAACCTTCCTGGCGTTCACAGGATGGCATAATGCGGCAGATGACGACTCATGAGTAGTCCCTGTTTTAGGGTATCGCAACGGGACCAAATGGACTGACCCAAGTGCATTGTTTCGACAATGGCCCTAATAACCTAACCTAACCTAATTCAATCTTGGCCAAATGGTAATAAAACTTTTTATTTTTGTAAATTAAAATATAAGAGAAATAAATCAACTTTCGATACGATAAAAAAAAACTTTCGATAGGATAATCCATATGAGAGATTTGAGGTGAGGCAGGAATAGGTAATAGTTTTCGTAATATTTTATGCTTTCAAAATTGTATGTCAACAGCCTCAGTTTTGGAAAACAGAAGTTCCTACATAATTTTTATATGAAAATTTCTCTTATTAACCTCTTATAAATCAGAAACAATTTTATAAATTAGCCCTGTAGTGTTATGTTCGATCTAAAAATTGAAGTTGGGGTAAAAAGAAATATAGTTGGAATGTTTCTGGGACTTGACTATATCTTTAGAACATGAATTGTGGTGTCCATCGCCGTTGTGGAAATGGTGTAAAAATATTTTGAGTACTTTTTTTTTTTTTATTATCAATACAACCCACTATTATGAGCTCGATGTGCTAAGCACGCCTTTGAAATTTTTATTAAAAATCCTCATAGAAAATTATGGCAAATGAATTTTCCCATTATTGAGGGACTTGGAGAGAATGTGCAAAAGTGTTGGTTGTATCTGCACACAAGCGTTTGAACACTGAAACTATTTAATTTTCGTAGCTTGTTTTTCCTTTCTTTTTATTTTTTTACTGCTGAAAAATGCTTGGTTGCGTGTTTTACAAGCCGGCTGTGAAATGTCTGTCTGTCAGTTTGTCGGCAGACTTTATAAGAAACACTACACGAAAGCGTTGTTGCAAATGTGTTACAAATAACACGACCGCACATTTTGTGAGAAACAAAAAAATAAAATCGAAATTCATTCAAACCAAAAACACCGAATATTACAAATCTAATATCAAAGTTTTATTACAAATTCCTGCAAACGTATTGTACAGAAAAACACGGTTAATACTCGTACGAAGTGAAATAAAAAAAAATTTAATACCAAAAAACTTGTGTAACTCTCGATTTCATATTATTACAAAAATGTTTCGTTCCTTTTTCTAATTAAATTTTGTGGAAAGGCAAAAACTCATAGATAATAATCAAATTAACATAAATCTGCACAATTTATTAGAGAAAAAAGTGTTGGCTTTTTAGCATAAAAAAAGCGTTAAAGGCATGACAGTTTTTTATTAACGTCCTATAGTGTTTGTTCATGACTGCACGTTGTATTCCTTGTGATACAGTAGAAATGGGTAAAATGTAACTTAAGGAAAATACATAACCGACACGCTTTAAAAAAAATATGATTTGGGGAAGTATACCTTAACAAATAAATTGAGCTTTTATTGGGTATTGCCTGCTAAAGTTGAGTCTTTGTAGTCTGAAAGTATCAGTCTAATTATGAATATTCCAGGGGAATTTTGTCTCTTCTCGTTTTTTACCCGGGGAAAAATCTCCCGTATTCTAATTACCCAGGGAATGGCAAAAAAAAATGGGGAGGGGGATATTCGAACCAAATGTTTTGTTTTTGAAAATTAATGTCGTGATATCGCGTGAGTTTAATAATAAAAAAGGGCCTAATTTTGTAAATCACTTGGAGTTAGTGAAATTTATATGTGTACGAAGACGAAATTTCAATTTTTACTCTGCTCGCTTTTACTTAGACTAATTTTATTACAAAGTAACGCATGAATTTCTGAACCTTTCTTCGGCGAAGAAGTTGTACTAAAAAAAAAAAAACAAATTATATATAATTTTTTTCCTTTCCCCTATATTTTAATAACGCATAGCGATTTAAAAAATTAGCTCCTGAGCGTGCGTGCATAATGTGGAGTATAGCTTATGACTTGGTCATGGAAGGGCATGCTATTGAGGAGGAGAGGCGTAAAATCAGTGTTATTTGAGCAGCCTGCTGTTCCTTCTGGTGTTGCAAATTAAGCAGCCTCCTGTTCCTTTCTGGTGTTGAAAATTTTATGCTGCCTGTTGTGGCACGTATATATTATTTTGTTTATTTTTTTCCAAAACTTTAATAGTGAAAAGTTGTTGATAAACTATTTTGAATGGATCATGAAAACAATCCTCTTTCCAATCACTGCTATTTTTTGTTGCTGGACCAAAGAACATTCAACTCATTCTCTGCTTTCTTCCGAAATCTTTGTCGCTCTTGCTTGTCCCCATTAAAAATCCCATAAGGTATTTCAGAATTCTGCCTCATTAACGTTGGTAAACGGCGTCTATTCATATACTTTCACTTCACCAACAAGTTTGTTGTTTGACATTTTTCAATTCAGTCCCCACACTTTTGCGCTCAATATCTTTCAAATACTGAAAGAAAAAACTCCAAAACCGTTGACAGTTTTTTCCCCCCATTTTTTTAAATTAACAATAGCTAGAATGGGAGAAGGGAAAAGTTTTGAGCGAAATGTCTATTCCCCATGGAAATTATTATTGTTATATGTAATTTCAAAAACCGTCCAATACTTTTCTAAAACTACAAATGTATTCATCAATAAATTAAAAAAATAATAATAATAAAATAATCGCTCTTATTATGAATGACGACGTCGACGTCAGATCAACACGAAAGCAAAAACTTATCACTTGTCATTTAATTGTCGACAATAGTTAATTATTATTAACAGCCTTTTGGTATTATCGAAGGCATATAATATTAATAGAACATGTTACCAGGAGGCAAATTACAGCACTCGTTATCGAACGAAATTACGAAATATTTCAATAGAGTTTATATGGAAATATTTTAAAATTTCGAATCGTATCGAAGGCCGTAATTTCCCTCCAGAAGTCAATTTCTGTCGATAAAGGCTAGACAAGGGACGATTTTTTTGCTGTCGTGTTGATGTGACGTCGACATCGTCATTCATAATACGGGCGAATAATCAGCGTCCTTAAGTTTTCAAATTAACTCAATTTAAATTTCAAGGGAATATTAAAGTAGGGTGTCCTCCAACAAGGACTTCTAAAACTACACCTTCCTGGACGGTTTTAGCATTTAACAACACGTGCAAATAATAAAATTGTTTTATCAGTTGGTTACTGATCCTAGTTTTCATAAAAAAATTACCTTCAGCGGTGACCCGGTTTTGTTTTTTTTTTTTTTTTTTTTTTTTTTTTTTTGACAATTGTGTACGTGAACAAACCGTATGTAATGTCAAGTTAAGGAAGAGTTGCTTGGGCGTTCATAATAATTTGCTAAATTTTAGTAAATTGAAATATATGTCAGCACAGTTTGACATTCTCCGCTGTCAAACCGTTTTCATCAATATCTCACAGATCTCATAAAGCAACAAAAAAAAAACACCCGGTACAAATAATAATTTTTCGTCGTAAGAACAGGAATTCACAAGTTAATTTTTAATAATGGAATTCTGTAAATCATTTAAACTTTCCAGCAGTGATTCCTACACAATGAAATTTTTCTTTCTGTTGTTAAACCCCGCATAATTCATGAATACCTGTGCAGCCAAGTTAATGCATAAGATATCGATTGAAATTGCAATACAATTCAAGTGCTCCGCTCCATATCGAGTTACATAATTAGAACAGTTTGCACCGTCTTGACATAATTTGTCATGCAATTCTTTTACCATATCTTATGCATTAACTGTTCTGCACTTTCAGTTGCGTACTTCCCCTTTTTACGATAAAAATAACACACACAAAAAAAAAAATAAGAACACGAAAATGAAAACCTTGAAAACTATTTGCATATTAAAGGCATGAACTGAAACCAGCAGTTATTCGTATTATTCTTTTGCAATTATTCAGTTTAATACAAAATATCTGACTTCAGTGTCGTGCCTGAAAGCGTGAAAATCAGGCGATAAAATTTGCCATCAAAAAGCTCACACTCTATGAAACGCGGAGTATTACGAAAAGAAAAGCTCAAGTGCCTGCAAGCCCATTTTGTGCGTTTTTAAAATGAAATATCGAGTGTGTAAAAAATAAAAATAGAAAGTAATTAAGGAAAATTAAAATAGTATCTATTAAAAGACCATTTAATACTTGTTGTTGTTGTTTTTGTTGTTGTTATCCTCCCACATGATTGCCCGCAAGTACACTAACGACCAACTTGTGTCATAATGTGTGAACTGACTGACGTTGATGTTAATATCGATTTAAATAAATATCGACTGCATAATCGTGTCAATGCCGTTGCCCGGCACAGTGATGTGAACTGCAATTTAAAAGAAAATTTTTTTTTGTAAAATATAAGAATTTTTTAAATTCAACTGGAGTGTTGCGACAAGGGAAAATAAATGGACACAACAATAGAGAGTAAATTGTTTTTGTTTTTGATGTCACATAAAAAAAGAATTTAAATTATTAAAATTAAAATACGCAGCCGTTATTAGCAGGGAAACCAGACCCCATATATTCCGGTTTGCATGTTTGTTGTTGTTCGACCAATGGCGACAGTACTTGGCTGTCACACGATGAAATGTTAACAAGTGAGCTGACATCGTTTGACATTTTTTTTTTATTTAAACGGGAAAATTTAGCCTTGGAACATTACACTCGCCAACAAAGAATTTTAATTGTGAAAATTTATTTAAAAAAAAATTAATTTGACAATTAACGCTTTCTGAATTTCTAGCGAAAATAAAGTTTCCAATTTAAACAAAAGCACAAAAGACTTGTTCCACAACAGCCAGACGACGACAAACAAAATGAAATATTTCGAAATTTTAATTTAATCACGGAAACATTCTTCTTTGTGCGTGCGTACATGAACTGTCAACCGCGTATAAACGTATTCGATTTTACGTACCGAATGAAACAGAAACAAAATAATGGTTTGAAACGCAATTTTCGTTTCCTGAATTGTCCAAAGGATTTATCCAATTAAACTTTATGTATTCGTCCATGCATCTGCCAGTTTCCTATTATATGTTGGTGTCATCGCCATCGCTGTGAATAAAGAAACAATTGAGCAGCAAAAGTTTTTCTTTACCGCGCGCCCAGCAGTCTTGGCAACAATTTGAAATAAAACTTTAAATTAATTTTATTGACAGGCAGCCTTTAAAATTTTGGAAAACTTTTTTTATCCTGCTAAAAGGCTGATGAAAATTTTGTTTTTCTTTAACATTTAAATTGAATTTAAGAAATTTTCACAAGTTTTCAATTTGTTTCAATTTGAACGTTCGTACAGTGGAACTAATTTGTAAAAATATTGCAGATTATTAAAAATTTTATTCTTGTCGTGCGTGAGTAAGTGTGAAGAAAATTTAAGTTTCGCTATTGTGAGCTCAACTTAACTCACGCGCCCATTTCTAATTAAAACTGATCGACGGGCTGTTGCAGTTTACACTCTGCCCGCATTATGTGTTCTTATGTGTCAGCATCTAAATTTATTTTTAGAAATAGTCCCATTTATTGGCCCCCTTGTTCCTGCGATTTAACGCCTCTGGATTAGTTTTAATGGTTGTAAAGGGTGTTTTTTATAGAGTGATACAAGTTTAAATCATAATAAAACATACTAATATATTGTTGATATCAATGAAACGGTCTGAAAATGTCTATCCTATGACATTAATGTTTAAATATGATTTCGGCCATGTCGCCGACACGGCTACCGCGTACAAGGCGACATCTGGAACACATATTTCCACAAACAGTAACATTCTGACCATCATCGTTTTTGAAGACATACGGACCAATGACTCCGCCCGGCCCATAAAGCGCACCAAATAGTAATTTTCTGTGGATGTCATGGTGTTTCGACAAAAGCTTGTGGATTCTCCTCACTCCAAATGCGACAATTCTGTTTATTTACGTACCCATTCAACCAAAAATGAGCTTCATCGGAAAATAAAAGTTTGAATGGACGGAGTGCACATTAAGTTTGACGAACAGAACCATTATTTTGATTAAAAATTTCCACAATTTGCACGCGTTGCTCTGGTGTAAGTCGATCTGTTAAAAGGGTGGTCAAATAAAGCAGTGATGCCAACTCAAAGTTGTGTCACTCTGTAAAAAACACCCTATATTTCAAATCGTTGGCTTGTAGCCATAAACTGGCAACTCTTCAGGCAATATAAGTCAATATTCCACTCACCGTTGCCGCCCTACAGACAGGTTTGTTGGCAAAAGTAGTCAACATTTTTAGTGATCAAGTAGATCATTTAATTCGTATCCGCGACGGGCATATGCCCGTCCGATCAAACAAATCATGAATTGAAAAGTAAATGCCATGGAGTTATTTAGAAGATTGTAATGAAATCATTTGATACCAACTCCGTTTCAAGTCCTGTAGCACTACACCCGCTAAAATTTTCATATTCAAAACTAATGCAAGTAGATAAACGGGATTAGAATTTCCATCTCTTTAGGAGTGCATTAAATTTCATTGTTTCCATGGAACAAAATCTCACAAACTCCTGACTAAAACGTTAACAATTAACAGTTCCCCGATACATTAACTTTAAGCAGTTTGCAAAAACAACAAATAAATAACGTTAGACAAACAATTGCAATTGCCGTTTCTGGTCACAGTCTGCTTGAAACTGATTTCATTTACACAATATTCTCACGTGTGTTAAGGAAAATAAATAAAATGAATATGTACTTAAAATATTTTCACAGATTTGCAAACAATTTCTTTGTTTTAAATATTGATTTTGTTAAATATTTTCATGCCGATGATATCGTCAATAATTCGAATGTGTTTGTAAAGCACAATGGGACGAAAGGCCAACGTATGAAAATACTTTAAATATTATTAAAATATTTAAATAATTAAAATTAAAATATGTTAATGTCATAAATAATTTGAAATTAAATAGTTTTCTGGAAAAAATGTTGCCTTGTAAATTGTCAAGGGGAAATATTTTACAAATTCACACCCTCCCAAAGTGCGGATCGAACGTAAAATAATTTATTTAGATTTAGCACTTGACAAATATATGGAAAAGTTGTCTTTAGTACCGGCCTATTCCTTCTCTTCGCTGCTTCAGTTAAGGCAGGGGATCTCCCCCTGAAATATAACTGTAAACGTTGACGTGTATGCTGAGAGAAATCTAAAAGCCGAGATCCAGAATACCATCGAACTCGTCACCGTGTAGCAGCTGTTCATAAGAAACGAAACTGTGTTGCTCCGAGTTACACTGTTTCCCTTCTAGTCTTCTCTGTTGGGGGTATCAATTGGGAAGATGTTATGAAAGTTAAAAAAAAGATGAATGTCTTGATATTATCCCTCCAGGCCTTGCCCTCCTACATTTCGCATTGTGCTGGCGTGTAAAATACAAATTTAATTATTTACTTATTATAACTGTTTCCAACCGTTAAAATGCTGAGAGGAATTTTTACATTATATATTTCATAAATAACATCACACACAGTGGGGCGAATTACAGCATTCGATATATCCAAAATTTATATATAAAAAGTATTGAAATCATCCATAGCGAATGTGTTAACCATTCCAGAATATTTAAAACCGAACAGAAAAATTATTATACAGGGGTTTTTTTTTAGGAGTGATACAAGTTTAAATCATAGTAAAATATAGTAAAATAATTTTGATATCAAGAAACGGTCTTTATTGGATAGAAAATTTTATGACATTAATTTTTAAATACGATTTCGGTCATGTGGCCGCCACGGCTGGCGCGTACAAGACGCAATCTGGAACACCAATTTTCACAAACAGTGACATTCTGACCATCATCGTTTTTGAAGCCACAGGGGAGAATGACTTCGCCAGCCCATAAAGCGCACCAAACAATAATTTTCTGTGGATGTAATGCTGTTTCGACAAAAGCTGGTGGAATCTTTCCACTCCAAATGCGACAATTCGGTTTATTTACGTACCCATTCAAACAAAAATGGGCTTCATCGGAAAATAAAATTTTGAATGGTGGAAGTGCACGATAAGTTTGACGAACAGAACCATCATTTTGATTAAAAACTTTCCACAATTTGCACGCGTTGCTCTGGTGTTAGTCGATCCATAATGAAATTTCAAAGCAAACTAAAGCAGTGATGCCAACTCAAAATTGTATAACTCTATAAAAAGCACCCGATATATCAGATCAAAAATTTAATTACTTTTCAAATGTAAAAAAATTATTTTAAAAGTTCTTATTCAGCAGTGCTAGAAGTCATTGGACGCATTCATAAGTCGCAACAGTTGCCCAGCTGGTGACCATTTGCCTTAGAAACTTAGACTTGAGTAGTTTCACTCAAATCAGCAGTTTAATATTTGCTGTTAAAGCATTGAAACGTTTCTAAGATTTCACCGTTGGGTTAAACAGTTGAGCGCAATAAATAATTTTTATCAATTGGCCGCCTTCTTTATTTTGTTTTAAAAATGTCAATTGATTTCACTTTTAAATTTTTGTTTTAGGTTGTATAAATCGGAATTATAGAAACGTATAGAACTATTAAAATATTTAAATTTCGAGAAATAAAATTATTTTCTTTTAATAATGACGATTCAATTCCATTTCTAACTGCATTTAAATTCTAAGAAATTCCTGATTACGAAATTATCCCTGTTATTGTGTTAATTGGCGCATTCATATGACGTGTACCACATTTGAAGAAACAATAGAATATGATGCATAAGAGCACAATAAGAAAACCTTGGCATTGGTTAAATGCTAGTGACGGATTTGCAGAACTTTAAAAGAATTAAAACTAAAGATATTAAAATATCAAACAATAAGAAAACTAAGAAACTATTGAAACTAAAATTTCTGGGCGAAATAGTATTTGGCGATCTAAATCGTCCAAACAAAACTGACAAAATTAAAAAAAAATATGAAATTTATTTGTTGGGTGGTTAAGCAATGTCTATATGCATTTCATTGGCGCTTCTTACCAAATCGTCAGTAGACTTCAACCACAGTTTTGCAAAGTTTCAAACTTCTCAACTTATTAAAAGACTTCCAAAAATCATCTGAGAATTATGTTAAATAAATTAACTATAAAAATTCACAAACGATTTAAAAAAAATCACATTATAATAAGTGTAGCAGGCTATGAAACTTATACCAACGTGCTTTCGGAGCTCGCTATAGGCTGTTTTAATTTATTTGCTTCGAATGTTTATTTTTTCATGCGCAACGAATGCATTCCTTTAATTGCAATCTCTTGCTATTCATTGTTGGATATTTCCCTCATGTGTTTCATACAGTTGTTGTATTCACGGCGTCATCTGCATTTTCGTGCAGCTTGAGAATAACACACGAAACAATACAAATTGCACAAGTGTCGCAAACACTAACGAAAACCACAAAATATGTATCACAACCATTGAGTTCATTGTGAATAGTTGAAATGAAATTGAATTAATAAAAAAAATAAAAAAGTGCAAATTATCACTTACACTCAGCAATTTATTTTGATTAATAAAAAGTTTAGCTATTTTTAACAATTGAGGAAGAACAAAAAAGCATGTGAACTTCTGCCTCAATTGCACGAGCAGCTGAAATATTCTATTTCAATTTGTAAACGAAAATGCTCAGAAACATGAGGTCGTCAACAGTCCATGCCAAGAACAATTGCAACGATGTTTTGCATTTAAAGTGGCTTGTGACGAATTGTGCAAATTCTTAGTTCTCAATGCTTTTAGAACACTATGAAATTAAGGCCGTCAAGCTTTTTAGAAAAGCAGTTTCACTTAAGGTTTGATTAGAAAAGCATCTCTTAAATTAATTAAAGTTCCCTTAATAAAAAAGAATTTTTGTAACAGTGTCTGTCTTTAAAAATACTTTTTGAAAAATTATACAATTATCTACTTTTAAAAAGGTACCTATTTCTAAAAGTCCGCTTGAAAAAAGTACGTATTACTAAAATTACTTTTAGAAGTACATTTTGAAAGAAGTACTTTTAGAAACTACTTGCAGCAAAAAGTACTCATTGCAAAATACATATTTGAGAAGCACCTTTTCGAAAAAGAAACAATTCTGGTTTATACAGAAGCTTTTTAAAAAAGTAGTTGCACTTAAACTTTGATTAGAAAAGCGTAAATTAATTTTTAAAATATTATGAATTCCCTTAACAAAAAAAAACAATTTTTTTGAATAGTGCCTGTCTTAAAAAATACTTTTGGAAAAACTTTACAATTGTATAATTCTAAAAAGGTACCTATTTCTAAAAGTCCGCTTGAAAAAAAAGTACGTATTACTAAAAGTACTTTTAAAAGTACATTTTAAAAAAAGTACTTTTTAAAAACATATTACAAAAAGTATTTTGAAGCGAGTATTGAGAAGCATCTTTTTGAAAAACGATATAAATATACAAAAAAGTAATTATTACAAAAAGTCACGCTTGAAAAAAGTACTTTTAAAAAGTACCTTTTGATAGAAGTACTTTTAAAAACTACCTATTAAAAAAAGTATTTTCCAACAAGTACCTATTACAAATAGTACTTGCAGAAAAAAGTACTTGTTACAAAATACGTATTTGAGAAACACCTTTTCGAAAAAGAAACAGTTCTGGTTTATACAGAAGCTTTTTTAAAAAGTTGTTGCACTTAAACTTTGATTAGAAAAGCGTAAATTAATTTTTAAAACATTATGAATTCCCTTCGCAAAAAAAACAATTTTTTTGAATAGTGCCTGTCTTAAAAAATACTTTTGGAAAAACTTTACAATTGTATAATTCTAAAAAGGTACCTATTTCTAAAAAGTCTGCTTGGAAAAAGTACGTATTACCAGAAGTACTTTTAAAAGTATATTTTAAAAAAGTACTTTTAAAAACTATTAAAAAAGTATTTTCCAACAAGTACCTATTACAAATAGTACTTGCAGAAAAAGTACTTTTTGAAAAACGATATAAATATACAAAAAAGTAATTATTACAAAAATTCACGCTTGAAAAAGTACTTTTAAAAAGTACCTTTTGATAGAAGTACTTTTAAAAACTACCTATTAGAAAAAGTATTTTCAAGCAAGTACCTATTACAAATAGTACTTGCAGCAAAAAGTACTTGTTACAAAATACCTTTTTGAAAAACAAACAATCCTGATTTATACAGAATTTAAGGAATATTAACGATTTTTCATATATTTAATTTGATTTTCAACTAGCTAATACAAAAAGTACCTATTAAAATATATAATTTCAAAAAAGTACCGGCTAAGACAATATCAAAAATATAACAGTTACCAACTCCTTGCGGACAATAATTGTCTACTGTCGCCAGCCTCTACTATTCTCTAAGGCCTCAAAAGTAGCAAGAGGCTGACAATGGCTGAAGGGAAAGTGCACGTAAAAAGTGTGTCATTTTTGAGATTGTCTTAACGTGACGTTGGCAAATAGTTACAGAATAAGAAATGTTGTAAAAAGTATATATAATTTAATAGTACTTTTTTCAAAAAGATGAATTATTACAATATTCGTTTAAAAATAATTATTTGCATATTGACATCGTTATATCTGCATATATTTTATTATTTCAATATTTCGAAATGTTGTTCTTCAGGAAAAACTGAAAAAACAATTTTGTTGTCGCAACATTTAGTATCACAAAAATGTTAATTGATTTAAATTAACATTTTATTTATATTAATTTTTTAATTGCCATGTTAAAAAAGATATATGTATTACAAAAAGTACTTCTGACAAAGTACTTATTAAACAATGTTACAATGAACAAATAGTACCCATTACAAAATAAGCACCTATTACAAAAGGTAACTATTACAAAAAGTACTTATTACGAAAAGTAATAATTACAGAAGTACTTTCCATAAAATACTATATTGAAAAGTACCTTTTTTGGAAAGATTTATGAGAAAAAAATTTATTTAAAAGCTATTTTAGGAGTATTCAACTTTGTGTACATGTTATTACAGAAGATACCTATTACAAAAAGTACTGTTAAAAAGTACCTATTGCAAAATGTCTTCTAAATTCACTATTTTTAAAAGCATGAATTTAGAAAAAGTTTTCGTTTAAAGAGGATTTTCGAAAAATTTATAAATATTTATTTAGTATTGAGTTAAAAAAAATACTTTGAAAAAAGTACCGCTGAAAAAATAAAATATATTATTCTTACAATGATGTATTAGAATAAATTATCATTTAAAAAGGATTTGGGAAATATTGAACTTATTTATAAATATTTATTTAGTACTGAATTTAAAAAATTCTCTAAAAAAGTACCTCTTAAAAGGTACTTATTAAAAACTACCTACTGCAAACAGTTATTCGAAAATGTTTCTGCTTTTTATACTAACATTTTATTTTTCATTTTTTTTTAACTCTTTCTTAATCAATTTAAAAAGTAGCTCTTTAAATGCTTTTTAAGAAAATTATCTGTTATAAAAAGTACTTTTCAAAAGTATCTATTTTGGAAAGGTATCTTTATTGAAAAAAAAAACTTATTTAAAAAGGGCTTACAAAAGAAGTACGTTTGAAAAAAGTACTTTTTCCAAACTGCGATTTACAAAAAAAAAAAAAAATTTTAAATGCATCTAAAACAGTAGTTGTCTTTAAAGTACTATAAAAAAGTACCTGGTGCAAAAACTATGTTATAAAAGTACCTGTTTGAAAAATACTTCTTAAAAAACTTCCTATTGAAACTGACAGTCCACTTCGCGAAATTTAATTAATGGAAATTGTTTTTTGTTCGATTCGATTTCACAAAACTTGTAACAATCGAATATGTGTAATCGGATATAACTTCGAAAATAATATTCGTAACCTCAAAAACAACAAAAAAAAATCCTCAATAAGTGGTCTTCTAGTTTGGCTTTTTAAAAATATAATTTTTTTGTTTGTTTTTTCAATCAAGCAAAATATAATTCGGCAGTGTCGTTTCAAGCATTCATGGCCAGTCCCTTTGCCCTTAAAAAAACACCCTATAAAAACTCCTTAGCGTTGAATAAATATTTTTCGTTTTGCAGTTGTTTAATATGCAGCATATTTCCTTTCATCAAATTATCCGAAAGTTATTTCCATATTAAATTTTACCCCGGTGGAATGATAAAATACTGTCCATGCACCTACGCATTTCAAGGTAACGCCTTGAATAATTCATTATTAAGAGGGGGAAATGTGTTTTGCGTTTATAAAAAAAATTTCAGATCTTCTCTTTTGTATTCAAAACTTTATTTAATATATCTGACTTACGCTGGTCGGAAAAAGGCAGTTTGATATCCATCGGATTTTCAGCAGTTGCCAATTTTTTTTTTTATTTTTCATTTCTTTTCACTTTGTTTACAGTCATTTTCAATAGTTTGCACATCATAAATCATTTTTGATAAATCAGCGGTTGTGCATTTTAAAATTAAAAGAAAACAATGGCCCTGAAATTGTAGAAATAATTAAAAAAAGAAAAGAAATTATATTATGAATTAAAGCAACGAATATAGACAACTTTTGTATGCAATTAAAAATTTTATATTCTCTTAAACAGTTTCCTACAGACTGTATAAAAAAGAACTACAAAAGAAATTTTTTTTGTCTTAATAAAAGTATAATGACATCTTAATTACAAAATTAAAAAAAAAAATTTATAAAGAACAAAAGATTTTTAACAACTTGTTTTCCCATAAATTTTTATGACCGAAAATATTGAACTAAATTAAGAAGAATTCCAAAAGTTTCATTGGAATTTAAAAAGTGTTTCAAAAATGTCTGTAAACAATCGGTTTATTAAAAGTGTAACTCCCACTTGTCAGCTGTCAAGTTGTTACAGATGGAGCCATGAAAACGGTGTCAAATTGAGCAATTAATTGCCTTTCTGAAAAATAAAATTTTTCTATATTAATATTTATTTAGGCTAAATTGTTCTAACTTAGTTAAAATCTCAGAAAGATATGATGATAAATATTCCTAGGCACAAAGGAAGTCAACATCAGTTTTATTCAACTTACACAGCAGAGCAGAACAGCTGTTTTCGAAAGCCGCTACACTTTCATCTTCAGTGCTCATGTGTATATTGTGTTTATCACCAATGTTTAGGTGGCTTAGTTGAATGTGATAACAGTTTTCTATTTACACAAATTTTGTTGTGAAAAACAATTCGAGAACTGTATCAACCTGATGTTAACACTTGTGTGTTATGATACCTGTGTTACCATTTGATTATTTTCTTCATGACTTCCTTTGTGCCTAGGAATATTTATCATCATGTCTTTCTGAGATTTTAACTAAGTTAGAACAATTAGCCTATAAAAATATTAATATAGCAAAATAAAAATGTTCAATAAAAATAAAATCATAAAATTTTTCTTTTTAAAGTTGGCACTATAAAGTTTTCATTTTGAAAATAGTACGTGCTATAAAGTACTTCTAACAAAGTGTCCAATTTTGTGGAAACTCTTCTGGCAAATATATGTTTGTTCCTCGCCGATATCCTGGTGTTCTCAACAGAAGCACCAATACAGTGACGGATACGCAATGCAGGGTCTCTCGCAGTTACGGTCTATTCGCATCTAAGCAGCAGACGTTAACGCCACCGTTTGATTATATTTAAAATACTTGTGTACATCAGCTGTATAATTCTAATACATGATCAAACATGATTGACGTACAACGCGATTTGGAAAAATTTTTATATCTTCCGATAGGGTGGCTAACTTTGGACCGTCTCTGTACGATGAGGCGGAGGTTTCTACGTGCAGAACTTTAACGTAAGAACTTCATTTAGGCTTCAGGACGGTTGCAGCATCCTGCAAGCCGAAATTTCTGCTATTGCTCGTGCAGCTAGATGGCTGAGGTATTATAGGATATCGAACGATATCTATATCTTTACCGATAGCAAGGCGGCCATCTCTGCTATTAATGGTGTGTACAGCACATCCATAGCCGACTATCTTTAAATGAGATAGCGAGACATTCGAGGGTGACACTTGTTTGGGTACCGGGACATTCCGACTGTCCTGGCAACCTCATCGTTGATGGAATTGCCAGGGAAGGGACAAAGATGGATAACTCTATGATCTGTCACTTCACAGGCATTCCTCCATCGCATTGCAAGTTCTTGGTTCAGTGTGAATCATATAGACTCGCTCAATTAAGATGGGATAACGTGACCAACTGCCGCGTGGCAATGGCCACGTGACCCCGCTATGACCTAAGCAGAACACGCGACCTTTTTAGCTTCAGCAATTTCCGCCTGCGGCAACTTGTGAATGTCCTAACTGGACATTGTAACTTTGGGACCCATGCGAGAAGGATGGGTCTACAATACAATGACTTCTGTAGAAGCTGTAATGATGAAGAGAAGGAAGAAACAGTACTCCATCTTCTATGTCAGTGTCCTGCGCTGGGCGGCTTAAGGGCAGTGGCGTTGCGCTCCAGCTTCCTGCCGGACTTAGACATCCTGGCGAGTCTGATTCAATTGCCAGGGAAGGGACAAAGATGGATAACTCTATGATCTGTCACTTCACAGGCATTCCTCTATCGCATTGCAAGTTCTTGGTTCAGTGTGAATCATATAGACTCGCTCAATTAAGATGGGATAACGTGACCAACTGTCGTGTGGCAAGGGCCACATGGCCCCGCTATGACCCACGCAGAACACGCGACCTTCTGAACTTCAACAAGGTACGAATTCGTCAACTTGTGAACGTCTTAACTGGACATGGTAAGTTTGGGACCCATGCGAGAAGGATGGGTCTAGAATACAATGACTTCTGTAGAAGCTGTAATGATGAAGAGGAGGAAGAAACAGTACTCCATCTTCTATGTTATTGTCCTGCCCTGGGCGGCTTAAGGGCAGTGGCGTTGCGCTCCAGCTTCCTGCCGGACTTAGACAGCCTGGCGAGTCTGGAGCTGACTAGAATATCGGCCTTCCTAAGGTCCACGGGATGGCTTAATGCGTCAGAGGACGACTCGTGAGTGGTCCTTGCTTTAGGGTATCACAACGGGACCGAATCAACGGACCCAAGTGCATTGCTTAGACAATGGCCCTAACAACCTAACCTAACCTAACCTGTACGATGAACGTTCTACAGGTGGAACGCATTCTATATATATAAATACGTCACACATGTTATTGTGTGGTATACTTGCAGGTATATTATCGTTATCTATTTTTGATAAGGCGCTCATGTTTTAAAAATAATTTTTATGTAATTATGCGCTATATAAATATGTCACATATAAATACGTCGAATATATATTTGTGGTGCACTTTTAATTGTCTTATCATTATCCAAAATTGATGAAACGTATACGATTTGAAAGGCATTTTCATGTCGATATGCACAATATAGGGTGTTTTTATAGAGTGATACAATTTTTATTTGCATCACTGCTTTATTTGAACACCCATTTAACAGCTGATAGTTTTAATAGGGATCGACTTACACCAGAGCAACGCGTGCAAACTGTGGAAACTTTTAATCAAAATAATGGTTCTGTTCGTCAAACTTATCGTGCACTTCGTCCATTCAAAATTTTATTTTCCGATGAAGCCCATTTTTGTTTGAATGGGTACGTAAATAAACAGACTTTTCGCATTTGGAGTGAGAAGAATCCACCAGCTTTTGTCGAAACACCATGACATCCACAGAAAATTACTGTTTGGTGCGCTTTACGGGCTGGCGGAGTCATTGGCCCATATCTCTTCAAAAACGATGATGCTCAGAATGTTACTGTTTGTGAAAATTGGTGTTCCAGATTGCGCCTTGTACGCTCCAGCCGTAGCGGCCACATGGTCGAAATCATATTTAAACATTAATGTCATGAAATTTTCTATCCAATAAAGACCGTTTCATTGATATCCAAAATATATTAATATGTTTTATTATGATTCAAACTTGTATCACTCTATAGAAAATACCCTATATAAATAATTAATCTGACTTGCAATAAATATTTTAAAATTTGCTTAAAAAACTACAATAAAACCCTGCTATTTTCTGCATACTTCTAAAATACACGCAAATATAAGCATTAAAAGTGTCTGGATTATAAATAATATTGGCTGGTAGAAAGACAACAAATAGTTTTTGATGTTTCCTTAAATGTATTGGGTGGAAGGAGTGGTCGAATTTTGATTCTACGGTGTTGTTTGTTGTTTACTTTGCAATTGATTTCAAATAAATATCGAACACCACAAATTGCCTCTGGCATAACTGTCAACTGTCATATGCTGCGGCATAAAATTTTAGCCAAATATTTGAAATTTGTGTGATTGAAGGCTTTTGTCGTAAATATTTTATGAAGAAACTTCTACCATTTTTAAACTGCAAACAGAATCTTCTAAAAGCAATAAAAAGAATTGAGCTAGAAAATAAGAAGTATTGTTTTCTATGCTGACCAATACAATTTTAAAAATCTTTTATGCGAATGTATGCGTTTATTAAACGTATGACAATAAAAAGTGTTATTGAACGTGTCTAAAACCATTTCTAATACAACAAGAAAATCAATAATTGTAATTAAAAGACAACAATTCGAACAACCAACCAAATAGTCACTTACCTGACACCAACTCTGTACAATCGTTGCCACAAATAACATTTTGTTGCATGCAAAATGGATGTACGCAGGAATTCCTTCACATCCCAACAAAATATTGCTCACGATATAATCAGCGATATTTATGTAACATGTGACGGTGCGGATGAATTCAGTACGTTTACTGCGGATATTTCATTAATTAAAGGTGTTGGTCTAGATGTGGCTGCTGCTGCTGCTGTCCATAAAGAGGATGTTGCCACTGCCAGCTGCAGAGGCCACAATAAGCGCAGCTATTCATGTGATGCCATTAAATTTCAATTTCCACAATTGCAACAGGCATCACTGCCCACCCTGCCACAATCACACCCAACGTGGCTTCCTGCACTATCCACTGCTGCTGGCCGTAAACAACGGCAGCGTAGTCAATCTGCTCAGTATATGAGTACAAATTTAGTGAAAGCAACAACAACATCTTACAATGTTAGCCAACAACATGTCAAAAGTGTTGAAAATTTAAAGGAGGACTTAAACGAAGAAGAATTTATTGATTCTTTAATGGCCGAATGCAGTTATTCACCGGATAACAACAACAACAACAGCAGCAGCAGCAGCAATTATCATTTTCTTGAGAAAGGCAACGAAGGCGATGATGAGAACGAGGATAATATCAAAGATGATGGCGACTTGACGCAGGTCTCCAGTTTCGATGACGACTGTTACATCATGGATGTGCACACTTCAATGCAAAACGAGTAAGTGAAGCAATTCTGTAACGCGAGTAGTTTCAAATTGCAATTCAATTGCACAGTTCTGTGTCGTTGCTTGTGATCGTGATACAATCGTCTTTCCTTCTTTTTTATAAATTTTTTTTATATTGACTTACCCCGTAATTCATAAACGATTGTTAAAGTTAATGAATGCTTTAAGGGATCTTTAACCATACAAAATCCATACTTCAAAGACATTTTAATTTTAATAATCGTTTATGAATAAGGAGGGGGGGGGGTTTATACTGCAGCCCCAATTTACACTTTGTGGTTGCAAATTGACAATACAAATTGTTAACCAAAGCCACTCTGTATCACAGGCAACTTTTTAAAAGCAACAGCAACTTTTAAAAAAATGTTTTGGGCGAAGAATTATATGAATTTATAAAACCCAAAATATCTAAATTTTTATTAATTTTATTTATCTTCTTATTTAAAATAATCACAAAAGTTTTTATGAATAAAATTAAGTGGTTTTTTAATTAAAAATTTAAAAAGTTCAGGAAGTGATTGTTTTTACCCCGTTTTGAAAAAATCTTGTTCTCGTCAGATATTTTAGACTGCGCAAAGATGTTCAGACGAGCGCTACAAAAAAAAAAAAAAATCTCGATAGTACGTAGTCCGAGAAATTCTAAAATTCAACTATTTTAAACGATTAAGTTCGCTTAATATACCAAAATAGTTGTTGCTCCTATTACTTGGATGTATTTGTAAAGGGTTTCGCATTAAGAGCTTTCACATTCTTAAACTATAAATAAAACGTAGGGCGTGTGAGTGAGCGTGTTATATCATGCACATTTTTCTATTCGTTGGAAAGACCTATTGACGCCATTAAGTCCGTCAGAGCTTCTGTGGGTGGAGAGCATTCGAAATGGCCAATTTTCCGGGACGTAAAAGTCAGACAGAATTGGATCGATGGCGCGAATTGTGTTGGCCTTGAGGACTGCTGTGGTTTTTTGGTTATTCGGTATTATTTTTTGTATTTTATTCGACCTTGTTTTTTACTTAAATTCTTCTCATAATTATTCTTCAGGCTCAAGGACCTAGAGCCTGAAGAATAATTATAAGAAGAATTTAAGTTATTCAGTATTTTAAGACTTAAAAAAACCCCCACACAAGAAAAAAATACTAACGGCATCAAATCGCACGATCTCGGTGATTAGTTCATATCACTTCGTGTAGTATATCCAATGCGGCATGATCACTTTTGTTGAAACCACATGTGGTTGCTGTCTAGATAGTCCATTCCAGGCCAAAAGGGTTTAATAATCATCGTCTTAGAGCACTCGCCTTTGACAACGATAGTGTGGCGGCGATGTTTTCGGTAGGTCTTGTGTTCTGTCGATAGAGCAGGGGACTCGACCACCACATTGCAAATAATACTCTCGATAGAATGATTGTGGCGGCCTTGAAATGGACAGGCTACATTTGCCGAACAGAGCAGCCATTTTCAGAAAACAATTTTAATATTTGCACGTGTTGTTATAAGCTATACCCGTCGTTCCATGGTGATTTAGAAAAACACACTAAATAAATAACCACTAATTTGACAGATGCAGCTTCAAGTAAAGTCCTTTTGTAAACTCCCTTTCGGAAGACCCTTTATATAAATATATCTGTAAAGAAAAACATGAAAAAATACATGAACATTAATGTATTTATATATGAAAATGCTGGGCAAGATATAAAATGCTCAGACTCTTGATGGTGAAACTACCAAAAGTGACTATAAAAATGTGCGTTTGATTTGACCCGACAATTGTGAAAATGTGCGGTTGGGCCCTTTTGCGATTCACTCAATTCTATGAACTGCTGCTTGTTTCTGTTCCAAATCCATGTCATTGATATGAATAGCATCTATTTGATAAATAATTGGCCATAATTTAGGACCAATTTATTGTATCTTTTTTGTTTCTACTTCTACACGTGCGCTTATTTATCTTGTGTGCTTTCTTCTTTACGGCTGATTTTGTTGCCAACAATTTAAATGTCATACAAGCAATTAACCAACACCATTATTCTTCGTAATTTTAAATGGTTTATAAAAATGTTTAATTATGAATTTTAAATTAAAACATTTAAATTCTTTAAAGGTTTTAATGAAGAAAAAGAAATTGCAAATTGAACTAAATTTAGATTTTATATTTTCTTTCAAGTTGTTAATGTCTCATTTTTACAAAATTGGCAATAAATTTATTTCGAAAGTGCCGACGAGACTATTTTGCTAAAATAAACTTTTTAATTGCCGCTGAGTTGTTCATTATCATAATTTTATATATTTATATTTTTTTTACTCAGCCATGGTCAAGGCTTTGGATCGTTAGAATAATTTCAATATTTCCTTCGAAATAAGTTTGATTTATTGACTTGTAAATGAAATGAGTGTTTTATTAAAGGCTCAGGTGTCGGTTTGGTTCATGAACGGTGCGTTTTTTTTTCTGTACTTTCATTTTGAAAATCATTGAAATTGTGTTCTTGATGTTGATTATAATTGTGATTTATTGGCATGAATTTAGAATCGTATTAAATGGGATTTCATGAAATTATTTTATGTAGCGGATTAATAGCAAACTGTTTTCAGTTTTGTGAAATTCAAATATATACTGGAGATCGAAAGGAAGCCTTAAAAATAATTGTAACATCACGCAGTTGGATATTCTGTTTGAAAAATAAAAATATGGTAACACTAAACGATTGTAATAAAATTTCAAACAGTATTTTAACTTGATATTTGAAGCCGGAGCCGCGATTCTCGAAGGTGACCCAGCTGGATTTTATTATAAAAAATTCATATCACTGAGAGTTTTGATTAAAAAGTATATTTTGCTGGAAAAGATACGGTATGTTTAAGGGTTTCCACTAATAGTTTCCAGATATGTGACTAACAATATTTAACTTCTAATTGGTTTTCTTTGAATTTACTAACAACCACAGTTGCCACTGTGGTACAATTGCACCAAAAATGGTTGTTTTTTACGTTTGGTTCGCTGGTTCATTATTTTTGTCTTATGAAAAGTTAACGATTATAATATAAACAAATTTTGAAAGATTTATCATGCCTGCAAAAATGTATTTTCGAAAATTATTACTCTTCACATAAAGTAAAAGATTTTATTCGTTTACAACACTTGATAGTAATCGATTATTACCTGCCCACAAGTAGTAAATCAAAAAGCTATATTGGCAACACTGATCAATTGTTACTTTTGTTTACAAGTCAGAAATTGACAATTTGACTTCAGTGTAAAAAGTATTGTATTATGCTGGTATGCAAATAAAATTGAAAAAACTGGTTCTCTTTTTAGAGTGGCAACCGTGCTAACAACTTAATCGTAAACAGATAAATTAACTAAATTTGGGTGTGCTGAATCCCATATAAAATCGGTCGATGTGCTTCTGTTAGTTTTCTATACCAAAAAAGGGTTTCAATTGTCCAACCCTGCAATCGCATTTTTGATTTTGTTTGATTTTTATTACCAATTTAGTACTTTCTGAAATATAAAATTGGTTTAATTAACAAAAACAAAAAAGTTTGCTTTAACTAATAACTTTTATATATCAAAAATGAGTTTCAAGTTTCCAGCTCTGGAAGAGTATTTTTGATTTTGCCGATTTTCAATAGCAATTCATTTAGGCATATTTTCATATGCTTAAGCCAACCGGGAAGGGCTTCGGAAAACCGAACAAGAAAAATGAATCTATTGTTTTATAACTCTCTTTCAGCAAAAGTTGAATTTCAACCAGCACCCATTTCATTTCTACACCATTAAAATATTCAAGATTCGTTTAATTAGATATATTTTTATTTAAAAAAAAAAAAAAACTTTTTTCATCTACTCTCCTTTATTTGATCACTTCAATCTGTACCATAGACATGAATATTGTAAGTGAAACGATCAGTTTGTGTTGCCTCCAAAACGATCGAAATGAAACGTTGACCAATACCGCCGGCCACAACATACGCATTTCCATCGGCATTATTTTGCAAACAATTGATGTCGACGGATGTGATAATACTGGCAGTACCGGCTTCGGGATAAGTCACTTGGGTGGAGACGTCTTTTAGGGCGGGATAAAAGAATGTATCAGCATATTGAGCCACCAATCTGTCACCTTGAATAGAATTATAGAAATTAAAAATGTTAAAACATTTTATGGCATGCCTTTAGGCGCTCATATGAAAAGGCCTTTTATTAATTTTTTATTTTTCTTCTTTTTTGCAAAATTAAAATTAATTTAGTAGAAATGTGATAAGGAATTTGAATGACTGATAAGTGGTTTGACGTTGTGTATGATTTTTGTTTTGTATTTGTGACAGAAATATTTCAGGAAATTTTGAAGCGGATCAGCAGATAAACAAAAAATGATCCTGAAGGATAGTTTTTCTTTCAAACATCCTGATACTGATAAAGCCTGAATAAATATTACTGTTAGTGGATTTAGTTATCTAAAATCACGCGATTTCAAATCGAAGTGATTTACAGAACTTTCTCTCTCCTGTTGCTATTAAAATAAGATCAATAAGATTTATTGATCATATAATTGTAGTCCTACAGGTGGACACGTTTTTAACAACCGAATTTCTCTTTATGGAGACAAACATTTAAATAATATTCCATCACATCTGTGGACGGACAACTTATCGTTCGATTGCTTGAGTAGCATTTAAAACAAAAACAATTTCTTAAATTTATTTGTCTTTAATTTTTTTTCTTCGAGTAACATTTTTTTCCTTAATTAATTTAAATTTTCTTAATTGTCTTGCTTACCTGACACTCGATTGCCCAAAGTGTATTTGACCGATTGTGAGCGATGGTTTACAGGGGCCTTTTTGTTTAAACGTATCAAACGCAGGTGGGGATTTTGGTGCAAAAAAGCTTTAATGTCCTTAATAATTTCCACATTTCTCAACTGGACTCCCTGGTCTGTTTGTTTCAGGGCAGCTAATGGAACATTTGCTGCCGGCGGCTCTTGGCTTAAGCACACCACTGCCAAACAGGCCAACAAAATTGTACACAATTTATACATCTATTAGATTCGAAATATATTTATATTTATGGGATATTAATTTACTCTTGGCGCCGTTCAAAAACCTACTAAATTTTATTAAAATAATTGGCTGTATTTTATTTGTGTATTCGATGGAAAATAATTCTGAGCGCTTTTAGTCTTATCACAATTTTAATATACTTTTCTCAAATGTCAGCTCGTGTATTCTTGGAAATATTTTCTTCTACGATTGCCAATTAATTGATAAGCCAAGACTAGAGCGTTTGTTAGTTTAGCAGTTGTTTCAATTAGAAATGCTACAAGTTTCAGAAGATAAGCATACAAATAATGAAAAATGATGTTGATTAAAATTTCATTTATAATTTTTGTGAATAATTTTAATTAAAAATATCAAATTGCCTATTTTTTTTATCAAAATTAAAGTGTATTTAATCAGGTGCCAGTTGAATTTTGTTTTTCAGGCATGAAATTGTTGCGCAGTCAGACGAAATTTATTGGTAAGAGATTGAAGAAGTAGAGTCTGTATTACACGATGATTTGATTGGACTTTTTATGGCATATTTTCGACGTGTGCGATATCTTGGCTTAATTGATACAATTCCAAAATATCATCAAGTTACTATACAAAAACAATAACGTGCAATTTTGTGGTATGACGTCAGCGATATGGAATTGTTGGCTTTAATATGTTCGGTCAGGATTAGAGTTGTCACTTATTCGGGTTTTATAATCGTTCTATTAAAATTTCACAATATAATTTCTTCTTCGAACAGCCGGTATAATTTTAAACTTTTTTTTGAATATAAGAATTAATAAAGAATAGAGAATTTCATTTGAATAATTTTGAAAAATTTAAAAAAAAAAACGGCATATTTGTTTAATAAATTTTATTAACAATAAAAAAAATTCATTGTATAAAAAACAACAATATTATTAACATAAACAAAAGAATGCATTTATTAAATGTTTTATCTTTAACACGATTCTTTTCTTAGTTTTAATAAAAGATCAACTAGAAAAGTTTCATTCACAAATCGTTGGAAGTTGGTGATACGGTTGAAATGGCATTGAAAAGTAGTTCCAGTTTGTCTGTTTTTCTCCGGGATGTCTTTATTTTTTTCAGTTAATCTAACAATATATCTTATGTTTTTTGAATCTCTTATGTTATTGATATACTTTTTCAAATCAGTTATTAACATATTAATATTGAATTCCGAAAATGTTGGTGATGCGGTTAAAATGACATTGAAAAGTAGTTCCAGTTTGTCTGTTCTTATCTTGTATATTTATTTATTTATTTATTAATTATTATTATTATTATTATTATTATTATTATTATTATTTTATTTTTTTATTTTTTTTGGCCTATGAGGAGGGTTTAAATTGCCTTCGCACTTACAGCGGCCGTCGCCAGCTGCGTCGCTGCCGTCGCCAGCTGGTGTGTTTCCACTAAAACAATCCCCCCTCCTTTTCTGGTGATGGCCTTCACGGAACCGCTTTCCGCAATACTTCGTGAAGGCCCACAATCAACGTCCCGAAAAAGGACCCCTCATTATGTGCCCACGTCTGGGCCCGCCATTTGCAACCATTGTGGAATTCCTAAATGGTTATGATGAGGACCTTAAAGAGTGGACCCTTTCTGCTAGAAGTTGGTCAATGTCCCTTTTCTTCTTCCGCAAAATGGATTCAACGTAGTTTCCTACGGCAATCCACTTATCACTTCCTTTAAGCATTTTTCCAACAACGTTGTCAGGAGTAAGTTCACCGATCTGTCCGTATAGGTCACTTCGCTCCGCCTGCCACCTGTCATTATTATTATTATTGTTATTATTATTATTATTATTATTATTATTATTATTATTATTATTATTATTATTATTATTATTATTATTATTATTATTATTATTATTATTTTAAAATAATTTAACTCATCTTCAATGTTTCCTATGTTTTTATAATTTTTTATGTTGATATACTTTTTCAAATCATTTAGTCAATGTGTTGACATTGAATTCCGAAAATTCGAAGTATTTTTTGCTGACTGCTTGATTTCGAACTTGGACCACATTTAGAAAAGTTACTATTAACTGGAAAATTCTCCGTGTTAAGAAAATAATATTAAAATATTTAATAATTTGATATGTCGTTCTAAATCTATTACATCTGTAGAAAAGCAATTATTTATTTTCTAAACTTCTGATTGTGAACTGTAAGACATCTTCCATTAAAGAGGTATTATATTTTTCTAGCTCCGTAATTGCCATCTCCAGAGGCTTCATCAGCTTTATTCGAATCAGATGTTAATGAGATTTTACGGTGTCTATATAGAGACCAGTATTTTCGAGTTGAAAATTATATAATTTTGTGGCCTAAAGGCCTTATTCATAAAAAATATTTTATGTTTATAAGCTGCTCACAAGACTCATTTTCCATATGAAATTTATCTTATAAGCAGCTTATAAACGTAAAATATATATTTTGTGAATGAGACGTTAAAACACTATTTTATATTTTTATAAAAGCTGTTCACCAAAAATTAATCGATTTTTTGTCAAAAACTGTTCGAATTATATTTTATTATTGTAATTTGAAAAATTTTGGAATATTCAAATAATTCTCAATCGAATCACAATCGATTATAAGCAGTCTGTCTGCTATTCTACTACAAAAAGTTGCAAAACTGAACTATCGTTGATACATCGGTATCGCTGAAAACCACATCTTCACCAAATTCGGCTAAAAAAAAATTTTCATATTGTCGTTATGCATCTGCCAACACAGTTTGCCTAAAATAAAAATCTTAAACCCTATTAAAATTGTTAATTACATATAAAATGATTTAAATAAATTGCAAATTATTTTTGCATGTGAGAAATGATATCTGCAATTATATATATATATATATATATATATATATATATATATATGTGTGTGTATGTATGCACAGACGTACCTTTTGACCTCTGCGAAATTCATAACTGATTAATATTTTACAAAAATATTTTTCACACACAATGTTTCCATATACATTTTTAATTGATAATCGTATGGGGCAGTGCGCTTTACCGTCAGAACTTAAAAAAATGCATTTTTGGAGTTAAAATGCAGCACGTTTCGGCCATATCGTTCTCTAAAGTTTATTTCTGAGAAGTAAATTTCCATTGAGTTATTGGTTTTTTTTTTATTTATTTGTATTTATTATGTCTTTATTTATTATTATTATTATTATTTTTATTTTTGGAGTTATTACACTATTGAAGTTAACAGGCGATATGTATAATAGGTGTTATATGAGAGCAAGAAAAATTAGATGAATGTGAAGTATTATATATCAAAAATTTGCGAAAATATTGTTTCGGGAAGAACTTTCAGTGTTTCAAAATGTTTTCACATGTGAAATAGTGTATTGAATATAAAAACAACGAGAGCTGATGGATATAGAAATTATTGCCTTTAACAAATGAACAATAAAGTTAATGAACTGATATTTTTTTATATAAAAAAAAACAGTGGAACATACTTTTTGCTTCGACTATGTTCAACCGAATACAGAAATAACATTTACTATTTAAAAAAAAGACGGCCTAATTTGGAACATAAAGTTTATAGGAAAACAAAAACAAATTTCCTTATAAATTCAAAAATTTGCTTGCACAATTTGTTTGCCAAAGTAACGTATAAAAATATTTAAAATTTGTATGAATAATAGAATCAAATAAGGAGAGCCAAATTATTTGAAATTTTGTTTTTGTGCACATATAAATATCACTAACGCAAAGTGATTTACAAAATTATGACCTAAAATATTGTCGTTTTATATTGGGAAACAAATTTGTTGGACGCTAATATTTAGGAATATTTTTATTAAAAAAATAATCATGGAAAAAGATAAACCCTTAAGGCCATTCCTGCAACTTGCCGCTTATATTATAATCGCATCGTTCTTTGTTATGCTGTTCTATGCTTTTGATCACTTTGTTCTGAAAATTAGTGCAACCTGTAACATTTCATTCTGCATCCCATTTAAGAAAAAGCATCACAAACATTCAATAAAATTATTTGCTTAAGAAAGAATCACGACATAAAACAATACGTCTAAAACTAATTTTGAAAATTGTTTGCCTTCTTTTGTTGTAGAATTTTTGTTAATCGTTCACTGCATTTGGAAAATATCAAATTCTATGGCTTTGATATGGATTACACTTTGGCCGGTAAGTTTTCTTGAAACTAAAAAAACCATAAATTTCTATTATGATTTTATTTCATTGCGCGTTTAGAATACAAATCGCCGCAGTATGAACAACTGGGATTTGATTTGGTCAAAGAGCGGTTGGTTAGCATGGGCTATCCAAAGGAAATTATGCAGTTCGAATATGATCCCTCATTTCCCATACGTGGTCTTTGGTTTGATACTCTATACGGAAATCTCTTGAAGGTCGATGCTTATGGCAACATTTTAGTGTGCTGCCACGGCTTTGAATTTTTAAAACAGTAAGTTTATTAAGAAAGTTTCATTTAAAAAGAAACATAAAAAATTTTAATTAATTTGAAATCACTTTTCTAATTGTAGTTCTCAAGTCTATGAACTATATCCAAATAAGTTCTTAAAGCTGGATGAATCGCGCGTTTATGTGTTAAATACTCTCTTCAATTTACCTGAAACTTATTTATTGGCCTGCTTAGTGGACTTTTTTACAAACAGTTCGGTATACACAGAGTAAGTCAAGAGAATCCGTTGTCTGTCCTAAAGATTCAACATAGAAATTAATTGATTTGCTTTTATAGAGATCGTACTGGTGTCAAAGCGGGAGAATTATTTATGTCTTTTAATTCAATATTCCAAGATGTACGCCGTGCTGTCGACTGGGTTCACATACAGGGTGATTTGAAGAAAAGAACTGTAGAGGTAAATATAAAAGAAAAAAAGAAACGGAAAAAAAAGAAAAACATATAAGGAAATTTAATATATGGTGGTAGCGCTACGACACGAAATACATCATTACAACAACCGAAGGAATTCTTGTTTGTGTAAAGTCTTAATACATGTAACAACGTTCAAAACAAAATTAACAGGCGGATAATAGGTCTGTTTGCTTATTTTTGGAGTCGAATGCAGTAAACCAGCGAACATTCTAAAAAATACTCTCAAAAAGACCTGTTTCAAAAAAAAAAAAAATAGTACCCGAAAGGAAACAATTTTCAAAATTCTCAAAAAGAAGACAAATAGTATTTCAAACCCTACACATTTTTGACTATTTAATTCTTTTATTTTTCTTTATTATTGGTACAAGATTTTTTATAACATCAACATTTTAAAAATAAATTTATAATTTGCTTTTTGTAATATTTGCAATTACTTTCTTTTTGTGCTTTATTTGATATCCTTAATTTATTGCTGGCTCTATATATATATATTAAAAATTACTTGATTATATGCTAAACTGACGGATTACCTTAGAAATAAGAGCATCGCTAAGTAACCACGCACTTGAAAAGTCTCACAACTCGAAACTACTTTCTATGCAAAGCTTACTCCTCTTATTCTGCAACTTTCCTAAACGCCACGCCAAGACAATATTAAAAATAGAACACTTCTGTACTCCATTTTTTTTTCAACAATTAATAATTTCTAAAAGGAGTAGGTACGTGTAATATATTCAATGTTGTCTCCGCGTGACAAATAGTTACAGAATAAAGGGAATTATTTCTATGCCTTATACATTTTTGTAATTTTTGTATCTTAATTACTTTTACAATTTTCAATTAACTTTTCGAAAAAAATTTATACTTTTCGATTGCTTATATATATTTTTGTGCTTAATTTTTTAATTATTTGTTTTTATCTTAAGGTATGCATTGATTATTAAGTAATTTATTGCCATTATAATTGTCGCTCTTCTGCACACTATTCAATATTTCTCACTAAATGTATATATTAAATTTATCGAAATCTACACACACATACATTTAAGAAAGCATAAAAAAGGTTTAGTAATTGGGAACTAAGAGTAATTTAATAGAAAGATGGGGAATTACCAAATCTTTCTTATTGCTCAATATAAACCAAGAGAGATTTTAGCAAATATATTACCTTATATAGCAATAAAATATGCACACAGTAAATTTTGTTGTAGAATATCAATTATTGCACAATAATAATACAAATGTACTACAATAAACTTCAGCAGTGAAAATTTACAAATACTCGGTTAAAGACCTACCGCTACTCTCTCAATTTGTGTTCTCCTTTAGTGTATTTTGAGTAAACCAACGCAGTTTTTTAAAATGCAATTCAGTAGAAATTATAAAATTTTGCGTACTCGGACACTGCTAATGATGGTTGAGCAAAAAACTGTTATTTGGGGTAGCGCTATCACCTTGTATTTGCTTTCCGCATGATATGAATATTAACTCTGCCCCTTTTAGAACCTCGACTATTACGTTAATAAAGATCCCCGTCTTCCCATGGTATTGGCACGTATACGTGAATCTGGCGCCAAAGTTTTTTTACTCACCAACAGCGACTACAATTTCACTAATAAAATAATGACGTACATATTTGATTTTCCACATGGTGCCAAACCCGAAGAACCACATCGTGATTGGAAAACTTATTTCGATGTAATTGTTGTCGATGCGCGTAAGCCATTGTTTTTCGGAGAAGGTACAATCTTGCGTCAAGTGGATACTGAAACGGGTGCCTTGAAAATCGGTACCCATATTGGTCCTTTACAGCCTGGCCAGGTCTACTCGGGAGGTTCTTGTGAGGTATTTACAAATTTCATTAATGCCAAGGGTAAAGATGTTTTGTATATTGGTGATCACATATTTGGTGATATATTGAAATCGAAAAAGATTCGTGGCTGGCGCACTTTTTTGGTGGTGCCTGAATTGGTGCAAGAACTGCATGTATGGACTGATAAATGCCAATTTTTCGCTGAACTACAGCAGTTGGATTGTCAATTAGGTGAGATGTACAAGTGAGTATAAAATGAGAATAATTTGTGCGTTCCAGCATTTTTAATATGTTTTAATTGTTTTAAGAAATTTGGATTCGAGTACTAAAGAAAAACCCGATATATCGAAACTACGCGCTTCCATACGTGATGTTACCCATAAAATGGACATGGCTTATGGTATGATGGGTTCTTTATTCCGTTCTGGTTCCAGGCAAACGTTTTTCTCAAGTCAGGTGGTCAGATATGCTGATTTATATGCAGCCACATTCTTGAATTTTATTTATTATCCCTTTTCCTACATGTTCCGTGCTCCAGCAATGTTGCTGCCGCATGAGTCAACTGTGGCTCACGAGCAGCGATTCCAAATAGAAACACCAATGATACAGAGAGCCAGAGGTAAAGCCGAATCACACTCTTTGGCGGTTGAAGGCAAAATTAATGAATTTGTAGCGGCAGCTAAGGCAGTTGTGGCCACCATCAAAAATGAAGCTGAAGAGAAGGTAACAATTTAATGCTCTTACCTAACGCCATATTTTTATATTAATTGTATTTTGATAATTCTCTGAAGCCCGCCACAGTGCCCCATACCCGCCCAAGTACACCACGTACGGTTACCCACACACACGATGAGGATTATTCGGAAGAAGAATCTGACCCCAACAATAAAAGTGATGCCGAAAGCGGCCTAGATGGAGAGCAAGAAGTTGCCAAAAAATAATTCGTTTTGAAATGTTTTTTTTTTTCGTTCTCTACTTCCAACAAAAAACAAAAATTATTAATTCTTAATGTTATTTTACCGTGTTTATTAAGATATTCTTGAAACTGAAAAGATTTCACTATATTATTAACGATTTTATTGTCATATACATATTATCGCTACATGCTGTAGCGCCAAATTATTCTGAAATATTTTCCAAACATTGTGGGCCCATACTGATCACAAGTGATAAAGTCAAATTGGACTAGTTCTTAAAAAAAATGTGTTGCTGAACTCTGCTTTAATTTTCAGATATGGATTATTAGTAATTCGTCCTTAAAAAGTTTTAGCATTAAAGGGCAAAAAAAATATTTAAATGAATTATTAAAACAGAAAATTATCTATCGTTTTTATTTTTAAAAATTTTTTGTTAGATTGTGAGAAAAGTTTTTTGCATAAAAATATTTTGCTCCCTCAAAGTATCTCTCACATTTGAAAAGGATATCGAAAAAAAGTGTTATTGCTTGTAATAAATGTTATTTGGAAAACGGCAGGAAATTTTTGATTTAAATTAGTTACTTGAAATTCTGAATGCGTTGGCGTATTTCTCAAATACATGCTTTAAATGTTTTCAGTTTCAAAATTCCTTGTTTTGTAACCGAAGAAATTAACTTATTATCTGATCGAAATATGAAAATCAAGAAATAACTATTTTCTGAAGAATAAATGTAAATCACGAAATAGTTTTTTTTAGAGAATAAATAAAACTCGGTAAATTTTCAGTATGATTTTTTAATATAATTTTAATTAAAAAATAGCGTTATAGATAGATTGAGTTTTTAAAGTTTATTGTGTAAACCGAAATCTAATAAACTTCTCGTTTTCTAAAAATAGTTTGATATTTTTTAGATTGTACATATATAAGAATATATTGAATATGATATTCTAAGCAGTAAAAAATTAATTTTTTAAGCAAAGTCTGAAAAGTATTGTCATTAGTGGATCTAATCTGTCAAAATTTTTTAAATCGAGTCGAGTTTCAGAATATGCTTGTTTATGTACCCTTGTGCTTTGATATTTTGGTAGAATTGGCAGAACCACTTTGTTTGGAAAAAATATTTCTTTTACTTTTGGCGCTAAGTGTTCCAATATGCATACGTGTGTGTATGATGTTTGTGTGTATATTTTTTTCTACTTCATAATTCTCTTTTCTAGTTTTATTAAATACATGTTAATATTTTATGTTTCCATTAAAACTTAGAATCGTTAGTAATTTTTATATGTATGTATGTATATGTAGAGCTTCACATTTAATAACAAATAAAAAGAAATATTTAATAATATATAAAAAAAACAAAAATTTCGTAATATGACCTAAGTTTTTAGGGTTACGTAATAACGTCATGTAGGCAACATATCCAACTATTCTCCCACTCCATTGTACTGAATGTTCCATATTAGCAAGCCAATTACTGATCTTGTGCCTTTTAGAACGCATAGTGTGGTAAAGTTCCAGTATGTCGTTTAAAAATGTGTTTCCATGCTAGAAACGTTATATTCCTCTAGACCTGCAAACAGACAATATATAACAATGAATGCACATAAAAGGTTTAAGAAATCTAATGAAATTTGATATAAAAATGATTTAGTTCTGCGCGTGAAGATAATTAATTTTTATCAGTAACAAGCAAAAGTATATTTAGCATAAATTAAGCTTCTTCTAAGTTAGAACACGGTTTATTGGACTTATAAAGTAGGTTAAAGCAATAAAGTATTTCTTAGCAATTGTTTTCGTCATGGGTGGTAGTGGATTAAATTGCTGTTATTTCTAGAACTAACAAAAACGCAGCAATAAACTACGAACAATCAATTGCCAGGCTTGCCATTTAGAACGTTTGTGCTGATAATATACTTTTTTGTCTAGATGGTTGCCCCTAAAAGCGTTTTGCCATCTTAAGCGCCGAATAAACTGTACCAGCGTCTTAGCAACCAACTTTTGCGTGGTGTATAGTGGCGTTTTCATATTGATCAAATAATTGCGCCTGAACACACGAGCATAATAAAGCTGGCATAAAATTGCAGCTTGTTGGCAAATTCGGGGAAGAGATTTTTTTTTGGCTGGCATAATATTTCAGCCAACTACAATCCTGCTTTAGCAGCACAAAACCAAAACATGTGAGGAAAGAAAAAATAAGCGAACAAAAGTTGCTAATACACAAAGAGCGATCTATGTGAATAAGTTTTATGTCAGATGTAATAGTCCGTCCCCTATGTTTTGGAAAGAACAAAAATTATGTCGTGCAAAAATTTTGTTCGTATGGAAGTTTTGGGCGCCACATTGAAATTGACCGCTCTTACGCTGCGAAAGTTTAGTTTGCAAAGTTTTAATTAAATTTTTAGAAAGACGAAAAAAGAGAGAGAGAGAGATACGAATAGTTCATCCCTCTCTCTCTCTCTGCTTTTCTAAAAGCTGAATTTTAAGAAAGCAAACTTAAGTGAATGAAAGCCATTCGCTCGAAATCGAATCAATTTGGATATCCCATTGTCAATAACTTTCAATCGCATTACAGAAATAGCATTTTATGTGAAGACATTTACGTTTTCATTTAAGTTGTCATGGTTCGCTTAGAAATAATGTAGAGAAATCGAATAGGCTATACAAGTCTTTGCAAAGTAAACTTTCCCAGTGCCAAAAGGGTCGTCGTCTATGCTTTTACGTATGAGCTTTGTGTAGTCTGCGTGCTAATGAAAAAAAATTTTTTTACAAACCGCTTGATTAGTTTATTTTGCGCTTCAGTCTCTGCAAAATTTATGTATATAAATGGGAACCGTACCGGCTAGTTAGCACAAACACACACACACAGACACATACGTAAGATAAATAGTTGGTTAGATTAGAAGGGAAAATTTTATAACAAAATCTTTGAATAATAAAATCTGTTTGCTTTGCTAGACCCAACGATACGATGACTGATAAGCAACCGTCAGAAAGTGTATAAAATCAAGGAAAATTTTGAAAATTACCATAGTATCTTTTCCAACAGTCAAGTGAAAGTTGTTGAAACAATTTAAAATATGAAAATTACATATCAAATATTGTTGTCCTTCTTGGCAATTTTATTGTTAAGCAATAATCTCAGCGCTAAGAAAAGTAATGAAATAACTATATATGATACTAAGGACTTTGTTAAGGGAAACAGTTCTGAATTGGTGCAATTGGAAAAAAAAGTTTTGTATACTTTGGGAAAAAGGAAGCCCGGTAGGTGGAAATAAAAGAAATTTTACGCACATTTAAGGTATTCTCGTTTGATCTAAGATCTGCAAATTATATAATATTTTATTAAATTCTTTGTTTATTTTATAATTTTTTGTTTAAATTCAATTAACAGATTTGTTCTTCAGCTATTTAGAAATTTATATTAGATATATATCTCTCATTTATTTGTTTATGTTTTTAATCAATTAATTTTTTTTACTTATTCAAAAGCGTTTCTTCTAAAAAGTTAAAAGACGACTTCATTTAAAATCACATCAACTCCATTATCAATGCGAATATAAAACAAATAATTGCATTAAGCTCAAGGACAGCAAATAGGTTTGGTAGTTTCAATAATTTTCCAGCCAGCAAAAATAATAAAATCGGTTCATTGGGAAATGACAAAGATAATCTTATATGTGTGGTGCACTTTTAAGTATTTTATCGTTCACCAATTTCAATGAAACACGTTTGATTTGAAAGTTAATTTTATGCAGATATGCAAAAGCTAGAGATTTCTTATAGGTTTATACCATAAAAGTGGTAAAAATAAGTTTTGAATATGCTTGAAAAGCAGCAACGAAGTTATTTATTTCTTAGTCGGTATCAGAAGTGCTTATGCGAATATTAAAAGGACTCTCTAAAAATTAACGACTAAAAAACTTAAAAAGCCAGTTGGTGTTTTTTTTTTTTTTTTAATTTCAGTAGCAAGTAATTTTATATGTATATATGAAAATGTCAAATGGTTCAAATTTGATCACCTTGAGATCAATCCTACTTGTAATAAAATATTTTGTAATTTTTGTTGTAACTTTGTTTTTACTTTTCGAAACAAAAATGTAAATGCATGTGTGCTAACCGACTTATTAATTTTATCTTAGGTGACTTTTTAGCAAATGGATTAGAGCACTTACCTAGAAGCAGAAGTAAAAGACAGGTCTTTGCCATTAAAGAGGTCACTTACGTTGAAGTTGCTTTTGAAGTCAATACAGATGGTGATGCATACGTAGTGCATGGTGGCATTGGACAACCTTTCGTTCACATTGCTGTAATCGGCAATAACTATAAGTATGTAAGGATATATGCTCGAGATAACTCCATCAAATATAAGAAAAACATAAATCGTTTAGAAGACTTTCTTTATTCATAATAATTAATATTTTATACATGAAAATAAAAGAGGTTATAGTTATTTACTTCGAGTATTTTTTATTACACATAATAGATAGAACAACAATTAATACCCTGGTATTAGTAAGAACGCCATAGGTTTTCGATGGTAAAGTGTCTACGTCGGTTTAGTATTGAAGCAGTTCTCGTATGGAATTGAAAATTGTTGTAAATTGAGGTGAAATTTGAAAATTAATTTGATGTTGATTCCTCCATTAATTTTCCTCTTAATTATAATTCATTCTATTCTTCAATAAGTTATTTGGCTTGAATGAAATGAAATACGAGTATATAAATGATATTTGATAAAATGTAAAATTCAGAGAAATTTAATATAAGATTTAAGAAACTGAATAAAAGTTACAAATTAAAAGCTTAATTTTTTCCTCTGAACTTTGTGAGGGCTCGGCCCACCAAAGAGCACCAAAATATGTTTATTTTATTTAGAACTCTTTTAAGGTGTAAAGAGCGACTTATTTGAAGTGGCCAAATGTCAAACAAAAGTTAAAGTTCTCTGGTAAAAAAATATATTGAAATGAAAGCGAATGGCATTAAATATAAAGGCCATAAAATATTCCGCAACTAGACACACAGGGAAACAGTGTTTCATATTTATGGCACACTTTTGACCATGCCGGAGAGCTTGTGTGCATCTTAAAAGAGTTCTGAATTAAATTAAACATATGTTGGTGCTCTTTGGTGGGCCGAGCCCCCACAAAGTTCAAAGGGAAAAATTAAGCTTTCAATTTTCTGGCTTTTATTCAGTTTCTTATCTCATGTTATATCTTATGAGATATATATATATATATATATATATATATTTATATATGTATATATATATATATATATATATATATATATATATATATTTATATATATATATATATATATATATATATATATTTATATATATATATATATATATATATATATATTTATATATATATATATATATATATATATATTTATATATATATATATATATATATATATATATATATATATATATATATGTATATATATATATATATATATATATATGTATATATGTATATATATATATATATATATATATATATATATACACATATATATATATATCGCATTCGATTCAAGCCAAGGTTAATTCAAAATAACTTATTGAAGAACACAATGACATCTTTTTAATTGAATTGTAATTAATAGGTTCTTGTTTGTAACTCATGATTATTAATCAAAAAATTATTGGCGGAATCAGCATCAATTTAATTTTCAATACATAAATTTACATAAATTATACATAAATTTACTATAATTTCCAATTGAATATGAGAACTGCTTCAAAACCAAACCGATGTAGAGACTTCGCCATGGAACCACAATGGCGTTCTTACGAACAGCCTATTAATTGTTATTCAATTTATTATGCGTAATGAAAGACAATTCGAAATAAATTACCATAACATCTTTTATTTTTATGTATAAAAAATTTATTATTTCGAATAATTATCGAGCATATATCCTTACATAAATATAGTTATTGCCGATTACAGCAATGTGAATGAAAGGTTCTCCAATGCCACCATGCACTACGTATGCATCACCATCTGTATTGTGTTCAAAAGCAACTTCCACGTACGTGATCTCTGTAATGCCAACCATCTGCCTCTTACTTCTGCTTCTAGGTAAGCGCTCTAATCCATTTACTAAATAGTCACCTACGATAAAGTGGATAAGTTGGTTAGAACAAAAGTGTTTTAATTTTTTTTTTTCGAAACTTTAAAAAACAAAAACAAATATACAACAAAAAGAATAAGATATTTTGCTACAACTAGGAATGATCTCTCGGTGATCAAACTTGAGCCACTTGACAGTTTCATAAATACATATAAAATTAGTCGCTATAAGTAAATGCTACTGAGATAAAAAAAACACCAACTGGCTTAGGAAATTTTTGACTCGTTAAATTTTATAGAGTCTTTTCAATATTCGCATATGCATATTCAAAACCTATTTTCAGCACTTTTATGGTATAAAGCTATAAGAAATCTCTAGCTTTTGCATACTTGCATAAAAATAACTTTCGAATGAAACGTGTTTCATTGGAATTGGTGAACGACAAAATACTTAAAAGTGTACCACACATATAAGATTATCTTTGTCATTAGCCAATGAACCGATTTTATTGTTTTTGCTGGCTGGAAAATTATAGAAACTACCAAACCTATTTGTTGTCCTTGAGCTTAATGCAATTATTTGTTTTATATTCGCATTGGAAATGGAGTTGATATGATTTCATATGAAGTCGACTGTTGACAGAAGTTGAGTTTTTAGAAGAAACGCTTTTGAATAAGTAAAAAAAATAAATTGATTAAAAACATAAACAAATATATGAGTATGAATATAAATATAAAAGTATCTAATATGAATTTTTAAAAAGCTTAAGAATTGAATTTAAAAAAAATTATAAAATAAACAAAGAACTAAATAAAATTTTATGTAATTTGCAGATCTGAGCTAAAACGAGAATGAATACCTTAAATGTGCGTAAAATTTCTTTTATTTCCACCTACCGGGCTTCCTTTTTCCCAAAGTATACAAAACATCTTTTTCCAATTGCACCAATTCGGAAATGTTTTGCTTAAATGTGTCCTTAAAGTCCCGTATCTTAATTTTATTACTTTCCATGGCGCTGAGATTATTGCTTAACAATAAAATTGCCAAGAAGGACAATAATATTTGATATGTAATTTTCATATTCTTAATTGAATTTCAACAACTTTCACTTGACTGTTGGCAAAGATACTATGGTAATTTACGAAATGTTCCTTGATTTTATACACTTTCTGACGGTTGCTTATCAGTCATCGTATCGTTGGGTCTAGCAAAGCAGACAGATTTTATTATTCAAAGATTTTGTTATAACATTTTCCCTTCTAATCTAACCAACTATATACAGTGAAGTCGCAGAAACGTGAACATCCAGAAACATGAACATTTTTACATTGACTACTCTGAAACGTGAACAAATTGCATATCGGACTTCTGCATTATATTTGTTGCCTATCTGACGATGTAACTCGGTATCGTTCTGTCGAGCAGAGTTAGAAAACATGCAAGTGAAAGGGATAAAAAACTTATAAAAAAGGTTTTGGATCCAGTTTCAAAGCCAACTCTATCGACAAATAAATAAAGAAATAAGTTTTCGGTAGACTATATCCAAACCAACACGAAACACATTCAAACCAACGCAAAATTATAGAATTTGGTTTTATTTTAAATGTATTTTCATCGACAAAAACGATATCGCGTGACATCGTGGGATAGACCGAAAATATTTTTTTTTTACACAAACAAAATTGTAGGATTAATTGTGACTTTTGAGTGGTGGAGCTTGGACTTGCCGCCAGTGTTGATACACAATTGTGACCGGTTTATCGCATTTTTCGTAACTTTTTTTATAAGACCGCGACTTCAAGTAGCCCCAAAGAAAGTAGTCTGTGACGGTTCAATCGTGCGATCTTGCCGGCTATCCGGATCGTCAAAACGGGGGATTTTTGCGACCAGAAAATGTTTTTATTTTTCATAATATCCATTGCGGGCTTCTGTTGTGTGTGCAGTTGCACGGTTTTCTTAATACCACCCGCTCATTCACTTCCAGCGGCAAAAAGTCGTCTATCATGGCCCAGTAGTGTTCGCAACACGTGAAAATGTGCCTCGATTTTCGACCGACTATTGGCTTAAAAAAATGCACGCCCTGCGGAGCATAGTGCTCCATCCTGCAGCTGTCTAGTTGGCAAATCTCAAATATGCTTGACGTAAATTGAATAAGTAAATCTTATTCAATTAACTTTGCTTTTTTTTCGTTTTAGATATTCCGACCTGTTGAAAGCAGGTTGTTGAGTGTTGCTTCCTAGTTCTTAACATAATTCTTTTATTCAAATAATGTTCTTAATCGCCCTTAATTAACGGTGTTAATTTAACTAACGAATAAAAACACTTCCTTATACCTATTCTTTAGGTGTAGTGAGTTGTTGCTATCCGGCATTTCAGTTATTGTTGTCATATAACCAACAATTAGGTTATCGTTGACTAATAAAAAGCACTAGACTAAAGAGCTCAGTATACAAGGAAGTGTTATTATTCGTTAGTTAAAATAACACCGTTTATTAAGGTCGATTAAGAATATTATTTGAATAGAAGAATTATGTTAAGAACTAGGAAACAACACTTAAGAACAAGGAAGTGTTTTTGTTCGTCAGTTAAAATAACACCGTTTATTAAGGGCGATTAAGAACATTATTTGAATAAAAGAATTATTTTAACAACTAGAAGACAACACTTAAGAACAACTTGTGCATTTATTATTTCCTGTTTTCAACAGGTAAGAATATCTAAAACAAACAAAAACGCAAAGTTAATTGAATAAGATTTACTTATTCAATTTACGTCAAGCATATTTGAGATTTGCCAACTAGACAGCTGCAGGATGGAGCACTATGCTCCGCAGGGCGTACATTTTTTAAGCCAATAATCGGTCGAAAATCGAGGCTCGTTTTCACGTGTTACTTCAATAAAATCAAATCGGCAATACATTCACTGTTACTGGCGAACACTACAGGGTCATGATATCCGACTTCTTGCCGCCGGAAGTGAATGTGCAACTGTACACACAACAGAAGCAGCAATGGATATTATGATAAATAAAAACATTTTCTGGTCGCCTAATGTCCTGTCTTGATGATCCCGCCTAACCAGCAAGATCGCACGATGTAACAATCACAGACTTTTTTCTTTGGGGCTACTTGAAGTCGCAGTCTTATGCCAACAAGCAGCAGACAATCGCAGCTCTCAAGGAGAATATTCGATAGGAATGCGAAATATTGCAGAAGGTTGCGAAAAATGCCATAAAACGGGCACAATTATTATGTACCAACAACACTGGCGGCATCGTATTTTCCAATCAACAGAAAAATATTTTCAAATCCAAGCTCCGCCACTGAAAAGTAATTGGCACACTATTTATTAATCCTACAATTTTGTTTGGGTAACTTTTTTAATAAATAGAAAAAAAATATATTTTCTATCTGTCCCACGATGACGCTCGATCTCGTTTTGTCGACAAAAATACATTTAAAATAAAATATATTGATTTTGCTCTGAAATAACTTAAAATGATATTAAGAATTTAACCGCCTGTGCCACGATGTCACGACGTATGATTCCATAGCACAATAACATTTAAAATAAAAGAAAATGTACAATTTTGCTTTTGTTTTATGTATAATTGCTCGACGGAATGATACCGCGTTACATCGTCAGATGGGGAATAAATATAATGAAGAATTCCGATATGAGTCGCATGCAGTTTGATCGCTGGTAGTTCAAGTGGCATATGAAATATAACAATTGGGCGAAGCCAATACGATTCAGTGGATTAATCAGTTACAAAACAGATTAATCGATCTCTGAAGAGGCCTGTCTGGTACCGTAGAAAAAAAAACGCCAGCTTCAATGGAAAATTTTCTAAAACAATAAAAAAAAACTTTTTCCATATCTTACATACACACACAAACACACATACATACACACATACATACACTGGATATATCACGATTTCGAAATAATTCCCTGTTTCATATAATTATCTTTGACCCAAAAATGAATTTTAATGAATTGCTTTTGCTTTAAATGTACCCCTTCTAAATTAACAATTCTTTCGATTTCGCAATGGAGACAGATAATATACATATGGGCATTTCCACGAAAAGTTGCAGCGGTAGCACCTGAAAAGACTTTTTTTGTTGTTCTTAATAGAGAAATAAGCAAAGTTATCGAAAACAAAAAATACTTTAAAACATTTGCTAGTTGTTATTGTTTTCTTCAGTTCTCTTAAAACTACAATTGGAGTTGGGAAAAAGCCATCAAAAGTAAAATAAAAAATATGGAACAGGTAGAAGGCCTGAAGGCCTGAAAGCAAAGCTGTGGTAGCCTGCTTTGTGTGCTGTTGTATGCGTTTAGGATATTTCATCTAAAACACTATTTTTGTAATTTTCAAATCGACCGATTCGCACGTGAAAGGCGATCAATGATGCAGTTTTCAGTTCCTATAAAAGAATCGTGAACAGCAACTGTTTGGATATATAATATCGGAGTTAAAAAAAAAAAATTCAGTTTTTTCGAATTTTTTTCGGTTTTTAAATCCTGACAGTTAATGGAATCGATCGGTAAAGCCGTTTAAAATTTATTGAAAAAATGTTTTTCATATAAGTTTTTTTAAAATCTCTTGAAACTTATTTATTTTAAATCGGCTGGAATTCACAAGAAATCTAAATTCATTACAACCCTTTAGAACGCCATCAGTTTGGCTGTTCCCATGTTATCAGCGGGTCATATACTTACACACATACACACCCACTTACATACAGGCGTAGTGATGGGCTCTCAGAATTAGTCGGGGAAGTTTCCTACAACCTCAAAACGTCCAGATCTGATGAGAACTCGATTTTCTTAAAACGGGGTGAATTAAATAACTTCCCGTTCTTTGAAACTCTTAAATTTTCGTAGCGGGAAGTTTCCTACAACCTCAAAACGTCCAGATCTGATGAGAACTCGATTTTCTTAAAACGGGGTGAATTAAATAACATCCCGATCTTTGAAACTCTTAAATTTTCGTAGCGGGAAGTTTCCTACAACCTCAAAACGTCCAGATCTGATGAGAACTCGATTTTTTATAAAAACGGGGTGAAGTAAATAATTTCCCGATCTTTGAAACTCTTAAATTTTCGTAGCGGGAAGTTTCCTACAACCTCAAAACGTCCAGATCTGATGAGAACTCGATTTTCTTAAAACGGGGTGAATTAAATAACATCCCGATCTTTGAAACTTTTAAATTTTCGTAGCGGGAAGTTTCCTACAACCTCAAAACGTCCAGATCTGATGAGAACTCGATTTTCTTAAAACGGGGTGAACTAAATAACTTCCCGATCTTTGAAACTCTTAAATTTTCGTAGCGGGAAGTTAAAAAAAGTAAGAAAATAAAAAGTAGAAGTTATAAATGAGTTCTAAATGTGACTTTGGAATTTGTTTAAACTTCTTTCTCATTTAAGTTTAAAATAATATCGTTAGTTATTCCGAGAAATGGTGGGTGAAGGTTCATTGATGATCTGCCTCAGTCCCAGTGAAATGAGCTTAGAAGCTAGTTAAGACCACTAATTCAGCTGGGCCTTAAAAAGATGTTTAAGAGTATTTGTATTTTAAGATTTTGTATTAATTGCTTATACATTTTCCTATTTAAATCAGTTGTATGCTGCTTGTGTAAAACGTTTAAAATTTCAGTTATGACTTTTTGCAGTTTATGTGGCGATATACAGAAAACTCTGAAAATATTCTATGCAATTAAAACAAACAAAAAAAAAAGAATTCAAAGATCCTTAAACCTTTGGCGCTTTTATAACAAAAGTTGGTCACTAATGTCGACAAGTTGCAGTTAAGTTACACACTTGCCAAATATTTGAACAAAGAAGCGTAACCACTAATTTTTAATACCAAATATGTTCATGCTAATAAGTGTTTATTGCGTAAGACTATATTCAATTTAAATTTTTTGAAGCTCGTTTAACTTGACAAACGCTTGTCTGAGTTAAAAGGCTTCTCGTCAGTATTTAGTAGTTACGCTAATTTAGGCTAATATTTGATAGGTGTGAATGTACTCCACGGGCAAAGTAAAATTTCGTACAACGACAATACTCACATTCGTTAACATGGAAATTCCCATATAGAACCACTTCTATCTTCTTCAGATGTCTACGAATAGGATTTTAAAGCTAAAACGTAATTATATCAGTTTATCACAGTCAAGCTAAATAGCACCAATTGAGGACGTCTAGTGTACTGTTAAGATAATTATTTAAAAGTATCATAAAATGTTAGAAGTCATACAAAAATTAAATCTCTAAAAATTTAAACCGTAATTAAATAATAAAATCTGAGCAAAACTAAAAGACATGATGGCTGCTAAGAAAATGTATAAAATCGCACAAAAAACTCAACAACTATTGTAGTTTCTTTGCGAATAGTGAAGTGAAAGTTGTGGAATCGGCTTTTGAATATGAAAATTTTATTTCAAATTTTATTATCCTCTTTGGCACTTGTGTTGTTAAGTCAAGGGCTCAGTGCCAGGGATGGTGGTGATGTGTCTGTATTTTCCAATACGGTCGCTTTAGCTGAAATGTATCCTCAAATGAAAAGATTGGAAAGGAAAGTTTCATATACGCTGGGACAAAGGGAAACAGGTAGGCCTGTATGCTGGACACACTCGATCTTTTTTCTGTAAAATAATTGTGTTTAAGTTCACAGATCTGAAAAATAATTGGTGAATGTGTTCCCCCGTGTGTGTGTGTCTATATTTTTATTTATATTCTTTTTATTAATTTCTTTTAAAAAAAATGTCATTTTCGTTTTAAATCATGCCAATGAAGTGTATGCCATCAAAAATTTATTATGCCGATGCTGGGTTTTAGATTGAGTTGAAATCGCGTTGCTGAAAACCTGTTTTACATTTAGGAAAGTGATCTTTAGTATTTCTTTTTTTAAATAGGAATCGAAAAGTAATTGAATTAGAAATCGCAACTCGATACAATATTTGAAATATATAAAATTTCTATAAATTGAAAACTCTCTTTTCAAAGTTATCGAAATGCTTAATTAATTTAAAATTTTTCGCGGTACACGTGCGCTGCATGTTTACATTGTCCTTTTTCACACAATATTCAAGAAAATTTTCAAACTACTTAAAAAAGGATAAACCCAAAGCATATCCTTTCTATCTGGTAGGGGAAAATAAGGTTGCAATAATGGCAAACGTGTTATACGACCGCTAAATTCTTAGCCCCTAATTCACAAACGATTGTTAAAGTTAATAAATGCTTTAACCATACAAAATCCATAATTTAAAGCCACTTTAATTTTAATAATCGTTTATGAATAACAGCGTTACTCTTAACAAACATAAAGTTGTAGTTATTAATCAACCAAATTTTGAGGCCATGACACGATTAATATCGGGTGATCCATTGTGAGGTTTAATTAATAATGTTAAATAAAACATATAACTTTGAAAGGGAATTTAAAATTTGTAAAATCGGTTGAAAGAAGAATTCATGGTACTTGGCGGGCCCTGGATGTGGCCATTAACTGATCGGTTAAGATTTTGCCACGTTAATTTGCAAACATCGACTCCAAACATTTCCTTGGGCGGATTTGAAAAAATGCAATTTAAAAAAAAAAATTTTAAATACAGCGCAAACTGTGTCCGGTTAAGCAAATCTAAAAAATCTCTTTCGTGCTATTCTATAGTGAACAGGTGTCTGCAACCTTTAAGCTTTATTAAAAAAGGAAAAAAAAAACTGTTTTTGAAAAACTATTTTAAAGGACGTGTTTGAAATATCCTCAGCGGTAAAATTTAAATTACAGTAAAACTCGCTTATAACTCGTTTATAGCGAATTCTCGGCTATAACGAACTAATTCCAGAGTCATACTATTTTTGTTGCCGTTTTTTATTAAGAAAAAAAAATCCTTCATTAAAGTGAAGTCTTTTATAAAGAATCCTAATTTTTTTATAAATTTTTACTCTTTTATAACGAACTTATAAAATGTGTGTGTTAATTCTATTTAAAACAGTTATTAACTTTTTAGGTTTTTATTTGTTATGTTTTGCCACTAATTCTTTTAATTGAATTATTAAAAACACAAAATATTTTTTTGTGAATACGGCCCATAGTGTTCACTCACAGCTGAAACGTATTTGTATTAAGCATGTCACTATGAACTTTTTGTTTTTGTTATATACTTAATATATAATTTTTTAAATACTATTATTTTTTTTAAGTTCTAGAACTTGATAAATTTTTATTTTATTATCTTATTTTCACTACATTTTTGTTTGGTTGTTTACGTTCGTTTTAACATAAAAAAAAGTTGTATCTTATCAAACACACTTTTATAAATCTTCTCTTTGAAATATTTTTGAATAGTTTGAATTATTCTTGGCCTTCGAATAATATGAAATTCTAACACGATTAAATGAAAATTTTTAAAATTCTGAAATTGATTGAAATGAATACTTCCTCTAATACCCAATAATATTTACCTATTTTGAGTAATTAAAAACTCCTTGTGGTTCACACAATGAAAGTTTTCTTTCAGGAGTTTTGAGTTTCTAGTGAGAAAGAGTGCCAGAGAAATAAAAAATTGTAAAAGTAAATAAATTAAACAACAGCTCGAGAATGGAGTCTTTCATTCATTCGAAATTTATTTATTTATATATACATTTTTTTGTGAATATTAAGTCCTCAGGGGTTATTGTCAGTAAGAAAACTTTGTTAGTGTGCAACGGCATTTATTTTAGGTATCGTATATCCAAAAATCTATATGAATCGGAAGGCTAACTATTGGTTATGAATACGATAGCATTCATTGACTGGTCTTGTCACAATTCAGTTACGATCACTACGATCAATCCAATCTAAAACGAGCGGCTGAATGAGCGAAAGCGAAATGTTATGAATAGAGATAATTCTAGTAAATTCGCTCGCACGCGCAAAATGTTCGAAAAAAATTTAAAATAACTATTTTATTGACTTTTTAATGCTTTTGCAGGAGACCATTTAATTTATCCAGCCGCAAAAAAGGCTCATCAAACAGGCACAAAGAGTAAACGAGCACGGCCCGATAGAAAAATCAATTATGTCGAAGTAAACTTTTTGGACAATATGGAAAGTCAGCGGCCATTTGTAGCGAAAGGTGGCATTGGACAAAGTTCCATCATGCTTGTTGTAGACAAGGACGCAACTAAATCTATACAAGTATATGCAACACGATCAGAACAAGCTAATGCTACGACGGCAGCTACTGCCACAACTAAAAAAAATTAATTAGCTCTAGATACTAACATTTTAAAGAATAAAAAGAAATAATTTGAATGAAGAATTTAATACCGTATTAATATATTCGGGCTATAAATTCATTGTTTTCTATGCGTACAGACATTAAAAAAATATATATGGGTAATTCCATGGCAAATCGACAATGAGTTAGATACGATTCCTTTCGATTTGCATGTAATTTCGTTCTGTTTAGGAAAAAAGATGTCCTTCAAAGTGTTCTCATATTCAACAAAACAGGATCGTGCATGTCGCAAGTTTATTATTTTATTGTGGAACCACTAAATGTTTGGGTGACGCAGACATAGAATTTGTTTTGTAGAGAAAGAAAGAACGTTAAATATTAATAAAAAATCAAAGATCACATTTGATAAAAGCAAAAATTAAAACAACCTGCAAAATAAATTTTTTTTTTAATTTTCCATGGCATCCTGGATATGTTGGATATCATGTGAAAGTGTCGCATGGCGGCGTGGAAAATTTTGGAACAATTTGCAAAATGAAAATGTTTTGAAATAGTTACAAAAATTTGAAACTGAATTTTTTATTAAAAGAAAATTGATTTTAAAAAATCACCAAATTAGTGTTTAAAAAAATTATGTTGCAGATGAAATACTTGACAAAGCATATTGCATTAGGGGTATGCACTTCATGGCGTGCATTAGTAGTAAAAATTTAAATATTTGTAGCGAAAACAAAATAATAATAAACATTTTGATTTTCAAATTAAACGAAAAATTAGCCAACATGAACTAAGTCCCCAATGAGCTAAGTGCCCAAAGCAGAAATTAATTAACTCCCCAAGTTTTGATGAAATAAGTCCCAAAAAAAAAATGAATTAATGCCCCAAAATGAAATGAACAAACTCCCCAATGCTATTTTAATATCACTTTTTGTAAATATTTTTATTTCAAAATTATTTCAATTCTTATATACTCGTACAACAAATTTACATTTTTTATATGCAAAGGGTGTTTTTTATAGAGTGATACAAGTTTATATCATAATAAAACATACTAATCTATTGTTGATATCAATGAAACGGTCTTTATTGGAAAGAAAATTTCATGACATTAATGTTTAAATATGATTTCGGTCATGTGGCCGCCACGGCTGGCGCGCACAAGGCGCAATCTGGAGCACCGATTTTCACAAACTGACATTCTGACCATCATCGTTTTTGAAGACATACGGACCAATGACTCCGCCAGCCCATAAAGCGCACCAAACAGTAATTTTCTGTGGATGTGATGGTGTTTCGACAAAAGCTGGTGGATTCTCCCCCCTCCAAATGCGACAATTCTGTTTATTTACGTACCCATTCAAACAAAAATGGGCTTCATCGGAAAATAAAATTTTGAATGAACTAAGTGCACGATAACTTTGACGAACAGAACCATTATTTTGATTAAAAATTTCTACTATTTGCACGCGTTGCTCTGGTGTAAGTCGATCGATAATGAAATGTCAAAGCAAACTAAACAAAAAGCGACTATCAGCTATTAAATGGGTGATCAAATAAAGCAGTGATGCCAACTCAAAGTTGTATCACTCTATAAAAAAACACCCTGTATATGTATATGCTGTATGGCTAAATGTCTTGCACAATTCAAATTGCCCGCTCTGTGTAGATGTTGTTCTGTTGAGCTTCTCCAATAGCTGATAGATTTTTGTCACATTCTCTAAGTCGGCAAAAAACCAACCAGTTGTAGAATAAAACGTAAGAAAATAAAAAAGGAAAATTTATCAGTGAGTTCTTGTTGTGAAACAAAGCTTCTCACTTAGTAAAGTGGAAGTATGAAATAAATATCTTTAGTTATTCTAAGAAATGTTGGGTAAAGGTTCCCTCATGATCTGCATTAGCCCCAGTGAAATGCCCATGGGAACTAGCTAAAACCCCTCAACTGATCAATTTGAATTTTTAAATAAGATTTTGGGAAAAAAGAACTCGCACATAATTAAAATTAAAGAGTTTGAAAACATTGATTTGCTTTTGTGAACTAAATTTTTAAAGCACCTTTGTAGCCCTTCTTAAACATTTTAACACAAACTATTCCCCCTATTCTGTAACGACCAATAGGTCGACGTCACGCTCCAGCAATTGGCAATATCCAACAGCTTCTTGTTGTATCCAAAGTCTTAGAGAATAGGCTATCAGTAGTAGTTGATTGTTTTCTATTAGAAGCCTGTCGTATTTTTGAAATTGTCGTGACGTGACGTTGACAAATTAATACAGAATAGAGATCAATATTTATTTTAATTTATAAATTTATCGTTATAATATGTTGATTATAATTCTGCATGCAGGTCTTCCAATAAGTTGCTATTCCTTTTTGAATTTGTTAACAGTGAAGCAACATTTTCTGGAAAAAATTTGTTTTTGGGATGTTTGGGGTACTTCCCTTTGCAGAATTTGGGAGTATTACGAGGTTTGTTAGTTAAATAAATATCTCTGTGATTATATGAAGAAAATAAGTACTTTTAATTTTAAAAAAATTAATTACGAAGGGAATTTTTGGAATTTCGCAAAAAAAAAAGGGAATGCGTCCAATACTTTTTATGCTCTATTCCACATTGCGAGCCATTTTTCCTATTTGCAAAAAAGCTAAAACACACTTGTGTCCCTGAAATATTAAATCAATATATGTATTTTGAAAAAGAGATAATCTTGTCTGCTTAATCAGCTGCAGTTTTATTAAAACGCTTATGGAAAATAATTTTTAGTTAATTATAAATTTCGAAACTTTTTTAGTTTTTAGTGGCGTTTGTATCACATTTCAAACTGTTGTAGGTTTGTTCATTCGTATTGGTGTTCTTCAATTCGGTGGTAAATTCGGTGGCATCATCATCGAATAGAACGTTCTTTTCATTCTTGTTGTATTCGCCGAACAGTGTAAAGACATCGGGTATTCTACCATTTTTGCCGAACTTTTCCGACAACGACAAGAACAAATGCTTCATAGTTTCCTGTTCAACGCCAGTCATTGAGTCTCTGATGAAAACAGCCACTGGAAGATTAGCTTCCAAATTGCAAGTTTGCCATTCTGTGACCGCCTTCTTTTCCAAATTGCTGCACAACAGCTGCTTATTTTTGTGCTGTTCCAAATCTTTGGCATTGACAATTTCAATGCTCTTTTCGGACGACGGTGTGGTTTGGCAAGTATTAATGCCTCTCAATTTGTTAAGATAAGCAGCTGCCTTTTCAGCTCTTTGATTTTGGCCATCATAGTGACTAAAATTTCAATTAATGGCATAAAATGAGTTTCACATACGATAACAGTTAATGGATGGGTGTAGATTAACTTACATGGGCAAATGTTGAATGTTGTCTTTGGTTAGAGAGGTTTCGACTACAGCCACGTAGACATTGTTGGGTCCATAACTTTCGTAAACAATGGGCTTGAGTTTATCCTCTCTGGCCTCTTTGTAGTTGTTGGCATGTACTGCTACCATATCGGCTTTGCCCTGTTTAACGGCAATAATACAATCCTTCTCCTGCACGCATTCAATTTCGGGACGGATATCACGGGAATAGGCAGCACGACGCATAGTATCACATTTTTTCATTTCACTATCAGTTTGGGCGCACATTCTGTAAAGAGAGGGAAAATCAATGAGAGTTGAAAGAGAGAAAGCGAGTTTTTTATTGCTTGGATTAGCACTCAGGGGATGACCACTGCTCTTGCAATGCACTGGGGCAGAACTAGAATTGAGGGGATAGCGTTGAGAGGGCAAATTAAGATAGATTAGAAGATGGATAATTTTTGTTCTAACACTTTTTTGCTACACATGCCGACGAAGGAGGGTGCTCTATTCGACTCTTTTAGTACATGGCGGTGTCAAACACTATTGACAATGTCTAGCGACAGGCACAATCATGCACGAATGCCGATCAAAAAAATTCGACACCATATTCATGAGAGAGTGCAGCGTCAAACGCCGAATGTACTCACTTCACTGCAGCCAAAAAATTATATTCTACTCACTTCATTTTTCTTATAGCCGAACCGTCACGTTCAATGACATCTTTGTAGCCGGCTTTTTCCAAATATTCTTTGGGCTCCACTGCTTTGGGCTTACTGTGATACACGGCATTCTCATTGATGAGCAAGTGAGAGGCGGCTTCTTTGTTTTCGGCATGCAAACCGTTTTCGAAGAATTTCTCCAGACGATGTTGCAAATTGTGTAATTTTTCATCCCCAGCAACGGCATCCACATTGGAAATATAGCCAGTCCAAGGACGTTGAGCCCAGGAGCAAGCAGGTCCGGTAATGGGACGTCTGGTACCATCTTCGCACAGATATTCGAAATTGGAAGCGTCACCTTCGGCCTTAACACCGGGAATCATCTGAAATATAATTGGAAATATGAAATGTAATAATTTTTGTTTTTTTTTTTCTTTGATAATTAATAGAAATAAAATACTCACACCAAAATATTTCTTAATAAATTGAACTTTTGTAAAGGCAACTTCGCCCTTGCCTTTGTCCAAACAACGTATGGCACCATCATAGCCCGAGAATTTATCTGGATAATTACATTGTTCGGGCTTTTCACAGAGAGCACACAAGTTGGAGTATTTCTTTTCTATTAAGAAAAAATATTTTAAGAAAAAAATTTATAAATTTACATCACGAATTAATATCGCCGAGTGGACTCACTTAACAAACGATCGGTTTCGGGATAGGGCGAGTAAGTGCCCACCAAACAGGATTGTGTAAAGAACTCGGATAAAGCCTTGAGTTCGCGTTCGGTAGCAGTTAATTCGGGGTCCATGGAGACTTTTAAAATGTGAGTGTTTTTCAGTTTTGTGACGGGAATTTTGAAACCAACATTGCGACCGAAGCCAGTGTGGCAAGACTTGGCACCTCTCAACTCCTTCAGGCTGTGTATGTTGGAGTTCTTCTTCACCAAAATAATGCCTTCGTAACGGAAATCAGCTGTCGGATTGTCAGATATTTAATAAATATTTTCTTTGAAATTTTATGATGATCAGAAAAGAAATATTTTCTTTAAATTAATTATCATTGAATATTTTTTTAAAAAGATTGAATACTCAGACAGTTAAGGAAAACAAGTTTCGCTTCAAACGAAATTGTTTTATATGTTTTACTTCCCACTATTTTTTATTAATATTCTTCAGATGCCGCTTATTTAGTAATTTGATTTTCAAGTAGGGAAATGTTCGTCACTTTAAAATTAACGTCATCAATATAAAGACAACAACAGATTATTGTCTGAACTATTTTAAAATTATGTTTCAAATACTGAACGTTACAGCAGGACATTAAATCCTTCTCTTTTAACATTTTGCTAAATAGGAACTTCGAGTATTTACAATCTAACCAGACGCAAAGTTACTTTATCTTGAAAGCTAATACGTTTTTAAGTTAAAAATGCAATTAAGTTGCACTCGAAAATTTACAATTATACTGAACTTCGCATATCCGCCACTGTATAACTTAAATTTTCGAAATTGTGTATTAAAAAAAAAGTCTTTTTAATAATTTGTCTCCGAATTCGTCTTATGAATTTTTATACAATTTTGACCTTTCATTTTCAAATTGGGATCAAAGTTCAAGTGCAGCAAGAAATTTTAGAATTTCTTAAAATAAAAACAAAATATTCGACGTTTCGAAAAAATTAAAGAGGAAATTTTTCGAAAATATCTAAAAAAAAAAACTCGTTTAAGGTTTTGAATTATTTCAATGTTAAATATTTTTTTATATTCCACAATCTCAACACAATTTGCAAAATGCGTAAACAACTTCGAATTTTCGAAAAATAGATAAAGTAGCTTTTCGAAAATAATAAAGAAAAATTGGTTTTACCTCTCAAATATTTTTGTAGGAGTCTTAATATAATATCCGAAATTCGAACATAACTTGGAATTTTCGTAAATTATATAAAGTAATTTTACGAAAATAAAAAAAAAATATTTTTCGTTTAAGGTCTGGAATTGTTAAAATGATAAATATTTACGCACGTCCAAAAAGTTTTTTAAAGTTCGAACACAACTTCGAAATTTTCGGAAATTATATTAAGTATTTTTTCGACAGTATAAAAAAAATATTCTTTTAACCTCTCAAATATTTATGTATGTATGCATTATCTAAAGTTTTAATATAATATCAGAAATTCGAACATGACTTGGAATTTTCGGATGTCATATAAAGTAATTTTCGAAAATAAAAATAAAAAACTATTTTTCATTTAAGGTCTGGAATTGTTAAAATAATAAATATTTACGCACGTCCAAAACGTTTTTTAAAGTTCGAACACAACTTCGAAATTTTCGGAAATTATATTAAGTAATTTTTCGACAATATGAAAAAAATATTCGTTTAACCTCTCAAATATTTATGTATGTATGCATTATCTAAAGTTTTATTATAATATCAGAAATTCGAACATGACTTGGAATTTTCGGATGTCATATAAAGTAATTTTTGGAAAAAAAAAATATTTTTCATTTAAGGTCTGGAATTGTTTAAATGATAAATATATGCACACGTGCAAAAAGTTTTCGAAATTTCGAACATAACTTCGAAATTTTCGGAAATTATATCAAGTAATTTTTCCACAATATAAAAAAAATATTCCTTTAAGCTTTCAAATATTTCTGTATGTATGCATTATCTAAAGTTTTAATAGAATATCGGAAATTCGAACTTGACTTGAAATTTTCGGAAATTATATAAAGTAATTTTTCAAAAATAAAAAAAACTATTATTTCGTTTAAGGTCTGGAATTGTTTAAATGATAAATATGTAGGCACATTCGGAAAGTTTTCGAATATTCGAACGTAACTTCGAAATTTTCGGACAATATAATTTTTCGAGAATATAAAAAAAATATTCGTTTAAAGTCTCAAACGATTTAAATGATACGCTCGTAAATTTTAATATAATATCGAAGGTTCGAACATAAAACTTGGAAATTTTCTATATAGAGAGATTATACATGTTCTGCAGCTTAAAGTAACTGAAATATATTCTTTGGAATTTTTATAACATCCTTCCGAAATTTCGAAATAGGTTTCAGATCTAAATATTATAACATATGAAATGTTTTTTCATTATCGCTTTTGTTTTTGAGTCAATTATATTTAAATCGATTCGATTTATAAAACATGAACTTTTAGTTTTTAATAAATTAATTGAAATAAATTATAACGAAAACTTAAATAAATTTCACACCCAAACGAGGTCCTTTTTTATAAAATGAAGCTTTAAGCGCATAATAAATATTCTAAAGCGGTCCTATTCTTAACAAAAAATTTAATTCGATGGTTCGAAACTAGAGCCGAAATAATGATTTTTAACAAATAAAAATTATGAAAAAGTTCAAAACTTGAGAAATTTTAATTAAAACGTTGTGGAACTCGGACCACAATGAGGATTGTTTAGTTCACAAATTAATTTATAATAAAATTAATTGTTCTCAAAAAATATTAAAATTAATCAAATTATCCTGCACTTTTAAATTTAAATTTAAAATTTAAAATTTTTTTTAATTCTTTTAGAAAGACATTTTCTTTTTAAATCACAGAACTCGTATTCATTTCAAACTTTCACTCACCGTCTTTGTCTTCCTTGGTCCTGATTTCCGAAATAACTCTGTAATCAGCATTTTTAGTATGATAGGCCACATACATGTCCTCGGGCTCGGAGGCCAAAACATCTGCTTTACGTTGATTGATCATGTCCAAACAATCGATGCGATCTCTACCGGCTACACACTGCATTTTTATGCCAGCCTCCGATGGGTCCTTAAGCAAATTCAAACAATCCTCATAGTACTTTTGAGGCACGCACATACGATCTACATACAATAAATTTTTTTATATTTTATTATTCCATTTGGCACCTGAAAATTAATTATTTTTATTTAGCATTCTTACAAATTTGCTCTTCAGCTTGTGTTAAAGCTAAAACTCCTAATACTGTCGCCAGTTTAATTATATTAATTAAAATCATGATTGAATTTAATTAAAACTGTTTATAAGCTGCAAATGAATAAGAACCTCTGCTCGAACTGAGATCACTTGGGAAACTGCTTGTTGTTCAACTGCAGCCAGTTTCTTTATATACCAGACAAGTCCAAGCTTCGGCTGAATGCGATTTTGTTACAGGCAGGCAAATAAATATGTACATGTTTATGTTCTTGCTATCTGTGCTAAGTACATATACATACACATATGAATGTATATAGACACACATACACACCTATTTACATATATATATATGTACGTTCTTATGTGTGATGTGTATCTACGACAGTTCCTTTGCCGAAGTGTTTGTGTTCGAAGCTGCTTCTCTCTAAATTTGTTGCTTTGCTTGTGGGATTCACCTATTAGAGTCAATTTTTATTGGTATTATTTTTAAAACAAAACTAAAGTTTTTTCTTGTCTCAGAATTGTTATTCTTTTTATGAGCTGAACTTGGGGATGGGCTCACATGAGTTGCGTGAACCACACATGATCGTGAATAATATATTGAATTAATATCGGGTGTTTTTTATAGAGTGATACAACTTTGAGTTGGCATCACTGCTTTATTTGAGCACCCATTTAACAACTGATAGTTGCTTTTTGTTTAGCCTGCCTTGACATTTTAATAAGGATCGACCTACACCAGAGCAACGCGAGCAAATTGTGGGAATTTTTAATCAAAATAATGCTTCTGTTCGTCAAATTTATCGTGCACTTCGTCCATTCAAAATTTTATTTTTCGATGAAGCCCATTTTTGGTTGAATGGGTACGTAAATAAACAGACTTGTCGCATTTGGAGTGAGGAGAATCCACCAGCTTTTGTCGAAACACCATGACATCCACAGAAAATTACTGTTTGGTGCGCTTTACGGGCCGGCGGAGTCATTTTCCCCTGTGGCTTCCAAAACGATGATGCTCAGAATGCTACTGTTTGTGGAAATATGTGTTCCAGATTGCGCCTTGTACGCGCCAGCCGTAGCGGCCACATGGTCGAAATCATATTTAAACATTAATGTCATGAAATTTTCTATTCAATAAAGACCGTTTCATTGATGTCAAATATATATTACTATGTTTTATTATGATTTAAACTTGTATCACTCTATAAAAAAACACCCTATATAAACAGCGTGAATATTAAGCTGATCTGTGTATGAGAGTATGCGTGAGTAGACGTTTTGAGTGATTTAAAAAATTTTATATACTTCAATAGAAACTCGAAAACACTATTCGGATATATGAAAATAAACTGTTGTTGTCCCTTTTTCACAAATTAGTTATTATAATGAAATTGTTTGTGAGACTAGTTTTTGAAAATGTTTGCTGTCTGATCTTCAATATTTTTATTAAAACTTTGCTATTTTCGTAAAGATTTAAGAAAGAATTGATCGTGGTCAAATAATCAGGTCAATGCGAATCTCCCCGATGATATATTTTCACAGCTGGGCTCTTTCTATTAACTATCGTCAACATCGCATGAACTGTCAAAAGTTGCTGACATATTTGGAGGCCTTTGCCGATTATTTCACATATTCACAAGGATTTATTTTTGTTTTTTTATTATTATATTATTGAGCCATGGAGCCGAGCCGACTGTTTGGCAAATATAATTTACAATTTTACACCGTAATTAATTGCCAGTTGTTTCGTCGTGCTATAGGAATGCCGCCCCTTGTCCCAGTTGTCCGTTCAACACAACGTATTTCTGTCCAGAGAACTTCTCGTACACGTACGAAACTTATACTTGGTCTGAAGTACATGTCAGAAGATACAATATAAATGTGTGCACACATTTTTCTTAACGTTTAAGTATTTATATATATATATATATATATATATATATATATATATATAATACTTAAGTTCGTTTAGTTTTATGTTAATTTATTTTAATGTATTCTTTTTGCCGATTTCATATATTCATTTTTATGCAGATACAACAGACTGACTAAGAATCAATCAGGGTAACCAAAAATATGCTGCATAAAAAAGGATTTTATGAGCATAAAATATGCTGCAAGAAAGTAATACATAGGGTGTTTTTTATAGAGTGATATAAGTTTAAATCATAATAAAACACAGTAATATATATTTGATATCAATGAAACTGTCTTTATTGGATAGAAGAATTTCATGACATTAATGTTTAAATATGATTTCGACCATGTGGCCGCTACGGCTGGTGCGTACAAGGCGCAATCTGGAGCACCAATTTTCACAAACAGTAACAGTCTGACCATCATCGTTTTTGAAGACATGTGGGCCAATGACTCCGCCAGCCCATTAAGCGCACCAAACAGGAATTTTCTGTGGATGTCCTGATGTTTTGACAAAAGCTTGTAGATTCTCCCCACTCCAAATGCGACAAGTCTGTTTATTTACGTACCCATTCAAACAAAAATGGGCTTCATCGGAAAATAAAATTTTGAATGGACGAAGTGCACGATAAGTTTGACGAACACAACCATTATTTTGATTAAAAATTTCCACAATTTGCACGCGTTGTTCTGGTGTAAGTCGACCCATAACGAAATGTCAATGCAAACTAAACAAAAAGCAACTATCAGCTGTTAAATGGGTGGTCAAATAAACCAGTGATGCCAACTCAAAGTTGTATCACTCTATAAAAAACACACTATATTTTGCAACAATATTTTTAATACCCTCTGAAAAGTTTTTCAAGTTCCAGGTCTCTTTATTTTGTGTAAAAGCTTAAAATATTTTTCTTCTTTATCAGGCTTCTTGGGGAAAATATTTTTATAATATTTTGTGAAACTATTTGATCATGAGATATTGGCATTGAGACAGGGTTTATTGAAACTGTTGGCCTACTACCGAAACCGGTCTGAAAATGATGCGTAACTATATCCTTTTGCTTTATAAATATTGTCCAGTTGTGATTAAATATATGGGAATTTGAATACTTTTAAAAAGCTTCCAGCCTTTTAAGCAGTCCAGGTTCAAGGCGAATGAATATCAGATATTCCTCGTAGCCTGAGGCAAAATTAGCTGTCTCGCAGCGAATTTAGTTGTTCAAGCCCCAAGAGTTAAATTTGAATGAATTTTAAAAGTGTTTGCTAAGATTTTGGGAAAAAATTAAAATTAAAGAGTTTAAAAAACGACAATTCCCCAAAACAAGTATTAAAAAAATATTTTTAAAACGAAATTGTTAAAAAAAACTTCAAAAATCTTTTAAAGAAATAAGTGTTTTAATAGGCGTGTTTGTGCAGTGTGCAAAATAAAATATTGGAAGGGGGTTGGAACAGAGCACTCTTATACTTCACATCACCAACTCCTCGTGCGTCTCAATGGGTTTTAATTTTTACCGAATTATTTTATGATTTTCTTTGAAAATTTATCAAAAAATTTTTACAATTTCTTATTTCAAAATTAAAACAAACAAAAACCTTAAATAATATCTGCACCCACACCGTTGCGGCGAATTGGGCTGATTCTATCTGCTATTGATATGCCTTGATCCAGCAGATATTGTGTTTGATAAAAAGTTTTGAAATTTTTACTGCTTTTCAGTTCACACCATTTCCAAATTTGTCTTATAATAAAGTGTACGTCATACAAAATTTTTGTTTGCCCTGCTGATCATTCTTCCAGTATATTTTATTTTTATTTTTTTTTTATGTATTTAAATTCAATAATGACTGGTTTAAGTTTAGCGTTACTGAAATAGTATGAAATTGACAAAAGGACTCAAAAACGTTCAAAGTTAACCAGCCGCTATGAGATGGCTAACAAAAGAAGCGAATTGAAACAAGTTTGCTTAAGCCAAGCGTATGCAAAACGTGCATGCATGTGCATGATCTTATATGTAGCACACGTTGATAATGCCAAACAAAGCTACCGATGATGTTTATAACAGATATAAGGATATAATTTCACATGCATAAATTGGATAAAAGACAGGTGCTGGGATTTTGGAAATATTATAAATAGTTTCTGGGAAAGCTTAGCGGACTTGCCCGAATTTGTTTTCTATAGGAAAAATATAGAAGCATTACAAATTTAACTTAATAATTAATGTAAAGTTTTCACAAACCAGACAGTCTGTTCGATGGCATCACGATTTTGATTGTTTTCTATGTATAAAATTTTACTCAAATCGATTCTGTGGGTTTTGAAAGCAGCACTTGGAATCATACCTGGAGATCAAATATATTTCTTCTTTTTCTAATGACTGGCGGCGCCTACAATAACCAGCAGCCCTAAAGAACTGTTTAATTTATTAACCCGCAGTAGCCAGCTTGGGCACATAATAGACATGCAGGCAGGGTTACAGGCAAAGGAAAAATCTCAAGTTTTATTTTAAAGACACTGGAATCGAAGAGCCGAAGGCAACATGTGGCAGGTATTTAAAGAGATATCATGCAAATAATTTACCTGTAGTTTAAACAGCCAAATTGATCTTAATAAATATTACGGAAGGGATAAAATGGCTAAAGGAGATCGATAACAGACTACGGGTTCGTATATTCACGGATAGTAGGAGAGTTATCGAGGCCCTAAGGAATCATGTGGTTCAATCTCGGTGTGTACTACAGTGCAAGAATGAGATAAACTCATACACGCGATGTGAGAGCATAGAGATAATATGGATTCCAGGACATCAGGAAATACCTGGAAATATTGAGGCAGTTAGGCCAGCTAAGATGGGAGCATTAATGGCCAACATCATACTAGATAATCCAAAACCATTTCAAGTTTTTAAGAACGAACTTAAACAGTGGGCCATAGAATTGTGTACAAGGGATTGGTAGCACTCTACCCTAGGTAGGGTGACCAGAATTCTATGGGGTGAGCCAGATGGTAAAAGCACAAGAGAGATCCTAACATTGAGAAGGCCAGTACTGCGGAAACTGGTTCATTTGATAACAAGACATGCAGAGTTGAGGACTCACCTGGCACGCATGGGTATCGTTGTTGATACAACATGCAGAGCCTGTCAGGAGGAGGACGAAACACTGGAGCACTACTTGTGCCACTTGCCAGCTTTCAACCAGGTCAGAAGACAAGTATTTAATCGGGGGATAATACAGGAGATGGAACTTCTTAGGGGCTCCAACTGGAGGGACTTAAGAAGATACATTGAAGAGACTAGATTCCTAATGTAACCAAATCATAAGGTTTTTTTTTTTTGGAAGGTACAAAGGAGGTCCCATAGAATGGTGACTTCTAACTATAGAGTGCACAACAGGCCTATCGCGGCCTAGGTGTAATCCTTGTAAGGATTGGGATGACTCATGCCCCCTTCTTCAACCTAACCTAACCTAACCTAATTGATTTTAATAGCATTTTTATAAAAAAAAAAAAAAAATAAATACTAGAACAGACCTTATAATGGTTCCTCTCAGGAAGTAGAAAGAAATTTAATATTCTCTAACTCATTTAAACACCTGAAATCAAAAACCGGTTTAAAATAATAAATCAAACTAAAATAGAATAAAATTTATTTCCAAATCGTGATTTAAATTTGCCTTTAGCTGCTGTTGTTGATTTTATCTTCAACTTTAGATTCAAACTGCTTTAATTCATTTTAAACTAATTATTTGTCAAGGTTTTCATTTTCCAGTCAGTGTTCATTTTTGCTGCTAATAAATAATTAAAATTGTGGGGAAAAGTGCAAAATGCAACTGCGACAGTGATTTGTCATTCAGGCCCACAGGCCAACAATTTTCAACGAGTTGTTTTTTATTTCGCTATTTAAATTACTTCTATTAAGAGAGTTGAAAATATTAACATAAATGCTTAAAAATGTTGTTTATTGAGGTTCTTATTTAATTTATTTATTAACAACTTATTTATATCTTTTTTATTCAACGAATTAGCATTTGCCGGCCGGCAAACAGAACTCAAAACAAAATTGTATGCAAATAAACGAGTTAAAGTAGGAAAGATTTGTAAAAGTTTATTTAAAATACTTACACAGAAAAGAGAAAATATATATATATATATATAACGGGTGCTTGTTTAGAGCATGAGTTATATAGCCAAACACAAACTTGTTTGCAATATCCAGGAATTTACTGGCATTGAAGTCTAGCAAACGTTTGCTTGAAAACTTGTCTCTCCCTGAATATACTGATGTCCGTCCGTCTGTCTGTACGTGATATCGGGGGGGTTTAGGTTTCTGGAATTTTATATGAAATTCTAAAACATAAATAAATAAGTTGCTCTCAAAGTGGCCGCAACTATTAAATTACAAACTACAAAGAAAAAACTGTCAATTAAATTTATTCAAGTCATAAACAAATTAAGTCTGACCGCACTTTTATATTCTCTACCATTTTTCAACAATAAAAACTATAAAAAATAATAAATAAAGACAGCAAACGCCTGCAATTAACTGCACCACAGTTGTATAAAATAGGTCCGTTCGTGTACCTTTCCAGCTACTAAACAAATACTGCAGGGAAAAAAGTACACGAACTGAATGGAAAAGTACGAGAGCAGAGAATTTATAAAATCCACAGAAATATATAAAACAACGGGTTACGAATAAACACGACTGTGAATAAACGAAAGAAGAAAAAAGATAAATAATAATATAAATGAAAAAAAATGAAAATTGCACAAAATTATGTAAAATAGGTCCATTCGTGTAACTTTCCAGCAACTGAACGAACAGTGCAGGGAATAGTGCGCAAACTGAATAGACAAGTACGAGAGCAGAGAATTTAGAAAATTCTCCGAAATATTTAAAACAATTTTAAAGAGTTGCGAATATACACGACTGTAAATAAACAGAAGAAGAAAAAAGATAGATAATAATATAAATGAACAAAATTTAAATTGGAGAAAATTGTATAAAATAGGTTCGTTCGTGTACCTTTCCAGCAACTGGGCAAATAGTGCAGGGAGAAGTACGCGAACTGAATAGAAAAGTACGAGAGCAGAGAATTTATAAAATTCTCAGAAATATAAACGAATAAACACGACTGTAAATAAAGGAAAGAAGAAAAAAGATAAATAATAATATAAATGAACAAAATTTAAATTGGAGAAAATTGTATAAAATAGGTTCGTTCGTGTACCTTTCCAGCAACTGGGCAAATAGTGCAGGGAGAAGTACGCGAACTGAATAGAAAAGTACGAGAGCAGAGAATTTATAAAATTCTCAGAAATATAAACGAATAAACACGACTGTAAATAAACGAAAGAAGAAAAAAGATAAATAATAATATAAATGAACAAAATTTAAATTGGAGAAAATTGTATAAAATAGGTCCGTTCGTGTACCTTTCCAGCAACTAAACAAATAGTACAGGGAATAGTGCTCAAACTGAAAAGAAAAGTACGAGAGCAGAGATTTAGAAAATTCTCAGAAATATATAAAACAGCGGGTTGCGCATATAGACGACTGTGAATAAACGGAAGAAGAAAAAAGATAAATAATAATATAAATGAAAAAAAATGAAAATTGCACAAAATTGTGTAAAATAGGTCCGTTCGTGTACTTTTCCAGCAACTGAACGAACAGTGCAGGGAATAGTGCACAAACTGAATAGAAAAGTACGAGAGCAGAGAATTTAGAAAATTCTCAGAAATATATAAAACAACGGGTTACGAATAAACACGACTGTGAATAAACAGAAGAAGAAAAAAGATAAATAATACAAATGAAAAAAATTTTAAACTAAACGAACCGAAAAAATTCAAATTGGACTTAAAGTGCTCGCCAAAACCATTTCAAAAGATTAAAAATTGTAGTTTTCATTCAAAGTCGGCAACACTGCGAGTAATAAAATCAAAACAACTGCCAGCCAGCAACGGTGATTCCCCATGCAAAAACATCTTGGCTCCACTGAATTAAAAAGAAAAAACTAAAAAATATATAAAATATAAAAATATATAAAAAAATAATTAAAACAAAACGTGAATTTGTTTTACAATTCATAGAACTGGTATGGAAACACCCACAGAATATCAAATTAGTGATAATTGTCTGTATCGTTTTCAGCCACCAGATACACGGTATCACATATAATTTATTGACGATCATAAAAATACTAAAAAAAATTAAATAAACAAAACAGCGACTTTTTTCGCTAAAAATTTATTTCTTCGCACTTCCACATTTTTGCCTAACAAGTTTATGTGAACTTATTTAATTAGTAATTAAAGAAAATTTGTTGAAAAAAAAAAATGAAAAAAAGAATAACAAAAGATTAACTTGTTTCGTGCGAAGATGATGCGGGATCGCAAAGAATTATCCAGCCATTCTCTAAAATAATGAGATCAATAAAAGACAGGCATTATCCGACTAACAGATCATTATGTGCCTCAGGCTGGCAAAAGTTGCTACAATCGAATCTTTTTTGGTACAATTTCACACCCCCAAGGCTACCGTGGTACTTTTACAGTTGATATTTGTTTTGCGAACTCCCAGAGTCCCTATCGTTCTAATTCACTTGCTGCGTGAATTCATCTCTGCTATCCATATCATTGCGATTTACTTTTTTTGCGTTAGAAAAGAATTTCGAGTCATACAATAAAAGGGGAGAAAAATAATTAAAGACTGGGGGCGCGTTACAGTACTCGATATTGATCGAAATTTGTATATAAATTGTATAGAAATTTCGCTCGATATAGAATGCGGTGATTTGGCCCCAGATCGGTGTTGCAAAAGCTGTGACAATTGTACGCTTTTTTGGTACAATACCAAACTCAAGAGTACGTTGCTTATTTGGTACAATTCGCGTACTTTCTCAGTTGAGGGTTTTTTTTTATTGAACTCCCAGAGTCCCAGTATCGCTCTAATTCATTTACGTTGGTAATTCATCTCTGCTTTCGTATCATTTAGTTTTTCTAAATTCACCTCTTGATATACAAACAATAACTTCTTTGTGTAGGTTTTATTTTTATATATATGTAGACCTCGTCTATATCACAATTTGATATAAAAAAAACCAAACTATTAATGCATAATAAATAGTGCAGTCTGTTTTTAAATTTCTACAGCCTAATAAAAAAATATTTATTCATAGAGGAGCAGAAAATAAATGTTTGTATTAAAATTTGTTTTATTAGCCTGTTATAAATAAAAAAAAAATTTTTTTACAAATTTAGCCTCTACAATATAAAAAATGGAACGTGACAAATAAACAAAATTCTGTATTTATTTTGACTCAAACAAAAATTAAAAAAAAAGAAAACATTTTGGTACAATTGGTGTCAAAAAAGTACTTTATAAGTAAACTTTATAAGTTCGTTGGTACAATTTCGACGACAGCCTGATTTACGTGCCATATTTTCGGCTTTAGTTTCATCTATAAAAAACTTTGTACCACAGGGAAAATGTTGGCTCTAAGTCCAGTGATTGAGAGGCGACAAACTGTGAAATTTGATTAGCCGACAAATATTTAAATATTTACGCTGTTATTCATAAACGATTATTAAAATTAAAGTTGCCTTCAAGTAAGATCCCTTAAAGCATTCATTAACATTAACAATCGTTTTTGAATTATTTCAATAAAATCTTATTGATACTTAAAAACAGTGTTTTTAATAGATTTTAAATATGAATACTTTCAAACCTTTTAATAAAATTTCAATTTTTAATAAAAGTTTCAATAAAAACTAAAGGGCCAAATAAATTACGCATTCGGTTGGTGCGACGACAACATAATCGCTGCTAATAATGATCACCACAAACAATCAAATTGTTGCTCTAATTAAATGAGACTTTTTATCAAAAACTGTTTTACAATTGGAAAGTCCCAACGGCAATTCTTTGTTAATCTATTCTAAAGAAATTAATTTATTTTTATTATGCAAAAATTTATTACACATAACGAGAACAAAGTTTTCAGTCAACATCGAGTGCAAACAAAAATTAATTTTTCGCTGAATTGCATTCAAAAATCAAATAGGAATGAAATGTTAAATTTTTATTATATATTGCACTGGGCTACAAAATTAACTTGTCTTAATATGTTGTATCAGACGAAAAGTTTTGTTTTATTTATAAAAATTGCTGGTTTAAGTTATTTTATCTCAGTCTGTTTCTTTTTGAATTTTTCAAATATCTCTTCGCAAAGAAACTGTGGTAAAAATAAATGCCAAATTATAATAATTACGAATGGCACAGCAAAACGAACAGCACGAGTACAAGCAAGAATGATAAAAAAAATTTTATCATTCTTGAGTACAAGGATCTCCATATCAAACACCTCCCTTATATCTTCTCAGGAACTAAATTGTCACGCAATTACACTGGTTCTACTTATTTGACAAACGCGTTAAGGAGTTAAACGCCTATAATGTACTTCCAGCTTCACAGCTTTTAATTAATTCAGATCCACCATTTTTATAGTAAATTTTAAATATTTACAAAAAAAAGTTCCCAGGCTAAGTTGAGCCCACTGGAACAATTGCCAAGGCCCCCACAGCTGATATGTCAACAAGTAAAATGCCAAACTGTCATACTATGCCAACAGGCCGGTATGGGAAAACCGATGTCTTTTTGAAACTCGCTTTTTATATAAAGACATGTTTGAAATAGTTTTTAAATATCATCCCAAAGCTTTTCGTTAAGCCTTCAAGGTCAATATGCAACTGCAAGCGAGTTCAAATCTCTTTGAAGCCCAGTGTAACTGATAATACAACGAACGATGCAACGTAAGCAATAAAACAAACACTAAACAAAATAGATTATATATAATAATTGCCAGGTGAGGTGCATTGCCATTAACGTTTGTTTGTATTGTAAATGCACCGGCAGATTCAATTTAATTTATTTGAAAAAAAGAAAATCATTTAGTAATCAATACTATTTGATTTGTATTTTTAAAGAATCTGGCAGAAATTGTTTACAATAAAACACGGGGATCATGAGGTTGATCATCTTGGTTGCAATGCAATTCATTATAGACCTGCTCGTCAATCCCGTTGCGATAGGTTGGCACAAAATCGAAAGATACTGTATTTTTCTAAAAAGAAATAAATAAATACAAATGAAAATAACATTGAAACAAAAAGAATTTTTAAGATTTGTATTAAATGCTGTTTGTACGATCGAAGAAAGCCGATTGTTTGTAACATGAATGAATGCTGGAACAGAAACTCTGTTTGATCGTGTAGTGGAATAGACCGTTAATGCAGGGAAATTTAGGTTTCAATAACACATTTAAAGACCAAATTTTTAGCACATTTGGTCCACGCCGCTAACACTCACAAAAAAGAAAAATTCTCTTTTCGAGCCAGTCGTGGTGTTCATATGCCTGAAATGATATGACCGGCGGGAATCGTACAGAAATCCAAACAAAAAAACCCCAAATTAACGATAACACTCTATAACCGCAAAAAAAAAAACTCGATGTGCTTTTGTTATGCAGCTGCTTCTTTTAAGTTGCCTCACCGTCAATTTAAAAAAAGAAAACAATTTAAAGTTCAATACCCTTTTCCACCACACGATTCTAAAACATTGTAGTGTCTCCTAAAAAGATAAGACTCAACATGAAACTCACCTTAAATATGACATCATCTTCATCTTGAAATGTATGAAAGAAATTGAAGAGTATGCTTCTTGCATCGAAACGTTGTGAAATGGTTTCAAAGATCTTCAGAACATTTTGTTCTTGTTGCGAAGAAATATTCGATCGGACAAATACAGCCCGTTGCAAGCCCGCTTCAACGTTGCAACTCTTATAATTTTCAAATTCGTTGGGCACACGATCCGGACATATAAGAATTTCGTCAAAAGTCGGCTTATAACTAGCCGAATCCACTATGGAGATATAGGAGCTCAGAGAGGCTTTATCCAGGAAGCCGCAGATATCATGGCCCATGCGCAAATTGAAAAAGGTGGCCGCATGGAAGGCACGATCTTTAGAATGATCAAAATGGCTGAAAGTTAAAAGCAAATAAAGTTTTATTAATTCTTTTTGCCTTGACAGGTAATGAATTTCAATTATTTGCAAAAATATTTTCATACATATATTTACTTACAGGGGAGCCTCCTGCACACCAATAAATGTTATATTTCTTGGAGCCACAGCGATATACAAACTTTTGTCATCTTCTTGGGCAAAAATCAAAGGCTTTAGGCTTGCACTTCTTGCCGGCTTATAACCGTGACCAGTCAACACCACCATATCGGATACTCCACTCCGTACCGAATTTATACAATCTTCTCGTTTATCCTGGAGAACGCAATCCACAGCAAACGGTACAGAATTATTCCGGGCCACAGCCACAGCATGCATGCATTTTTGATATGAAATATCGCTGTAAGTGCAAAATTGCACGTTCTGCTCGCGCTGTCCATGATTGTTTATAAGCGGATTGTTTGGAAAGTATTTATTTGGATAAGGCCGATACACAAGAGGGCGTATATACTGACCCACTGAAAGTGTTATTAAGGCGAGGGCCTGCAAGATCTTAAACATTATTCAGAATTCTCGTCAAGTTAGTGCTATGGAGGTTATGTGAAACAGTTCTTGTAAAGGAAAGTATTTATAGAAATTTTAAAGCAACAGAATGCTAAATTTGCTAATCTATTTTTAATTGCCTTAACATGTAAAGTAATTATACTATAGTGCATGTCGTAAAATTTTTTTAAAACGTTTATAATATTGACTGATAGTTTCTCCTTAACATCAACACATTTACAAAAGCTAATATCCAAAATTAGATATCGATTAACACAAAATTTTAAAATTCCAATAATTTTAGTTAACTTTTAAATGCAAACCATCCAGTAATTATCAATTATACCGTACATATATCATCTCATTGCGTTCATATATACGTATGTGTGCACATGCATACATATATCATAATGCATTAATAGGTTTCTTGTCTTCAGTAAGCATTTTTTAAAATGTGGCCCTTAATAATATCCACAGGCAGTCATGTACTACTTTAAAAGTGTAACGGTATTATAAAACCTGCAGTATCATGTGGAACATAAATCTTTTAAAACTGCACTACCATTCTTGTTAACCTGTGTTATCCTCCACTGTTGTAATTTTTTTTAGATAATTGCATGTCATGCAACAGCATTGCCACACGTAAAACAATTTACGGAAGCTAGGCAAACACCATAGCAGGTACTCATATAAGAAGTCAAACTATTTAAGTTATAATATGAACAAATTCCAAGTCCAACTTACGATTTATATATAGATGTACGTAAATGCTATGCACTGACTAATTGTCATCACAGTCAAAATTGTACAAGCCATGGTCTACATGCCGGTAAAAGAGGTGTATGTGTTCTATAACATGTTGGAGTATGTAGGAGCTCAAACTGTCAAATATAATAAAACTTGCTGCTAAAAAATAAATATGCTTCGTGGAGACGTTATGCTAAAGAACAAAAATACAGCAAATAGTTTTTTATTACCATAACGCGTCTGGAAAATACAGCATAATACCATTAATAAAATTATTTTGGTAGCACAATTGTATTTAAATATATACCGGCAAAGTTATTTGCATATACAAATAATGAATATACAATTTTTGATATAAATAATCTGTGATATATAAGCATATGAGAAAATACTGGAGCATCATCGTTTATCTCTAACGTCTTAATCCAACTTGAAAGTGTGGCAGCTTCATTATAATTGTTCAGTGGTGTTTTTTTGGGCATAAAATTATTTCATTACGCAATTACGTAAGACAAAAAGCTGCTTGTTTACGATTCGCAAAACCGAATGATTTTCAATTATAAATTTTCGGTGAACAGAAGTTGATTTATCTTCTGGCAGAAAAGTTGTGAAAAGCGGTTAATAATCAAAGTCTTTTGGTAAAAAGTGTTAAAAAAAACATCATTAAAAAATAAACTATACATGTATAGACATAAAAAGTGAAGTGCAACATACAAAAGAGAAGTGCGAATGTTCTAGAATATTAAAACGAACACAAATATACTGAAAAACTTGGACGAAGAAGATTTGGAAGTCTGCATAAAAAATAAGTTTAGATGTGAAATTTCTTAATTAAAAGAGAAATAAGACATTTCGACTACTACGCAATAAACTTTTGCATTTATTATCTTCTTGCCTTTTCTTATTGTTCGCTAAGTATCAAATAAAAAAAACCTGCTTCCAAAGAAGTGAAAAAATTCAATAAACCAGTAGCAAATATATAATTTTCAGTAGTCTTCCCAAGAACACAGACACATCATAGGGGAGGCCGAAAGATTGAGGAATGCACTTTTTCTGTAAAGAAAAAAATTAATGTGCATTCAATAATAGAAATTTTGTAATCTATCTCTATGAAGTCATATCTCTAACCAGCCGGTAAAGGGAAAATTAACACATAGGAAATAATATACATACTTATTATGTATATTGTAAAATTCTCCAATAATTTCTACTAAAAATTTTTTTGGTAAAGAAAGGTAAGTTTTGTTTCACAGTTTGTAGTTAAGTTAATTATAAATTATAGTTAATGAATGGAAATTATGCAGGCCATTGTTGCCTTTTCCCAGCTGTTCAAGGTTGCTGCTAAATGTTGCCATACATGAAAACAAATTTATAAATGGAACGGAAAGATGGTGATGAAATGAAAGTAAATGGCTCGTGTTACGAGTCTTTCATCATGAATAAATGTATAACAAATCACTAACTTTCATTGGATTTAATACTAGTCAGGATAATACCTTAGAACTATCTCCTTGAGATTGTCACAGAGATTGTACGAAACCCATTTCAAAGAAAGAACAATCAACTTCTCCGATTCTTTTGACATGTAACGTTACACCAATAGAGAACCATGACCATCATTACTGCGTTTTGACTTAACTATATCATATGTGTAGAAAAAGGCCATTTCAAAATAATTTGCAATACCATTCGATTCGCTCTAGTCATTGAGTTTTAAAAAGCTCAGGTTAGTGTGTGTCTTAGTTTTCCGAAACTCCCCGGCATGGTTCATTAATAACTTCTAAACACATGATGGAAAGCATTGACACTTATTCGAATTTTATCTTGTTGCTGAAATAGTACATAAGTACCAATAACTAAAATATGTTTTATATAATTTTCCCCATTGTAAATATTTGATTCGACATACATATGTATGTATGATAAAATATTCACGACTGCGAAAAATAAAGATGTTTATGAAAACAGAATCATGTACATATATGACAGTATAAAAATTAAATTGTAATAATTATGATAGTGAAATCATTTTTCTAAAAATTTTACATAATTTTCTATAAAATTCAAAATGGTTATTTTCAATATATAACTTTATTATAAGGATGTGCATATACAACATAGTTCTCTTACCTGCATTGATATGTACAGTTAATTTAATATTTTGTATGAAGTGCTTACAGCGGAAATTGTCGTCTGGATGATTTAATGTTACATATTTAGTAGGCACATATCATATACTTCCATTATGCATTTGAATTGCTATCGTTAAAATTTTCATATTGCATTAAATATGCATATGTAAATGTGTATATATGTATGTATGTGTGTATGTACATACAGCTACTCACACACAAAATGGGACAAAATGGTGTATGTCGGCATCCAGGGTCGGTAAAATTAATTTTGTTAACGGAATTATAGATTCTAAATATTACATTGACATTTTGAAAGAAAACGTGGTGTTCTACCAAGACAGGGACCCTAAACACAAGTCTATGAATGCCACTACTTGGCTTCTCTATAATTGCCCACAAGGTTTGGAAACTCCTTCCCGGTCACCAGACTTAAATGTCATAGAACATTTGTGGGTAGAATTAAAAAAAAGAATGGCAAAACGCCGGCCAAGAAGTATTGCCTCATAAAAAAAATTTTGTTACAGAAGTGTGGTGCAATATTGAACCCGAGGATTGCAAAAATTTGATTGAAAGTATTCCACGGCGTCTTCACGTTGTACTGAAAACAATGGGAAGTCAAATAAATATTAAAAAAGTTTTTTAAATTTGATATAAAAACAAAATTTTATCGTGTCCCACTTTAAGTGTTAGCTTTGTTTTAAGCAGTTGTAAAATAAAGTGCCTTATTTTTTCTTGTTGTAATCAAAAATTTTACTTTATTTTTATTTGTTTTCTTTTATAATACTTCTATTAACTCAAGAATATAGAATGGAAGTTTTTCAATATAACATAGACTTTTATTTTGGGTTTTAAATACTCCACACTCAAATTTTTCTGCATGTCCCATTTTGTGTGTGAGTAGCTGTATGGTACCGGTAACTGAAATTCATCACAACTGCATGGCATTTAAGACATAATTTAGCTTATAGTACGTATGAATGTACATACATACATGCATATACACACCTACAGTACTGATTGCCGGTAGAAAACACAATTTCTTTTTATTTTCTACCTTATTTACCATATACATACTTACATATGTATGTACATCTGATGTGGATTAATCTCTGTAATAACTTTTAGTATACTTATATATTGTCATCCTTAAATATAACGAAAGCTGATGAAAATATTTTTATAAAATGTACATTTTTAGTATTTAAATAAACAATTTCTTTATATACAAATATAGTTCTTATACCTATTTATGCTTTTAAAAAACATGTTGACGTTAATATTATTTAATGTAATATGTATGTATGTATGTCTTGTTTGGGCTATTTTGTAGGCGCATGGACTACAAAAATATTGGGATTAGGAGCAAATCATGGTGGACTTGATTGTGAAGTAGTGTAATATCTTTGATAATATAATATAGGTATGAATGATCGTGTGAATTCACATATTAATGTACATATGTAGGTATCGATTACTTTCCCATCCACATAAATATTCTTTTCTGTACTATACATAGATTTGTAGATTGTATGTGTGTATATACTTGGAACCGGTTAAAATTTGTTGTTTGTGTAGACGTATTGTTTACTTGTTTTTTATCTGCTCCCCCTTTTCAAAATTTCTTCCCGTAGACACACATCCATACATATACTACATACTTATGTATTGTACGTGTAGATGTGGCTTTTCTCTTTAAGCATTTTTCTTTTAAAGTTTATTTTTGCCCGGTTTAACCTTGAAAAAGCTGTAATTAAAATGCGTCGTAAATAAGAGCTAAAACAGGTGATGTTGTTGTTTATAAATTATTTTTGAGAAGAACGTTGTCAAACTATATAACATACAACAGTTTGGGCATGTTTATATATCATTATGACGGAATACGCATACATGTATGTTTGTAAATCAATGTATGTATGTGACATACATACTTGCATATATACTTATAGATAAAGGTTCATGTATATGTGTACATACAAATATATGTGTAGTATTACATATGTATATAGGTACATGTGGATATATGCATATTGTTTACATAGCTGAGCTCCTGTTTGCTTAGATACATATGTATGTTAGTATGGGTAGGGATGTACATATGTAATTGGATCCCCAAATGTCAAAATTTTTATATATATATATACAATTGCATTCATACTAATAACGAAATAAACCAAAAATTTTCTTTGCCATGACTAAAGGACCAAGCCGGAAAATTTTATTAGCAATATTTGTACGCATCATTGGCTACAAACTGTTAAATTATAATATTTATTTAATTATAACTAAAATATATTTCTTAGTTTGTTTACTTAAATATGTATACATGTACTTACATATGTATGTACATACATAGATACATTTTGAAAACAGTTGACGTGTTAAACTATTTGGTTACTCGTGTTCCCGTACTGTTAGTCATATTTGGCTCTTAGTGAGAATAATGTTCGCCTATTCTCCATGTACAATTAGTTTGGAGTACATATGTATTTCATTAAAATTCACTCTCGACCAACTTTTACAATACGTAAATTAATTAGTATTGGTCGGCAAAGTGTTGCCTTGTCTACAAATGAATCCACGCTGCCTTCAAGGTATGTACAAAAAATTCCATCTGTGCATAAATAAATACATACACACATATATAAGTGTGTATGTATGTTTGTGCTTACCCCTATGCCTACTTGTGGAGCCTGTTGTTTTTTATTCTTATGGGAAAAATTGCGTCGCAACTAGAAAATGTATGCATGTGTATGAATGTACATTCTGAAAAATATTTTTTTATCGGGACTTTTTTCTATAAAATTCGGGGAGGCCAAAAAAGCAATAACAATTACCACTCTTCCCCATAACAATCAACAGCAAGAAATAAATAATATGGATATGTACATATACATATATACGCATGTACATACACACATATGTATGTATGTACAAGTATCCAATCAAATATCTGTATATATAAATGTGTGTATAGGCTGTAAATACATACATACATATATACTAACTTATACCTATATTCAAAATTGTTTAAAAGCAGAGCACAATTCTGTTTGTACTCTGCTCTTAATATTTGGGGGTTTTTCCCCAAGAATGGGATTTTTGTAGTTGGGTGTAAAAGTTGTGTGTTCACAGAGAAAATATTTTTGGGATGAAAATAAATATTTAACCGGCGATTTTGTTATCAAAACACAAATCAAATACATACATTTCTAATCAGCTCTTTTCTGTGTTGATGATGCCATCAGCTCAATTTAACGGCCAAAATATATACATATGTACATACATACATACATACATATTATTTTTAAAAGAACATACGAAGATACTAGATCTTGTTTGTAAGTGTTCAAGAGTCTGAGCAATTTAAAAAAATTCAAATTATTGTGTTTTCTATATAGTGAACAGTTTTCCAAAGCTCTGTACCATGCGACAATTTTTTGTTAACCACCAACTCCATAACAAAAAAAGGTAATAATACGCGAATTTTGTTGGTAGAAAACTCTACGATATATTGTTAACATTATTATGTCTTTTGTTTCCAAAAGAAAACTTTCAAAGCGAAATTGAAAAAAATTTTCTATTATATGTAGGGTAAAAATAAAGCATCTGAACTTGTGGGGTTATCTAGTATTTTGCCATGCTCTGTGGTATTTGTTTCATTGTCGTATTGAAATATATGAAATAAATTTAAATATGTTTCCATGTTTGCATTTAGTTCAAACTACACCATAATGCATGCGTATGTATTATTATTATTGTTTTGTAACTCTTACAAGCAGGTGTATTCTGAAATCTGGTTTCATATTACAATCATTCATAACATTTATTGATAATGAAGCTCTGACCCTATTATGTAAGAAATTATTGTCGGTTAAAATGCTATATGGAAAAGACGAACCTAGAGACATATTGATGAGTTTGAACACTTGATAGAACGATGTTTAAATAAATTTGCAGAATTTCCATCCCTCCTATTCACATTGTATATAAACTTACATCTGTATACATACTTAGAATCATATATGTATATCCACGTACATATTTACATACATGAAGTCATTTGTGACAAGAATAATGAATACTTAAATTGCACTAGATAAATTTACTTTGACAAGTTCTAATTCAACTCGTAGAAAGACAGACAGAGAGAGAGAGAGAGAGAGGACAATTTCAACTCGCTGTTTTTCTACTAGCTAAATTAAAATATTGCCAAAAAACTTTCCATGTCCAAAAAGGGGTCTAATATCAGTTAAAAAAGTCTACCAATAACGAAAAGCAAAGAATCTTACGAAGTTCTGTACTTTTGTTGGATGATTAAATTGTGTACCAAAGAAATTTGTTTTTGGTTTGTTTAGCAAAGTAATATTCGAAATAGACCAAAATCTTTCCGATTTTCTTTTAAACTTTCACATTTGCACACGTAAGGTTAACTTTGACGAAGTCATCGAATTTCTCGTTAACTTCTGTTCTCTTCGTAGTTATTAAAAAACATGTGTATAAGCGACGAAACACTTGGTATAAAGTGTATTTGTTGGAAATTCATTGCAATCGCTGAAAATACGAGTTGGGGATTTCTGCTTCACACCATTGATATAGAAACACATACTTTATACAGGAGAATATATGCATGTGCGAATATATTTAGAGAATAACGAAACAAAAACAAACGGATAATTTACTCTTCTTAAATGTGAAAAAAAAACAATAGAAGTAGTACGTGCAAACATTGCTACAGATACTCTTCAAACTTTTATATCGGTCCACATACGTACATATATGTGTGTATGTACATTTGTATGTGTACATGTATACCACCACGTACGCCAATGTCGTACAGATTAAAATCCAAAATATAAAACAATAACATTCAACAATAACTCGCGATCATACACTTCTCTCACATAAGAGCTCAAATTGTATTTTAAAATAAATCGAAGCTTTTGTTGGCTCTACGAAAAATTCTCTAAAAGTGGTTCCTGTGTACTATCGTAAGATGTAACTTTCACGAAGTGATCGACTAATATCAAAGTAAATAAATAAAAACACATTTTCGCATATTCAAATGTTAGCAATTGTTAAGCCGGCTTCACCATACAAAATTATGAAAATCTTTCTTAAATTGATTTTTTACAGTGTTGCCAGGATAAAGGTAAAAAATTTACCGGAAAATGTCATAGATTACAATCTGAATGGCTTTGATACCATATTTACAATTCCGATCGATATTGTTTTAAGTGATCTAATGTTTGAATTGGCCAGTTGTAGTCTACAGATTTGTATCCAATATATAATTACTTATAAATAGAGTTGGAATAAATACCAATCTCGGTATAAATCAATCTAGCGTATCAAACATGATATTGATTTTATATTTTATTTCTTACAAAAAGATTTACTGTACATTTATTCATACTATATATGATATATTTCCTAACATCAACAACTATTCCCACAGGTTTCAAAGGAACACAATAAATATGCGTATGTAATTATAAGTACATGTGTACTTAGTAGCAATCATAGCGCATGACCTTGAAATCGTTGAAGGGAGTACCCTTCGATGGCTTTGTGTTTTTATATACATAAAAAAATACCGCTACCGGCTTTTACTGCGCTTGTTTGTATATATATGTATGTATGTATACATTTTTGGGCAAATGTATGTGCGTACTGACAATGAAGCCACATTAAAGTATTGCGCAACAAAGTCCTTTAAAAGAAACAAACACATTTCGTGTTCTGTGGGAGAAAATATGAACTTCTTTTGTATATGTACATATGTTGATTCTAAAAACACATTTCTATTGCTGTTCTTACAGAATAACATGAACTTCTTTTCTTTATGTATGTTGATTCTGAGAACACATTTCTATTGTTGTTCTTACAGAATAATTTCATAAAATTTGTTACAACTCGACTCCATAAACTCTTGCATAAAATATTGAGTCCAAATTTTGCCTTGTTTCTAGCTAGAATGTTGTCCATGTCCAATACTTTTTTTTTCAAATCTCTTGTGGTCTAAATTATTACTATTTCGAAACTTTTCTTAACCCGCCAAAAGCTTTACAATTTGTTTCACAAATTGGAAGAGTCCGTCTAAATTGAAACTACAAAAAGAATGAGCAATTTATACAATTCCGAAAAAATCACTGTGCGTAGGGAAAATTATAAAAAATGGCGCATGACCTTGAACTTCTTGAAGGGTGGTTTCTTAGATGGGTTTGTTTTTATATACAACAAAACGCCACCGGTTTTGATTGCACTTGTATGTGTTAAAAAAAAAATCTATTGTTTGCCTTCTTTTTGACTAAATGTTGTATTTATCTGCGAGTTTATTCGTACAATAAAGTGATATTAAAGTAATGCGCAACAAATATCTTTGTTGTGTTTCAACTTGATGATTATTATTTGTTTTTGGAAATTTTCAAGTTAAAATTGAGTCTACTGGTGATGTACTAAGTAGCAATTTTTGATATTCACATTTATGAATAATATATATATATATATATATATATATATATATATATATATATATAAAATTTAAGCCAATTAATTGGGACTATATCAAAGTCAGCAAAATTCAATACGAAAAACGAACGTCGTGTTGTTGTTGGCGTACATTAAAGTTATTATGAGTTACTTATTTATTAGCAATATTTGTAATACTTTTGAATAACATTCCATTGTTATATTGACAGCATTTTATATAGTGCTCTTAGTAAAAATTTCTAAGAAATTAAATTAATTTTCTGCGGAAATATTACTATACTATATTTCATTTTCTTATAACAATAATAGTATCTTACATGTACCGCATAGATCAAATATTCCCTGCTCGTTACATTTATTTTTAATTTTCCTAATTTGAATCAATACTGACTGAATTGAGTGATTTTTTATGTACAAATATAAATACGTAAGTATGTTTATTATTTTAAAAACTTAAATCATTTAATAAATTGCTCTTATGGAATTCATATACGCCTTGAAATATATAGTTCTATATACAATTTTAAACTGTTTTGTTGCATAAATAGAATTTCATTTTATTGACTTTAAAAGCTTTGCTATTATAAGGAATGTTAAATATATCTACATACGTATGTGTGTACTTGCATATGTACTTGTCTAAGGCTATCAACTTATAAGACATTTTGTAGTCACTTGAAGACAGTAGAGACTGTTAATGAAAAACTTAAAGACCGTTCTGAAGGTTTCAGTCGTACTTACACTTACAAATGTAAAATATGTGTCTACGTATCAATGTATTACACTAGTTTTCCATAAGAATTTGCAACTCTATTAGAACAAAATGCTACAATTAGAACTTAATGCTACAATACATATATTGTTGCTGTTGTGACTCGCAACTTCGTTTATAGAAAGCTTATGTATGTATGTATGTATATATGTAGGTTTCAAGTTGAATTACCTTTTTCTTATAGTATATATAACAAACATATCGTACTTGTTCAACAATGCACTGCATTCACTGAAATTGTATAAATTTTCCACTGTTCAAACTACTCTTTCTTCCCAAAAAGTATACAACCTTTTTTCCTCCTTAAATCGTTTATTTCTGTGATTCAAGAATTCTAAATGGTTTTGATTTACTTGAGCTGATTGACTGTAACAAATCATTTATGGATTTTTTCTAATGTAACCCAGTTTTTGCCTCTCCTGCTCTCCTAAACACTTTATACGCTATGTGTGTAAATTATTACTTCTTATTGTGTAAAAAGCGCAATAAAATCTATTTAGTTGTACCAGTTAATGAAACAAAACAAAATATTTGTATAAAAAAAAAATGTTAGTATTTCAGTTGTGCAAAATATTCTGAAAGTTATGTGTCATACTTCGTCTACTTCCAATTACAGTACCAAAACATGAGTCTCTCTAAAACAAGTTAACAGCGTTGTCAAGTGGGGCTTGGTGGCTTTTCAATTCTGAGTGCTCGATTCATTTAATGTTGATGCTATGTTTTTGCTGTGATGGTGGCACTAAAACCAAGACTCAACATAATGATTCTGATTGAATTGGTATAAACAAGCGTCCTTATCACATAGAACTAAGTCACCTACGAAATGGTATTTACAGGCAAAGTTTACTTTGACCAAGTCGTTTCGGATTGCTTCTAAAATATCTTTCAATTTATAACAAAAAGGCGGTCAAATACAAATATTCTACGAAAGTGACTTCCAAAAAGGAAAGGATTATTAATGTTCCCTTTCTCCCTGGTATGACGATCGTTTTTAATTACTATATTTTTATATATTTTGTGTTTTCTATATCTGCTCTTACTCTATTATTTGTTCTTCAATATTTCGAAATTAATGCATTTTCCTTTTTAAAAGTTTCAAATCTGTATTTTTATTTCGTGAATATTATTGTTTTCATATAAAATTAATTATTTTAAACTCAGTGCTTTTTTGCGGTTTTTTCTTAGTTTTAGTCCTTATTGAAAAATCTGACAATGCTAAATTTGACCCAGAAAAATATATCTTACATTTGTAAGCAATAAGTATCACATCAATCTGCTTCGCTGTATACAGAAATTTTGTTAATGCATTTTTGCTGGGCAACTATAATATTTTTTAACAAAACTAAACAAATTTTTTTAATTGTGTTCTTAGCAGGTGTGAAATATGGTTTAATGATGAAAAAGCCATATCAACATAGTCTGATATTCCAGAATTAAAAATATAAAACAAAACTTTTTTAAATTCGTTTGGTAATACAAATTATTAAACAATTAAAGGCAATCATTTTTAAATAAATTTTTTTTCATATTTATATATTATTTATCAAAAATATTGTAAAAAGCATATATCAAAACTCCAAATTCTTTTCCTTTTTTTATAGTTTTAAAACTGGATTTCTAAAAAAGCTCCTTTAAATAAAAAAAAAGGATTGACAAGGTCAAGCTGAACTGATTTCTAAGGAAATTTATGTTTTACTTGTACTGCTTTAAAATTTTTATATAAAACTTCAATATCCTAAAAAGCACAAATATTAGTTTAAATAAAAAAAGACTTTAATTTACTAAAGCACCTGTTTAATATCAAGTACAAGTAAATTCTTAAGCAAACGAATACAAATTAAGGACAATTATTCGATTAAATAAGATGGAGGTTGAATCTGAACGTCAAAATGCACGCGATGGTAGCAGCGATGGTTCGCGTGAAAGTTCAGTTGAACGAGAGCTTAATGGCGACATTAAAGCTGTTGAACTTAATGGAACTTCGGGATCGCCCAGAGACAAAAATGGTCTGATGAAGAAACCTCTTAGTGTAGACGGTCATGACGGGCGTATTAAACGTAAAGCAAAACGTCTTATACAGCGCCAAAATAGTCGTGGGGAAAGTAGCTCGGCAATTGGACTGCCCGTTGTCTTAAATGGCCATGCCAAAGATTATGTCGTACCGCATCGTCGTTGGAAGAACAGTCGGCGTTCACGTTCCGGCTATGGCCGCGGACTACCTAAAAAAGGTGGTGCTGGTGGCAAAGGTGTTTGGGGTCTTCCCGGCTCTGAGGCCTTAGAGGAACTGTATGAAGATGAAAATGATCCCAACTATGACAGTGAAACAAACGATAAAAATATTGTTTTAACTGAAGTCATTCCGGAATTAACCCCCGCAGAATTTTTCAAATTAGCCGAACCTATTATTTTGGAATACTACGAACATGGTGATACCCATGAGGTGGCTGTTAATTTGGATGAGATCCTAACTGGTCCATTGCGTCCATACGTTACAAGTGTTATAATAGAAATAGCAATGGATCATAAAGATTCTCAACGTGAAATGACATCGGTGTTGATATCCGATTTGTATGGTCGTGTCATAACGGGCAAAGATATTGAAAAGGGTTTTGAAATCCTATTGTCAAATTTGCCCGACTTAACATTGGATACTCCCGATGCACCCACTATATTGGGTAAGGAAGTAGTAACAAATATGCATATAAGTACATGTGGAATTGTATTCATATTAGTTTTTTAAATTTAATGAATTTATCGTTTTGAAATGTGCCTGCGAGTACATAAATTGCTTATTAATTTTTTGTACTTCTCTAGGCAACTTTTTGGCCCGTGCTGTTGCTGATGATTGTATTCCACCGAAGTTTGTTACCAAACCTTCCGAACATGGTAATTTAAGTGAACATGCCATAGACGCCATACGTCGCGCCGATACTCTCTTGCACATGAAACAAGGTTGGGCTCACTTGGATAATGTATGGGGTATGGGCGGTCCATTGCGTCCGGTCAAAACTATTACTATGCAGATGACTTTGTTACTAAAAGAGTATTTATCATCACGTGATATACAAGAAGCTCACCGTTGCCTACGAGCTCTTGAAGTTCCTCATTTTCATCATGAGCTGGTATATGAGTCTATAGTCATGACTCTTGAATCATTGTCACAAACTACCGAGGAGGCAATTTGTGAATTGTTATCATCACTTGAGAAGGCATGTTTAGTTTTACCCGACGGTATAGAACAGGTGAGGAGAATGTTTAGAAAAATGTATTTTTTTAATTTCACCACTTTTAAAATACCAATTAGTAAAATATTGATAAAGTTCTTAAAGAAAAGTAAAATCTGATTTAAAAAATGCATATTGAACTGATTTTAAGAACTTTGTTTGCTACGAATAATTATTTATTAAATATTTATTTATTAACTGCCAGTTTGCCGATATCGCATGCTATTGTTCATTCTAATAAATAAGCTTTAAAACAAAAACAAAATTTACAAAGTGAATTTGTATTAAATATTATTTATTCAACTGAACGATAACTTAAGTTCCAATTGTAACATCGGCAAACTCGCAGTACACATTCATATGTACATGTATTACATACATACATACATACATACATACATACATACATATATAAAAATATCCCGAACTATTTTATATAAATATGCATATCTTTTTTCCTTTCGTTTTTCAAAAATATTCTTTCAGGGCTTTATGCGAGTTTTTGATGACATGGCTGACATTGTTTTGGATGTACCACTTGCTTATATTATATTAGATCGATTTGTAGAACGTTGCAATCGTGCAGGCTTTATAACTGATAAGATTTTAAGTAACATGCCCTCCCGGTAAGTTTACATATTATTAATATAAAAAAGTGAAAAGCAAAGATAAAATATTTCTTATGCAATATAGCTTTAATATTTTGATTGACTTATTAAATTTTTATACAAAGAATCTTCTTACGATAAATTATGAATTATAGGAATTCTATATACTAATTTATATATACATACGTATTACTGTAAAAGTAATACAAAACATTTTTTGTCATGAATAATTTTAATTGCGGACAACACTCCTCTTTCATAAAAGCTAATTTATTATTTAGCGATTCAAGTACTGCGTATATGTTCGATTTTTTGCACTACACATGACAAGAACAGTATTTAGATAAAACAATATGTTTGCAACCCGTGATAGACACATTTCTTGAAAACAAATTTTTATTTGTTGCATCTTTTCTTTATTGTTTTTTATTCTTTTTTTTTGTTAAATTATTTTTTTTAACTTTTTTGTTTTTATGGTTGCTTGCTTATTTTTTTATTTTTTTTCTCTTTAGCAAGTAGACTGCAAAAGGGGAAATTTTCCTATCCAATTTGATAGAACAGTTATGATACCTATAAATACGTGTTGCTTCACATACCAATTAATTATATTAACGTTATTTAAGGGTTTTATATCATCTGTTTGTATACGTTTCTTCAAGTAGCGTCTTATATGTATTTGCTATCTCTTTGTTGAGGTTGATTGTAAATAATGTTATTATCACTAAGTATCAATTGAAAGGCTACAAGCTGCAAGAGACAATATTTTAAATTATTTATTTATAAAAAAATGAAAAAGAAAATGTTGACTCAATTTTTGTTTATGCAAACCGTTGTCTTAATATGTGAACCTAATATATAATAATGATTCCTACATGCATTTACATTAATATTATAAACACAATAATAATTATATTTAATTTCATGGGTGAGTAATTAAATCGGTTTATGTTTAATAATAAAACAGATAATTTATTAAAAATGAATTTTTTTGATAAAAGTCGCCTGAGAGAAAAACACTTGCAAATTCATTCACCTCAAAAAATATAAAAAATATTTATATATTTATAAATATAAATGCATGCATTTGCAACATATATCGACGCCTAAAATTTTGAAAACTTTGACTACATAATGTACTACTTTAAAGATGCAAAATTATTTTATGTATAATATACCTAACAATTTATGTTGACATATTGAATCCTTCAAAAGCGTTTTTCTAAATTCTTGTTATTTTGAATTGCTACACTACTGAAGCCAGCTTCAAGGACACTACATCCGCTATTTTGGATCTCACTGACCATTCTGATACCTAGTACTATTATGATACTTGCGTATACTGCTTTTTAGCGTTTTGTTATATGTACATCTCATAATAAATTTATTTTTTTTAATATTGAACAAACATAATTGTCTATACATCAAATAAACATCTATGCACACATCTACATATAGAATTTGTATATAATTTTAAAATGTGAAAAAGAGAAACAATTAAAATACACGCTCGGTACAAAGTGATAACAAATAGCCAAAATGATTGTTTAAACCCGAAACTGTATGCGACGTATACAAAAAAAATATATGAGAAAGAAATACAAATGAAACGTATATTTTTGACATCACTCGCACATTCAATTGCATATCTGGATGAAAACTTTCATAGTTTAAACCTGGATATATGTTGAAATTTTGTTTTCGCGTAATGTCACACTGTGCATTGCAGTATTTTCCAGATTTTTATCACATTTTTTTTAAAATAATATAGCCTGTTAAATACATATGTATGTACATAAATATCTACTTCATATGCTGACCTTAATTTTTATAATTTAAGCACATGTACATGCACGCATACATATACATTTGTCAAAGATATCTAATTCTATAAGAAAAAATGGAAAAATATATAAAGAACTATGTACATACATATATACCAGCACATTTGAATGTGCATTCTCTTTACTTTATATATTTTCCTGATAATAATTAATGTCCCATTAAATTTCTTTCATACGTCCATACTCCCTTGTCGTAAAGAAAATCACGTGAACATATTTCAACAAAATCGTTCTCAAACAAATTGGCCATCACCAACGTCGTGGTGGACAGAGATTTTGGATGAACACTTCAGAAATTTCGCAGATGCTTCTAATCCCTCTGTTGTTCACTAGTTATTCTAAAAGGCTGCCAAAGGGTTTTTGAGTAAAGAATGTCTTAAATGTTTTTTTTATAAAAATATGTTAATACATTTTTTAAGTTTAATGCTCAAAAAGGCCTACAAGTTAATCACTACAAGCTAATATACCTGCCATTAAAATTAAATTATAAAAAATATATCTTTGTCAACTAAAACCGTTTACTAAATTGAAATTTCAAATCGTGCTTTTAGTTTGAAAGAGAAAAGATAATACATTAGTATTAATTTTCATTCACTCATAAATGCCTCCTTTAGTATACATATATATAAATATAATAAATAATCCTAATTGAATCGAAAAAGGAATATTAAAGCAGGCGTTTAGTAAGTTCTTATGGTAAAAGGCCGAATTACAACTTGTGGTTATCTTGAAAAATTTATTTTCTGCAAGTATTAAACTTTAAAAACTTTATTTTCTAAGGAGTTTGCACGATATATGTATGTATATACATATGTAATATTTGTTATGAAATACTATTTAAATATAAACAGACATACATAGATACATGATGGATTATCTATTTAGTGGCTTCAAAACAGGCATGGATGTCAGCTGATAAGTATCCTGCCTTATGAAGTGTAACTTATTTAGTGAAAGTTTAGTCATTTACGAATACTAAACTCTTAAAAATTGAAAAAGAAAACGCGTAAAAGTAGTTAAAACTTACTTATTCAACATTGTTCTTGGCAATTGTCCCTTTAAATTTGTATTTGCATAACCATCCATATAAAATAATATTAACGAAATAATCCATTCACAAAAGCTCTCATTGCTAATTTTTTGAATATCAGCTCTCACAGATCGGCTGTTCCAGTCAATATCAAAGTCCATGGATTATAATCAAATGGACATTTTACCGAAACCATGTGACTACGTGTGTTTACCGAAATATACTTTTGAAACCACTAAATGGATAACCCTTTACTTGTTTATATACAATCTATTTGCCTGTTTTGCACACACATTTTGGTTTTTTTTTTACTGTTTTCATATAAAAATAGCCAAATGTGATAAAACAACCGGCAAAATCATAAAAACAAACAATGAAGAAATAGATAAAGTATACAAATAAATACTGGAATATTGCGTTTTAGAATTCAAGAAGATATGAAAGCAGCGTAACATGAAATAATTAGAAAACAAATAATATTATATGCATATACAATTCTTCGAGAAAATGGCTTGTTGTTGAAAGTTTTCTAAGACAAAAAAAAACCATTTGTTTTAGATAACAAAATGAAAAAAATTACCTCCGCTGCATAGACATTTTCTTGTTAATATCAAGAAAATGTCTAGTTTTTTCAAGTCCCTCCAAATACAAATTGAGGCGTCGCAAGAAACATAAAATACTCCATAATCCTGCCCCAATACGTCATTGGGCCATTATATATTCTTAGGTCGATGCATTAAGTTAAAATTTACTTAAAAAATTTTACTTTTTATTTAAACTTTGTTTTCAAAAATTCAAAAACATCCGTTCGATAGTTAGATAAACATTTAGAACCGCATGGATATCTTATCAAAATGCGATTTTTGAATCAAATTCCAATCGAAATTTAGATTAAAGTAAATCGGAATCAACAACATTCAGACCTGTTTTGAATTCCATAAATGTTCGGAAATATCAAAACTTTGTTGTTACAAATTAATACATACCGGCCAGTGGTCAAAATTCAACCACCTGGTAATACAACATAAATACATATTTATGAGCTTATGCATGTACAAAAATCAGCAATATAATGATATTTAATAGTTGTTAATATACATATATTTTATTTTTTCCCTTAATTTTTGGAAATATGTTGAAAAGTGTACTGATTAAATAATATTTACAATCTTTGATTTTCTTATCGGCCTTGTTGCTTGAAAATACAATTTTATTTTTTAAATCGGAAAATATAGAATAAATAAGAGACTCGGCACAGTCATATGTAGTGGCACTCTTACCGCTTTTTGTTGGTTTTACTTTTGTTATTGTAGCGCATACGATTTTGCCAGTGTTTTTATTTTTTAAATGTTTATTTTGTGAATTTATTATTGTTTTGTCTACAAGTTGTTTGCGTCTCTTTTTAAGCCGGTAAAATATATGTATATATATATTTTAATCGTGTTTCTCGTTTCTTCATTTTAGATTTCATTTATTGTTACTTTTTCGTTTTCTATTTATAAAACATTTTGAGTATGTAGTTTATATTATATTATAGTTATTTGTATGTGTGTACTTGTTTGAAAAATTTTTTAATTAATCGGTTTTTTCATGGCAGTGGTATATACTAAATTTTATATGTATGTATATACATACATATATTGTAAGTACATACAAATACTTGTCTACACTTCAATTTAAGTTTTATTATTATACTTTCGCATAAAATTGTGCAGTTGTGTATTTTAAATAGAGTAACCACAAAATAATCTTTTAATCTTCAACGAACGTGTTTAGGATTTATTTAAACTTATTTTCTATTTTCTGCATTTTGCAGCATATTTTAATTACGGATATAATCTATTTAAATTATATCAAGTTATGCTTTGTAAAGGCCTATGAGGAAGCTTTGGGAAATAAATTTGATATAATTCTTATATTCATCTTTAATTACCTGTTTGGTGAAACATGTAAATGTTGAATGAAGTAGTTAACACAAAACTACAAATCCTAAGATCCCTGGTTCGTCTCCGCAATCAGTTATGAAGGATAGTATCGATGAATGGTGTTATATAATGACGAAAGCATTACCGACAGTTCTAAACACCATCATGTACTAAAGGATAGAATAGATTAAAAAGTAAAAAATAGATACAACAAATTCTGTATCTTCTAATCCGTCTTCATCTGTTCTCTAAACAATATCCTTTCCTTTCTAGTTCCGTTACAATGCTCTGCATAATATTCAGGTGTAATCGCTTAAATCCTGGCCTTAAAAAAAATTAAGTTCAAAAGGGCTTATTCCACATTACGTACGTAGAAATGAATCATTGTATTTGGACACTCGTGGGAAAAAACGATGTTTATAGTCACAATAACTTTCATTTTATAACTTTTTTTTCTTCTACAAAATTATAAAAAAAAAAAATCGGTAATTGGCCGATTTGTGTTTCAGGTGACGGCATGTACAGAGATATATGTATGAATGTGTATGCATGGGGTTATTCGGCTACAAAGCAGCTGTTGCGGATGCTTATTTGAAGCGCAAAAAAATATCCGACTAACTATATGTTCCGTTCCAAAAAAATCTCTTCCAAAGAAACTAAAATAAATAAATTAACTGATGTTGTTTTTCTTCAAATCGTGATTTGCATAACATATAACACATCAATCAGGTGCAGCTCTGAGATGCATTTCCATGGTCAATATTAAAGTTATATCTCTTAGGGTTTGAATTTTCCCCGCTCTTAAAACTACTACGAAAAGATAAGAAATATTTGCAGTGGCATCTCTTTGACTAGGCGCAATTGTATTATTGGTGCGCAAAAACTCGTTAGAAATAAAAAGAAAATTTATTAATACATGCATGCATACATACATACATACATACGTACGTTTATACTGTGCATTTTGCAAATATTATGAAATAAACTAAATTGTTTGGGTTGGCTTTGGTTTTATTTATTCTAAACAGCCGGCAAAACTTGAATGTGTTAGAATTATTATAGTTTAGATATTTGTTCTTAATAATGTGTATTGAGTAAAAAGCCTGTTATAATTTATACTTATTTAGTAAAATGAATTCCTAATTATGATAATTTGAATTTAAATTCGCTTATAAAACTCAAACAAGGCTAAAAAATATATTTTACAAGACTGATAAAATTTGTTTTAATATGCAAATTTTAATTTTTTTGTCAACTTTTATAAATATATGTATATTGATTTCCATTTTAATTGAAGCATCTATAAAAAAGAAACTAATTTGTGAAAGCTCTAGACTTTCAGTTGGAAACCAGTTTTACGGAAGTATTATGAAAACAGTTCCCATAATTTTAGCTGAAATAAAAAATTTTGAACTGATTACAGTTTAATAATTTTATTTTATAAATTTTTTTATTTATTATAAAGCTCGTACATATGTGAATCTAACACCAAATACTTACATACTCTCATACATTTGCATAAGTTGCATGTCGCCTACGCTGCAAACATAAAACCACTGAACCAAATTTCGTTCTTTATTAATAAAATTGAAATTCCTAGTTTCTATACATAATTTTTTGTGACCGGAATAGGTTTGATTCCGTTTAAAAATTCTGATCATATTTGTGTTACTCTCAGTTTTATTCAGTTTATGTATTTCAATTTTATGCCCATGATATATTTATTAAACTTTCTTTATGAAGAAACAACTTATTATACAAAAGCCATGATCAATATTTCAAAGAACAGGGGTAAATCAACAAAAATAAGCATAAGCATTTATGAACTGAAGTCTAAAAATTCATTAATATTATATATTAATATATAATAAGGTTGTTATAGGAAGTAATCTAAAGAGCTGCATGGTAATAAAGATTTTATAGACGAAACGTTGAAAAAAAAACAGTCTCAAAATAATAAAATTTCTTTTCTAGATTTTGAAATTTTCAACATTTTAAATTCAAAGATAGTTAGTTGGGTTTAATATTTTTATTTTCCTAAGAGAATCACTTGGAAATTTTCTCAGATAGTTTATAAAAGTCTTTTAATAAGTTGAGAAGTTTGAAACTTTTCAAAACTGTGGTTGAAGTCTACTGACGATTTGGTAAAAACCGCCAATGAAATGCATATAGACATTGCTTAACCACCCAACAAATAAATTTCATATCATAAAATTTTTCTTAATAAAAAAAGCAAATCAAAAAAGGTATTTCAGATTCTTTTTTAGAGAAAGTGGAAAATTACATTTTTGTTTTTAGATTAAATCGTTTACATATTTTGATGTTCGAAAAAGTACAATTGTCGAAAATTATTAATATTAATTTTCCAACATGTCGAATAAAAACGCTAAAAAAAATAATTTTTCTTAGAAATGGCAACGTTTTTATGGAAAATTACATAACTTTTTACCTAATATTTTTACAATTGCTTATAGGTTGTTAGAAATGGAAATTTGTAGTGCCAATTTTTACGACAAAAAAATATATTCAAATGAATAAATACCCTTAATATTTTAAATGATATATTATGCTTTTTCCATTTCTTTTTTATTTTTGTGGCTAATATTGTGTATTAAAATTTGCACGCTCGTAATATAATTCACACCACGTAATTCATAAATACATTAAAACGTTTTTAATTAAACACAATGTCTGAGCGACAAATGCATAATTTTTTTTTTTATAATAAAAAAACTATCTAATTCAAAACATAATTTCAATAATTTATAAATTTGTATATTGTAAAATAAAAACTTATATCAAAAGAAAGCCTATCCTAATAAAAATGGCATTTCCTGCAAATATATCAAGATAATCGGTATCCGAAACGTTCATTCGATATCACATATTTTCAATTCCAGATGCTGTTGATGTTTTCAGTAATTTCTAGAGGAAAGTTGTGAGTTTCTACTCATCACATTTTCTTATCAAAATATTATAAAAATGCAGTTAATTAATTGTTTTTTTTTTTAATATGTAACTCAGAAAGCGACAATCGAAATTCAGAGTACTCAATTTAAATTCAGAAATCAGCAATTGTAATCCAGAGTAGTAAATTTTAATATAACCGACCTATTTTTATTTTAAATACATGTATTATAAAAGATTTTAATTAACATGTATTTATAATATTCTGAATGACAATTGGAGCATTCTGAATTACGATCGGAAAGTTTGAATTATATTTGCCGCTTTCTAAATTCAAATTGAGTAATCTGATTTACTACTGAAGCTTTCTGAGTTGCAAATTGTCTAATCCAACTTGACTTTTTCTCAATAACATTTAGATAAGGTGTAATGATATCGTGAGACAGGCAGTTATTAAAAACACATAAAATAATAACTATTTTGTTACCAAAAAGTATGTGATTTTGATCATATTTTACATAAAACATTTATGCCTACTTGCACAACGATATTTGTACTATTGGGCAAGGCGCATTAATAAAGGTGACCTTATCGCAATTCGCCTTATTTCAAAAACCAATCCTTCAAAAACAATTGTCAAAAAAAATTATAAATGTGATGTGCTTAACAATTATAATTGTTTAAAAATTAAAAAATATTTGATGTTTATTTGAAAATCATATTGTACACAGTCATATATTACACAACCAAACTTTAAATTGTTCAACATAAAATTTTAGATTGCTCGCAAAAATATTTATGAATGAAGTCAGTAAATTTTGAAGGATTGGTTTCTTGCGGCTCAAGGCGAATCAAACAGCTGAGAATCATCTGCGCTAATAAGGTCACCTGTATTAATTCGCCTTGCTATTGGGGTTGACAAAGTACAATTTTAAAATCTAGTTGGTGTTGAATTAATTGTTTAGCAGTTTTCATTTAAATATGCAAAATTGTAGCATAGCGTGGAATAACAATAATAATATATTCGAAAAGTATCCCCCGAAATGTGCGAATGTTGAACATTTTACAATTTCGATTTATTTAACAAGTTAAATAATTCTTAGAAGATTTTATAAGCAACTTGGAAGGCTATTGACTTGTTTTTCGGCATATTTGTTGATAAATGTACTGTACATACATGCAAATAATTACTTGTAAATATGTGGCACCGGGGGAGTTATGTGTGTCTGCATAAACTTTATCTACGAGTATATATAGTGAGTATATTTATTGATAAACAAAATGCTATTCGCGATACACAACATATACCAGTACTTAATAGCTCCTCCATTGTCCAATGTCTCTTTCATACTCATGAGGCGATATATTTACATACATACACTTGTATATGCATACCTACACTATAAAAAGTTTCTTTTTATTTTGTTTATCTGCTTCTATTGCGGCAAAATCTAATGTTTTGCTTCTCCAAGTGCAACAACCTGCATATGGCTCAAGATCGTTTGCAAAAGTACTGCAACGGCGAGCAATAAGCTTTTTATTATTATTATTATTTTTGATTTCAAGCGTATTTTTGTTTCATACACTTGTGTTTAATATAAGAAGAGTAGTAGTTGGTTTTTGTACATTTCAAACACTCCCCCTTAGCAAAAAAAAAAAAAAGTCGTGTAAAGCTCATAGAAAGCTCTTTCCCTATACGAACTGAATAAAGTAGTCACCAAAACCATACCCAGCGCAACTTAAATTGCCTTGAGCTTTGAAAGAGGCTAATGCACTTTGCACTTAAAAAAATATATCAATTGATGAAAAAACAACAAACATTAGTTAAATGCAATGCAAAATTTATTGTAATTTAGTGCATAAATTTTAATGTTTGACACGTCGCTACTGTATTCTACAAGTAAATATAAATATTTCTGTATGTATATGATAACATCCATCCATCTGTCTGACTCCAGGGATTTTTGTTTGTTGTTATTGGCATCAGTGGAAACAGAAAATAAACAAATATATTGTGTTTTTTTGCGCTTATACGTTTTTATTACAAATTTCTACTGAAGTCTTAGTTGTAGCTACAATTTCTATAATGGTGCACCATAATTTACATAAATTTATTAATATATTAAGGCCTTGAAGTAGACATTATTTTTAAAGAATATCCTGAAGAAGGTAAACAACAAATTCATTAAACATTTCCATAGATATAAGGTAGTAAAAAAATGTGTATTTTTATGTGGCATAAAAATATTAACAGAAGTGAAAAATATTAGCTATATTATCGAAATGTTCGCTTCAAAACTTTAGGCAAATTTCTCTACTATGTATTATAGCCGAAACTATTTTACTTATTTTTTATATTGCTAATAGTTTTGTTTAAGTATGGTCGAATTGTAATGTTAACCGTATTTCCTTACATACATTAAAGTTCAAAGGCCCTATTTATATAAAAGATATTTTGTGCTTATTCGACAAATTCCCATACAAAATTTGTGAAATGTACCTTTAATTGACATGAAATATTTTACACACACGTCGTACAAAAAAAGTCTTGATTATCTAACGGCCAAGATAGTTGCAAGTTACCATATCAGGTCTGCGTTTCTGGATCAGTTGCGCAATGGTATCTCTAATCTCTTTTTAAAAGAGATTCAACATTAACAGACTATAATTTGAAACAAACGAAGATTTGTCTTTCTGCTAAACGTCTCAGACAATTTACGACCAAGTTGAAAGTTCGTAAATAAATTTTAAGAATACAACATGCCTTTTTCGCAAAACATCTCAACTCAAATTTTATATAACTTCCTGCCCTTTCGGTACTTTTTTGTCTTTTTTGTAATGCTAAAAGGCTTATACAAATATTACTAATCAATTTTTTTAATCTAACAGCAAAAATAGTTTCCGATCGTCATGTAATGCAACATGGCATTGTACGAAAAAAATCGTACAGTCAAATTTATCTAACTTTTCTTCCATCAATTATGATGGACTTTTCTGAAGGAGCTGAATGTAAAAAATTTTCAAAAGTTGTATATATGTTTAGTTTAATCGTTGACCTGTTGTATTATAATAATATTGTTGTTTTTTCTTTCGGCTATAGGCCAGGTTTTTAACAATCAATAAACACTAAATATTTTTTGATTATTTAATCTTTATTTAATGCTATTTTTCCCAAAAAAAAAAAAAAAAAAAAAAGCTTCGCTATTCGAAATATTGGGGAAAATAGCATTAAATGAAGATTAAATAATCAAAAAATATTTAGTGTTTATTGATTGTTAAAAACCTGGCCTATACCCGAACGAAAAAACAAGAATATTATTTTAAAAAGTTCTTATTTATAATAAAAAGCTTGGTCTTATAAAGGACCCCCATAAATGGGCTATATGGCATAGAAACGCCATTGAGATATTATGAAAAATAGGCCACTTGTGGAAAACAATTAACTCTTTCTCGCACTATTTTCTTGGACCCTGGATACAGCAAGAAGGTGTTCGAAATTGTTCTAAACTTAAGGCTACGGAGTACAGAAGCATTCTATCTTGATATTGACGTGACATTGGCAAATGATTACTAAACAAAGGCGATTATGTGAATTACAAAAAAATTAACTTAATACCGATTTCAAATCAATAAAAAAATGCCTAATAATCTATAAAGAAATTTCAATTTACTTCGCTCCCCTTTTCGTATATGCTACCAATAAAAAAACCGCATAACTTTTACTTTTCTTTAATTTGTGTTTCAATTGATAACCATTCGTGCAGTTATTTATTAATTGTTGCTTATTTCAGGCATTTAAATTGCATAATAGTCTTTCGTTTAAGAGCGTCAACCAATTTGCACACATGTTTTTAATTACATGAAAATTGCAATTTAAAATAATAACAGGTTTACATAAAAATGTTACACAATTTTTTTTATAAATAACATATTGGCTAACAAAGAAACATCTCCAACCCCCGCATTATTTTAAAATAGAAGGACATGTTTAAACTCCAAGAAATGTTAATACTCAGCATTCGCAGGAAGTTCGTTACGTTTTCATGAACGCATACCTGATTAGAATTCCGCTTTCAACCAATTCCGGTAACAAGTTTATAAGCAGTTAATAAAAGTTGAAGGTAGTATGTTCTTCATCATCGAAGTTCTCCTCCAATCTTTTCTTTGTTCTTAAAATAAATCCAGTTGAAGGTTGTGCAATTCATTACAATATTATTTTTGTATTAATAGAACTCACAAGGTGTACTAACTGTTTACAGATTGTACATATGTACATTTGTATGTGTGTATATACATATGAAACAATTTTGTAAAACGTAACACATACATACATACATCTGCCAGTAGTCAGTCCTTTATTCTTGTAAATCCTACAACTTAAAATGCTGAAGCTTGTTCAATTTCCAATAAAATCTTGAGCTCTCATTGTACATTGAAACAAATTTCATCCGAAGAAACGTGTTTGGAAACTACAACAACAAAGCAACATGCCTGGGTGTCTTGTCTGCTGCTGCACGTTCTTTGCATTTAAAACCACGAGTAACTTATTCGATCTTTTTTGTTTCTATGTTGCACAAGAAAAAGGTCAATGGGTGAATGAACTTTTGCAAAAGCAATCAAAGCATTTGCCAGTTTTGTTTTTGCCCATCGTCTTTGACGTTACAATATCAAAACAAAATATATGCAAGTTTTTTTCCGTTTATTTAGTTTTTGTCTCTGTACACTATTTCACGTTGCAAATTTACTTGTTGGCACAAATATCAATAAAAACAAAGCTAAAATAATTTGTTATTTTTCTTAAGATTTCCTTTGTCATTTTAATTAAAAATACCAAAAATAAAAATGATGACATTTTCTTACAAAATGCAATTTTACATAATATGGGACACAAACACATACGCAATGCATATAAACGGACTTGACTCGTTTGGCAAAAAAAAATATGATGATACGAATAGCGGGTGTTTTTTCTTATTCTTGGAAATGTCACTTATCACCGCGTTGTACATGCAAAACTCAAAGAAATATAGGAAAAGCAATAATAAATCCATCCTCTCGAGTCGAGAACATTGTCCCAAGTTATTCTTTGTTTAATATTGACTCCATTTTTTTTTCAAGTGTTCAGAGTTTGCATGTCTCTTTTTGGTGTTAAAATACTTGTGTCGATCCCAGATTAAAACCTTATTTTCGGTTCATTTGGCTCAATTCTAAAATTTTTTTCGGTTGGAGCTAGCGCGCTTTCTTTCCTTACAATTATTTAAATTTTTTCAATATTGTTTAAATATCTTAGCACGGTCTTGTGAATTCACTTAATTTTTCGACACCGATAGAAATATTCTCCCAAACGATAGATATTCATCAGGGAATGCAAATCTTTTCCCTTCGAAGGGAAAAATGCTATCATGAATCTCACGCAAGCAATTTCTTTCGTTATTAGTTCTCAATAAATGTGAAAATAGAATGTTAAAAAAATTAAATAACAAATAAATTTTTGTTAAAATATATGAATGCATAATATTTTAAGGAAACGTGAAAAGAAACTAGTTTTGGACAGATAATTTGCTTGCAATGCTAATTTTTGTAAAATTAATAAATTAAAGTACAGGGATTCTCGGGAAAAACTCATACACGATCAGGGAAATTTTAGTTTAGTATGAAATTATTCTTCAGTAGGAGTTTTGTTCATGTTTGCAAAATTTGGGAAGAAGGAAAAATTTAAAAGAAAAAAGTACTCATGATAGGAGGAATGATTTTGGCTCTTTCCGTTACATATGTATATTTCAAACATATTTTTTTCTAAATTTTTCTTCTGCTAAATAATTTTGTAAAATCCGTTTTCTGTTTTTAAGTTCCAGCTTAGGCCTCGTAAAACAGTAGTTATACTGTGTAATACAAAACATTTTAAATTTAAGTGAATGCCGCTCTGAATTTTATACAGAACAAGAAGAACAAATTATGTTTAATATACTTCTAAAAATTAAATTTTTCATAATGTGCAGAAGAAGTATTTTTAGCTCTGGTTTAAGAACCACTGAAACGCTTTTATATTTGAAATGCTGGCATATAGACATACTTAACCACACAATAAATAAAACGTTTTAATATTTGATAAAATAACAGAAAAATTGCAAATAAATTACATTTTTGATAAAATTTTTCGTGAAGCTTAAATTATCAACGTTGGCCTCTTGCGATCTCGAATAAAAGTAACACTTAAAAATGAATAGAGAACAGAGATTAAGTATGGCTCAATATCTAATCACAGTCCTAAAAACTTACCCTAGGCCCCTGAAAAAGCTAAACAAAACACTTATAACACGCTTTCACCTTCATTGATTGATTTTGTTTCATAACGTATCCTTGAGTGTACATAAAAAATATGCATAAAAATAATTCTGGCCAATGACCATCCAACATTCTCAAATACAGTTATTATATCGTAGTTATTTTTATGAAAACTTTCTTGGAGTTCATTAAACTACAATGACCTAAAGACGCAAAAAAAGCTTTTATCCATCATGCAAGATATGAAGTTATAAAAAAATCCATGGAACTCTGCTGAGGAAAAAAGCTTTTGTAGCAGGTAACATATAAACAAGACACTTTTAACTGAAATACTAGAAAAAGCTCAACGGGAAACCGGTCCAATTTAAGCTGCACAACATTGTTGTAAAAAGTGTTCATAGTTTTTTGTTGGCTTTTTTTTTAAATAGCAGTAAAAAATAAAGCGCTTTTTGCCACTCATTCCTTTTACGAAGTGAAAATGCATCACAAAAAAAGTCACAACCCAGTTTCGTTGTAGTTGCTGCGGTTGATTTTGTTTTGGAGAAAAGAAAAATATACATTCTGAAAATGCATTTTGAAGTGCATGCGCCTTTATGTTGCCCATCTCCTCTCCCCATAATGCAAAAACTACGCACAAACAAAAAGTGAAAGTACTTTCTAGCGGCAAAAGAAAGTGAAATTTCCAGGATTATTGATTAAAATGCAACAAAAAAAAATTGTGAAGCAGTCAGAGAGGAGAAATTCAAACAAATTGCTTTTGCAACTTTGCTTCCTTTAGCTTAAGTGTTTGAAATTCAATTTGATGTGAAGAAAATATCCATATACTATATCCTTAAAAATGTGAAACGTTGCATAAATTTAATTATTGAATAAATGAATGTATGATCTTAGATTACAAATGTCAGGAAAATGCACTTACACCCCTTCTGCACACAAAAATATTACTTATAGTGTTTGCAGACCTAAAGTTAAATCTTAGTTTTAACATTAAAACCGTAAACAGCTGATATTCCGTTCATACGAAAAGTTGAATTAACTTTTAACATTTTGCGCAAGAACTTCATAATTTCCCTTTATATATTCGCAAAACAACAAAATTTCACAAATGTAGATAATGATACAACTTATTTATTATTTTCTTTTTTATAATTTGTTTATTCAAATATCGTATTTTTTTTCAAGCAAAAAGTTGCATTAAAAGCTTCAAATTAATAAAATTGAAAACAGCTGATTAGAATATCGGTTCTAATTGCATTTGAAAATACCGACTTGCATTCTGTGACATCTCTGATTATGTATATTTTACAATGTCGTTAACATGCCCTTTAAATATTATATTAAATATATTAAAAGAGGATTAAATATTAAATACATCAGGATAATATCGAAATATTCATAAAATGAAATAATATAATCGTTTATTCTAAAAAACGATCTCAAGCTCATTTGAGCTTTTGATCGAAAAACTGTCTACTTTTATTAACCCAATATTTTTGTTGTTTTCTTACAGAGGACGTAAACGTTTTGTCTCCGAAGGAGACGGAGGCCATATTAAACCACCAACCATTCCAATTGGTGATTAAATATTTTCTTCTATGTAAATGAAGCATTTTTTAAAATAAACACGAAACTAAAACGACAACAAAGTGAAAAAAGTGAAAAAAAAACAAAAATTAATTATCAAATCATTATCTTCAGTTTTTATTGACCGGTTGGAAAATTTTAGAACCTATTAATACAACAACATACAAATAACCAACCAAAAGAAATTGGTTTTAACTTATAAGAATAACAAAAACAAAAAACAACTTTTTTAAAAGCCAGACAACTGGAAATTTATATAAACATTAAACTTTTCTAAGCCCACAAAAAGAAAACTAAATCGGCTTTAGGCCAAATTGGAAGTGAAAAAATTATAAATAAAAAACTTAATTGTAAAAAAAATGTTATATTCCCAGGAAAATTTATATAAAAATATACATATACTACAACTCTACAAAAATACCAACAACAAACTTAATAATAAGATTGTCACCTGCGGAACAAATTAAAAATACATGGTTCTACCAGCCATTCCATAATCGATTACACACTTATTACATATACATACATATATTACATACGTATATGCATACAATAGCCTTGTTACGTAACTTCGCATTGGAAAAACTAACCCCCTAACTCGTTAACGATTATTAAAATTAAAGTGGCTTTGAAGTATGGATTTTGTATCGTTAAAGATCTCCTAAAACATTCATTAACTTCAACAATCGTTTGTGAATGAGGGGGTAAATATTTAAGATTCAATTACGATAATAATAATTAAATTAAAAAGATCTTCCGCTTATTTACAGCACATCATTTTCTACAAAAATATTTTGTAAAAAACGTTCTGTAAAATGTGGTAAACTTGAATCTTTTTATTTATATTTTCCATTGAGCCTTATTGCGGTTGTTGAATCGATTTGACGGTTTGTAACAAATTAAAGAAATATATATGTATATAACAATTTTCTCTTCTTTCTGTTACAAGTTGTCGATTTACTTTGACAACCTAATAAGGCCCATTTAAATAATAAAGAGTGCCTCGTTAGACTAGTGAGTAGAGCGCTAGGCTAACAGTTTGGAGGTTGTGGATTCGATTCCCACCTTAGACTCTGGTCTGTTTCACTACAACGGGTTCTCGTTTGAGTTAATCTCAGATATAATCCGTAACTTTATATGCAACATATAAATAAATATTAAAGTAATAAAAAACGTTTGATTATGACTCCTTATTGCAAAGTATAAAGAACTTAATCTACAATATTGAGCATATTTGTGTGTATGTGAATGTTCTACAGCTAGAACAAGTTACTTCGAAAGATTTTCCTGGGATCCCGTACTTCTTTTCACTATCACTGAAAAATGTATCTTTATATAAATATTATGTTAAAAATTTCATTTTTTAAACATTGCAACATTTAACAATAAATAACACAATTCCTACCTTCGAAAATCAACAATAGCAACTAGAAAACAAAATCCTATACTATAAAACTCAAAAACAACAGAATTAGATCTTTAAATCTTAAAGCAACAGAATATTACAAACTATTAAATTGTAATGTTTTACGTATTTTCTCATTAAAAATTACTACATCTTATAACTAATAGTTTAAAATTTAAACTATTTTATAAAATAATTAATATACTTTTTATCTATATTTGTCTTATTTTTTTCTGCATTCAAAACTTACGAAAATATACTAATACATCATTAGAAACTCATACATAAATAACGCATACAATTTCTTAACTCATAAAAAATATATTAAAAAATATAAAAAATATTTGTCAAAAGAAAATCTTAATAAAAAAAATATCTTATTAGTTTTAAGTTTTTTTTTTTCAAACAATTTATAATTTAAGTGCATTTTTATATCTTAAAAATAGAAAAAATACATTTTATAGATTTTGCATAATATTCCAAATTGTTTTATTTCCAAATACCAGTTACATGCTGTGTTTGCCCTATTATTTGGTTCGAAAAGAAATCTTAAACTATTCGCATTGTCTTGAATGGTACTACATAGTAACAAACCAATATAAACTAGTGATCTTATTAAAGTTTTGTAGAGTTAATTTTGATTGCATTTTTTCACTTTTTGCCCTTATCTATCAATAATTTTCATATAACACAAAATATGCAGATAAGAGATCACAAACTCCCACGATATATGTAAAACAATATTTGTAGTTCTTAAACTATAAAGAAATGTAAACAAAATCTTAAGACAAAAATTATAAGTTTCTAAAACTTGAAATGAAAATATTATATATTCGAAAAAATAAAATTATGAAAACTACATTGACTTTTAATTCTAACGTGGCGAAAAACAATTTAGCAACGAAAATGGGATGGAAACGATAAAATTTTCAAATTTGTTTTAATAGTTTTTTCCATCCTCTTTAATCTATTCCAGAGTGTCGTGTTTTGAAGGGGAAAACGCAAAGCACGGGGTTCAACGTGTGGCTTAAATAAAAATGTGGCTTAGTTTTATTTCAATTATTAGATAAGTACACTATACTAGGCACATTGCTGAGCTGTTATTGCAAGTCGCGACTGCTTCTTGCCAATGCTCCCCATTCTTCTGTATAAAATCGATGAAGTTCGTGGCCTGAGTTTCGCTATGCTCTTAAATGGGAAACAGCCACAGAAGTTTCGCGTTTAAGAATGGAGAGGTTCCACAATTTGTCGCGCCTTTGCTCATGTAATTAACTTTGTTGTACTTGTAAGTAACGGAACGGATTGGTCTATGCACTATAAAGGTTGTGCCTCAATCTGTAATGCGTAACGAAGGAAACTTGCTTCGAGCTACAATGTAAATATTATACAAAATCATGCATGTAAAAATTTCTCCAATATTAATCGGATTACGGAGCAAACTTCTGAATCTACATATATTTTAAACGATATTTCAAAGCTCATTGTCATTCATATAGTTTAACGGCCTTCTAATAAATATCACAGCCAGCTCTTCTCTGGTTCTTTAAGGTGGCATCACTTACCGTCTAGCAATGTTGTACTAAAACCAACAAAGTCGTTAACAAAAGTTTAGTTGAATCGGGATGCTGACGAGTTCGTGTGGTGACGGGATAAAATTATATGTGTTAAAAATATAAAAAGAAAATGGAACCAAAAGTATCAAACATTATTTATTTAACAACTAAAATAATGAAGTTTCTTATAACTAAAATTAAACGGACTGCAAGTTCTAGTATATTAAATGCAAGTACATAATGCTTCAAGTAGTAGATGCCGCCATATACATATGTGAAATGAGTTTTAAGTTGCAAGCCTTATTTTAATTTGTACTTTAATCAAAAGGCAAACTTATAATATGGTGAAGTTACAACCTGTAATAAAAGAAATCTGGAAATATTTACATAAATATCACTGTGCTGTATCAGAATTTAAAAGAAATATGTAAGAATAGAATGTGCTCCCGTTTTAGTAAACTGATCCCCTTTTTGTGTCAACTGCCGCCATATTTGATTCAAAAAAGTTTAAATCAAGATGTCGGATTGCTCCGTTAAATTTGTGAGATAGACACTTGTATGTAGATACATACATACATATGTTTGTACGTGTAATTTATTTATCGCCATCGGTTGTAACTTAACAGTTTCTCGGTTAAATTTTAAAGCGAATGTTTTAAAAAAGCACAAGTGCGGTTTGTGACAAACATTGTAATTCGTATTTTTATCGTTAATAGGAACTTTTTCGAATGGAGTTAAAAAGGCTTTAGATGTGTAATACATATGTATGTATGTATGTATATGCGTATATTTGACTGATTGTATATGTGCCCGAGTATTCGGATTCCGGGCTTTAATAAACGGCAGTCTGGCTTTTAATGGATCTTTATTAAAATATACATACATACGTAAATTAGTTTATTGCAGTATATCACAAAATTCTTAAAAAGTTGAATCTGTAAATTTGGCCGAGGTCAATGAAAAAATTTTAAGCTCCCACTAAATATGTGACAACTGCTAGAATTTTTATGTAAAGCAAACTTCGTCGCGTTACGACAGTAAAATAAAATGTTCCTGCTCCTTGTTATTGCCAGTGATATGACAGTACCGTGATCAAATTTAAAAACACAGGTGCGGTTTGTGTTTAGTAATATATATTGTTAATAGGAACAATAAAACAACAATCATACGTTACCGGTTCGATTTTCGTTAACCAATTCGTGTTTAAAACAAAAGCAATGAATAATGGTAAGTTACACAACTGAATGTTTCTTAAAAATATTTTTCTCTTTATTTAAATAAGTTAAGTTATAAATTTAAAACTGTTAAACCACTCTCATCCCTGTATTGTGCGGTATGTTAGTCTGTTGACTTACAACCTGCGACTGCGGCATTACATTCTGCTTGCGGTAGTTGGTAAAATGTTCTAAATATTGATTTATTGTATCGATCGGTTCATAAATATCGCTTTGTTTAGCATGCATTTGTTGTTGACCCATTGCATTGACAACGGGCTGTGGTGTAAAATAGCCTGGGTACTCTTTAGGGACATTTACGCCTAGAAAACTTTGCAATACTTCACGTATCATTTCCCAGCAGTAGAGTAACACAACACATGGACGGTATTCTATTTCAATTAATATTCCCTTGAAATTTTCCATCACTGTAACAGATCCTAGTTTTATAAGAAAATCACCATATTCAAATCTAGCTCCTTTCGACTCAATTTTTGTTTGTTTCTTGGACGTATAAACCGAAGTCATTTTTAGCATTAGTAGATCAAATAAATTATCGGCTACCAATGGTATTTGTTTGCCAGTGCCGGTGTCTAATATAGAAAACGTTGTCACGGGATATTCCGAATCATGTAAAACATGCACAGCTTTTGAAGGTCCATGCTGAGGAGCGGATATATATGTTTCACAATCGACTAGAAAGTGTCCTGTGTGCACAGCGCCTAATGCCAACAACCTTTTAGAGAGAAAATCTATAGCTTGAGCACCAGATTTTCCCTCTGGTATCTGATACGGTTGTAGAACAGTCACTCCCATCTTTTTCCCTTATTGCGTTATAGAAATATTAAGAATTTTGTTCTCTGTTCTACGTTTTACCACTTTTGTATAAAGTAAATCTAAGGTTTGCAAAGAAATTGTAAACATAATGTAGCATCAGCTGTTATACAATTGTGAATGGTACGAAATGGAACTGAAATACACTCAAGGCAGATTAATCTTTAATCTGCCTTGAATTCATTTATTTTTTAGTACATTTGGTAATGCATTTATACCAGTACGGCATGTTTAATATTCCAAATTTCAACAATGGATATAAAACATTTGGGGTATTCACACTTCGTGCTATTTAGTCTTGTTATCATAAGGTTACAAAATTTTAGATTAGTTTAAAAAAGTTGTTGTTGTGCTGCATATAAAAAGTCATAATATAATAGCAGTGTTGTCATAAAATGCTCTAGAGATCTGAGCCGAACGGCTGAAAATCTTTAGGCGAAACAGCCATAGTATATGTCTGCGACGTTACTTATATATGATTCACGACTAAAAACTATTTAAAAAATTTTTCATACGTATGTGCCTGTACATTAAATCACATTATTATAACATATATATTATTAAAAGAGCACTAAATCGCAAGAACTATATATACAAGTGAAAAGCTTTCCTCGTTTAACTTACGTAGCTGGCAGCCACTGAACGTTTTTCCATATGCCGCCGCAAAAAAATTTATTCAGCTCATACCAAGGCAGCAGCTGTTAGAGATTATATATACAAATTTATTTAGAAGACCAAGCTATAACGGGTTGTTCACACTAGTTATATATTTCGTGCTATTATTTTATGTTTTTATGACAACAGTGTGAATCCCCCAATTGTATGTTGAAATGTGTGTTAATTTATGTATAAAGGTTTTCGGACCATTCAAAAGCTTTGTTTAAAAACTCTTGATTATTACTAGGGAAATCTTGTTCCCGAAACGGTCCATAGCGCTTCTAAAATATTATATACATATAAGCATTTTATGCTATTATTTTATGTTTTTATGACTACAGTGTGAATCCCCAATTGTATGTTGAAATGTGTGTTAATTTATGTATAAAGGTTTTCGGACCATTCAAAAGCTTTGTTTAAAAACTCTTGATTATTACTAGGGAAATCTTGTTCCCGAAACGGTCCATAGCGCTTCTAAAATATTGAAATTGATTTTTTTGTGTATTTGATGAAACATTTATATCACGCATCTCTTTGCATATATGAATATGACTACTGCGATGATATTAGATGTTGTCAATGTAAACTTATTTTCGTAATTTCTACATTTCCCACTTCTTCCGCGTTGAGGACGATGGAAAAATATTTCAAACGATATTTCAAAGCTCATTGTCATTCATATAGTTTAACGGCCTTCTAATAAATATCACAGCCAGCTCTTCTCTGGTTCTTTAAGGTGGCATCACTTACCGTCTAGCAATGTTGTACTAAAACCAACAAAGTCGTTAACAAAAGTTTAGTTGAATCGGGATGCTGACGAGTTCGTGTGGTGACGGGATAAAATTATATGTGTTAAAAATATAAAAAGAAAATGGAACCAAAAGTATCAAACATTATTTATTTAACAACTAAAATAATGAAGTTTCTTATAACTAAAATTAAACGGACTGCAAGTTCTAGTATATTAAATGCAAGTACATAATGCTTCAAGTAGTAGATGCCGCCATATACATATGTGAAATGAGTTTTAAGTTGCAAGCCTTATTTTAATTTGTACTTTAATCAAAAGGCAAACTTATAATATGGTGAAGTTACAACCTGTAATAAAAGAAATCTGGAAATATTTACATAAATATCACTGTGCTGTATCAGAATTTAAAAGAAATATGTAAGAATAGAATGTGCTCCCGTTTTAGTAAACTGATCCCCTTTTTGTGTCAACTGCCGCCATATTTGATTCAAAAAAGTTTAAATCAAGATGTCGGATTGCTCCGTTAAATTTGTGAGATAGACACTTGTATGTAGATACATACATACATATGTTTGTACGTGTAATTTATTTATCGCCATCGGTTGTAACTTAACAGTTTCTCGGTTAAATTTTAAAGCGAATGTTTTAAAAAAGCACAAGTGCGGTTTGTGACAAACATTGTAATTCGTATTTTTATCGTTAATAGGAACTTTTTCGAATGGAGTTAAAAAGGCTTTAGATGTGTAATACATATGTATGTATGTATGTATATGCGTATATTTGACTGATTGTATATGTGCCCGAGTATTCGGATTCCGGGCTTTAATAAACGGCAGTCTGGCTTTTAATGGATCTTTATTAAAATATACATACATACGTAAATTAGTTTATTGCAGTATATCACAAAATTCTTAAAAAGTTGAATCTGTAAATTTGGCCGAGGTCAATGAAAAAATTTTAAGCTCCCACTAAATATGTGACAACTGCTAGAATTTTTATGTAAAGCAAACTTCGTCGCGTTACGACAGTAAAATAAAATGTTCCTGCTCCTTGTTATTGCCAGTGATATGACAGTACCGTGATCAAATTTAAAAACACAGGTGCGGTTTGTGTTTAGTAATATATATTGTTAATAGGAACAATAAAACAACAATCATACGTTACCGGTTCGATTTTCGTTAACCAATTCGTGTTTAAAACAAAAGCAATGAATAATGGTAAGTTACACAACTGAATGTTTCTTAAAAATATTTTTCTCTTTATTTAAATAAGTTAAGTTATAAATTTAAAACTGTTAAACCACTCTCATCCCTGTATTGTGCGGTATGTTAGTCTGTTGACTTACAACCTGCGACTGCGGCATTACATTCTGCTTGCGGTAGTTGGTAAAATGTTCTAAATATTGATTTATTGTATCGATCGGTTCATAAATATCGCTTTGTTTAGCATGCATTTGTTGTTGACCCATTGCATTGACAACGGGCTGTGGTGTAAAATAGCCTGGGTACTCTTTAGGGACATTTACGCCTAGAAAACTTTGCAATACTTCACGTATCATTTCCCAGCAGTAGAGTAACACAACACATGGACGGTATTCTATTTCAATTAATATTCCCTTGAAATTTTCCATCACTGTAACAGATCCTAGTTTTATAAGAAAATCACCATATTCAAATCTAGCTCCTTTCGACTCAATTTTTGTTTGTTTCTTGGACGTATAAACCGAAGTAATTTTTAGCATTAGCAGATCATTTAAATTATCGGCTACCAATGGTATTTGTTTGCCAGTGCCGGTGTCTAATATAGAAAACGTTGTCACGGGATATTCCGAATCATGTAAAACATGCACAGCTTTTGAAGGTCCATGCTGAGGAGCGGATATATATGTTTCACAATCGACTAGAAAGTGTCCTGTGTGCACAGCGCCTAATGCCAACAACCTTTTAGAGAGAAAATCTATAGCTTGAGCACCAGATTTTCCCTCTGGTATCTGATACGGTTGTAGAACAGTCACTCCCATCTTTTTCCCTTATTGCGTTATAGAAATATTAAGAATTTTGTTCTCTGTTCTACGTTTTACCACTTTTGTATAAAGTAAATCTAAGGTTTGCAAAGAAATTGTAAACATAATGTAGCATCAGCTGTTATACAATTGTGAATGGTACGAAATGGAACTGAAATACACTCAAGGCAGATTAATCTTTAATCCGCCTTGAATTTATTTATTTTTTAGTACATTTGGTAATGCATTTATACCAGTACGGGATGTTTCATATTCGAAATTTCAACAGTGGATATAAAACATTTGGGGTGTTCACACTCAGAGCTATTTAGTTTTGTTGTCATAAGGTCACAAAATTTTAGATTAGTTTAAAAAAGTTGTAGTTGTGCTGCATATAAAAAGTCATAATATAATAGCACTCTTTCAGGTATTTTTTTGTGTTGTCATAAAATGCTCTAGAGATATGAGCCGAACGGCTGAAAATCTTTAGGCGAAACAGCCATAGTATATGTCTGCGACGTTACTTATATATGATTCACGACCAAAAACTATTTAAAAAATTGTTCATACGTATGTGCCTGTACATTAAATCACATTTTTATAACATATATATATTATTAAAAGAGCACTAAATCGCAAGAACTATATATACAAGTGAAAAGCTTTTCTCGTTTAACTTACGTAGCTGGCAGCCACTGAACGTTTTTCCATATGCCGTTTTTCATAGCAAGGCAGCAGCTATTAGAGATTATATATACAAATTTATTTAGAAGACCTAGCTATAACGGGTTGTTCACACTAGTTATATATTTCGTGCTATTATTTTATGTTTTTGTGACTGCAGTGTGAATCCCCCAATTGTATGTTGAAATGTGTGTTAATTTATGTATAAAGGTTTTCGGACCATTCAAAAGCTTTGTTTAAAAACTCTTGATTATTACTAGGGAAATCTTCTTCCCGAAACGGTCCATAGCGCTTCTAAAATATTATATACATATAAACATATGTATATTAAAATTAATTTTTATGTGTATTTGATGAAAAATTTATGTCACGTATCTCTTTGCATATATGAATATGACTACTGCGATGATGTTAGATGTTGTCAATGTAAACTTATTTTCGTAATTTCTACATTTCCCACTTCTTCCGCGTTGAGGACGATGGAAAAATATTTCAAACAATATTTCAAAGCTTGTTGTCATTCATATAGTTTAACAGTCTTCTAATAAATACAACAGACAGCTCTTCTCTGATTCTTTTAGGTGGCATCACACACCATCTAGCAATGTTGTACTAAAACCAACAAAGTCGTTAAAATATTTAGTTGAATCGGGATGCTGACGAGTTCGTGTGGTGACGGGATAAAATTATAATTTGTGTTAAAAATATAAAAAGAAAATGGAACCAAAAGTATCAAACATTATTTATTTAACAACTAAAATAATGAAGTTTCTTATAACTAAAATTAAACGGACTGCAAGTTCTAGTATATTAAATGCAAGTACATAATGCTTCAAGTAGTAGATGCCGCCATCTACATATGTATGTGAAATGAGTTTTAAGTTGCTAGCCTGATTTTAATTTATACTTTAATCGAAAGGCAAACTGTTACAACCTGTAATAAAAGAAATCTGGAATTATTTACATAAATATCACTGTGCTGTATCAGAATTTAAAAGAAATATGTAAGGACAGAATGTGCTCCCGTTTTAGAAAACTTCTCCCCTTTTTGTGTTAACTGCCGCCATATTTGATTAAAAAAAGTTTAAATCAAGATGTCGGATTGCCGCGTTAAATTTGTGAGAGACACAAACACATACATACATATGGACGTGTAATTAATTTATCGCCATCGTTTGTAGCTTAACAGTTTCTCGGTGCAATTTTAAAGCGAATGTATTAAAAAAACACAAGTGCGGTTTGTGAGAAACATTGCATTTCGTATTTTTTCGTTAATAGGAACTTTTTTGTATGGAGTTATTAAGACATTATGTATATATGTATATGCGTATATATGGCTGATTGTACATTTCCGCAACTATTCGGATTCCGGGCTTTAATAAAAGGCTTTAATGGATCTTTATTAATACATACACACATACGTAAATTAGTTTATTGCAGTATTTCACAAAATTCTTAAAAAGTTGAATCTGCAAATTTGGCCAAGAGGTCAATGCAAAAATTGTAAGCTCCCACTAAATATGTGACAACTGCTAGAATTTTTATGTAAAGCAAACTTCGTCGCATTAAGACAATAAAATAACAAAATGTTCCTACTTCTTGTTATTGCCAGTGATTTGACAGTATCGCGATGAAAATTAAAAACGCATTTATATAAAAACACAAGTGCGGTTTGTGTTTCGTAATATATACTGTTAATAGGAACTATAAAAACAACAATCATATGTAATGGATTACGTTACCCGTCCGATTTTCGTTAACCAATTCGTGTTTAGAACAAATGCAACGTATAATGGTGAGTTACGCAGATGAATGTTTCTTAAAAATATTGTTTTTTTTATTTGAATAAGTTAAATTATAAATTTAAAACTGTTAAACCACTCTCATCCCTGTATTAAGCGGTATGTTAGTCTGTTGATTTACAACCTGCGACTGCGGCATTACATTCTGCTTGCGTTAGTTGGTAAAATGTTCTAAATACCGATTTATTGTATCGATCCGTTCATAAATATCGCTTTGTTTAGCATGCATTAGTTGTTGACCCATTGCATTGACAATGGGCTGTTTTAGATAACTGCAATACTTCACGTATCTTCCCATCATTAGAGTAATAAAACACATTAACGGTGTTCTATATCAATCAATATTCCCTTGAAATTTTCCATCACTGCAATAGATACTAGTTTTATAAGAAAATCACCATATTCAAATCCATGTAAAACATGCACAGCTTTTGAAGGTCCATGCTGAGGAGCGGATATATATGTTTCACAATCGACTAGAAAGTGTCCTGTGTGCACAGCGCCTAATGCCAACAACCTTTTAGAGAGAAAATCTATAGCTTGAGCACCAGATTTTCCCTCTGGTATCTGATACGGTTGTAGAACAGTCACTCCCATCTTTTTCCCTTATTGCGTTATAGAAATATTAAGAATTTTGTTCTCTGTTCTACGTTTTACCAATTTTGTATAAAGTAAATCTAAGGTTTGCAAAGAAATTGTAAACATAATGTAGCATCAGCTGTTAGAGAATTGTGAATGGTACGAAATGGAACTGAAATACACTCAAGGCAGATTAATCTTTAATCCGCCTTGAATTTATTTATTTTTTAGTACATTTGGTAATGCATTTATACCAGTACGGGATGTTTCATATTCGAAATTTCAACAGTGGATATAAAACATTTGGGGTGTTCACACTCAGAGCTATTTAGTTTTGTTGTCATAAGGTCACAAAATTTTAGATTAGTTTAAAAAAGTTGTAGTTGTGCTGCATATAAAAAGTCATAATATAATAGCACTCTTTCAGGTATTTTTTTGTGTTGTCATAAAATGCTCTAGAGATATGAGCCGAACGGCTGAAAATCTTTAGGCGAAACAGCCATAGTATATGTCTGCGACGTTACTTATATATGATTCACGACCAAAAACTATTTAAAAAATTGTTCATACGTATGTGCCTGTACATTAAATCACATTTTTATAACATATATATATTATTAAAAGAGCACTAAATCGCAAGAACTATATATACAAGTGAAAAGCTTTTCTCGTTTAACTTACGTAGCTGGCAGCCACTGAACGTTTTTCCATATGCCGTTTTTCATAGCAAGGCAGCAGCTATTAGAGATTATATATACAAATTTATTTAGAAGACCTAGCTATAACGGGTTGTTCACACTAGTTATATATTTCGTGCTATTATTTTATGTTTTTGTGACTGCAGTGTGAATCCCCCAATTGTATGTTGAAATGTGTGTTAATTTATGTATAAAGGTTTTCGGACCATTCAAAAGCTTTGTTTAAAAACTCTTGATTATTACTAGGGAAATCTTCTTCCCGAAACGGTCCATAGCGCTTCTAAAATATTATATACATATAAACATATGTATATTAAAATTAATTTTTATGTGTATTTGATGAAAAATTTATGTCACGTATCTCTTTGCATATATGAATATGACTACTGCGATGATGTTAGATGTTGTCAATGTAAACTTATTTTCGTAATTTCTACATTTCCCACTTCTTCCGCGTTGAGGACGATGGAAAAATATTTCAAACAATATTTCAAAGCTTGTTGTCATTCATATAGTTTAACAGTCTTCTAATAAATACAACAGACAGCTCTTCTCTGATTCTTTTAGGTGGCATCACACACCATCTAGCAATGTTGTACTAAAACCAACAAAGTCGTTAAAATATTTAGTTGAATCGGGATGCTGACGAGTTCGTGTGGTGACGGGATAAAATTATAATTTGTGTTAAAAATATAAAAAGAAAATGGAACCAAAAGTATCAAACATTATTTATTTAACAACTAAAATAATGAAGTTTCTTATAACTAAAATTAAACGGACTGCAAGTTCTAGTATATTAAATGCAAGTACATAATGCTTCAAGTAGTAGATGCCGCCATCTACATATGTATGTGAAATGAGTTTTAAGTTGCTAGCCTGATTTTAATTTATACTTTAATCGAAAGGCAAACTGTTACAACCTGTAATAAAAGAAATCTGGAATTATTTACATAAATATCACTGTGCTGTATCAGAATTTAAAAGAAATATGTAAGGACAGAATGTGCTCCCGTTTTAGAAAACTTCTCCCCTTTTTGTGTTAACTGCCGCCATATTTGATTAAAAAAAGTTTAAATCAAGATGTCGGATTGCCGCGTTAAATTTGTGAGAGACAAACACATACATACATATGGACGTGTAATTAATTTATCGCCATCGTTTGTAGCTTAACAGTTTCTCGGTGCAATTTTAAAGCGAATGTATTAAAAAAACACAAGTGCGGTTTGTGAGAAACATTGCATTTCGTATTTTTTCGTTAATAGGATCTTTTTTGTATGGAATTTTTAAGACATTATGTATATATGTATATGCGTATATATGGCTGATTGTACATTTCCGCAACTATTCGGATTCCGGGCTTTAATGGATCTTTATTAATACATACACACATACGTAAATTAGTTTATTGCAGTATTTCACAAAATTCTTAAAAAGTTGAATCTGTAAATTTGGCCAAGAGGTCAATGCAAAAATTTTAAGCTCCCACTAAATATGTGACAACTGCTAGAATTTTTATGTAAAGCAAACTTCGTCGCGTTAAGACAATAAAATAACAAAATCTTCCTACTTCTTGTTATTGCCAGTGATTTGACAGTATCGCGATGAAAATTAAAAACGCATTTATATAAAAACACAAGTGCGGTTTGTGTTTCGTAATATATACTGTTAATAGGAACTATAAAAACAACAATCATATGTAATGGATTACGTTACCCGTTCGATTTTCGTTAACCAATTCGTGTTTAGAACAAATGCAACGTATAATGGTGAGTTACGCAGATGAATGTTTCTTAAAAATATTGTTTTCTTTATTTCAATAAGTTAAATTATAAATTTAAAACTGTTAAGCCACTCTCATCCCTGTATTGAGCGGTATGTTAGTCTGTTGATTTACAACCTGCGACTGCGGCATTACATTCTGCTTGCGGTAGTTGGTAAAATGTTCTAAATACCGATTTATTGTATCGATCCGTTCATAAATATCGCTTTGTTTAGCATGCATTAGTTGTTGACCCATTGCATTGACAATGGGATGTTGTACAAAATAGCCAGGATACTCCAGGGACATTTAAGGCTAGAAAACTGCAATACTTCACGTATCTTCCCATCATTAGAGTAATAAAACACATTGACGGCGTTCTATATCAATCAATATTCCCTTGAGATTTTCCATCACTGCAATAGATACTAGTTTTATAAGAAAATCACCATATTCAAATCCAGCTCCTTTCGATTAAATTTTTGATTGTTTCTTGGACGTATAAACCGAAGTAATTTTTAGCATTAGCAGATCATTTAAATTATCGGCTACGAATGGTATTTGCTTGCCAGTGCCGGTTTCTAATATAGAAAACGTTGTTACGGGATATTCCGAATCATGTAAAACATGTACAGCTTTTGAAGGTCCATGCTGAAGAGCGGATATATATGTTTCACAATCGACTAGAAAGTGTCCTGTGTGCACAGCGCCTAATGCCAACAACCTTTTAGAAAGAAAATCTATAGCTTGAGTACCAGATTTTCCCTCTGGTATCTGATACGGTTGTAGAACAGTCACTCCCATCTTTTTTCCTTATTGCTTTATAGAAATATTAAGAATTTTGTTCTGTGTTCTACGTTTTACCAATTTTGTATAAAGTAAATTTAAGGTTTGCAAAGAAATTGTAAGCATAATGTAGCATCAGCTGTTATAGAATTGTGAATGGTACGAAATGGAACTAAAATACTCTCAAGGCAGATTAATCTTTAATCTGCCTTGAATTCATTTATATTTTTAGTACATTTGGTAATGCATTTATACCAGTACGGCATGTTTCATATTCTAAATTTCAACAATGGATGTAAAACATTGTATGTTGAAATGTGTGTTAATTTATGCATAAAGGCTTTCGGACCATTCAAAAGCTTTGTTTAAAAACTCTTGTGTTATATACATATGTATAAGCATATGTATATTGAAATTAATTTTTATGTGTATTGTATGAAAAATTTATATCACGCATCTATTTGCATATACTGCGATGATGTTAGATGTTGTCAATGTAAACTTATTTTCGTTATTTCTACTTCTTCCGCGTTGAGGAAGAAGGAAAAATATTTCAAACAATATTTCAAAGCTCGTTGTCATTCATATAGTTTAACGGACTTCTAATAAATATCACAGCCAGCTCTTTTCTGGTTCTTTAAGGTGGCATCACTTACTGTCTAGCAATGTTGTACTAAAACCAACAGGTCGTTAAAAATATTTAGTTGAATCGGGATGCTGACGAGTTAGTGCGGTGACGGGATAAAATTATAATTTGTGTTGAAAATATAAAAAGAAAATGGAACCACAAGTGTCAAACATTATTTATTTAACAACTAAGATAATGAAGTTGGTTATAACTAAAATTAAACGGACTGCAAGTTCTATTATATATTAAATGCAAATTATAAGGCTTCAAGTAGTAGATGCCGCCATATACATATTTATGTGAAATGAGTTTTAAGTTGCTAGCCTGCTTTTAATTTATACTTTAATTGAAAGGCAAACTTATAATATGGTTAAGTTACAACCTGTAATAAAAGCAATCTGTAAATTATTAAATAAATACCACTGCGCTGTACACAATTTAAAAGAAATATGTAAGAATAAATGTGCTCCCGTTTAAGAAAACTTCTCCCCTTTTTGTGTCAACTGCCGCCATATTTGATTCAAAAAAGTTTAAATCAAGATGTCGGATTGCCGCGTTAAATTTGTGAGATAGGCACATGTAGATACATACATACATACATATGTACATACGTGGAATTAATTTATCGCCATCGGTTGTAGCTTAACAGTTTCTCGGTGCAATTGTAAAGCGAATGTATTAAAAAAAACACAAGTGCGGTTTATGAGAAACATTGCATTTCGTATGTTTTTCGTTAATAGGAACTTTTTTGTATGGAATTATAAAGTCTTTAGATGTGTATGATAAAAATATGCGTATATGCGTATGTATAGCTGATTGTATATGTGCGCAACTATTCGGATTCCGGGCTTTAATAAAAGGTAGTTTGGGATTTAATGGATCTTTATTAATACATACACACATACGTAAATTAGTTTATTGCAGTATTTCGCAAAATTCTTAAAAAGTTGAATCTGTAAATCTGGCCAAGAGGTCAAAGCAAAAATTTTAAGCTCCCACTAAATATGTGACAACTGCTAGAATTTTTATGTAAAGCCAATTTCGTCGCGTTAAGACAGTCCTGAAATTTAAAAATACAAGTGCGGTTTGTGTTTCGTAATGTATACTGTTAATATGAACTATAAAAACAACAATCATATGTAATGGATTACGTTACGAACAAATGCAACATATAATGGTGAGTTACGCAGATGAATGTTTCTTAAAAATATTGTTTTCTTTATTTGAATAAGTTAAATTATAAATTTAAAACTGTTAAACCACTCTCATCCCTGTATTGAGCGGTATGTTAGTCTGTTGACTTAAAACCTGCGACTGCGGCATTACATTCTGCTTGCGGTAGTTGGTAAAATGTTCTAAATACTGATTTATTGTATCGATCGGTTCATAAATATCGCTTTGTTTAGCATGCATTTGTTGTTGACCCATTGCATTGATAACGGGCTGTGGTGTAAAATAGCCTGGAACATTTACGCCTAGAAAACATTGCAATACTTCCCGTATCAATTCCTATCATTAGAATAATACAACAGATGGCCGGCATACTATTTCAATTAATATTCCCCTGATATTTTCCATCACTGTAACAGATCCTAGTTATATAAGAAAATCAACATATTTTTTTTGTTCCTTTCGATTCAATTTTTGTGTTTCTTGGACGTATTCACCGGTAATTTTTAGCATTTTTTTTGTCAGTACAGGGTCTAATATAGAGAACTTTGTTACGGGATTTTCCTAATCATGTAAAACATTTACAGCTTTTAAAGGTCCATGCTGAGGAGCGGATATATATGTTTCACAATCGACTAGAAAGTGTCCTGTGTGCACAGCGCCTAATGCCTTTTTTTTACAGAGAAAATCTATAGCTTGAGCACCAGATTTACCCTCTGGTATCTGATACGGTTGTAGAACAGTTACTCCACTCCCATCCTCTTTTTAATTATTTTTTTTTTTGCTTTAAAATAATATTAAGAATTTTGTTTTCTGTTATACGTTTTACAAATTTTATATGATCTAAGTTTAAAGCAATTGTAAACATAATTTAGCATCAGCTGTTATATAATTGTGGATGGTAAAAAAATGGTACTAAAATACATCTGTATATTTAGTACATTGGTAATGCGTTCATATTACATATTTCTGTTAATAAGTCTATATGCCAGTTTGTCATTGTTTCAATTTTCATCTCAGAAGATATAAATCACATTGAAAACTCGAAAACACCATTACGTTCGTTTTTTAAATTATCCATCGTGATGAAATGCGAGACATAACCACATGCACGCATTCTAATGGAATTTGCTTTTCTAGGAAACATGTAACGTATATTCACTTTTTAGTTTGGAGAAGTTTTCAAACAGAAATTGTTTGTCGTAAGTAATGAAGGATTAATTTGTATTATATTCTTTATTTTTAAGTGATAGAATGTTGCCAATTTGTATTAAAAGGTGTAAAAATATAGCATTCTTTTCTAGAAAAGTATTCATAGTAGTTTTCTGAGAGGATTTAACATTTAAAAATCGTGTTACCACATTACCTGCCGATACCACATTACGCGAACTTATTGTATACATCGTTAATGAACAGGTTGGCGATATTAAAACCCTAAATTAAAAGCTGATACAAAAACCTAAATTCAGTTCGCTATCCACTTTTAAAAAGATTATGCTCTTGGCGTACTCAACTTTATACGTACCATGTTCACACGACGTAATGAAGCACCCTGCTTTTTGATGTCTTCACTATGATTGTGAAGCGTGCTATCCACACGTCAATTCAGTTTTATGTATTGCAACCAATCATTTCCTTTCATTGAAACCAACGATTATATCAAATACATCCTTCTGAACATCGTATTTGCCGTTAATACATATATTGCCCTTTTAAATCCACTTGTTCTATAAATTTTATTTGATTTCTATACAAATTTGAAAAATTTTTAATTATTATTTTCTTGCTGATTCTTTTTTTTTCCAAAGTTATATGAAAATTCAAATTGATCAATTGAGGGGTTTAAGCTAGTTCCTATGCGCATTTCACTGGGGCTAATGCAGATCATCAGGGAACCTTTACCCAATATTTTTTCAATTGACCACTTTGAATTTTAATAAAAATTTTTGTCATTGTGTGAAATACGTTCTAAGTCAAAATATATTTTTTATTTTTCGAGCTTTTGTTAGATCTGTAAAAATAGGATAATTATTTTTCGTTATGAAAACTTCTCCCAGTTTACAGAACTGAGGCACAAACTATCTTCCTCACAAATATTCGGTATACATACATCCTTAGCAAAGAAGTGTTTTGTCAAATCGTGTTTCCCTGGGAAAACTGACTTGCATGCCACAATCTTGATCCAAATCGGTTCAAGTACATACATACGTAATCTTTAATCAAGAAAGTTAATAAAAATTAACATTTAGCAACAAAATTTTGTATTAATAGAATAACAACCATTTATTAAAATTATTGGAAAAATATTGCTTAATATCTTAAAATAAAATAAATAATAATAAACGGATTGAAGTCTTAAATATTAAAATACAATGATACACATGTACATACGTCCATATGTAATTTAAATGTGTGTAATAACAACAACAAATACGTATGCAAAGAAATTAATAAATTTAATCACTCCGTGATTTTCTTCTCTGGCGAACCTCTTTTGCCAAACGGTTTCATTTCTATCAAATCGGTTTTTAAAGAACGAAAACTTTTACGCAGCGTATTTGAAACACGCTTTTTATAACTTACACTTGTTATAGAGATTTTATCATCGGTTGGGCTTTTTGGGGATAATGGATGTTCGTCACTTGAAGAGCCATCACTTGATGTCACATTTGTTTTAAGATATTTTCGGTTAAAATGTAGCTGGGGTGTGCCCCACTTTTTGGCAATGAAAGCTTCAAATTCTGGATCTGTATCAGAGCCACTATCACGTTTCTTTTTTGCTTCTAAAGACTTGACATATTCACGTTTCATTTTATCAATTTCATCTTCTGATGTTCCCTCAGACATGCTGGCCACCATTGAAGTGCTATCGGCAAAAGGTATATCGTCAACTTTTCTGGTCACTATAACATCGGAAGGTACATTTTTTAAATTAACACCCTGAATTTGGGTTAACTGGAAATCTATGGGATGGCTGGCGTTATTAGGGTTAACAGAACGTAAAGCACGGGATCTACGAGGTGATTTAACTTCTACCACACGGACACGATAATGCAGCAACTGTAGTGGAAAAAACAAAGTAACTTTTCAACAATTGGACACATGGAGACGTTTGCATGCAAGAGATATTGGACTTACCCTGTCATCATCTAAGAATTTTGCCAAATCGTTCAACAGAAAGCTAATGCAGGTACCTTCAGCCAAAATATCCTTGTCATATTCACTGTGTACGGGGAATTTTTGTGTTATAGCCAGTGCTTCAAAGTCCTCGCTTATCAAAGTCACCTCAAAGGCAAATTGATGTTTCTTCTCTCTTTGCGTCGATGTGCAAGTCATTGCAAACAGTATTCTTTCTTTATCATACACTTCATAAAAATTAAACATCTCATTGAAGACTTGAAATACGTAATACCCGGACAAGGGTTTCTGTTTGCCGGCCATATCCCAGGCCAGATCCACTGTATCTTTGGTGAATACTTTGCTTGAATGTTCTTCTTCTAAATGATCTTTCCAAAATGCCTCCCGTCCATTCCACTGGCAATCGCCCCAAACTCGACCCATAAAACACTTCATGGGCTTGTAAATGCACTGTTTCTCATGCCAAGAGAGTAAGTCAATTTGCAAACGTACTGTACACCCTCCAGAGGCATTCTGACACTTGAAGTGAGCTTTTGAGCATAAAGCCTCTACGGTTAATGATCTAATGTTGGTGAAGCCTTCCTGAAATTAAAAATTTTACATTCATAAATAAGTTTTGCCACGTGCTAGTCAATTTTTGCTTAAGTATTTCCTGACATAAAATAAAAAATGCTTCACTTTTATCATTAAATTAAAGTTTGTGGAACAATCTTATCACCGGCAAGATTCGCAGTCATATATAAATTTATATGTTTGTATATGTGTGCACTGTATCCCAATAAACACAAGATCAGGCATTCTGAATGTGAAGATAATCATATCATGTGTTTTCAAAGGTAGTTAGAGATTTGAAGTTGAAATTTGAATTTAATATGACGTTTCCTTGAGAACAAATATTTAGGGTAAATTACCGATTAAGTTTTAGGTAAATTACCGATTAAAATATATTATTAAAACATAAAAATATTTGCCTTCTTTTACTATTTAAAGTCTGAGATAAAAAAATATAATTTCACCGGACTGCACATGAAGGCTGAGAAAAGCTAGAAAAGGTCTCTGAAAACAGTTGTGTTATCAATTATCAGCTTATTTTTTTTATAAAAGCTTCTTGAAGGACTCATTATAAAACAACATTTTCATGTTGTTGCCAATTAGTCCTGCTAAACGGGGAAAAACGGAATCAGGATACGAATTCAAGGCATCGAAGAACGCATAAAACAGTACGTTTGTGAAAAATACCGTCCTCATTATCTGTGTACCGCGTCATGTCGGCCTCAAACTACCATAATTGTGTGAAATCGAATCCATATGTTTGCTGGGATACAAAAACATTTACTCGATTAATATCATTTCTGATATCGTGATCAAAACACTTTCAATTTGCAATATGTACCCAATATTTTTACTTGTTTTCATATAATGAATTTTAAGTATTTGAATTTCAGCTACTTCTAACAAATTTTTACTTATAAATTACGATTTTTTTCCTGTCAATACGTCATTTATTTCGATATACGTAAGTACGTATGGATGTACGTATCACATGAATTCGTATTAATTGAATGTTACCAATCTTCAGCTATAAATAAATAAAATAAAAAAACAGTAACAGCAAAAGCCATAAATAAAAAGGATTTGACGTCAATACCAAGTAGTAGGATTTAATTGTTAGAAATCATTCGACTATTCTCAATAAAAAGTTAAATTCCATGTGTCTTAAACACAAATTCTTTTCGAAAACCGATAGAAGTAACATTAACTGACAATAATGTTGGTTACGGTTAGTAGAAGAGGCTTAATTTAACAAAGTTAGGATAGAGCCGACAGACGAATAGTAGCGTAAGAGTAGCGCAGTGATTAGCATCCCTAAATTTGTTACCGTTATTATAATCGTACGTACAAAATTGGGTGCATAGAACACCTTATTTTTTATATCAAATCACATTGATAAAATGTGATTTTCATAGCAAGTCTGTCTATATGTGTTATTCTGAACCAGTTTCGTAAGATAGACATAAATCACATAACACCGAATCGGTAGACCAGTCATTTTCAATACACGCAGCTGAAGCTGACTTGCCTGCAACCATCAAATAAACTGAAAATGCAAGAGCCGAAATTGACAATTAAATTAAAAATAATGACAAACGCGATGCACACAACCCACTTAGCAAAGACAACAACCATTTAAGCAATATAGAAGCGCAATATGAAGGCTCTAAAATATGTTCACAATCACTAAAAGCCCAGAAATTCTCCGGAAAAGCAACATCAACATTTTGACACGATTCGCACATTGAAAAGACCGTAAGAAAGAGGATAAAAGGATGGTCCATGCTATTTCCTTATACGATGATTTCTGCCAGCTCACTCTACTGCAAAAGACATAAGAAAACTTTGTTCCAAAAAAAAGAGCACGATAAAAAAAACTCTTTAATATACATTCTTAGGACATGTTAGGAAAATGGTGAAATTGATAGAATTACAGTAGAATAAACAGGGGCTTACACGATACGAGACTGTCCACACCTAGTTGTAGTGGATACCAGGGGTAGTTCTGGGTTTTCCAGACCCAGATATGTGATGAAGAAAAATAATATGGTACTGTCCAATCCTTGAAATAACAGAGCAACGGGACTGCATATAAGAATTTAAAACAAAATCGGCTCGTTCACAATGATCTGATAGACGGTGAAACATTAAATAAGATCGCACCCACGGCGAAAGTCAATCGAAACTCAAATCCATAGCATTTCCTTTCGCATCTTGATCAGTAACCTTCCACTGGTACTGGTTTCAGCAAACTTGTGTTTTGTTTTACGATCATGATGTTGAAGAGAAGAGATCAAAACTTCACTAAAACAATATTGAAGTGATTCGGAAGTGAATCACAATAAAGTTGAAGTAGAACATCAAAACTGAAATAGAACATTCAAAACATATTTGAATGTTTGTTTAGATTGTAGCGCCGTTAAATTTTTTAGCTCAAAAAAGTTTGAAATAATAATAAAAAAAACTATTCTATAAGAAGTTTGTTGGGATCGCAGTATAAATCACAATAATAAATTTAACAGAATAGCAACAACTCACCTTACAAAGTGGGCACAGCATCAATATCCTTGTACACTGATCGCAAACACTGTGACCAGTTTTACATAAATATACTGGCGACTTCATCGGATAAGCACAGCCCGGACATTTTAATTCTTCAATTATACGTTCATAATGTTTGATCGATATGTTCTTCGATGCTGGAGATGATGCACTCGATGGTCCATTGATATTATCGGCCACCTGACTTGATCTCAAAACGACAGATTCCTTTTGGATGTCCATGGCGTTATCTACTTTGCTTGTGTCGTTCAATTGAATGCAGGTTATTTTTATAGGTTCCGCTAGCTTCGTTGACGTCACAATTGTACTGGTTGTTGGTTGGATTTGTATGTTGTTTGTTGTTGCTGTGGTTGTGGTTGCAGTTGCTGTTGCTGTTGCAAAACTTGCAGATGGTGAAGTTGGTGGCGGCGCAAACTTTGGCGTTGAGAGAGGAGACGTTAGTGGCGAATTACTTGATAGACTATCCCCTACACCAATGCTACGAGTACGACTTAGCATGGGAGGTTTAGGTGGTGGAGTCTTAGGCGATGGTGGTGTCCTTAGCGGTAGAGTTGCATATTTTTGTAGATTGGGCTTTTGCACAACGGACTTGTCGTTGTTGTCAATTTTTTGCTCTTGCACCAAAGACCTTTTCTCGTTGTACACTGAATACTGAACATCACTAACAGTGGCACCGTTTTCGGTTTTCTTTGTTTTCGATTCAGTTTTTTCATCACTTTGGTATTCGGAACTTAGCGAATTCGATAAGAAGATTCGACGCTTCTCATTTAGTTTCTCAATATTTTTGAGATGACCAATGATTTTCAAATCTTCCAAATAATCCTCAGAGGATGAAGTACTTAAGCCATTTACGGGGGATGTAGGGGAATCATTTGTTGGAGAGGCAGCACCGTTTGTAGCTGAAGTTGTCGTATTGTTGGAACTGGAAGAACTAGTGGTAATTTTTTTAGTTGTTATCGTTGAAACTTTGCCATTGAGATCATCTCCCTGTGTCTGGGAGATTTCAGCGCGTTCTTCAATCGTATTCATGTTTATTAATCAACAAATTTCTTACTGTTATTATTCTTACTATTATTGTTATTTGTAATAGAAGAGTGTATGAGTGTGCACTATTACTTCTTATTAGCTTTTCAAAACACCATTTACTCTTGACAAATTTATTTATATGTTTTTAATTCTTCAGTTCATTAAAACGTTATGAGTGTTACTTTTGAATCTTCAAATGACAATAATGGCCTGGTGCTAAGATTTGAGCAGTGGCACCTCTTTTCCATTTATTTTATTTACTTTTTGTTAAACTTGATATCTCTGTTTAATAATTGCTTTATATCTTATCAACAAAACACTTTGAAACTTACGGGCAACTATACGAATAACTTTTTGAGAATGACTGACTGACTGTAAGCAATGAATTTACTGCCTTTTAGTGATTGTATTTGTTCATAAGAAAGAGACAATCTTTAAATTTATTCTTGGGTATATTCAGTATTTTAAAATGTGTTTCATTAAACAGAGAATTGTTTTAAGAAATGAAGCTTCAATCAGCGGAATTTGTCATGCACTTCAAAACTAAAAAGAATAGCTTTCAATTGAGAATGGGTGCCTTTTTGCCAATAAACTAATCGAGGGCTTTTTCCTCTTTCTACAGGTTTACAAATGATTCGAATTAAAATAAATAAACTTCACGCTCGCTTGTTGAAGAGAGAGTACTACTAAACGTCATGGCAAACTTCTTAGCAGTATGAATAGAGATGTCTAATAAAAAAAAAAAACTTCAAAGCTTTCTGACTAGTCGGCGCAGTTTTCTCAGAAACAAAAAATACTGTTGTGTACAAAATATTGCGGAATTTGTTAAAATAACTCTGATTTTGCTAAACTTTTTTTGATCATAACAAACTAATTCACATTCTAGGCAGAATATAATCTCCCAAGAAAATGAAAACAATAATAATTTAAAATTCAACAAAGTTTTATATGTTATGACAAGATATTTAAACAAATAAAAACTATTTAACTTATTTGCTTCAATTGAAACACATAAAACCAGCACATGCGGCTAAACTGAATCTTCTACACCCTTCATCAATCTATGAAGTGGCGATACGTATTTTCTCCAATACGATGCCGATAAGCCAAAAGACATATCGGCGAAATCGATGGGCATATTGAATTTCAAATCAAGTTGAAATTAACAAAATGTAGGTAGAGTATCTTCCTTTTTTCAAAATTACATTCAAATTCATGTTGATGGAATTTTAAAAAAAACGAATTTAAACCGAATAGTGAGTTCTTCGAAATGAAACACTATTATTTTAATTTTTAAATCAACCGATTCTCACGTGATAAACTCTGATTGATATACGGTAAGAAGAGAACACTAAATGATCAGACATAAAAGTCCGTAGTTTTTTAAAAAACACACTAGATACTTGTTTTAAAGTTCTTTCACGAACGGATTAACCGATTTTGACACTCTTTATGATAATCATCGTGGTTTTAAATGTTTGATGAAGCTGTTTAAAAGTTGCCCTAAAAACACTGTGCAAAGGGTGTTTTTTTTTCGAATGTTTTTTAATATCTTGAAATTTATTGATTCGAATCGGTACAAACTCACAAAATTAATAAGGGAAGCTTCCGAGACCTCAATAATTTCTCGGTATTTCAGATATTTGTATCGCAAAGTTAAAAAAATACATTATATATTTTATAAAACATTAGCGAAATACACTATTAATTTTTCAACTAAAGTAAAAATTTTTGGTATAACGTCATGGCGGCATGGACCTTTAGAAAATCAAAATTTAGTGTGGAAAAATGCTAATTTTCCTATTATTTCATTCGTTTTAAAAACATATAATATATTCTTTCTTTTGAGAATTGTAAAAAACATAAAAGAAATATTTTCAATAGTTTTCTAAAATTGATTTCTATAAAAGTTGTAATTTGAAAACCGAAATTGTTGGTAATACGAATTTTATGAAGAAATTAATAACTAATTTCGCAGGAAAGCGGGAAATAAAATGGTATTTATAATAAATAGTTCCTATTAAAAAGTTACCTCTTGAAAAGTGCATTTAAAGTTCTTTTTAAATATTATAACTTCAACTTGTTAACTTATCCCGTTTCTCCATCAAGCGTAAATATTTTAGTATTGTTTTTGGTATAATTAATTAGTGTAATAAACTCATCGTTAGTTCCACGAAGTCGCCACCTAACGTTCTGTCGCAAAAACAACACTTAAAACAAAAACAAATTCTAATTTTTTTTTTTGTTTTATAAAACAATACGAGCAGCTTGTAATATTGCGGAACAAGTTGTTGTTATTCAATTTAATTTGTAAAGATTTTCACAATCAATTACATTTATCTATGAAATCTATTTCATTATAAGAACCAACACATTTCAATCACTGACATTTTGTTCATAGCAAATTGTCTATAATTATTTTGAAATTGTTCCATTTCCACAGTTTGCATTAATGAAACTAACTTACCGAAAATAGTACTTGTCTACATATTTGTAATTGATTTTATAAATAAAATATTTATTTATTTGAATTTGATTGCCCAGTTTAACTGTTTGTGCTTCAATTTTGGAAAGAATTAACTTGATTACCAAATTTAGAACGCAATTCTAATGTCCACTCCAGCCTTAAGCGTGTGACTGCCAACAGACTACTAAAGTTTTGTTTTGAGGTTTTGTTTTGCTATTTTGTTTGCGAAATTGAAGTGATTTTATTTATGGGATAACCCTACATAGACAATAAAACACCTTAAAGCAATTACAGTGAAAACTTTTCTTCATGCAAATTTTATTCAAAATAATTTGGTATTTGAAACATTTACTTGTCTTCTTTTTCAAATTTATGTATATGGTGACATAATCTTATCGTCTTCTATCGTGCTCAAAATGTTGGAAATTCAAAGACCACTGCTTCAGTTGGTCCTAGAGTTTTTTTTCAGTATCACCAAACTCCTTAGTGTCTGATATTTGTTTTCAAGAGGGTTAGGGCACAATAGTTCTTTTTCTAAACTCAATTGAATTTAATTACAATCGGGGTCTGCTGAAATAATTAGGTGAAATTTCAAATTTCGCCAGGCATCTTATATTCTTTTGATACAGGGGAGATTCAGTCGTTAGTGAACTATTGCACTATTCGAGTTTGAATACTTGGTTTGGTACGCATTTATGAACCCTACTTATGGAACTGATTGTGGCGTAAATGTGAAAGGAGAAGATGGATAAAGTTGGGAATATATAGAATTAGGTTACAGCCATTTTCTTTTTTAATAAGCCGGTAATTTTTTGCTTCAGTACCGACGAAGGAGAATTACTAATGTTGTTTAAAAAAAAGCAAAAATTTTGATCAGTAAAAGAAATTCTATTCAAAGGATTTCATGACCATTCATTGTCCCTTTTTAAGGCTTTTACTGTGGACAAACTGAAAATTGCTATTGTTAAAAAAAACTGTTTCGCTAGACATCATAATAATTGCCTTAACAAAAAATAAAAAAAGTAAATGTTTTTAAAAGTACAAAACATTTCTCTCCCTAGCGTAAACTTGTAAGTTTGTTTTACTTAAAGAAAATAGTACGTACCACCATATTCTGGTTGTACGGGTATTTTTTGTTTTTATTTAGAATGGCGTTGGGGATATTTCATTCAGTTAAAACGGAAATGACCGACTGCATTTATTACAAAATATGCAATTTTCCATTTAAATTTCTAGAGGCATACAATTGTATGTATGTATGTATTGAGATATTTTACTTTCACTCGATTCCTAAATGTGTGTATGTATACACGTACTTATACTAAACACATACTGCTTATTTGCTTTTCTGTATAAAATTTTATATAGACTCGTACATTTACCCATTTTTCCAAAAGAAACACTGCGATAGAGGGGGGAAAAAAGAAAGAAAAAATTATAAACTTATTACATTTATTCAAAGTCAAGGACCTGACATGGTTTAGCAACATGGCAAACCATTTTTGTTTTCTTGTTAAAAAATGTTATTTTTTTTAATTACAAATAATTAAAATTCAGAAATTATTTCTTGTTTTGTCTGAAACACTTTTTTTATTTATACTATTTCAAATTTTATTAGTTTGAAATATTTATTAACTGGCTGTACCACGATGGCATATATGTCGTTCTATTGCACAATTGGATACGTAAATACATTTAACATAAAATCAAATTCTATAGTGTTGTTCTAGTATATGCAATTGTTGAGTTGTTTAGCTTTCTTTCCATTTCATTTGTAACATGCGCTTTTATTGTCGAAATGCCAACAGAAATTATTTAACTTTTAGAATAGCTTTTGCTAAAGCCAACATCGATTGGAACTTCTCTCAGGGATGAGCTTTACCGTAAAAGCCAGTAAAGACCGTCATAAGGCTGACTGCTGGAGTTATTGTAAAGCATGGAGGAGGCTCAGTCATGGTAAATAGTCTTGTTTATTTACAGTACATAGAGTTCGTATAATGTACACGTATAATGCACCCTCCTAAAGATTATTTTCAATTACCGTGCAACTGTTTATACGTGCTGAATAACTTCCGGACATCATTTTAATAACGCCAGTGATAAATTTGCTTTATTCTAATAAAAATAACAAAACCTGGCAACAGTTTTCCACATCACCAGAATTAATATCATATCATATATTATATTTTAGTTCTCCAAAAAAATAACGTATTTTTAAAAAGAGTATTAAGCGGAAAAAAATCATGCTGCCTCCATTACTTCTAATTCTTAGGAAAACTGAATTTCGTAAAATATACGAGTTAAATTCTTTCTACTTAAGACAATAGACATACGTGGCTTTTATACGCGGACACTTGCAATCGTATGTATAATCAAATTAATATTTTGGATTACTGTTGTTTCACTCTAAAATTTTTTTAAATATCTTTAAATTTCAGCTATTATCTTGTTTTTAAACGTTTTTAATATTTCTTTGAACTCTTAAAGGCCATTTTCAAACCTTTTTTAATATCCTCACTCCTATGATTATGGTTAAAATAATATGTAAAAATTGCTATGAAATGATATTCGTGAAGTTAATAATATATGCAAATATATAGCTTTTATTTTCGATTAAGGTTATCTCGTGAACAATTTTGTCACAGTCTTCACCACAATAAATTTTTTGTAGTTTCTAGTAAATATTTACTAATAATTTGTATTTTCAAATATCCACATACGTTTGTTTTTTAAATAAAATTACTTTAGCTAGATGTCTATAATTTAACTTTGAAATTAAAACGTAATAAAATATAAATTATAACTGACTGATTAAAAGTCTCGGTAATACTAACTCAATGGATGAATTGAAAAAGCAAAAAACAAAATAAAAATCTAAAGCCCTAACTAATTGGATTTAAAAGCGCAAAGCAAGAGAAATTATTTAACAAAAGCAATAGAAAAAGAATTTTATCAAAAGAAATACCAAAGAAAAAGCCGTTAACATTAGGAAAACTAACTTAAGACAACTGTAAGTAGGTTGGTATTCGATTTAAATTCATTTTCTGTTCAAATGACAGTCGATTTATTTTAAAAGAATTTGTTTGTTTTAAATTTCGTAGTCATCAGGGTGATAAAGTTCAGTAAGTAAACGATAAACATACGAAGGTGCATGACCACCACTGAAATTAGAGAAAGAATAATTGTTTAAATTCATGCTCAAGCTAGGGCAAGCAAAAGTTAAATCAAACGTACGTATTTGATATGAACAGAGTAACCAACTCAGGAGGCACATAATCAAATATCGGGCTGTAGATTTTAGCACAACGTGCCGCCAATGAATCATATGGTAATATTCCTTCAGCACAGCCTAATGAATTAAATGCATCTTGTTCATATGAACACAAATACACGGGTGCCAATTTATACATGGGAGCCAAAACAATAACAGGAACTGAATAATATTTTGCTGCTAGTGCTACAGTGTAGGCGCCACAGGCAGCTCTAAGACCTCCATTTGCCAAAACACTATGTGTGCCGATAATCACCTTATTGACCCGGGACATCATAGCAAATATGGCCGAGTCGGGTATGACAATGATTTCCACACTATTACTGGCCAAGCTAGCAGCCAAATTGTGACCCTGTTAAAAAAATTAAGTTGATGTATATATTTTTGTATTTAGAAAAATATGAAATAAGCGCTACTCACTCTACATGCCGGAGCACACTCTGCTATAATGATGGTCAATGATTGTCGCTTTTTAATGGCCCTTTTCAAAAAATGTTCTGCACTTCTCGAGTGACCAAGTGTTAATATCACTTCGGTTGAATGTATGTGTTGTTCGGCCTGATCACAAATACTTTCGGAACTTGTTTCCAGTTCCGTTTCAATCTCTTGCAAATGATCTATCAGGGCGTCTTTAAGACCTGATGTAGGTTTGGCATAGTCAACACTGACGTCAAATTCACTGGTTTGTGTTACTAGTTTGTGCAGCGACAACGCGGCCTGAGAATCATCGACAAAGTGGTGAACCTGATTGAAACAAACATTATATTAATGAACTGTTTTTTTATTTTCGCAATGGCTATCATTCAGTCCATATTCGATATCTTTAAATCTTCTACATTTCATATGATATATATTTGCTCTAAAATAGCTTTTAAACTTTTGTTTTACCAATATTGTAGAGGAGTTGGAACTAAAAAATATCAGAATTCGTTGTCTAATGTGAAAGAGTTTACATTCCATTCAAGGAATCAAACGTACGTGCCACTCAGACAACAATGCCACACGATTTTTGATATTCTATTAAGGTTTTCCGTCTTACCTTAGCCTGTAAAACATCAAATTCCTCTCGAACAATTTTAAGCAATCTGCGTGTCATATTTGCGGCAACAGTCTCTTGTGGTAAAGCCGATTGCAAAATGTGTCCCTGAGTGCGTATTTCTTTCATTAGTTCCCTAAAAACAAACAATAACTGTTTCATTTCGTAATATTAATTAGACTGACTTACTCTGCATGTTCCCATTTGGTATTCAATATCAAATTTTTGAATAATTCCAAAGTTTTTGTGGTTATATTAAATGAACCGTCCACTTTCCTGTAAAAAAATATTTTTAAGTGCAAAATCATATTCAAATATGCAAATAAAATATAACTGACTTCAGCTTGATATCATGTATAAGCTGTTGGACTTCAGATAAAGGAATTTCTTTCATTTTTAAAAATATATTTTTATCAAAAGTTACTAATTTGTTAAAAATTGCAAATTATCCACGCAATTTGCTATAAAACTGAGTAAATAATGTTTACGGGAATCAGCCAATTGTTTACTATGTTTACTGAACACAGTTGTGATATTTCCGTAGTTGCCACTTGACATGAAATCGTCTGGTTTTACAAAAATTAGTCTAAACGAGGCGTCGGTCAAAATTAGGCAAGTAGAAAAAAATGAGATAGTTCTTTCCCAATAAAAATATTTGCCAATCTTGCACCTACCTCACTGATGATAATCGGTTTTCGTTCATTGATTTTCTACATGAATCTAGGCGCCAGTTGAATATAGATAAGCATATATTTCAATTATATAACCCCTAAAGATTATTAAGACATTTTCATGTTAGTATCAGCTGTAGATACAGTGTTGTCCATACCATTATTTTGAAATCAGCGTAATTGTCAATATAAATCATAAACGTTTTTTAGCAACAATCTTAAAAGCCCTAATATTTGTAATGAAAGTTCTTCTTACATATATATATATATATATATATATATATATATATATATATATTTATATATATATATATATATATATATATATATAGGTATGAAAGTAAAACAGTGTTTCGCAAAGAAAACCACACTTTTTAAGCCCAGGATTTGATTTTTTAGCGTTAGCACGGTGGCATCCCCATTTAGTACAATTTTGCGATTTTTGTACTAGTTTCTTGTATATCGTTTGAATCTCTCTTTCGTTTGACATTTGCCCATAAGAAAGAGGAGAAAAAGAAATTAACTGCATTTTGCGAGCACCATTTTGCATTCATTCTCAAATCAGCTATTGTGCGGTACGGATTCGTGTATGTGACCGCGTGTTGGCATTTTTTTTTCCTGAATCAAACAGAAAAAATACAATTTGGTTAAATTAAAGTGAAGATGATTTGATAATACTGTATAGTATAAATACAACAATAAAAGTTTAATTTACTTGAAAAGTGTATCTATATCAGTTTAGTTTATATAACATAATTTTCTGCAAATACTGGATTATTTTCTATAAAAATTAAGAAAAAAGTATATATTTCTGCGATATGCTAAAACAAGCACCATTTTTCTTTTACCAATACAAAGATATTAATGCTATTTAATTGTGTGCGTTTTTTGTGAAATTTGTTTTGTTCCATCTCTTTATTTTATTTGATTAATTTTCGTTCCAGCGTTTTTAAGTTTTGTACTTCGTACGCATATAATTCCAATTGTGAGCAGACGAAAAGTATTTAACAAGACAAAGTAATTACTTGTATCTATCTAGTGAGTGTGAGTTTGTAAAGAATCCAGTAATAAAAACAATTTATTATTTTAATAGAATTTATTTGCAAACGCTTTCCTCGTTTTACTAATTAAATTAGTATTTCTCATAGTTTGTATGTGTGGACGTGTGTTAAACTAAATTCATAAAAGCAAAAGAAGACATATTCTAAGAACGTCTTCAAAGTATATGCTTTAATATTAAACGAAAGGTAGGCAATGAAAAAATTCCTGTTTTGTTTTATATTTAAGTAATGAAATGTTTAATTTACATAATAACAAAAAATTTATACAAATAGTATAATAATTTTTTTTTTATACAAAGTGCTGGATTATATATTATGCTAATGCTCGAGAACCTCTCTGGTTTAATCGTCTTTTGATGGGAATGTCGTCGATGTTGCCAGACTTCGGTTAGTAGCAATGTAATCGAATTAGCAGAAATACCCCAAACTACACAACCATAAGATTAAAAACATCGATTACAAAAATTTCAATATTGCTAAATGTAAACATGCTTACAGGTTATTTTTGAATATTTGCTTGTTATATTGTTGAAATATAAAAATAAATGAAAACTAAGAAGTAGAAAGAAATATGTTATTGACTAGTTTTTAGTATAATGTTCCGAGGAATTATTTTAAAAAGTGATAAAAATGCTGCCTTTGATCACAAAAACTCGAACTCAACTTAAAGGGACCAATGGCGGTATTATAAGTCGGTGTTCCTTACAGTCTTGGTGGGAAATGTTAAAACTAAAAACATGAAAATAAGAAAAAGAGTAGTTTTAAATACATAATAAAAATGTATATGAAATGAAATGTTTTTGCTTAAAGTAAAGTGCGAAAAGCGATGGCAGTTATATTAAAATTAAATTCACTTTCGTTTTTGTATGCGCAATTCACTCCAATTATAGAATGAAATCCTTATATATACTGCAAACAATAACAGCTCCACTTAAATCAGATTGTTGTGCGTCACGTTAGCAGTGGGGTACGTATTTGCAGTACATTCGAAGTATGTTTTTGCACTCGAACGTACTTTAAATACTTAACGCGGTGCTGAAAGTTCTAATTCAGGTTGGTATGTAAAATATTCGGCAAGTCTTATATAATATAATTAGCTATGATTGGCTTGTTTTAAAGCTGAAATACCGCCAAAATGCCGATGTACAATTATACTAGATGAACCTAAAAGCAAATAAAACTTTTTTAGTAATTGGTAGAGTTACAAAATGAATAACGAATTTAATATAACTGTCATATCTTGTGTGTGCATTATTCGTATAAATTTCAATGTCTTATACCGTATGGATTTTGAAAACAAAAATGTATAAATTTTACTGATAAATATGTATGTTCTTGTGATTAAAAAAAATTATTTAAAATATTTAACTTTTGATGTGGATAGAGCTTATTGGCAGAAAATTCCAACATGCTATTTATCTGTTTCTTTGGCTATTGTGCAAACATTATTACGGTATTTTCTCATGTACCTATAATTATATATATATATATATATATATATATATATATATATATATTATAATTAGTTGACTGACGCAACGTAGCACTGTGTTGTTACTACAAAATTTTTAACTATCGCAATTAACAATAACAGTTCCATCAACAAGCTTATGCAGTAAGAAAGGTTTTTCCTCATGATGGTCGAAAAAAATATATATTTACGTACGAAAATTCACACAACTAAGGCGTCAGTAATTTCATCCTGCGCCTCGAGAGCATGCAAAGAGATATATCTATTACTTTCTTCACGGGACGGCCCACAAATTTTTAAATTGTGACCATGTTTCGTTCTATTAAATGAAATTATATGTTACTTCAGATTTTGTTTAATATAGTTTTATAATTCAAAAATATACAAAATACTTATGAGTAGAACATTTTTATAATTGAAATCGTGTTTTGCAAAATTTGTCGTTCGTAGCCATAATTGCGATCTTAGCATCAGATTAAAATAAATTTCTTGGAGGTATTTTCCGTGCTAGCGTATTGTCTGGCAACACTAATTCCGGTCTTTTTCCACGCGTTTTTTCCTTAAATATTGCTCTCTGGCTGCTCTTTCGGTTACCTTGTAACATGCTCTCAATTTTCTTCATGTTGATTTTGTTATGTTGATACATATTTTCGTTTCTCTTTTCACCCCGGTTATTATTTTATTGATTTTTTTCTTTTCCTTGATCCAAGTTAAAATGTTCTTATTGGTTTGTTGTTGTTGCTTTGCATATGTTGTCACATTGCTTTTTTTATGTAGAGATGCCACCAGAGTTGATTTACCTAGCAGGCAAACAATTTCACCTGTTCGTTTGTTGGCATGTTGCTTGCTAAATATGTGTTCTTAATTTGTGGTGATCTTTTTCTGAAATTAATTTATAATTTAGAATCACGTGGTTCGCCAACACATGCATACATAGAACAATTATGTGTATGTGTACATAATAATGTATATATAAGCATTTTCCCACGTTTGTTAAATTTCATATGTGTGTATATAAGTTTGCATGGATATACTACGTACATACATACATATCTACATATGTATGTACTATATATTTCCATATAATTAATAGGTAGGTATGTATGTATATATACATATATTTAGATATGTACATACGTACATGGGCACCATAAATAAAATAAATAGTATGAGATCTGTTCTTTTTTTATATACATACATATGTATATATGTACATACATATATATTTACAGTATACAAAGTTCATATTCGTACACCTTTTACTTCAAGAAAAAAACTTTTAATGAATTATGTTTGTATTTTTCTTTGCGAATTTATTTATACTTAGAGGCTGTATTTAAGAAATTCGTCAATAATTTTACAAAAAATATTGAAATTCACTAGCTATTGTTAAGAAACAACATTTGTAACGTATTTAAAAAATTAGTTTTGGTATAAAAATAGTTATTCTATCTATTTTAACTGTTTTAGTTTCTAAACTCATTAAAAAATTTGTGTAGATACGAATATGAATTTTATAAAAAAAAAATATTAAATTAAGCATTTCTTTAACCCTGGTTGATTACTGTTCGTCGAAGCTCTTCTACTCTTCATCATGTAATTCTTTTATTTTGCTCAAATTCGTATCGTATCGTATTTTTTCAGAGAAAAAATGTTTTTAGGTTATATTTTATTTTTTATATATTAAATTTTATTTTTTTTTTTATTAATTTTTATTTTTTTTAATGAAATACATAGCATATAACTAAAAATATTTAGTTTCGCTAGAATTATTTTTAAAAGATGTTCGTCGATTCAACGAAGAGGAACCTTAATGTACAAAACTAAAGAGTAACCAAGGGTTAAGAAAATTGGAATAAAATGATATATTAAATATAACCTCTATAAACAAAATCTTGCAATAACCAAGTAGTTTAAGTTATTATTACAAGAAAGAGTTTATATTTAATTACGGGTGTATAAATATGAATTTTGCACACTGTACATTGTAACTATTGGTATAAATATAGATCTCCATGTAGGTTTGGAGGCCCCAGCTGGTTCATTTATATACAGTTACACCACTAGTTGAAATACTAGTTATGATATTTGCGGTTGTATAGGTCTCTGTTCCATTTAAACTATAAATTTTTAAAACTAATTTTATAATTCTTTTACACAAAAGTTAAACAACCTAGGACCATTATTATAAAGTCGTGTGACATAAAATAATGATTTTATGTTTCAAGAAATGGTAGATGTCTGGAGTTTACTTTACCGCATGGTTTATTATTTGGCATTGAACCAAACTATTGTAGACTGTGCTCTCAAGGACATGTGTTATGCCAAAGTCAATCGAAATTGTCTCTTTTGAATCGCGTCTAAGGAGTATATTTGAAGAAACAGTTAATAAACGGAACTCTAGAGTCCTTAAAGTATAATATATAAATCTATATAAATATGAACACAAATCCTTTACCACATTTGTTATAAAGATTTATATTTCACTTGTTGTATTTGTTACTTTTTGTATAAATTTTTTGTATGTAAATAAATCCTAAACAATAAACTACATATTGTTTTTAAAATATAATTGAATATAATTTATTTGGTATATTCGAATTAATTAAGATTAACAAATTGCTTTATTTGTTATGGGTTATGTAAATCTGTATGCCTGCATTTCATTGGATCTTGCACCAATTTATCAACAAATAAAGCGGTTTTCTTTAATAGACCACACATTTATTATTTACATACAACATTAAACATACTTATGTACATACATACCTATACATACATATATTATTACATATAACTATTATTATTATTTTTATTCAAACCCTAATTGTTTATTTTTCCTCCCATTTTCTTTTAAGCATAAATTCTGTGCATCATCTTTGTACCTACACAAGAAAAATTTTGATTTGCAAAAAAAAAAATAAAAAAAAATTTTTTACATCCTAAATTTAAATTAAAAAAAAAAGAAGTTAAAAAACTATATTTCAAAAAAGTTTTATGTTTTCCAATCTTTAAAAAAAACCAAAAGAATACAAACAAGAAACCAACATCCAAAACAAATTCCTCAAAATTCCAATCATGTTAAACAACGCTACAAATATTTCGCCGCATGTAAGTAGTTTATTTTTTCTTGCTCTTAAACGATATCACAAAAATAATTTATTTTCTCCAATAAAAGCCATTAGCTTGCTTCTTTTTAATAAACATAGTAGAAACGGTAGCCGTTTTCATTTTAATTTTTGTAGTTTTAAGTAAAAATATTAAACATAAGATTGTAACCTGCTAAATTTTATTTAATTGTTACTTAAATAATGCTTCATTACCTATAAATTAATACTAATTTTTAAAGTTCTTAATATGTTTAGTGAGTTTGGGGTTGCGACTATTATTGTTGTCCATGGTAAAAATGAAAGGGTGCTTAAGATTTGTCAAAACCGAGAGTAGTATCAAATAAGCTGTTGTTATTTAATTGTCTTGAAATAACTGTCGTATCGTCAGGTTATAAGTAGCAGTACAATAATATGCAGGGAATGTTACAAAGCAGTCAGAACTAAACATAAAATATTCCCCTCTATTCAGTAACAATTTGTTGACGTCAAGGTGAAGTGAACGTCAAAAGCGGGGTATTTAGCTAATAATGGTGGTAAACACTTGACTTCTTAAGACTTCCTGACGATGTTCTCTTAGGCCTAGAATGAAGCATGAGGTTGAAGATAGTCAATTGATGAGGAAAAAGAGTGTCCTATTTTTGATATTGTCGACAAGTTGACGTCGACAAATAGTAACAGAATAAGAGAGATTAGTCACCAAAGTGATTATGCAATCAATTGATTATTAAGAACGCTGTATGACAGCTTGTACCGACACGTTTGCGTCTTATGTCGTTTTGAAAATAAAATTTCTGTTATTTCGAATGGAATGAAGATTATTATCATACTTCAGGTTCGATCTTGATTCGAGTAGAAATGTACGAACTGCATGCTAAGATGGACTAAACAGATTTATTGTTTTCAACGTAAATTTTCACAGTTTGGAAGCGCTGCGCTATTCTTGACACAAATGTTAATACAGTTTGTCATTCGCAGAACTCAAAGCATATTTATACGCAGCCTAATAAACCCCCAAGTCATATTTGGGTATTTTTCAATTAAAATTCTATCAAAAGGCAAAATCATGATATAAATGGAAGATGTTTTTAAAGATAAAAAAACATTAAGGTTTTGAAATCATCGTGTGAATTGGCTCCTAATTAATTTTGCATTTTCGTTTAGGAAACAATTGCAAAAATATTTATAAAAAAAAAGCTTTTGAGATTTTCAATTGCTTGAATAATCCCAACTGTTTCTTACTACGCATTCTTACTACAATTGCATCGTAATATATTCTTAATGGTGGTAAACTTTTCGAATTGCCAATGAGCATAATTCCATCAGCAGATGCCCGTACGTTAATTCGACTTAAATATAAATTTTTCAAGTTTATACAATTTATGGTATCTGATAAATGCATAGAACATAAATAAACTATTTTTGTAACATACTTTCATATATTAATACATAAGTATGTATTTGTAAATGTCTGTCCACGGTTAGTTGTCAGTAATTTAACAACATAAGACAAGTGCAAAAAGGAGAACACAACCGATAAAAACGAAAACACACGAAAATTCATTTTTAAACGCCTAAAACTAAAGATTTTTAAAATTTAGTGCTGGTTCTTACAACAACTTCTATGCAACTCTATTTTTGGTACTAGTTTTTTCAAATTTTTTTTTTTTTTGTAATCCCAACATATTCGCAAGTGTGTTCACTTTGCATTAACTTGTGCAAATTATGTGAAAGCAAATTTCACTTTGTGTGTGTTTGTACGTGTTTGCGTGTGTCTTTTTTTATTGCTTTTATTTCGTTAATCATTCACTTAAAATACCACAAGTGCTAATCTTTCACAATCCTCAAAAGCAGCACAAGAATATTCAACAAGAACGCACTACTCACACGAATGCTCGGTTTTTTTTTCAAAAGGTTTGTTTGTTTATGTATTGAACTGCTAAATAGACAAATTCTATTAAAAAATAAAAAATAAACAATTTGGTTTATTCAGGAGTTTGTATATGTTCAGTTTTGGCACTTTTGGCTAATATTAATTACGGGTAGGGGAGCTAAATAGCTTAAAGACACAGCTCTTTCGTCGGTATTATAGAAAAAATTTCGGCGAAGTGAAATCAGAATGAAAATAATTTTCAGAAATTATCGTTTCTTCGCTACTTTCGCCATGTGCAGTCTCAACAATATCACTTCGTTTCCATAATTCCGGCAAAAGGTATAACATAAGTTGGGGGACATTTTCTGAAGGCTGATGATAGAAAAAAGTTTTCGTGTCACGTAAATTATATGCACCAAAAATATTCTCATTGAGTTAAATTGAAAAATTTCGTTATACACAATAAATTGAGGAGCGATCAGTTATGAAAACTCTTTACCTTACAGCGCAGGGTTGCAAAATGAGATGTGCAAAATTGTACAAACAAGATCATCAATTGTACTTTTTGGACACCAATTGTACCAAAAAACATTTTTTACAATATTTGGTTTTTTCTGCTTATTTAAGCTAAAAGAAATAAAATTATTTTAATTCGCTGGGTTCGACTATAACTATATTCTACTTAAAGAGGCCTAATATATGAAACTCTTCTGTATTTATAACAGGTTAATAAAACAATTTGTATTTAAAAATCTAAATTGTGAAATGTCATAAAAACAAAAGCTGAGGAAATTCTTAGATTGAACCAAATGAAACTAACCGGTATAACAGTGTGCTTTTTAGTCTAGGGTTGTACCAAAAGTATTACAATTGCGTTCTTAACTCTTTAAATCTTAAATAAGATGCAAAAATACTTATTCTCCACGCGCAATAGAGAATGAATTTATGCGAACCCCTTTTTCCTATAAATTAATTAATTGTATTCTTAGATATTTTGTTTATTGGCAATTTATGTTTGGCCACTTCCTATCTTGCAAACATGATCATGTGTTTTTGGCAGTTTATTTTTTTTAATTGGCTCGATTATTTCGTTAGCAGCTATTTCTTGTAGCGCATTAGTCTTTATAAATGTTGCAAATGTTAAAGATTTTTTAAATTTAAAAGTAATACTTATCACAATAATCGGCAACGCAATGATCATTAATTGTTACCTATTGAATAAATGGATGGGAAAAAGGAATGAACGGACGATATCGGGCGGCATCTACTCTATTCCATAATTAGATATTGTCATATGCACGAACAAAAAAACGCGTTCCGTATTATTTTTTTACTGCCTTAAGTCTCCGAAACAGCTTTTAAATATTTATAATAAATTTTTTGATGTGTGTGAAGATAAATATGCCGAGTTAAATATGTTTTGACGTAAGCCGTTACGTCATGGCATATTTAGCCTTGAAGTTAAATATGTTATGAAGTAAAGAAAAAATAAATTTTATCCAATAAAGAAAATATGTTATATATAATGAATTTTAAAAAATTTTTAATAATATTAAACTCTAAAATGATGATAATTAATATAATAAAATATTAAAAAAATAAAATATTCAAAATGTGCGTTTCATAAAATTGCAATCTTACATGGTCTTGGAGGGATTTTGACCAATGTGGCCAAATAAGGAGTTGGCATGCATGGCCACTATATAGGAATTGATTATCGGACTGTATTCTATTAAATAAAACAGCCGTCATAGCTGAATTGAGTTTGTGAAAAATTTTACAGGCCATCAAAGTTCAATTTTGTTCGAGTGAATGACGTTCTTGGAGGGATTTTGGCCAATGTGGCCAAATAAGGACTTGGCATGCATGGCCACTATATAGGAATTCATTATCGGACTGTATTCTATTAAATATAACAGCCGTCATAGCTGAATTGAGTTTGTGAAATATTTTACAGGTCATCAAAGTTCAATTTTGTTCGAGTGTATGACGTTCTTGGAGGGATTTTGGCCAATGTGGCCAAATAAGGACTTGGCATGCATGGCCACTATATAGGAATTGATTATTGGACTGTATTCTATTAAACAAAATAACTGTCATAGCTGAATTGAGTTTGTGAAAAATTTTACAGGCCATCAAAGTTCAATTTTGTTCGAGTGAATGACGTTCTTGGAGGGATTTTGGCCAATGTGGCCAAATAAGGACTTGGCATGCATGGCCACTATATAGGAATTCATTATCGGACTGTATTCTATTAAATATAACAGCCGTCATAGCTGAATTGAGTTTGTGAAAAATTTTACAGGCCATCAAAGTTCAATTTTGTTCGGGTGAATGACGTTCTTGGAGGGATTTTGGCCAATGTGGCCAAATAAGGACTTGGCATGCATGGCCACTATATAGGAATTCATTATCGGACTGTATTCTATTAAACAAAATAACTGTCATAGCTGAATTGAGTTTGTGAAAAATTTTACAGGCCATCAAAGTTCAATTTTGTTCGAGTGTATGACGTTCTTGCCACTGAAATAAAAGCGCTCCTTAATAAGCCGGAAAATTTCTAAATTAGCTACTTTGGTTGCGTGTTCGAAAATAACAAATAAAATGTTCTACAACAGCATACACTTTTTTAAAGTTGACAATAAAAAATTAAAATGAAATTTTGTACAACAGTATATATTTTTATAGAGTTGCAAATACAAAATACGTTACATTTTTTTTTGCAAAGTAATGCCAGCAGTGTCTTATGGAGGATACATAAAGAAATTTATTACAAGTGTTGTACAGGTTCGCGGCAAAGAGGCGAAGTTTACGCCTGAAGCGTTCAGCGTTTTGAGTTCAAATCTCCGGATTATTTATGAAAAAATTTTCTTTATGAATTTTTTTTTTCAAATTTAAACTTTTTAATTTAAAGAAAATTTTCCAATTTATGTAATCCAAGTTATTTGTAATGGTCATAATAATTAGCTAGGAAGTTTGTGTACAAATTTTATTAATATCAGTTTAACATTTTTAACCTATGTATAGAACAAAGATATGTTATTCTAAGCCTAGTGAGTTCGATAGACATGTTTGACTAAAACAAATCAACTCGAACAAAATTGAATTTTGATGGCCTGTAAAATTTTTCACAAACTCAATTCAGCTATGACAGTTATTTTGTTTAATAGAATACAGTCCAATAATCAATTCCTATATAGTGGCCATGCATGCCAAGTCCTTATTTGGCCACATTGGCCAAAATCCCTCCAAGAACGTCATACACTCGAACAAAATTGAACTTTGATGGCCTGTAAAATTTTTCACAAACTCAATTCAGCTATGACAGTTATTTTGTTTAATAGAATACAGTCCAATAATCAATTCCTATATAGTGGCCATGCATGCCAAGTCCTTATTTGGCCACATTGGCCAAAATCCCTCCAAGAACGTCATACACTCGAACAAAATTGAACTTTGATGGCCTGTAAAATTTTTCACAAACTCAATTCAGCTATGACAGTTATTTTGTTTAATAGAATACAGTTCAATAATCAATTCCTATATAGTGGACATGCATGCCAAGTCCTTATTTGGCCACATTGGCCAAAATCCCTCCAAGAACGTCATACACTCGAACAAAATTGAACTTTGATGGCCTGTAAAATTTTTCACAAACTCAATTCAGCTATGACAGTTATTTTGTTTAATAGAATACAGTCCAATAATCAATTCCTATATAGTGGCCATGCATGCCAAGTCCTTATTTGGCCACATTGGCCAAAATCCCTCCAAGAACGTCATACACTCGAACAAAATTGAACTTTGATGGCCTGGAAAATTTTTCACAAACTCAATTCAGCTATGACGGCTGTTATATTTAATAGAATACAGTCCGATAATGAATTCCTATATAGTGGCCATGCATGCCAAGTCCTTATTTGGCCACATTGGCTAAAATCCCTCCAAGAACGTCATTCACTCGAACAAAATTGAACTTTGATGGCCTGTAAAATTTTTCACAAACTCAATTCAGCTATGACAGTTATTTTGTTTAATAGAATACAGTCCAATAATCAATTCCTATATAGTGGCCATGCATGCCAAGTCCTTATTTGGCCACATTGGCCAAAATCCCTCCAAGAACGTCATTCACTCGAACAAAATTGAACTTTGATGACCTGTAAAATATTTCACAAACTCAATTCAGCTATGACGGCTGTTTTATTTAATAGAATACAGTCCGATAATGAATTCCTATATAGTGGCCATGCATGCCAAGTCCTTATTTGGCCACATTGGCCAAAATCCCTCCAAGAACGTCATTCACTCGAACAAAATTGAACTTTGATGGCCTGTAAAATTTTTCACAAACTCAATTCAGCTATGACAGTTATTTTGTTTAATAGAATACAGTCCAATAATCAATTCCTATATAGTGGCCATGCATGCCAAGTCCTTATTTGGCCACATTGGCCAAAATCCCTCCAAGAACGTCATACACTCGAACAAAATTGAACTTTGATGACCTGTAAAATTTTTCACAAACTCAATTCAGCTATGACGGCTGTTTTATTTAATAGAATACAGTCCGATAATCAATTCCTATATAGTGGCCATGCATGCCAACTCCTTATTTGGCCACATTGGCCAAAATCCCTCCAAGAACGTCATTCACTCGAACAAAATTGAACTTTGATGGCCTGTAAAATTTTTCACAAACTCAATTCAGCTATGACAGTTATTTTGTTTAATAGAATACAGTCCAATAATCAATTCCTATATAGTGGCCATGCATGCCAAGTCCTTATTTGGCCACATTGGCCAAAATCCCTCCAAGAACGTCATACACTCGAACAAAATTGAACTTTGATGACCTGTAAAATTTTTCACAAACTCAATTCAGCTATGACAGTTATTTTGTTTAATAGAATACAGTCCAATAATCAATTCCTATATAGTGGCCATGCATGCCAAGTCCTTATTTGGCCACATTGGCCAAAATCCCTCCAAGAACGTCATTCACTCGAACAAAATTGAACTTTGATGGCCTGTAAAATTTTTCACAAACTCAATTCAGCTATGACAGTTATTTTGTTTAATAGAATACAGTCCAATAATCAATTCCTATATAGTGGCCATGCATGCCAAGTCCTTATTTGGCCACATTGGCCAAAATCCCTCCAAGAACGTCATACACTCGAACAAAATTGAACTTTGATGGCCTGTAAAATTTTTCACAAACTCAATTCAGCTATGACAATTATTTTATTTAATAGAATACAGTCCAATAATGAATTCCTATATAGTGGCCATGCATGCCAAGTCCTTATTTGGCCACATTGGCCAAAATCCCTCCAAGAACGTCATTCACTCGAACAAAATTGAACTTTGATGGCCTGTAAAATTTTTCACAAACTCAATTCAGCTATGACAGTTATTTGGTTTAATAGAATACAGTCCAATAATTAATTCCTATATAGTGGCCATGCATGCCAACTCCTTATTTGGCCACATTGGCCAAAATCCCTCCAAGAACGTCATACACTCAAACAAAATTGAACTTTGATGGCCTGTAAAATTTTTCACAAACTCAATTCAGCTATGACGGCTGTTTTATTTAATAGAATACAGTCCGATAATCAATTCCTATATAGTGGCCATGCATGCCAAGTCCTTATTTGGCCACATTGGCCAAAATCCCTCCAAGAACGTCATTCACTCGAACAAAATTGAACTTTGATGGCCTGTAAAATTTTTCACAAACTCAATTCAGCTATGACGGCTGTTTTATTTAATAGAATACAGTCCGATAATCAATTCCTATATAGTGGCCATGCATGCCAACTCCTTATTTGGCCACATTGGCCAAAATCCCTCCAAGAACGTCATACACTCAAACAAAATTGAACTTTGATGGCCTGTAAAATTTTTCACAAACTCAATTTAGCTATGACAGTTATTTGGTTTAATAGAATACAGTCCAATAATCAATTCCTATATAGTGGCCATGCATGCCAACTCCTTATTTTGCCACATTGGCCAAAATCCCTCCAAGAACGTCATACACTCGAACAAAATTGAACTTTGATGGCCTGTAAAATTTTTCACAAACTCAATTCAGCTATGACAGTTATTTGGTTTAATAGAATACAGTCCAATAATCAATTCCTATATAGTGGCCATGCATGCCAACTCCTTATTTGGCCACATTGGTCAAAATCCCTCCAAGACCATGTAAGATTGCAATTTTATGAAACGCACATTTTGAATATTTTATTTTTTTAATATTTTATTATATTAATTATCATCATTTTAGAGTTTAATATTATTAAAAATTTTTTAAAATTCATTATATATAACATATTTTCTTTATTGGATAAAATTTATTTTTTCTTTTTCTTTACTTCATAACATATTTAACTTCAAGGCTAAATATGCCATGACGTAACGGCTTACGTCAAAACATATTTAACTCGGCATATTTATCTTCACACACATAATTTTTTGTTGCATATCATAGAAACGTGATTTTTTAAATTTTCATTGTCTTATTAGTGCCATCATGATTCTTCACAGTTGTTGAGGTTTGTAATTTCTTCTAATTGTCTGATAATTAAAAAAAAATGTTTTACATTTTGGTTGTAAATTAATTTAATGTTTTTTAAATACATTAAATATTTATAATTCTATTAAAGAAAATATTTATCAAAAATCTCCTCATGTTGCAGTATATTATTTGCTTTTGCGCCAACAACATTAATCTTGTTTAATTATAAATTTTCTTTGTCATCACAACGAAATTTATTTGTTATTCAACAACAGGTTTAATGACATGTTGATTTTGTTCTCTTTATGAATACAAAAGTGTGGCAAATTGAAAAGTAAGATTTATTGTTGTAAAATAGTGTGAAAAATAATATGACGACTCATTACAAATTTGCAAGACTCATTAGGTATTGCCTTCTATACCCAAAGTAATTTGTTTACTCACATTCATTATTTTTATGCAAACGAATTTGACAAAATTCGTTTTCAATCGTTGAGAATAACAAGAATATATGAAGAATACAATTGCAACTCTAAAAATTCTCTTTGAAATATTTTAAATGATGAAAAGAGTGCTTGATTAGCTACAGTATTTGCAAGTAGTTAATAAAACATTAAATGCACGATATTTAATTTGATCCGTTAATCGCTTGATTACTTAGGAGAGTGCTCAGTCTAATCGGTTAATTTGAAATTAATCGTTTCATATATTAATTCATTTCAGTAAATAAAAAAATATACTGTCAGTTCGCAAATGTTGCCAGGTATCGTTCGACCGATTAAATAACATTTAAATATAAATAAAATTTAAAAATTGTTTTTGTTTTAAATGCTATTTATTCGATCGAACGAAAGCTTGCGATGTCGACGAAAAACAAATATTATTAAATATTTGAATATATTATTAGTAAAAAGCAATAACAACAAAAATTTTTTGCTACAAAATTTAATAGCATCCGAAGATCTCCTAAATTAATTATTCAAAAATAGTACACATTTGCTTTGAATGGTCAAGACTTATCCCGGAAAAGTTTGGCACCAAACATTCCACAAAAAATCTTTTGTCCATAGTTTATGTTTCTAAGCTTCATTTGAAATTAGTCTCATAGTTAAAGGAAATATTCTGTAGCTGAGGAGTATTTGGAGAGTACTTGAGACTCGAATACGTCAATTTAATTATACTCCCTTCTATTAAATTAGTCCATCGGAATCTTTACTGAACTTCTTTCACCACTGTTCACGGGCTTCAGGGATTCCACAACACATCTTTTGTATAATTATACACATAAAAATTATGATACTAAATTTTTAATTTTTACTTAATTTCTTCTAAATAAAAAAATAATATTTTCTTCTTTTGGAAATGCTTTATTTCGAAAACTACTGGCAAAAAGCAGGGAGCTAGCAAAAATTTATAATTTTTTGATAAAATTTTACAAAGTCCATAATATTTGGCAAACAAAAAAAAATGTTTAAAGTCAACTTTTTTTGACAAGAGTTCCGCTTTCAAAATTTTCAATTAATTAAAAATTTTCCGAAGTCAATTTTTTTTTATTTTCTGAGGTTACTCGACTGAAATCAACCGGTTAAAACTTTAATCGAAAATAGCTAATTTTAAATTAACCGAATAATTGATAGGGTAGTAATTAATCGATTAACCGTTTGATGATTGAATACCCTAATTGACTACCTCTTCACAGCTGAGGCAGGTGTATGGATTCGGATTTTTTTGATTAATTCGTCGTGCATTTAATGATAAACCAGCCAGCTAATTTTATTATTATTTTTATTAGCATTTATTTCTTTGAAATGTCTAAATTTAAAAGAACGGCATTTTGCAACATTTTGTGGATATTTTATTATAAGAATTGAATTTTATTGTATGAAATTAAAGTTTTGAAGTAAAATACTAAAGCAACCTGATTCGTTTGATCTTCGAAGAAATAATCGACAGCAGCTTTAGTAGACTCATTAAATATTGTTCCATGCCATAGTAAAGTTCTCTCGGTCTTGTGAAAGTTTTTCTATTAAATAAGTTAATAGCTGTCCTCTGCTATTAAATTGCATAAACATTGAAACTAAATTATCTTTTGTTTCAATATTACGGTCAATTAAGTTTATTTTGTTGTGTAAAACCATTCACAACTATCCCATCATCTCGTTGTTGTGGTAGCCTTTTTTTTTAAGAAAAGGAAGATAATTATATAATCACATAATCTACAACATTATTGGCATTTGAAATTGCAATAAAGTGGATTAGTTGACTGGTTGGCTATTGAAGTGTGTAGGGGTATATGTATGTTACAATGCGGTGTTTGGACATAAAAACTTATAGTTCAGTAGTTCAGTAGTAGAGGGCGGACATATTTAAGAGGCTCTTTTGATTGAGTTGATTTATAAAATAGTGCACTAAATGGAAGTGTCAAATGGAAACGCCTCGCGGAAAAGAGTGCACCCAAAGACTATTGTAACAATCATATACGCAATGTTTTTAAATTCGTATGCTTGTCTAATAATTTTTAAGCGAGAAATGAAGATTACAAAATTGTAAACATTAAAAAATTTAGATAAAAAACGTATAGAAACAAAGTTGCAAACAACTTCTGTTCGATACGAATTAATTTTTTGTTTGTTTATAACAAAAATATTGTTTTTAAAAACGTTTGAGATATAATTGAGATATAAATTAAAACTAATTAATTCTATGACAAGCGGAAGAAAACAACAGAATGCTGTTGCTGGAAAAATGGTGGCATTTACGAAATATGTTTTATAGTTTTGCCATTCCGTAAAGTTCAAATGGTACTCCTTAAACCCCACATTTTATTTTACTAATCCCAGAGAGCAGTTGCACTCACTCACTGTTTTCTTTTTTAATTTCTACCTGATTTAAATTTGGAGTATCAGATATCTTAGAAATATGTAACGTATTAAAGATTAACCATAAAGTTCAAAACTGCTGGGCATACTCGTTCTGTATGATAATATGAGTGCGAAAGAGGGGTAGGGGAGAAGTGTATGCTGACAAGTATGAGTTGCCAATAAATACGATGATTTGTTTTTATTGCTGCTATTGTTGCAGCTTCTGTCATATGTTGTCATTTGGTACAGTTAGATGGCAATACATTGAGGAGACAGATGATGACAATACGTTGATACAGATAATGACAGCATTTTATGTGGTGGAAATGAAAATATCTATCAATTTAATAGGAATAATTTATGAATGATGCTCGTAGCATTAGTTTGATTGTCTATATAGAATTTGAATTTAAATATATTTCCATAAAATTTATATTGCAATTCATAATTAACCGTCTAATTATGCATGAAAATTAGTAAAACAAATAAACAAAATTTATTTCAAACAAAAACTTAATATTAAGGCAGAGTTTACAGTAGTTTTGAATTAAGTACGGGTATTTAAAGGTAACCGCACCATCTAATTAGCGTTCGTGTATGAGGCTACGATTGCTACTGTTAAAATGTTTGCTATTTAATTTGTTTCCTATTAGAAATTGGAAGTCGGTTTAAGATTTTTATTTTTGTTTTTATATTACACCCAAGAAGTGTACTAACTGAATTTTATATTATAAAACGTTTGTGTGTCAGATATGTATATATATATATATATATATATATATATATATATATATATGAAACAATAGTTTGTTTTATTTTACACCCTCTCGAGCAATTTGTGTCATTAGCGTTCTATGAAAACCACACAATAAATTCATTGATGTTGTAACAGAAGCCCCGAACCACTTTCAGCTCAGTTCATCAGTGAAAATCAATACAATTCGCAAAATTACATAAACTAATATAATTTTTGTTGTTATTGTTGTTGTTAAAGCCATAATAATAATGATTATTTTTAATATAAATATGTAGTGCAAAAGCAATAAATTAAATGGAACTCCAGTGCTGATAAAACCGGCAGTGGATTAACCTTAAGGTCATTTACGAGTTGAAAAATTGTTTCCAACATAAAAAGCTTTCGAATTCAGACTTTTTTTTTCAAATAAATCATGAATGATAATAATGAATTCTCTTGTTATAATTTGGCATACATACGAGTGTATTTTTTTAATTTTTCGTATATATTTTTCTCCCAAGAACAAAGTTTTTTTTTTTTGTGTGTTTTCAGCACACTTACGGATGTATTGCAGTTTGCTATAAAAAAAGAATAACACAGATTGAGTGAATCATTAAATGTAAATTTTAAGTAATTTTAAAATTTATTTCTTATAAACTAAAAAAAAGAGAAAAAGAAATTTATAAAAATAAAAGGAGAAAGAAATCAATGTCGCATTAAGTAAAAACTAAAGGGTTTGACAGTCAAAAGGAAACTGAAGTGAATTAAAATAATACGAGAGTTGCAGTTTGTATTTGAGTTGTGATATGACAGCTCCGGCCAAATATGTAAAATCTGACAAAAGTGCGTTAAGTGTTTTAGCTGTCATTTCAACAAGAAAAGTAATTTGAAAAAAAAGCCAAAAAATTATAAAAAAGAAAGCGCTCGACCTTAAAAGCCATCTCTTAAACTTTCCGCTAATCTTAACCGAAAAGCTTTCGTAACCGGGTTGTTGTGCTGTTCTAGGCTTTGAGCTTTTCGAGCGAAAACTTTTATATATTTTAATTTTCAAATTAACCGATCAGGCGTTGATTGATGTAGTTTTCTATCACTATAATAGAATTGAGAACATTCCCTGTTCAGATATAATTTCGGAGTATGACTTTTCGAATTATTTCATTCACGATATCTCACGAACAGATTAACCGATTTTAGCGCTTGGCTTACGGCGGCTTAAAATTTGTTCTAACAAAACCACTTGGATTTTTTTTGGGATATCTTGAAACCTACCGTTTCGAAAAGGTTCATGTGTACAGGAAATTTTAAGTTCAGGAAAGCCAACAGTTTAATTTGATTAAAAAGTTATAAATGGGTTAATTACACACACACACACACACACACACACAAATATATTGAAGGGCTCTGGGTAAAGATCTGATGAGAAGGTTTTTTTTTTAAACGCAGTAAAACCAACAACTTCCGATTTTACAAAAATATAAAATTTTCCTAGCGGGGAGTTTTCGTGTAAAGTCTCTTCTTTGTTTCATCTTCTCATTTTAGATAAATACCGATTCACCGAAAATATTTTGTGTAAAACAATGTAGAGCAAGCAATCCCACCCGTCTACCTATTAATTTGACCATTGTAAAAAAAATTGGCACGACCAAAAAGGCATTGCAAAAATTACTGCAATTTCGTTTCTCGATTGTAAAAAGGCAACTTATCACAGTTTGACTATCGATATTCACTAGTGTAATAAAAATTCTAAAAAGTTGCAGATTTGATACGAACTCGTTAAATTTTTTGTTCTACTCAAGCACCCTTTAAATTTTTTACCCAAACACCCTTTAAATTACACTGAATTGATAATACGATTTTGTCTAAAACGACGACATACATAAATAAATTCGGCCGGAAAATTGAACTGGCCAAGAAAATATTATTGAAAAAAAAAAAAAATTAATTATTATATGTCATGTTTTTCGCACATGTAGTCACCCTCGTAGCATCGTTTTTTCTTTTTCTTTTTGAACGCTAAATTTATTTTATAGTTTGCATGAGAAATTAAGGAAAAACAATCTAATTTGAAAACAACAATATTGAGGAAATTCTATGCGATTTAAATAAATTAATTGTACGAATACCGATTGCAGTAGGACAGGGAAATAGTATTTAACATGGTCAACTGAAATACATTGCACCCAATTGGAAAAGGAGTGTGTTAAAGTATATGAACGTGAAATAACTTCAAATGAAACGGTTTTTCAAACGCTACACGTGTTGGTGTTCGTCAGAACGTATTTACTATTGTAGAACGAAGCCGACTATCGGTCGAAACCGAACTCGAACTTGTTGTCATTTGAATTTTTAAAATAATTGTTTAATTCACTAGGGTTTTTGTATCGTTTAGCGTTGTATTTGAAAAGACAATTTAAAAAAAGTCTTAGACGTTTTTTAGACTTCCCGCCTAAAAATTTTCAGCCGTTCGACTCAGATCTCTAGAGGTATTTTATGACAAAATAAAAACACACTTGAAAGAGTTGTATTATTTTATGACTTTTTTGTATGCAGCACAACAATAACTGTTTTAAACTCATCTAAAATATTATGACCTTATGACAATATGACTAAATAGCACACAGTGTGAATATCCCAATATTTTTTTTTGTATTTAAAAAAATTAACTTTTTTTGTAAGAAATAAATAATATAATTTTCGCCGAAATATAATTTAACCGTTTTTTCTTGTTGTATTTTGTAACCACTTCTGAAATAATCGAAATTGTACTCATTCAAGGATTTTATGGGTTCATCGTTATAGTTTTTCTCGCTAATATTGAGTTTCTATTATTTTTAAATTCACACGTGATAATAAATATGGAATTTAATAAAAAAAAAAGTCAAGTTGGTAAAAATTCTGAACACCAAACTTAGGCCGAACTCCGAAGCCGAAGTCAAACGATCGGTCGGATACTTAAACGTGTTATAATGGCTACTGGTTTGTTTAAAAACTATGGCAGGTGGCGGTCTCTTCCATGCAGTTCTAAATAAAAATATGAAATTGCAAAGAAAAATCTGTTACAGATCCCAAAATTGCACTTGGGTGTGGATGTTTAGAAGAGATGTGTAACGCTTTTGGGATCCATAAATTGAAAAAAATATCCGAAAAGATGATTGTTTTTGTAGGCTCAAGAGAAAATTTGATGTATATTTAATAGGAGTTTGCGATGGAGAAAAGGATCAGAGTGGAGGAATGAATAGTTGAGGTGCTTCAATATCCAGCCATGGTTAGTATTAAACTCCATACCGTACGGTATGCCATGGACGTCTCTGGCCTCAAGCGAATGGCCTGGCAACAATCAGAGACTCGAAAATACCAAAGGAAATGGTCCACTGTTAAATAAGGACTTTTATTTGAAAAAAAAAAAAACAAGTACGTTGTGTCCTGGCAGGAATTGAACCCACTTACCCCAAACACTGATAGTTTAACATGGATTAACTGTCCTCCTGGAATAGTAGTCGGCATTAGACGACCTCGCGGCGGAAAACTGGATACATTTATTTTTTGCCGTCGATTCCAAACACTGAAACTGCATAAAATAATCTGGTTGGCATCTATTTATCCTTGTTTCTACCAAAATGTGGACTTGGAAAAACAGGAGAATCAAAAGAATAAAAGAACCTCTGCCACAATTTCAACTATAAAGAAAAAAACTAAAAAAAATTGTATTTGTGAGTCGTTTTTTAATGTTCCAACATTTTTAAATGTTTTTCTTTTGTTGTAGTTGTGGTTGTTGTTGTTGCTGCTGCAGTTACAGCACAACAACAATTCTATTGATTTAGGCAACGTGCCAAATTGCTGCAACATTCTCTTTTCTTATCATTCCATTTTACTTGAGTTGTTATTGTTGTTGTTGTTGCTGTTGTTATTGTTTCGTTCTCTAACAGACAAACACTCTGACAGACAACAGAAATAACAACACGGAAAGGAAAACTGTAACAAAATGGTAGAAGCAAAATAACAATAAAAAAGGTATGCAAGTATGAGTTTAAGTATGTGAATAGAAACTAGAGCAACAACAATTTGCATTAGGCAAAAAGACCAGCAACTGCAACAACAAGAAAGAAGGATATTTATAAAAAAGAATAGAAGAAAAAATAAACGTGTATATTCTGAGAGCACCTTTAAGAATAACTCAACCACCGCACTGCAGTCAGGAAAAGAAAAAAAGGAAAAAATTAGCTAAAAAACTTTTTAGACTGACAAAACGGCAGTCACTCAAAATCAAGATGATGAAACTTTTTAACTTATTCCACAAATTTTCACATGTTTAAACGTTTTGAATATTTAAAAGATATTTATTTTCTTTGCTTAAGTTTCAATGTGTATTCGATTGGGCTAATGAAAAGTTTAATTTTCATTTTAATTGAAAAAAAATTTATATATAAAAAAACGAAGCGAAATAATAATTTCCTGTTAAGGAAATTAAAAAATGCTTCAAATAGTGGGAGTACAAAAGTGTTTCCTTTATCAAATCAATAAGATTTAAAAGAAGAACAACCTTTGTCTGTGATTTTTGCCGAAGAATTCTAAATCGCTAGAGACTACGTTACCCATAGTGCGGTTACGAAAGGATGCTGCAGCGGAAGAATGCATCTCTTGTCCTTTAAATCTAAACAGGAATACATTTTATTGCGTTTGATGTAAAGTGCTACTGAGATACTTTTATTTACAGCCACTGCCTCTTGCACCAAAATAAGGTCAAGTCTATTTCGTTCCAATAGAAATTTTTTAAATTTTTATGTAAAATGTACTCTTTCTTAATAGTATATTTTTAAAATGTATGTCTTCTAAATTTAATTTTTAAAATTGTACTTTTGTAAAAGGTTTTTTTTTTTGGTTGTTATTAAAAACTTTTTAAAACGAGTAGTTTAAAACAGAACTTGTTTGGAAAATATATCGTTTTAGGAAAATAATTTTTAAAAAGGTACTTGTTGGAAAGGTACTTGTTCAAAGGGTAATTGTTAAAAAGTTACTTTTTTAAAAAGCACTTTTTCAAACAAAATTTCTCTTTGAATAAAGTAATTTTAAAAAAAGAGATACATTTTGAAAAGGATACTTTCAGAAAAAGATACTTTCTAAAAAAGGTATTTTAAAACACATACCTTTAAAAAAAAAAGATTTTTTCAAATAAAAAGTTTTCGAAAAAACTATGTTAGTAAAACGTATTCAGTCCAAAAGGTGTGCTATTGAAAGTACAAATATCAAAGGTACTTTTTGAACGATAAATTAAAAAATACTTTTTCAACAAGTATTTTTCAAAATTCAAAGTTCGTTTTTGGACGGTACTATTTTAAAAGGCAAAGGTATTTATTAAATACCCAGTTTCCAGAAAATAAAGTCAACTTGAAGAAAGAAAGAAAATAAACTGTGTATAAAAATTTAGTTTTATAAAATTCTTTAAATTTAACTAATTCTTTTTATAAACTGTGCCTTAAAAATTTGTTTATTAAAAGCGCGTTTGGTTCTTTTAAAAAAGTTATTTCAAAAAAGTACTTATTTCAAAAAAATAAATAAATAAATAAGGTACATTTTAAGGTATTTTTTTAGAAGGTACTTTTCTGAACTGGTAACTTCATAAAAGTTATTTATATAAAAATGTAAATTTCACTGTAAAATGTACTCTTTGTTAACAGTACGTTTTTTAAAATTAAAAAATTATTATCTTTTAATTGATAATAAAAGGAAATATTTTAAAAGTACTTCCATGAGAGGTACTTCTAAAAAGTATTCATTTAGACAAACTAGGCTTACTATTCCTGCAAGGTACTTTTTGAAAGGTACTTTCCTTAAAAGATATAATTTTAAATTTATATTTAAATATATTATTAAAAGCTATTTTGAAAAGTGTTCTTTTTGAAGGGATTTTTAAGGACGATTCTGTTATCAAAAGTTACTTTTCAAAAGGCACAGGTATTTATTAAAGGCCTGAATTATTAAAAATAAAGTAAACTTGAAGAATGCCATTTTCTTAATTTAATTTCATTTTTTTTATAAATTATGCCTTCAATATATATATTTTAAGAGCACGTACTTTTGTCAAAAAAGTACTTTCCAAAAATGTACTTTCACAGGCACATTCTTATATGAATAGGTGATGTATTAGATGCACTTATATAAAAAGTACTTTTTTAAAAACTACTTTTCTAAACTGTTAATATCACAAAAGGTACTTTTATAAATTTGAGGGCAAACGCACGCATACCTAAAAATGTGCAATGAAAGTATATTTTATATTATATATAAAAAGCATTTCTATGAAAGGTACTTCTTAAAAAGTATTTTTTTTAAACAAACTGTAGCTACTATTCCTGCAAGGTACTGTTTGAAAGGTACTTTTCTTAAAACATAAAATTTTTAAAATTTTTCTTAACCATAATAAGTTTTAGTTTGTTTAATAATGTTATCACACTGAAAATGGTTTTAATGTTAAAAACCATAAACGTGTGATTTTGCGTTCACACTGCAGATTTAATAGTATCAGGTTTTAATTAGCAGGTTGTCCACTAAATTTAATGACAATAAATTAAATTTCTTAAAGAAATAGATGCCTTTAATTTTCTTCTTTTCTTCTGTTTTTATAACACTTCATTCACAAACTGTACTGCAGCTGTTCTTGTTAGTAGACAAATATAAGAGATTTTTCAGCGGGTTTTAAGAGTTGGTTTTAACGTTAAAACCAGAATTTATTAGAACCACGTCAGTGTGAAAACATTAAAAGTAAATTTTTGCAAAACTCTCTCTTTCACTCTCCCTCTCTCTGCAAAAATCGTCTCTGAAGTAAAATATTTTTAAAATGTTGAAAAAAATTTTTTTTAAAAGGAACTTTCCTTAATAGGCTTCTGTTTAAGGGGCAGGCAGTTTCACAGCAGCCATTGAAGATGGGATGGTACTGGGGGCCAATTACAGTACTCGAAATCGATCTAAATTCGTATATAAATTGTATTGAAACTTCACGTGAATTTGCCTTAAATTACGTATCAAATAATAGTAAATTTTTTTGAAATAACTCTTAAAATATGTAAATCAAATTAAACTGAAATCATTCTTTAATCGCTACTGGCGAAACTTTTTTGTTTTCGTTTATGGCCGCAACAAAGGAAAAATTCAAGTATTTGCTAAAAAGCCGTTTTGTGTACTCGCCAGTCAAATAACGCATTTGCATGCGATGCGATGTGTTCTGTTAACCACAAATGATTGGCTCTTATTTTGTACCGAAATAAAAAAAGATGGATAATTGAAAAGATTAATTCTTGTGCTGCTGCTGCTACTGTTTTAACAGTCTTCCGAACTGTTCCGATCAGTTTGTTTTTCCTTTGAGCTGAATGGATTTTATTTTTAAATGTTTCACTTAAACCTTTAATTCTTGTTGGAAATTTTCAAATGCAACTTTTTTGATTTTTGTCACTGCTTTAATATCTTACATCTGCTCGTTCTTGTTGGATTGGAGTTATTATCGGGCAGGTGGAAAAAACAAAAAGCTTAGGAAGCTTTTCGTCACACGAAAGTTAACAGGAAATATTTATTTAAACAAATTATACTTTTTGTGGCATTTTCATGAAACGAAAATGAAGCATTTATGAACTAACGAAAGTATTTCCATGTAATTTTACTTGTTTTTATTATAAATTCAAACTATATTATAACTGAGCGTAAATACGGAACGGCCTCTTACGATAAAACCCATCCATTTTTGTAGCCATTCCTTTAAAATAAAATAAAGTTTTTGTTGTTGTTAATTTACCGGGTATTATTTTCAAGCACTAGATTTTCATCACGCTTCTTATATTTACCCAGTCTTATCTAAAGCTCATGTAAACGATGCATATTTTTCAACAAAGAAAAAGGCGAAACCAACTGAGGCTGCAAACACTAAGAAAAAAAGTTCTTATTATTAATTCAGGTCAATAGACCACCTGAGATAAAAACCAGTATAAAAAAATCATCATCCTCCCCCTCATGTGGGAATAACACACAGTCAAGCAATTTCATTTATTATTTATTGTGAAATTAAAAGGAAAAATGAGTTCCGTGTGTTACAATTTCTTTGCTTTCCTTTTAAATATTAAAAAAAAAAAAAACAAAAATTTTCCTTGTTTCAGTCATCTTTCAACTGTTGGAATTCACAAGCATAAACGTGAATACAATTGAAGGAGGGAAAAACTTAGAAAAAAAGAAATTAAAATTAATCACATACGAACCTGATAGTGATGCAAATAAATAAAATCCCAAAAAAACTTAATTCGTGTGAAAAACAAACATAATTAAATCGCTCTTCGGAAAAGTGCTATTAATTTAAAACTATTGACAAGATTCATTACGAAAACATTTGGCAACGTTGAGGTTTTACATAAAATTTAATTATTAAAGATCTCGACATTTTATCTGAATTTCTATTACCTAATTTGCTTAACCACCTCTTACGCAATATGTTTGCTAATATAACCAAGAATGTGAAATTCTATGAGGGAAATATACACGCACGACTACTTAAAACTTTTATAGTTTTCACTTGACTCAGGAATTAAAGTGGAATATGTAAAATTCATAAACATCAAAAAGGTCTACCATCTATCTATTCTAACGTGCTTTCATATTTCTAAAAAGGCACGCGCGAAACGAGGATTCGAAGCAAATTAAAGGGGATAAAAATAAAGATAAAAAATAAAAAAAGAAAGAAAGAAAAAAAAAAAAGCTGGAAAGTACATATAAAACAGATTCTCATCGGAGACGTCTTTATGTTTCTCTCTTTGCTTCGTGTTGTTTTTTTTATCTTCTTTATAAAACACTTGAGGGACATTTTTACGCTGAAGTGGAATACTCTGATTTTCGTACAAACCCACAAACTCGAAATATTTTTATACGTAAATGAAAACTCTTTTGTGTGTGAGACTACAGATTTTGTGGCCGGTAACGACATTTTTACAGAGAGCACAGCTGCCAAGATATCTATTTTAAAAGGAACCAAGTAGTTTTCCTTAAAAGGTACTTTTCTAATAAGTACTTTCAAGTAAACTTAAAGAAAGCCTTAAAATAAAATTTGTACAAAAATTTAGTTTTATAAAATTCTTTAAATTTACCTAATTCCTTTTTTTATAAACTGTGGCTTAAAAATTTTACTATAAAAATTTATTAAAATCGCATGTGGCTCTTTTAAGAAAAGCTACTTAAAAAAGTACTTATTTCAAAAAAGTATTTTTTCAAAATGTATTTTCATTGGCACATTCGTATATTAATTAGATGAACTTACATAAGGTACTTTTTTAAAAGGTACTTTTTAAAAGGTAATTTTTTGAACAGGTAACTTCATAAAAGATACTTATATAAAAATGTAAATTTTTGAGTAAAATGTACTCTTTGTTAATAGTATGTTTTTTTAAGTGTATGTCTTCTAAAATAATTTTTTTAACTGATAATAAAAGGTAATATTTTAAAAGTACTTCCATGAAAGGTACTTCTTAAAAAATAGTCATTTAGACAAACTAGAGTACTATTCCTTCATGTTACTTTTTGAGGGGTACTTTCCTTAAAAGTTTTCTTTAAAAGGTAATTTTGTAATAAGTACTTTCTTAAAAGAATTTTTTCAAAAAAGGTTTCCGAAATGATATTTTTGAATAACAACAATTTTGAAGGGATTTGCGAAAATAATATATTTTACAATGAATTTTTTCAAAGAGAAATCTCTCTGAAAAATCATTTTCTTAAAACTATTTTCTAAAAGGAGTCTTTAAAAGATACTTTTTGATACGGTACTTTTTTTTCAAAGATTGTTGTTCTAAAAGATTCATTTCCAAAGGGCTTATTAATAGTACATTTTGAAAAGGTACTATTTTGGAAATGGTACTTTAAAAAGTATTAAAGATTCTTTTTACAAAGTACATACTTCTTAAACAGGTCTTCATTTTTATTTCACGGTATTTTTTAAAAAGGTACTAAAAAGGGCTTTATTTCGGACGATACTTGCTTAACAGGTTCTCTTTTAAAGTGTTCATATTGAAAAGGTTTATACACGTAACTTTTTGTAAGGGTACTATTCTAAAAGTACTACGTTAAGAAGTGTTTTCAAAAGGCGATATTTCAAAATGTACTTTTTGTTAAAAGGTACTTTTTTAAAAGGTGTATATTCAAAAGGTGCATTATCGAATTGGTTTTTAATATGAAAATTTATATGGAAATAGATTTTAAAAAAAGAATAATTTAAAAAGTACTAAAAAATTGTACTTTTTAATACCGATTTTTCTAAAGCTACTTTTTTAAAGGGAATTAAAAGGTTTTTTATATGTACTATTTTAAAAACTGCATTAAAAAATATTTTTAAAATAAAAACCTTTTAAAAATATTTTTTTAAATGTAGTTTTTAAAATAGTACATTTAAAAAAACCTTTTAATTCCTTTTAAAAAAGTAGCTTTAGAAAAAATAGTATTAAAAAAGTACAATTGTTTAGTACTTTTTAAATTATAATTTTTCAAAAAACCCTTTTCCATATTGGGAGGGTTTAAAGCAGGATACACTTCGAAAACGTACATTTTCTTACAAGTCTGTACCTCCGTTAAAAGTACTAATAGGGCACATTTCTTGTAACGTACTTTTTAAAGCGAAGGTACTTTTTGAAAGAAAACTTTTGTAGAGGGCACTTTTCTTAATATATATTGTTAAAAGGTGTTTCCATTGAAAGGTCTCCTCCAAAAGATTTTTTATAAACGTTTCGCTAGAAATTTCTGCAAAAGGCAGTATCCACAGCTGTTTCCACCATCATGTAGGAGAGAACGCAGTACAGCATCCGTCTTTGCCGGTTCGGTAGTAAAAGTTCGTCTTCGATCTCAAGAATGAAATGACTGTCATCTTCCTTCATCTGGCCACTCAACACTATTCTCTCCTTTGCACAGTTCCATCTCTAAGCCTGGCGTGATTAAGGCTAATCTCTTGAGTGCCGGTCATAGTAAATTTTATTTACTTTTTTTTTTTTTTGCTGCATATCATACAATTTTTTCTTGTCAGCAATTTAAATTTTAAATGCTCCAAAAAAAAGGGCGAAGGATTAATTTAATTCCATTTAAATAATTCCATTTTGCAGCAGCTTTTGACACGTTCCTTCATTTAAAAATAGTAAACTTTTCACAAAAAATTTTTTTTAAAAGTGTGCATCAATTTGTTTGGCCAAACTTAACAGTGTTAATGAACTGTATTTTTTACTTACGTTTCAATTAAACAATTTGTTTGGATTAAATTGGATTCTAAAACTGAAACAAAAAAAATTATTTCAGTTTATCTCTAACCAAAAATTTATTAAATACATATATAGCCTTTGTTTCCAGAGAGTGATAACTACAAAATCTGATTTCGTTATTAATAATATGAAACTAATCGCCAAGTTGTGTTATATAATGAAAATATTTTATTTACTCCTCTCTTGCGAAGCCCACTACGGCTTTATTTAGGCATTATTTAGGAAAGCAAAATATATAAGATTTTGTTTATTTTATATATTATTGTATCTGATTTTTTAACCTTTTTTCGTTTATTAATCAATAGATTTGTTTAAGTTTTTAGGTTATTCAATATTAATATATATTTATTTCGATATTTCGCTAGCCTTCGGTTAGCTTCTTCACGAAATTATTTTATATATAATAATTTCCTGAAGAAGCTAACCGAAGGCTAGCGAAATATCGAAATAAATATATATATTAGTATTGAATAACCTAAAAACTTAAACAAATCTATTGATTAATATTTTATATATTAAGATAATGAATTCAAATTAAGGCTTTTTATATTCATCTTTGAGTTATTAATCTCTTGCAGCAAACGCTTGAATATCAACACATAAACAAAATATGCAACAGTTGCATTAATAAACGAGGGTTCTTTTGAATTATTGCAGAAATTATGTTTGAAAAAGGTCCGAAATTTTTGCAATGAAAACTCAAAAATTCACTTGAAATTCTTAACACGTTATTCACAAAAAATATTTCATACTTATAAACAGCTTATAAGACGAATTTCGTATAGAACATTTTCCTTATAAACAGCTTATAAGCCTAAAGTATTTTTTTTTTTAATAAGACCTTGAGTTTCTACGTCTTTAATTCGCTTCCGAAACACAGAAAAGTGGCACGGGGCCAACTCTGGTAAGACAAGATTAAGTTTTTGGATTTGTAACGAACTTGTCATCTTCAATAGCGATTCTCTTTAACAAATTTTTTTTGTACCATTTGAAAACATTTTTCAGACACACTGTCAATATTTCAACACCTAATTAAATTTGTCACTTGACATTATATAGAAATTCTTTGGTCCATTTCGACCAACACGCAAATCATTTTGAACTTTAAATATGAATTTTTATCGATGTCCACTGCCGTAACTTGCCTCCAGGATTTAGGAACGAAATAGTTTAAATCGACATAAATAGTTCATAATATTCTAAGCATTAAACACAATAACGACAGCAGGCTACAGACTACAACTTGTCAAAAATAGAATACATGTGCGTATATACGAATGATTACTTTTACTACTACCGGCAACACGGCTACAGGTTGTTGTCCATGCTGTTTTTGTGGTTGTAGTCAAATTGAAATAATTTCTATTTTGGTGAGCGACAATGAGTACATGCAGTGTTGCCAGTTTAATATAAATAAATTCAATTATTGTAAAGTTGAAAATTTGTTGTTTTATTATACAAAAAGGAACAACAAACTATATTTTCAAGGTAATGAATTGATTCCTTGTTATATATTGTTGACTTTAAGTAAATTTTATGGCAATAACACTATTTAAGAACACTATTTAACACACATGAAAGTGGCTTCACTGGCGTTTTAAGAGAATTCTGCTACAAACAACAACACATGGTTATTGATTTGGTAGTATCGTTTTAAAAATAATTAAGTAGCTGCCTACAAAGCGGCGATTGTAGCCAACGTCTTTTGTAGTCGGTGTTCGTGTAGCCTGCTGTCGTTATTGTGTTTATTGCTTTAGTCATGTCCTTCCACACAGAATGTTAAAACCTGGCTTTAGAACATTAAAGCCATAAACATAAGATTTCGCGTTCACACGGAAGTTTTTATTTACAAATGAATTTTTTAGCAAACAGTTTGTCCATCAAACTTAATCATAATAAATTGAAACTCTCATAGAAATTGATCTATTTGTTATTGTATTCTCCTCTACATTTTACAACACTTCGTGCACAAACTGTACTGCAGCTGTTTTTTTTTTGTTTATATAAAAATGCAGTTTAAAATAGGAATTTTGCAAATTGTTATATTAAAATTATGGAACGAATAAATGCCCCAAAAACACATAATTTCATATGAAGTCATGTAAACTCTAAAAGAAAATATCCACGTGGATGGTTCACACATTATACTGTGTTCAGACATGCATTTTTAATTGAGTCAATTTAATTTTAATTGAGTCAATTTAATTTTAATTGAGCCATTAAATCTTGTGTTCACACATACTCAATTTAGCTGACTCAATTATCATTTGACAGCTGATAAAACATTATTTTAATTTGTTTCGCGAATATTCGTGTTTGTAAATTTTAAAAATGGATGCATATTTTGGTTTAAAAGAAATATAGAGCTCTTGGAGTCATTGCGATCGATTTTTGATTCAAAAATATCTTGAAAATTTTACAAAGTTTCAGAAAGCAGCAGCTATTTCATTATTCCAGCAAAATGCAACTGAATGGTCACCTTTTGCCATTCGTTTTTGTTTATTTATTTATTTATTCAGTCTGTTTGAAAATTCAGTTTGTTTTGTTTATGTGTATGTACATTTTTTGACATTTGGCTCGCCATTATAGGAAATTTTTTTGCTCACTGAACACAGTTTTTAATAAACATACCTCTGACCAGGGTTAAAATTCGAGTTTTGCGCAATTAGTAGAGCAATTAACTACTAATTGCTCAATTTATTAGTTATTAATTGCGAAAAATGCCCTAATTGCGCAATTAAGTGGTATTATCAGATGTTTCCAATAGTTAACTTGGCAGCACTCAACTTAGCGTAAGCAAAAAGAAAGCTGTATTTCATAAAATCCACTTAAATCCAATTCAAAAGTCGTTTTTTGTATGATTAAAACCAGCTTTCAACAGTTTGTTTTAAAGCTAAAACCAGAATTTATTGAAAGCATGTCAGCGCGAAAACACTATTTATTACCCTCGTTTTTCTATTTATTTTGTAATATTTTTTATTAATAACAATTTGGCTTTTGTGCACGTTTTTATTTGTGTTAATTGACAGCAGCAGAAGTTTATAAATTGAATAGATTAAATATAAAATTTAATTTATAATAATTTTTTATGCTTGTTGTTGTTATACTGCATATAAACGTCTATACAAATATTTGCCTTGACGTTTTTTCTTTTTGGCAACTATTGTTTTTTGTGTTTTAGTTTTCACAAAAAAAAAAAAAAAAAAAAAAAAAAAACTCAAAATTTATGAACAAAAATATTATTGTTTTGCTCTCGGGCCAAATTATAAATTATCTCCGAATGATCTGTAAATTATGTATGAATAAATGAAGTAGAATAAATATTGTGACTGCAGGTAAATGGCACTCGTAATTAAGTACGAGTGTTGGAAATATGTTTCATACTAAGAAGGAGTTTATTCGTGGCTACACGATTTTTCAATTGAAGCTGCCATGAGGATGAAATTGGCTTCGTTCAAAGATGGAGGTGGAAATAATTGCTAATTCACATATTTTTGACATGCCACTGATATTCCATTTAATTCTTTTGTTTGGCATTTTCGTCTTGAAATCGCAGTCTTTTTTTTCTTAATTGAAATGCAAAATGTCGGTTTTGAATAAGAAAATGCATGAGGACTAGCATCGAAAGTTAGCGGACCACTTTCATTTGATTACAAAAGGCGTCTTTTGGCCTTTGTATTTACCAAATTTCAAAGTGGCGAAAAATTTCAAAAGTATTTAGACACTGAGGATTTGAATTCAATAAAATAAATTTTTTTTCCGGATTTTAGCAGATTCTTCGCAATTTCCTCAAAACTATTGCAAAAAAATGGGAATCAGATTGCCAAATTTAAAGAAATATTGTTCACTCTTCTCGGGAGCTACCCTTAAATATAGCTCCAATTTTTTTTTACTACCAGTTACTTAATTTTCTTCACAGTTCATCTGAAGTTTGGCAGCAGCCATTAAAAACACCTGCTGTTTCACAGTGTTGCATTTTTTGTTGTTCTAATGATGCCACCTTGTAAATTAAATATGTGGGAGTAGTTTCCCGCCTCATACAAATTGCAACGAGTTAAAAATTAAAATTTATTTCACATGGAACTCGGAATTTCAAAATTATAAAATTGTATCGTATGAAGAGAAAACCCGGGAAAATTATTTCAGCATTTTCAGTTGTTTTCCATAAAAAAATTATTGGTTTTTACTAAAATGTAAAATTGCCAATTCGAAAACGCATCTTTTGAATAAATACCTTTTAACAAAGTACCTTTTAACAAAGTACCTTTTAAAAAGGGGACATTTTGAAAAATCGCCTTTTGAAAACACTCCTCAAAGTAGTACTTTTAGAATAGTACCCTTACAAAAAGTTACCTTTATAAACCCTTTCAGTATGAACACTTTAAAAGAGAACCTTTTAAGCAAGTTTCGTCTGAAAGAGTGCACTTTTTAGTACTTCTTTAAAAGTTCCTTTAAATAAAAATGAAGTTTTGCAAATAAGAACCTTTTTAAGAAGTATCTTGTAAAAAAGAATCTTTAATACTTTTTAAAGTACCATTTTCAAAATAGTACTTTTTTAAAATGCACTATTTATAAGCCCTTTGAAAATTAACCCTTTGAAAAAAAAGTACCGTTATGACACGTATCTTTTAATTTGATTTACTTTTAAAAAGAATAGTACCCTTTATAACGACTCCTTCTAGATAATAGTTGGCACCTTTTAAGAAAATTATTTTTCAAAGAGATTTTTTTTAAAGTTAATTGTAAAATATATTATTTGCGAAAGTAAAAAAAATCTCTTCAAAATAGTTGTTTTTCAAAAAGATCCTTTTGAAAGTGTTTTAAAAAAATATGTTTTAAGAAAGTACTTATTACAAAAGTACTTTTTAAAACAGTTACCTTTTTAATTAAATATGTAGGAGTAGTTTCTCGCCTCATACAAATTCCAATTAAACTTTGTTTTGTATGGAACTCGGAGAATTTAAATTATAAAATTATATCGCTTAGAGAAAATTCCATAACAAATTACTTCAGCATTTTCAGTTTTTTTTAATAAAAAAATGAATGTTTTTTATTAAAATATATTCTATATATTGTTGTAATATTTTGGCCTTTCTTTTTCATTTCAGTAATATTTAGCTTCAGGCTTTTTTAATAAAATAATAACTTTAAAAACGTTTATATATTTAAATTTCAATATATTTATGTATTTATATTTTCGGCATAACAATTAATAATAATATGTTAACAATAACAACATATTTAAGGTTATTAAATAAATATTTTATATAAAATTAAAATAATTGAACATTTTTTCTAGCATATTAAAAAATATTTCAAAATTTAAAATCATTTTCTTTCCTGTCTTCTTTTGGGATTAAATCTTTTAATAAATATCTTAATATTTAATAGACAACTTAATATTGTAATTTAAAAAACGCTATTTAGTTTACAGAGTAGCTGAACAGCATCATCAGTAGACAGTTACAAACTCAAACCCCTTCGTTAAATTTAGGGAGAAAAATAACTCGTTAAACTGTTTGTGTGCGGGAGTATATCTTAAATAGTTTATTATTCTATTTTTTTTTCTTCTACTTAATTGTAATCGTGTCACTGATTGTTTTCAACAAATTAAATTAAATAGTCATGAACACATTCAATTTAATGCATTTTGCAAATGTATTGCATTTGTTTAACACAAGCAGAGTACATGAAGAGACACGCAAACAAACACAACAGTAATACTACCAACGCCTAAATGCCTGCTACAAAAAAAAACACTGTACTCATCGTTTAGTATTAAAAATAGTTTCTCACTCTCCCATTTATTGCAGTGAATGATTGCGAGAAATTCTCACTACTACAACAAACGAAGACATTTGATTTATATTTAATCCTTTTCAAAAAAATGTTGTTTAATTTATATTCTTGCATGTGAATAGAAGTGAATTGAATACAAAAAGAGAACACACGCTCACACTTCGAAACTGCCTTAAACTAAAAGAAATAATACATTCAAGACATCAAAAGCAGGTATAATTTATTTAAACAGTGGGTACGATATAGAATGACTTCTGGGACTTGATTTTATTGTTTTATTTTCCTCCTCTTTTACTTCTCTTCCCTGCTGCCATTTCAGATAGTTTTTTATTCGCTGAAGTTTGTATTTTTATTGCTAATTTCATCCGACTGTACAACAATTCCTTATGACTGTTTTCCTATTGTTGTGCGCTCATCATTTTCCATTGCCTTAAGCTTCTTAATAACAAGGCCGTTTTGTCAGTATTATTTCAATTTATAACCGGCTGCAGGTTGAATAGTTTGTGTAAAGGAAAAGTACTTTTGAAAACTTTAGATTTTTGTTTTGTTTTATCTTTTGAACTGTTTTTTCTATTACGAAGCAAATTGTTGTTTATTTTTATAAAATACAAGAGTGCACAAATTTTTATATGGGGATTTTTATAAAATTCACAAAGATTCCTTAAAAATAATAATAATAAAAATTTATAAACAATTTTGATACGATTTTCTTGCTTTTAAAGACAAATAATTTTTATCTTCACTATTAATGATATTCCTGTGCACCAGGGCTGCAAAATGAGACTATCAAAATTGTATCAACATAATTGTACCTTTTTAAAACCAATTTCTCAAAAGAAGAAATGTTTATTTTAATGTATATATTAAAACAATTGTTAGTTGTTGTTGTTGTTTTTTTTCCCTTATTTCTCTTACAACTACAATTTGAGTCGGAAAAAAGCCAACCAGTTGTAGAATAAAAACGTTAGAAAATAAAAAAGGAAAAGTGATCAGTGAGTTCTTGTTATGACTTTGATATTTATTTTAGGCTTCTCATTTATTTAAGTGGAAGTTTGAAATAAATATCTTTAGTTATTCTAAGAAACGTAGGGTAAAGGTTCCCTGATGATCTGCATTAGTCGCAGTGAAATGTGTATAAGAACTAGTTAAAACCCCTCAATTGATCACTTTGAATTTTTTTTTTTTTTTTAGTAAGATTGTGGGAAAAAAGAATCAGCACAAAATTAAAATTAAAAAAAATGTAATTTCTTTTTTGTAAAATTGTTGGTTTTATCTGCTCACTTGAGCTACAATTTCGAGCTGTTCAAAATTTTGAGGGTTGGAGCATGAGACCATCAAAATTTTTTACTTGAGCTAAAATATATACGAAATTTTGTTGATTCGCAAGATTCCATATTTTAAATTATAGATGCCTAATTTATAAATCTTTTTCTCACTTATAACAGATTAATAAAAAAAAAAAAAAATTAATAAACAATTATTTTACGAATCTCTATAAATATTTTTTTTTTAAATTAAACGCCAAAAACTTAAATTCAGATTTTTTAATTTATCATACAATAAAAGTTTGATTAGTTTTTAATGAAATCATGATAAATTTATTTTTTCCAATTATTAAATTATTAAAGCATTAAACACAATAACGACAGCAGCCTACACGAACACCGTCTACAAAAGTCGTTGACTACAATCGTCGCCTTGAAGTCAGCTACTTAATATTTTTAGAACAACACCACCAAATCAATAACCATGTGTTGTTGTTTGTAGCAGAATTCTGTTCATACGCCAGTGTAGCCGCTTTCATGTATTTAATACTCGTGAATAGTGTTATTCCAATAAAATATATTTAAAGCCCACAGTGTATGACCAGAAATCATTTCATTAGCTTGGAAATATAGTTTGTTGTTTCTTTTTGTATAATAAAACAATATATTTTCAACTCTAGATTAATTGAATTTATTTATATTAAACTGGCAACACTGCATCTACTCATTGTCGCTCACCAAAATAGAAATTATTTCAATTTGGCTACAACCACAGAAACAGCATGGACAACAACCCGTAGTCGTGTTGTCTGTAGTAGTAAAAGTAATCATTCGCATATACGCACATGTATTCTATTTTTGACAGGTTGTAGCCTGCAGCATGATGTCGTTATTGTGTTAATGCCTTAAAAGAAAACTAAAAAAAAAACAAAGTGAAGTTGTTTGCAGTTGTTTGGATATAAACAGGTGTACACATAAAAACTAAATCACACGGAAATGACAGCAAAGATGTGTTGCCACCCTAAGTAAATTAAAACGGTACACTGCGGGAATTACATAGAAAAAACATCAGATGAGAAAACTCGCTTACTTGAGTAATTGGTGTACCCCATACTTTTTCGTCTGAAGTTGTACAAAAAAAAAAAAAAAAAAAAAAGTACCAACTTTAGCAACCCTGCTGTGCATTCATGTTAAGAAATAAATGTTTTATTTTAAATCCCTCTTTTTATTTTAAATCTTTTAAATATAAGAAAAGTGCACATGTCAGAACTTTATTTTTTATGATTTTCTGAGAATGTTTCCCTCCTTGTCTGAAAGGACGATAAGGAAAAATGAAATGTTCAACTTAAACTTCATTGAAACATTTTCTAAAGTTGAGATAAATTGTTGATGTATTGTTGCGTGTGTTTCTTCAATGTTCAATGAACTGTAAATATATTTTATTTTATTCAATGTTTTTTTTTAATATGTTTTTTTACTCTAGGACCCTAATTTTGTAAATCACTTTGTGTTGGTGAAATATATATGTACACAAAAACTCTTTTTTAATCTCTTTGATATTATGTTTTATACAAATTTTCAATGTGATGAAAGGCAAAGCAGCACATGAATTTTTGTATGTTTATTCGTTGCAAAAATTGTGTGCAGAACAAAAACTAAAATTTTAATTTTTCGAAATTTGTTATTGCTTTGCCATAAATTTTATTAAGTCATAGTTAATTACAGAATTAGGGTCTAAATAATTTTTATTACATTCAAAATATTATAAAGCGTGGAATTTCTTTTATTTACTTCCCGCTTGGATCTTTGGAAATATTGAAAAACCGGGGAATTATTGCTTTCAACCCCCAGCGTGAACCGTTTTCCATACATTTTTTATAGTTTTTGGTAATAATTTTCTTTTCTCAAAATATTCTAAATGTGAAACTCACATCAGAAAACTTTATTGCTATTTTATAAAAAAAAAAAGTTATAATAATAATGAACAGAAAACTTTTTGGTTTGCACTCCCGTGCAGTTTTCATAATATCTTCTCCCCCAAAAATATTTTATTATTGTTCAAAAACTGACTTTCGTTATGATTTAAAGTATTTGCAGTGAGTTGTACGCTTTGGCAAGCGATAGAAATCTAGACGCAGACAGACAGATAGACAGACATCCTGTTAAAAACAGCTGCAACATTCTTATTTTATTTCATATTTTCTACGCTTCATTAACTAGACAAATAATTGATTTTATTTTTAATGTTTTTCTCAATGATTTTTATTTTTATTTTTAACATTCAAAAAGTAGAGAATTTAAAGTGCATAAATTTCGCATATTCATTTTGTTTTGTTTTGCATGAGAATGTTTGTTTAAAATTGGTAATAAATCCAGACACCCAACTTGTGTGCCTTGAAAATAAATTAATAAAATGCTTTGCTCCTTCATTTTGTTTATTCAACGTTGCGTTGTTAATTGTTAAATGTTAAGGGCGTTTAACAGTCAATTTTCGTTTTAAATAAGTTGGTAAAAGAAAAATATTTGCTATAGAATGAATGGTAATACACACAAACACACATACACATACACACACATGTTGTTGTGTTATAATTATAGTTTAAAAATTTTAATTAATTTGTTGCAATTTATTTCCATTTCTCTGTGTTGAAACAAAAATGTTATACAAATTTTATTACGATAATTGTCTCTTCAGCTGCATTGGTTTTCTTAACAAAAGGGAAAACTTCAAGTATCAGACTTCGTAAATATTAAATTACATTAATAATTTCTTTGCTGAGTGTCAGTAGATGTAAAGCAAGAAAAATATCGCTCAACACTATCCAGCCCATAATTGTTTTTTAAAAGGTCATCAAGCTAAAGTGTACCAAAATTGTTGTTATTTTTCTTTAGAAAAAAATTAGTTAACAACGATGTTATTTTTTCCTTTTTGTACGTATTTTAATATTGAAAATTATCCAAATTAATGACCATCTACTCCACCCCAAAGTCATGCGATTTCCTGTTTAACATGGAGGCGTATAATTAATAAAACTAACGAAATCTGTTCAAATATCACTCATACGTTGCGACAATCAAAGAGTTTGCAGTTGAAAATTAATACGCTCTCTGTCTCTCGCATTCCCTTATGAGCCATTAGAGAGTTAACACATGCGTGTGTGTGTGACAAAAAGAATAACAAAAATTAAAAATAACTTGTCAAAATGTATAACAGCTAATTCGAGTAGCAAAAAAAAAGACATGCAGAGAAAAAATTTAATAAATTCACTTGAACAATTTTCACTTGAAAAACATGCACACACACACACACACACATATTTTGTCTATTGCACGCTTATTTTTGAAGTTGTGAAACTGTTTTGTCAATCAGACTAGAAAATGGCAACAACAACGATATCAAAGAAACTTTGCAATAGAAGTGAAAATAAATCAAAGCGAATTACATACATCAGGAATAAGTAAAAAAAATATGGAAAACCTGTTAAGAGCATTCACAAGATTTTTTTATCTCTTCTCGCCTAAAAGACAACAACGACAAAAAGGGAATTCCAGACACGCTACTATATAACAAACACCCAGCAAACATCTGTTGAGGAATTCAGTAAAAAATCTGCACGAATACAGCGAAAATTTTGAGAATATTTCATTGAGAATTTTCGATATACATATATTTATTTATTTATTATTATTATTATTATTATTATTATTATTATTATTATGATTATGATTATGATTATTATTATTATTATTATTATTATTATTATTATTATTATTATTATTTTTTGAAAAGTGTGACATCAATTTTTAAGAAGTTGCTGTGCAAAATTTGTCGTTCAGCTCGTGCGACATTTATATCCCGTGTTCCCAAACACTACGTAAATTAAAAGCAATAGAAAATAAAAAATTTGACCATCCATTTAACAGCTGATAGTTGCTTTTTATTTAGTTTGCATTGACATTTCATTATGAATCGCCGCCAATTCGGCGAATGGGCTGAAGCACAAATTGATATTGATTTTGAATTTCCATTAAAAATTTTATTTTCCGATGAATCCCATTTTTTGGTGGAATGGGTACGTAAATAAACAGAATTGTCGCATTTGGGGTGAGGAGAATCCACAAGCGTTTGTCGAAACATAAATACATCCACAGAAAATTACTGTTTGGTGCGCTTTATGGGCTGGCGGAGTCATTGGCCCACATGTCTTCAAAAACGATGATGGTCAGAATGTTACTGTGAATGGGAAACGGCGTAGGACCATAATTCGACATATTCTCGTACATCAATTACGTGACATTAATCCTGCTGATAAGTAGCACCAACAGGGCGGTGCCACATGCCACATAGCGGTCGCTACAATTTATTTACTCAAGGAAACTTTTGACGAAAAAATAATTTCACGAAATGGCTCAATTAATTGGCCCCCAAGATCGTGTGATTTAACCCCATTGGATTATTTTCTTTGGGGTTGTGTAAAGTCACTTGTGTACGTCGATAGACCACAAACAATTGAACACCTGGAAATCAACATTCGAAGAGTTATCGGCGAGATACGGCCGCAAAGGCTGCGAAAAGTATGTGGAAATTGGTATTTCAGATTGCGCCTTGTACGCGCCAGCCGTGGCAGCCACATGGCCGCAATCATATTTAAACATTAATGTCATAAAATTTTCTATCCAATAAAGGCCGTTTCATTGATATCAAAAATATATTACTTTAATTTATTATGATTTAAACTTGTATCACTCTATAAAAAACACCCGATATCAATTGTATTTGTCATAAAAGGCTTGTTGTTGGAATAACCTCAATAAGTTTTTCCGGTGTATTAGTTGAAAGCATAAAAAAGAATAAATAAATTCGCTCGACATGCGAAATTTTGCTCACAAAATAGGGCGCTTTTTAGAGACATAAAACATTTTTTTATTTCAAATATTGTGAGATGAACAAATTCTGGCTTTATGGGCTCACAAATTTCATGTGGCATTTAATGTTAAGAAAAAATTTGTATCATCTGCAACCGTGTTTTACGCCGATCCAATCATGCAACTATCTTTCGGCAAAACATTGATTTTTTCCAATTTCAATGGAGTGTTAAGAGTCTCATGTGCTCTCATTTACCTATTTCCTGTTCCCTGCAATATTTTGTGGAAAACGTCAACGGTTCTAGTTGTCTCCTATTGAAAAAAATCTATAAAAAATTAAAAAAAAAATATCGGAAAGTCAGTCTTGACCGCACAGCTCAAATGATCGAATCAGGGCTGCTTTTTATGACATGACTCGCAGCGCCATCTGTGAAATATATAAAACTTATCTTTTTCTAAATCTGCAAGTAGCATTTACGAACAATTCGGTCCAATCCTTTGCTAGATTACCGTATTCGATTAAACCATGAACCCTTTTTATATATCACAATACTAAGAAACCCACATAATTGTGGTACATTTTTAAGTACTTTCTCCTGCACCACTAACGGCGCAGCGTATATGGTTTCAAAGGTATTTTGGCGTAGACATGCATAATGTAAATAATTTTTGTATAACGATTATAAAATAGCCGTTTAATTTTTTTTGAAAAACAACAATTTTCCAATGTTTTTTGTTTGGTGCAGATGAATAAGCCTTGAAAAGTTTCGGTATTTAATGCGAATAGCGTTTTATTTGTTTTTCATAAATTTCACAATCTCTTCTATAAATTTAATGATCAAGAGGTCGACCCTAGTATTTATAAAAAAGTTAATGATCTCGATTATTTTATAGTCATCGAAAACTACATCAATCCCGACTAATCGCGTAGAGATCGGTTGATTTGGAAATTGAAAAAATTGTGTTTTAGCTGAAGGAGGCCGGCCAAAAGAATGAAATAGTACAAAAACCAGGTTGCGATAAGTTACAGGCATGATCTTTAGCGTCATCTCTTTGCCATGCATTTTGTTTTAATAATTTGTCAATAGATTGGAATAGAGTTCAATTGATTCTTTCAAATAATGATGTGATTAAGTGGCCAACAGTAATGAATTGAACAAATACTACCAACAAATTACTCTGCCTGTTGCCAAAATGCTTACAGTGTTCAAACGAAAAGTTCCAAATTTTCCAATCAACAAAATACATTCGCTGGGAAGTTAAAAGCCAAAATGAATATTAACTGTGGCCAAAGCAATAAATGAATGGATGAAAGAATGAATGAATGTTATTTTTAGTGCATTTTTTACAAGAGTGTTGTATTGTTGTTGCTCTCTGCGAACATTTTGTCACACATACAGAAAAAAAAATCCCCTGATATTATAAACTGCATGTAGTTGTTGTTGTTGTTGTTACCTTTTACACATAAGAAAATGGCATAAAGTCACGAACATGTATTTTTTTCACTCATACTAAAACAAAAGCTCTCGAATGTTTCTCTTGTTTTTTTTTTGCTTCTATAACGGTGTTACTCCCACTCTTTTATTTCTTAAGTTAACAGTTGCTGTTTTTATTTATAAAAAAAAACACGATGGAATCTCTCTTTGTACGTGAGCAAAACAATACACTCGGTGTGCAGTGAAACCTTTGCCGCGTTGTGAGCAACATAAAATCTTCAACTTGGGAATATTAACCAGCAGGATTATTTCCTTTGGCACCCAATTAAATTGTTTTGAATTTGTTTTTCTCTTTTTTTCTCACATGCCAGAGATTTTTAACTTTTTTTCTCTGCTTTTTTTGTTAAACGTGAAGTTTAATATTAAATTGTATTATTTAATATGCAGATGATTTTTTATATATTTTCTGCTAATACGTGACTTCGGGTGTTTTGTTAATGAAAAGTGTGTATGTGTGCGTGTGGGTATTAGTGGGAATGTATATCAGAGTTGGTTATGCGTTGTTTTTGCTAATTTGAAATATCAATCAAGCAATACCTCCTTAAATATTGTAGGAAATATTAGTGCTTCTACAGAAGCTGTGGAATTAATTAAATTTTTTTAAGTTTAAATCCCGTCGGCATAATATAAATTATTATGAGCAGCCTTTGCCTTTTAATAAGCTGCTGAAAGGTGACTAATTCTTCAGATCGTTTCCTGCCAAAAATTTTTTTTGTTTATCTTTTCAATTGTTTTTCGATCCAGTAACCAGCACTTTAACACTAACATTTTATGAGCAAAAAAGAAAGCAAAAAGAAAAGATTAAATAAAAAAGAGAGAAAAAAGCAAGAAAATACAAAAATAATGAAATTATTAATTATGAGTTCATGCGGCAGCTTTCTGCATTTTGACGCATTTAATTGCAACCTCAGGACTTACGATCGTTCTATTCGAAAGCTTTTTCAAATTAAACGAATTTATAGTTCGTTTTACTGCACAACTTTCCCTTTTCAATTTATTTGCCTACTTTGGGGCTGGTAAATAAAAATTAAAACTAAGAAGAACAAAAAGGCAACTGTTAAACAAAATTCATTGAACTTAATGGGCATGAAATTTTGCCCTGTTTCTCTGATATGCAACAAAACCATTGAAACAAACTTGCAACAAATTTTCTCCTATACTGTTGACGATGCAGCGTATTTGGTTTTCTGAAATGTTTACAACAGCTGTATAACATAAGCAAAATACATTTACGGGGAAAAAAAAAAATAAATTAAAAAAAAACACGAAACATCAAACTCATGCTTGATGGCGATGATGATGATTGTGATGATTGTGATGATGCTGATGATGCTGATGCTGTTGACGATGACGACAACGTTGTACATGATGATGCTTCTGTTAATACCAATTCGAAATGATATGCTGCATACAACACACAGTTGGGTTTTTATATAGCGAACTGCTTAATAGAGAATATTTAGTAAAAGATTCTATTTGTTAATACATCGGGCGTTTTTTATAGAGTGATACAAGTTTAAATCATAATAAATTATAGTAATATATTTTTGATATCAATGAAGTGGTCATTATTGGATAGAAAATCTTATGACATTAATGTTTAAATATGATTTCGGCCATGTGGCCGCCACGGCTGGCGCGTACAAGGCGCAGTTTGCGACACCAATTTTCACAAACTTTTCGCGGCATTTGCGGCCATATCTCGACGATAACTCTTCGAATGTTGACTTCCAGGTGTTCAATTATTTGTGATTCATCGACGTACACAAGTGACTTTACATAACCCCAAAGAAAACAATCCAATGGGGTTAAATCACACGATCTTGGGGCCAATTAATTGGGCCATTTCGTGAAATTATTTTTTCGTCAAAAGTTTCCTGGAGTAAATCAAATGTAGCGCCCGCTGTGTGGCCTGTAGCTTCGCCCTGTTGGTGCTACTTATCAGCAGGATTAATGCCGCGTAATTGAGGTACGAGAAAATGTCGAAGCATGATCATGCACCGTTTCCCATTGACAGTAACATTCTGACCATCATCGTTTTTGAACTCATATGGGCGAATGACTCCGCCAGCCCATAAAGCGCACCAAACAATAATTTTCTGTGGATGAAATGGTGTTTCGACAAAAGCTTGTGGATCCTTCCCACTCCAAATGCGACAATTCTGGTTATTTACGTACCCATTCAACCAAAAATGGGCTGCATCGGAAAATAAAATTTTGAATGGACGAAGTGCCCGATAAGTTTGACGAACAGAACCATTATTTTAATGAAAAATTTCCACAATTTGCACGGGTTGCTCTGGTGTAAGTCGATCCCTAATGAAATGTCAAAGCCAACTAAACAAAAAGCAACCATCAGCTGTTAAATGGGTGGTCAAATAAAGTAGTGATGCCAACTTAAAGTTGGATCACTATAAAAAACACCCGATATAATTAATTTAATTACGTTTAATTAACTTTTATTTTGCTAGAGCTTTAAATCTTAAATTTTCGAACCCTCTGCGTCTTCCAAAACGAATTGTCGCCTTTAATTGCCATAATTGGATACCTAAACCTGTAAATATTTTACAGTGATGCCATATTACAAAAACTGATTACATAAGACTGCATCAGGACAAGAATTTCGATAAATCGGGAAAATCCTGTACTATTTTTTCAAGAAAACGTTGGTTGAATTCAATTTCCTTTTACGTGTTTTCAATATAATTTAATTATAATTAATTTTCTAAACGTCTAAATATTCGTCTATGTATCTCTGAAAGATTTCAATGTTTTCCTTTTAGAGTCACGTAAATATAGAATTTTTGGCGAACCAAATATACTGGTAATATATTGCATTGAGATGTAGCCATGTTCGTCTGTAGTCTCTTCGCATTAAAGGTGAGGCGTCGTCGTATTAGGCTTGTTGTTGCAATTTGCGGTACATAAGAAAAAAAAAAAGACAACAACTCAAAGCCAAGTGATTTATAAGCACAATTATTTTAGCAAAATGAAAAATTAGTAGATGTAAATGGCAGGGAAAAATGCCATATAAAATCAATTTTAATTGTCAGGTGAATGAAAAGAAATGCGAGCTACAGATAGAAGAAAATGGTTCGCCTAATTTTTGTTTTTAGATAGTAAAAGGTTCGTTCGTTGATTAGAGAGAAAAAAAGATATACATATAAGCAATATATCGAGCCATAACCGCCAAAAAAGCTTAAATGACAAAAGATTATTTTTTTATATTATATATATTTTTTTATATATTTATTTAATTATATTTATATGTTTAATAAATGTTATATAATTGTTTCATATTTTAAAATGTTTGCTTAGAAACTTGTTTTTCGCCAAAATTTTACAAATTCGTTATAAGCGGTCAAATTTTCTTTAGATTAATAAAATTTTTTGACAGTCCGCCCCAAAAATTCGAAGTGCACTTAACCATCTGTTGCTCTAACAATTATACATTTTCGATCGTGTGAAGATCTTCTGATCGATTACTATGTTCCGAAAAATGTGGTTTAAAAAAATATGAATTTCAAAATAAATTTTAAATAAAATTCCGGATTAATTGTAAAAGAAAATTAACAATTTTATGCTACAAACTCCTCTTGTCTTGAAGTTAATTCTGTAAAAAGAAGGTGCAAAATATTTATTTTATATTCATTAAAGAAAAGTAAAAAATCTTTAAAAAGAATTATATTTGCATGCCTGCTTCGCTGTGTGTTATTGAGCGGCATGTATTTAAAAAAATTTTGCATGCTGGCGTTTTTTCTTTTTATTTTTTTTTTCAAGTATTTCGCTTTCTGGTGTATCCCTTCATCAGCAGCCGTGTTAAAAATTATAATTTGAGCAGTTTGTTTTGCTAATTAATTTGCAAATTTGTTTATTTTTGTATTTATGCTTTTACATCTTATTTTATATTATAATTGAGAAATTAAATGGAAAACCAAAAATCATTTCTTCTCTTGGCTGCCGTTGGCGATCTTGCGGAATTATTAGTGATGCTGGTGATTTATTTGCAAAATAATGCAAAACGAAGTATTTCCTTCTACGAGATTTCTTTTCTTTTCACATTTCAATTGAGTTGGGGCATATATTTTTGCCTTCAGCATGACATTTTAATAGTACAAAATTTGCTGTTTCTTCGTTGCATTTTTATATCTGTTTTAGGGTTTATTTTTGTAAAAAAAAAATAAAATAAAATGAAAATAACAAAATTAATAAATAAAGATCAGCTGCTGCAGTTTGTTGCATTCATATTTTAGACACACGCAATATTTCGTTGCTGTCTGAATATATTAATTTTATGATCAGTTTGATTTTAAGTGCCGTTGGTAATTGTTGTCGGTCGTTAAAGTTGTTACGGAAAAGTTCAGCCAAAAAAATTAATTTTTACTTCAATTAATTGTTCTACTACAAAGTTGCAAGTTTGAAATATATTTCGCGAAAATGTTTCCCGATTTTTATGTGCACAAAGATTTTTTCATGGAGCACTGGTTTGGCCGTACAAACCACAAACATCATTATCATCGTTCCATGTTCTCCTCACGCATCAGAGTGAGTTGCCTGGCCCCCCTCTGTCTTTTATTAAAATCTCTATACAATGAGTTGCAAAACAAAAATTCCCCAAAATTTTGCTTAACAGTCTGGTGATTTTTGGGCTACAATTTTGAAAAAAACAAGAAAAAAAATAAAAGTAAAATTAAAAAATCGAGATGAATAGATTGCAAAATTTCAAAATTTAAAAAATTACAGCCTAAAGATTTCTTATAAACGAGTTCTTTAGTTTTAAGAAAAATAATATTATATTATTTCCATATATTTTTCTTTAAATAATTAAAAAGACTTACATAATTAAATTTTTGTTCACATAAATTTGAGCTTGAAACTGTTCATTTTTTAAAATGAATTGCAGTTCAATTATGATAATGAAAGTAACTACAAGTTGAACAATCAATTAGTTCGGCGAAGGAAAAAAACCATAATAAAGTCCCATCGTTATTGATGTAAATAAATTGTTAAAGCAATTAAAAATTTAATTGAGTATCTATTATCACACGAAACAAAAACACATATAAACAGACTTGAGAAATTTATTAGAGATCAATTTTCTATATTCAAAGTTAAAAAAAGTTTTTATAAAATTAATTGAACCTTCAATCAGACAGCGATTTATAACACTTGGCAGAAACTAACTTCTATAAAATTTAAAACAATAACCACGACATGTTTCACAGCGAAAACTTGTGGAAAATGTGGAGTCAAATCTAAAAAAACTCAGTTTAATTCAAATCGAAAAAGTGATGTATTGGAAATTTTAAAAAATTATTATTCTTTTTTTGCTACCGACGGCAGAAATTTTCGTTATAGCAAAGTTTTAGAGCCTTAAAGTATGTGTGCTTTCTTACCCCCTATTCCTATAAAATAAAAATAATTTTTGCAAAAAAGAATAGTTTGTATGGCCGGTAGATTTACTTTTGAATACGCTTCATTGTAGCAGAATTACCATCATATTCAAAGAGTACCACCTCTGCAGTTGCGCAGAATATTAAAAAAAAAAAAGTGCATTTAATTCTCGCAGAAATCCACACACAAATTTACAGAGTATCACTTTTATAGTTACAGAGATTTGGAGAGATTAAAATTTACTTACAACGAGGAGTACCCCTTTCCCTCTCTCCAAGACTCTGCCTCTTGAGAAAACTATATACATCACATTGAGAAAACTATGATCTCATAGTTGTGCAGAGATAAAAAAATAATAATTATTATATTTAATTGTGGGCTACCGAACTTGCCTCCTCTCATAACTATATAAAATATAAAATATGTTGGGAAACGCGCTTTATTGTAGTTATAAATCAAGCGACATTCTGTAAGTTTCACTTTTGTATTCGGCAGATATGGAAATCTCATGCAGATACTTCACACATATCTTGTGGTACACTTTGAAATATCTTATCGTCCACCGTTATTAAAGAAAAATCCATCGTTTGAAAGGTATTTGCATGCAGATATGAACAATATAAATTTCAATAATGAAATTATAAAAAAAAAAAATATTTTACAGCTGTTTGAAAAGCATCACAAAAACTTTCCACTTTGATTTTCTTTTGCACTTGCAAGCACATAAATTTTTGGCTTGTGATATGTTGTTGTTGTTGTTGTATAATGAATACTTACAAACATTTATTTTAACTAATATTTATGATTAATCCTCTTGTGTAGAGGGGGTACCCTGCATATTTATATTTTGAACTTCTTTAAACGAAAATAAGGACACCGTAACGAATAAAACCAGTTGTTGTTGTTGTTGTGGCAGGAAATATTTTGCATGAACATAAAGAAAAAGATATTAAAAAATATTTATATATTTACTCAAGAATTATTAAACTGTTACCTTCATATTCGCATTGGCCACGGAACGCGACTAACTGATTTAAATTGTTATTGAAAACGTTCAACCACCAACATGACCCACATTGTGTTTTTCACACTCGCGCATATTTACAATTCTTAAGCAAACACAAATTCATTCATTCTTCTTGATTAACAAAAGACAACTCACCTAGAATTTATGTCACGACGTTTAAAAAAAGAAAAGTAAAAAAAAATACCCCTCCCTCCCTAAAACATGTTCAACAATAATTCCATGTAAATTTCAACTCTTATATATTTTGGTTTTTTTTCCTCTCTTTCAATTGAGTTTTGTAGGATCCTTGATTGTTGTTGCCCTGCCTGTGTGAGCAGGCAGTGTTTGTATGAGTGTTTTGAAAATTTCTAAACACCTACACACCCACACACACATACTCGTTGAATCTATTTCTAATTCAAATATCTTTTAATTCCTTTTGACTTAAAACTAACATAAATAACTAAACTTTTGCTTCGTTTGCTTTCTTTTAATATCTTTTCTACTATCTTTTGCGTTTTTTTTGTTTTTGTTTTTGGTTTTGCTTTATATGCACATAATAGAAAATTGCCATATATCAACATAATCACGCACATAAAAAAGTTCACATGATAAATCTCTGTCGCCCACTGTTTGAGCTTAAAAGCCAAAAAAAAAAAGCATCAACGCTGGTTTGTTGGTGGTGGGTGCTCTTTCGACCACGTTCTCCAGTAAAAGTTTGAATTCTTACACTTGGAAACAAATAGTTTTGAGACTTTATGAAGTTAAAAAAAAAACAAAAATATTCGAGTAAAACTGCATGATGAATTAATTTAAAGGAAGACTTAATTTCAAGTATTTTTCTACCTGTTAAAGCGATACTTAATTTTTATTCGAACAATTCGTCTTTGAATAATTCTTTATTCAATTAATTTTTATTTGAATAATATTTATTCAAACAAATTTTGTTTCAATAATACTTTATTCGACATATTTTTATTCGAATAATATATATTCGAACAATTTGTCTTTGAATAAATCTTTATTCAATTAATTTTTATTCGAATAATATTTAATCAAACAAATTTTGTTTAAATAATTCTTTATTCAATTAATTTTAATTCGAATAATAAATATTCAAGCCAATTTTATTTCAATAATTTTTTATTCGACATATTTTTATTCGAATAATATATATTCGAACAATTTGTCTTTGAATAAATCTTTATTCAATTAATTTTTATTCGAATAATATTTAATCAAACAAATTTTGTTTAAATAATTCTTTATTCAATTAATTTTAATTCGAATAATAAATATTCAAGCCAATTTTATTTCAATAATTTTTTATTCGACATATTTTTATTCGAATAATATATATTCGAACAATTTGTCTTTGAATAAATCTTTATTCAATTAATTTTTATTCGAATAATATTTAATCAAACAAATTTTGTTTAAATAATTCTTTATTCAATTAATTTTAATTCGAATAATAAATATTCAAGCCGGTTATATTTCAATCATTTTTTATTAGACATATTTTTATTCGAATAATATATATTCGAACAATTTGTCTTTGAATAATTCTTTATTCAATTAATTTTTATTCGAATAATAAATATTGAAACCATTTTTATTTCAATAATTCTTTATTCGACATATTTTTATTCGAATAATATATATTCGAACAATTTGTCTTTAAATAATTCTTTATTCAATTAATTTTTATTCGAATAATAAATATTGAAACCATTTTTATTTCAATAATTCTTTATTCGACATATTTTTATTCGAATAATATATACTCGAACAATTTGTCTTTGAATAATTCTTTATTCAATTAATTTTTATTCGAATAATATTTAATCAAACAAATTTTGTTTAAATAATTCTTTATTCGACAAATTTTTATTCGAATAATAAATATTCAAACCATTTTTATTTCAATAATACTTTATTCGACATATTTTTATTCGAATAATATATATTCGAACAATTTGTCTTTGAATAATTCTTTATTAAATTAATTTTTATTCGAATAATATTTATTCAAACAAATTTTGTTCAAATAATTCTTTATTCGACAAATTTTTATTCGAATAATAAATATTCAAACCATTTTTATTTCAATAATAATTTATTCGACATATGTTTATTCGAATAATATATATTCGAACGGTTTGTCCTTGAATAAATCTTTATTCAATTAATTTTTATTCGAATAATATTTATTCAAACAAATTTTGTTTAAATAATTCTTTATTCAATTAATTTTAATTCGAATAATAAATATTCAAGCCAGTTTTATTTCAATATTTTTTTATTTGACAAATTTTTATTCGAATAATATATATTCGAACGATTTGTCTTTGAATAAATCTTTATTCGATACATTTTTATTCGAATTATATATTCGAACAACTTGTCTTTGACTAATTCTTTATTCAATTAATTTTTATTCGAATAATAAATATTGAAACCATTTTTGTTTCAATATTTTCTTATTCGACATATTTTTATTCGAATAATATATATTCGAACAATTTGTCTTTGAATAATTATTTTTTCAATTAACTTTTATTCGAATAATATTTATTCAAACAAATTTTGTTTTAATAATTCTTTATTCGACAAATTTTTATTTGAATAATATATATTCGAATAATTTATATTCAAATAATTTGTCTTTGATTAATTCTTTATTCAATTAATAATATTCCAACCATTTTTTGTTTCAATAAGTCTTTATTCGAATAATTTTTGTTCGAATAATTTTTATTCGTGCAATTACTTTAATAATTTCCTTATGAAAGTTTTAAATAGTTTAAATTCCAAAATTTTTTTTGTTGTTATTGGAAACCTGTTTGCTAAAGTACGCCTTTTATTTTGAATTGTTGTTTTCTGATAAAAATAAAATATAAAATAATAATAATCAGGGACTGACACTTTTTTTTCAAATTGTTTCAATACCTTTAAATAGCTGCTCGCTGTTTGTTTATGAAAATTATGTTTGTACATATTTTCATAATAACTTCTACTGCTGCAACATTTGCACACGCCACAACTGCTGAACTATTTTAGTGCTCTTCTTCTACTCTTCCTTTTGTGAACCGAACAATTTTATGTTGTTTGCGCTACATTCTTAAGTTTCTTTCGCTGCATATTTCGTCTAAATATGCACACACACTTAAATATTTTTTACAGTCTTTACAGTTATTTTGTTACGAACTGCTTGCCGAATGCTGTGTGTGTGTGAGTGTCCCTAGTTTGTCGTGCTTACAAAATGTATGAGTGTATGCATGTTATCATTAAAGAAAATTTGAATACATTTTTATGTAAATTACGTGCATTCACTTGTAAGAGTTCGAAAGCTCTCTCATGTCACCCACACTTGTGACAAAATTAAAAAGAAAAGAAAAAAAAAACTATTTGCAACTGTCAACACAGAAGGGATGATAATTATAGGTTAATTAAAGAAATATGTAGCATACTTTAGGGATGTGAACTGAAAATAAATATGAGAGATGAGAATTTTCTTAATCTCTGTTAATTCAGCGTTGGAAAAGCTGCTATTGATCCCTGGTTACAGCAGCCAAAACTATTGCAAAAGTGACGGAAATTCCTTAAACTTTCGCTTAGTTTTGGGCAAATATTCTCTGCTGTTTCTAGAATTATTTCAAACAGTTTAAACTTCGACATCTGGCCATGAGTGCATATAAATAATATTAAATGTGCTTGGGTAAAGAGGTTTTTATACTGAAAAGAAAATGTAGTTTTTCTTTTTGTCACTCAACCTTAAGGTCGCGTTAAGTTCTCCTTTTTCTTGCGATTCATATTGTAAACGAATTTTTGTTTTCTTTAAATATTTAAAATATTTCTCTTATTTTGTTTTTGTTTTCCGCACGAAATGCAACAGTAACGTTGTATTCTTTGCACATGTTTATTGTTGCCCTAAAAGTTGTAAAAAGTATTTCAAATAAGTTTTTAATATTCCCAAATGAGGTGTTATTGTTATGGCACACTTTTGGTTGCATATTTTGTTCTGTTTAATTTCTTGCATGTTTTTGAAAACAAACGTTTTGTATATTTTGTAATAGAAGGGAATTTAAAACGAAATACAATTTAAATGCCACATACTGGGGTACTCTTTAAGGCCAGGTAATGTTGTCATCTGATATTCTACAAAAAAAAAAAAAAATATTTATATAGGCTAATTGTTCTAACTTTGCTAAAATCTCAGAAAGTCTGTTATCACATTCAACTGAGCCACCTAAAAAGTAGTGACAAACACAATACACATGAGCACTGATGATGAAAGAGTTGCGACTTTCGAAAACAGCTGTTCTGCTCTGCTGTGTAAGTCGAATAAAATTGATGTTGACTTTCCTGTGTGCCTAGGAATATTTATCATCATGTCTTTCTGAGATTTTAACATAGTTAGAACAATTAGCCTATATAAATATTAATATAGCAAAAATAAAATGTTCATTAAAATAAAAAAATCACACAAAAAAATATTTATTTGAAATAATTTTTAAATGTGTTTCTTCATAAGAAACTGCTGCTATTTTTTTAAAATAAAATTAGTAGTTTAACATCCAGCTTTAAAAGGCATTTTTGAAATAAAGAAGGTACTTTCTTCCTGTCGTAGGAGACTTTTTCCCCTAAGTACCTTTATTAAATATCCCTTTTTAAGACGTAGTATTTTCAATATTTTTTTTAAATTTGTTTGCCTGAAATTATGTTTTCAACGCTACTCATATGGAATAGACTTTTTAAAAGGTTTATCATGAGTTCTTTTTTAAATTTATTTCCAAAGAAGGTACTTTTTTTAAAAGGTGCTGGTTGGAAAAAATGTTTAATAAATGCTACTGTTTAAATGGTACCTGTAGAAAAGTAACTCAATAAAATGCCCTCATGAAAACGTACTCAATTTATTTAAGAATATTCAAACCAAAAAGGAAAAGAGAAAAAAAGTTTACTGAAATTTGAAATATATTCAAAATTTTCTCATTCAAAAGGCATTTGTTTCAAATATATATAAAAGGCAAAAATATATATTTTTGCAAAGTCCACAAAAACATAAAAGAATTTACATAATATTTTGTTTACTTGTGTTTGATATGAGTGTCTTTAGAAACTTTTTGTTTATTTTAAAACCATTTGCTTTACTTGGAACTAAATATTTTAAATTTTATTGAAATAGTTTTCAAATATACCCATATTGTATGCAGGACGCAGTTGTCTGTATTGCTCCACTTGCCCGAAAGTATGCAACATTTTCCTTTTAAATCAATAACTGCAAATCAACTTATGCAAATGAGATTTTCTGTTTGCAAATTTGTATGTAATTTTTCTTATGCAAACGTTTGCCCTCATATTAATATTTTATTGCTTTAAAAAAAAAAAAAAAAAAAAAAACTTTTTGGCTCTTTCAACGCCAAGACTCGTAAAATACATGGCAAGTAAAATCTTGGCATCAGATTTTTAATCTTTTTAATATCTAAAAAATAAAAAGCAAATAAATAACTTAAAAATTTATCAAAATCAATAAAATGCTTTTGCTGGGCGAATAAAGGCAGGTAGATAAAATATAAATGTGTATATTCAGTATAACAAAAGATGTAGTATAATTCTAGGCGAACTAACATAAAAGTAGAATTTGCTCCAAGATAACTAAATAAATAATTATTTGAATTTAAAAACGAAAATAAAATGCCTGTTCTTCCAACACAAACTTGACCACAAGACTTAAATTAAAACCAAGACAATTGTTGGGCAATTAAGTTATAATTGAAATGCAAATCATTATGCAAAAGGAAGCTTTTTTTCTTCTCAATTTTTTGGCTGTACAACAATTTTAATTATCCGAAAGTAAATAATAGTGCCACAATTATTTTAATGGATAAGTCAAGCAACTTGACACACACACACAGCCACAGAGGGGGTGCCCCCAGCAGACTATTACTGACCAGGGCCGCTTCACTCTAGCCATAGAACAAATGCAAGTGTTGCCAGAGTTTCATTAAATGAAAATTACTAAATATTGAAATTTAGTTGTTCTATTACATAGACTGTTTTATAAAGTTAACGAAGTAAATAATAATATTGATTGCAGCTGTAAATATTAAACAGCTGCAGGAATATGGTTGTAATCACATTTAACGGTATTAAGATGTAAACTCAGGTGGGCAGGGCTTCACTATGTAGGACAAAAATAACTGGGCCGTTACGAGGGCTCAAAGTATTCAGGTATGTCTTCAAGTGTTAACGTTTTTGTTTCTTCTTTTTGTTTGTTTTTGTGGTCAAATATTAAGTGTCACCCGAGTCTCCGAAATCAACTCGATCTTTGATTTTGCTGATCAAATTTTCGTCACGCCTGAATCACCTCTTAGTTTTTCATGGGCTCCTTTTCAAATTGAATTCCTTGTAGTTTTGCAAGTTAAATATGAATTGTTTTCACATAATTTTTTGTTTTCGTAGTTGAGTAGCGGAAAGTTTTCTCTCCAAAAAAATATAAGTTTCTGTTTGTTTTGCTTGTTTATTTATTTTAAATCCTTCAAAAGTTATTAGTTATCGAGTGGCCAATAAAATTACGGTAGTAAGTGACTTTGCTTGCGTTTGCCGATATGAAAGTTGCTGTGATCTTTGTCACTATCGTAACTGTGGGCGAAGGGCATGGACCATAGTATACTGCGGTCTTAGACACTAGCAGTTTGTAGTGGGCAACTGCCAAGTTAAGCTCTCAAAAACTGTGAGAAATGCTGAAAAGAAAACAGAGTACATTCTCTGTAAGTGCTCGGCATTAGTGCTCTTGTGTGTAAACACGGCACAAACATATTGTGGTACATTTTTAAGTACATTTTCGTGCTTCCATATTCTTCGAAGTTGTATGATTTGAAAGCTATTTCTGTCGAGATGTGTACAATATAGTTTTTATTTTTTGTTTTTAATCAAAATAATGTTTCTGTTCGTCAAACTTATCGTGCACTTCGTCCATTTTATGGCGTACATAATCGTCCTTCAGAGCTGCTAATTCGAAGAACAAAAAAAAAAGCAGAATTGTTGCATTTGCAGTGAGGAGAATCCACAAGCTTTTGTCGAAACACCATTAGATCCACAGAAAATTACTGTTTGGTGCGCTTTATGGGCTGGCGGAGTCATTGGCCCATATGTCTTCAAGAACGATGATGGTCAGAATGTGAAAATTGGTGTTCCAGTTTGGGTCTTGGCCGAAATCATATATAAATATTAATGTCATAAAATTTTCTATCCAATAAAGGCCGTTTCATTGATATCAAAAATATATTAATATGTTTTATTATGATTTAAACCTGTATCACTCTATAAAAAACACCCTATATAAGTGTTTTTTGATGATAACAATTGTTTACACCACTAATAGGCAGAGGTGTACAATCTAATTTTATTGGAAAATGCTTAACTAAATAAACAATTCGCTGAATTAAAATGTATTCCGTTGGTAAATAGTGATTACGCTTGTTTGCGCAAATAATTGGCCAAATGTGACCGCAGCTCGAAGTAAAATAGAAAAAGTGATCAGATTAAAATAATCAATCCGTAACTTGCGAATTCAATACGGGTTAAGTTCTCTTATACAAATTTGTCATAAAATTTTTATAAATAAAAATTGTTCTTACTGTGAGCTGAACCAGCTAAAAAGTGGTGGCAAACAAGAATACCCCTGAGTACTGATGCTGGAACTGCAGCAGCTTCCGAAAATGGCGTTACTCTGTTCGATAATTATATAGAAGTTAATTTTTCCTTGATCCTTTCGACATTAACATGTCCTTCTGAATTTAAAAGGCTACAAATTAATATATCGAAAATGACTGAATTGGCAACACTGCCTGTGTAAAATGCCAAAACTGCTGGCATGTTGCGAACCAACCGATGTTACATGCACAGATGATCTAAATAAATATTACTTTTTGGCACAGTTTCAACTTGTATTTAGACATTTTATTCCTGTTTTGTATATGATTTTTTTCTTGTAGGCTGCCTTTCATTTTACTTCAACAACAACAATTCGCACTGACTGCAATGCAAACAATCGGACAGATTGTCATGTGAGTGTTATAAAAAAGCAGCAGCCTGCCAGAATATACGAGTCAAAAGACAAATTTATATATAAAAAATTATATAAAAGATACAGGAAAGAAAAAGAAAATCCTTTTTAATTTCCTGTTTTCTTATTTCAAGTCCTTGCAGAGAACGTGCATGGAATTTAATTTGATAAATTGGTTAATAAAAAATATCTTTGTGTGTGAGTGTGCGTGTGTGTATGTTTATTTTTTCCCATAGTTGTTGGTTACTTTGCCCTTTTTGTAGAACAAACACGAAACTTTTATGGGTTAATGTAATTGTGTAACTACTTTTGGCTATGGAAATAGTAAATATGTTACCTGCATGGCATATTAAATTTATTCACTTCAAAATTAATGCTGCAGCCTTTTAGATATGCAATATATATGATTTAAATACAGCATACTTTTGCTTGCAAACATTTTTAAATATTCTTTATTTTTCATTCAATTGTTTGTTAATTGAGAAGCTGGTTAAAATAAACGTGTAGGGATCAAAGTAAAAATATTTTTTATACATAAGAAACTATATATTATATATAGTTTGTTGAGAACCGGAATGCGTTGCACAGTGGGAAGTTTCATTTTCTAGATCAGATGAAAAAAAGTCAATTCTAACGTAATTTCATTAATAATAATAATTAAATACTCATTCAATTGCGAACGCAATTATTTTATTTCAATTTATAAGTTTAAAAAAGGAATTAATTGTTATCACAGTCGCATGTAGTAAATAATTGCAACGAACGGCCGTGCTTTGTTTACACCAACACTATTGTTTTAGTTGAAATATCTGCGGTATTTTTCTTTGTACTACAACCGTGTGTGTTGGCATTCAATGTCACATTTTTATGTAGCACTTTTAAGGTCTGACAGCAACTCAACGTCACCAAAGCTGATTAAGCTGTAGTTGCAAATTAAATTTAGACAGTTTAGGAAAATATTTTAACATTATAAAGAGCTAAGAGTTGACTATTTTTAGCACCTAAATGTAGGCAACATAGGAAATGTGCAAAAAGAAAAAATAAATAATAAAAAATACAGAAACCGTTTGACAATAAAATGGAAATGAGCAGCAATTAAAAAAAATTTAAAGCCCATGATAACATTCAAAAATCTGTTATATATTTTGAAAAATTAAAAAAAGAATTCACGCTATGCTTAGCGCCTAAAGATATACTACAATATTTTTCATTTGCCCAACAAAGTGTTAATTAATACGAGTAAATTTCATTATTTGTTCTATATATTTTTCTATATTCATATTCACATAAAGCTAAAGCACCCTTAAAGTAGACTACAAAATGTTCCAGCATTTTATTTTATTTCTTGTAAAAGGTTGTTGTTTAAGTTGCATTTGTTGTTATTGTAGTTGTTGTTTTGTTTAGGGTTTTGGCTCACAGTTTTGTTGCAAATTTCCTTTCTCTTTATATATATATTTTTTTGTTTGCTTTCGCTGCATATTTTTCTATTTTAATAAAAATTTATGTTGGTCTAAATTAAAAGTTGCTTTATTTACACCACAATTGCATATTTGTGCCGTTTGCATAATTTCTCTCAAGTGTAAAAACGTTTTAAGCTCCATTTCCACAAATACAAACAACAACATGCATTTAAATTTATTTTTTTTAAATATATATTTTTTGTTTGTTAACAAATACAAACATGTTTGCATGGTTACAAACATTCTCTCAGTACGAAGTACAGACTTTGTAATGGCCGGAGAGCAGGCCGGCAGTAGCACTTGTTAGGGCTACATCTAATATGTGCTATAGAAAAAGTGCTGGCGGAAAATATACATTTTTTTTACTTGAAATTTTGCTGTAGAAAACAAAACTATCAGAGTTTGTTTAGTTAGAAACAGCGGCAGCAGCAGTTGCAGCGCCACCCACTAACTGTTTACTAGCAAGACATCATGCTGCACCCCATCAGCATTACCAGGGCAGCCTTTGCCACACGGCTCATACATAATAATGAGTTTTTGTTTCGCTTTGAGTTTTGCTTAACGGCTTGTCGTTGCAATCGACTACCGGTTGGTGCTTCAACGCGAACCCTGGCTGCGCGTAATTTTCTATTCACACTCGCACACTTTGCCCGTTGATTTTTGTTTGTTTCCTGCAAATTAAAAAATTATAAAATAAAACTGTTGGCTCTCCTGCAGTTTGATGGTTTTAAATTGATAGAAATTTTATTATACACAAACGTTGCCATTGTTCCTTCAAATGCAGGAATATTTTGCCTTTCAATTTCTTAAAATTTGTGTCTCTGTATATAAATTTTTTTTAAATATTTTATATATTCGATATACCGCCACGCCTTTGGAAATCTTCTTCAGGAAAATATATTGTTTATATCTTCTTTCATAATAATTATTATTGGTCAGAAATAATTGTTAACAGCTTTTAACTGTTCTGGCATCTGTTATCATCCGATTTTTATATTTTTTTGTCGAAATTATGTTTTACATTCTGAACTTTATTATTATAATTATTATTATGATAATTATTATTACTACGATAATAATTATTATTATGATATTAATTATTATTATGGTAATTATTATTATGATAATTATTATTATGATAATTATTATTATTATGATAATTATTATTATGATAATTATTATTATGATAATTATTATTATGATATTATTATAATTATGATAATTATTATTGTTATATGATAATTATTATTATGATAATTATTATTATTATGATAATTATTATTATGATAATTATTATTGTTATGATAATTATTATCGTTATGATAATAATTATTATGATAATTATCATTATTATGGTAATTATTATTATGATAACTATTATGATAATTATTATTATTATGATATTATTATTATTTTAATTATAATTATTATGATAATTATAATTATTATGATAATTATTATTATGATAATAATTATTATTATGATAATTATTATTATTGTAATAATTATTATTCTTCTTGTCTTATCGTTCGGCTATAGGTCAGGTTTTTTAAAAAAATCAATAAACACTAAATATTTTTTGATTATTTAATCTTTATTTAATGTTATTTTTCCCAATATTTCGAATAGCTTCGCTATTCATCTTCAGGGGAACAATGTAAATTAAAAATTAAATAAAATTATATTGAATTAACATATTTTCAATATGTCGATCGTCTGTAGTCCTTAGCTGCGAAAACTGATTTCGCAGCTAAGGACTACAGACGATCGACATATTGAAAATATGTTAATTCAATATAATTTTATTTAATTTTTAATTTACATTGTTCCCCTGAAGATGAATAGCGAAGCTATTCGAAATATTGGGAAAAATAACATTAAATAAAGATTAAATAATCAAAAAATATTTAGTGTTTATTGATTTTTTTAAAAAACCTGACCTATAGCCGAACGATAAGACAAGAAGATTATTATAATACAACAGGTCAACGATTAAACTAAATATATATACAATAATTATTATTATGATAATTATTATTATGATATTATTATAATTATAATAATTATTATTGTTATGATAATTATTATTATGATAATTATTATTTTGATAATAATAATAAGAATAATAATAATAATTATTGTACTATTATTATAATTATTATTATTACTATAATTATTATTATAATTAAATAAAAAAAAAATCTTATATAAAAACACCTCAAGCTTAAAGTATTTTCGCCCGTATTATGAATGATGACGTCGACGTCACATCATGACGACTGTAAAAAGCGTCACTTTTCCGCTCGTTGTCGCCAAAAATTTACTTTTGGTATCATCACCTTTATTATGAATGACGACGTCGACGTCACATCAACCCGACGGCAAAAAATTGTTGCTTGTCTAGTCTTTGTCGATAGAAACTGATGACTTCTGGTAACATGTTCTATTAATACTACACGCCTTAGAGAATACCAAAAGACTGTTAGTAATAATCAATTATTGTCAACAATTAAACGACAAGTGGCAATTTTTTGCTGTTGTGTCGACGTCGTCATTCATAATATGAGCGATTATTAAAAACTGAATAATGAAATATTGAATTTTAAAAGTGCTGCTAAATAGTGCCATCAATTTATTCAATATTCATAAAAACCTTGTAGCCATAATAAATATTAACTATTTGTTATGCTCCATCCATCTCCTCTCGCCCTTTTTTATTATAAATTTTTTACAATATTTTTAATAACAAACACAATCGACTGCATCCTGAAAGTATGTGAGAAAAACAATTCAGTTATAAATTTGTGTGAGTGTGTGTGTTGTAAATGTTATAAATTTTAATTAGTGTTATTTTAATTCAACTAATAATTAGGAAAATACTAATTGATAAATATATTTAAAAAAGTAACACATGGCAACAAATTAAACTAATGTAACAATTACACAGGCCAACACAGCATTTTGTGCACTTTACATGTGTTAATGAGGATCAATTATTTAGTTTTTCTCTTGATTCTGATACTCGCAAAGAACTATTTTTTAGGGGAAAAGTAAAAGCGGGTGAACGAGGTTTATAACCAGGTCTTGGACGGGTTGTATTGTTTTGTTTAATAAAAATAAAAAAATAAAAAAACATCCCAGTTTTTATGTCACATATGGAAGCTGTAGAAACAAATTTGTTATGCAAAATTTTTAAAAAACTTATCTCTTTTAAAATATAAAAATCTGCTCTGGCAACAATTTTAATCTGACCCAGCACTCGGAATGCTCCGAAGTTCCAAATTAAATAGCCAAACATTTCTGCTAACTGATCAAACACTTTAGTTTTTTTTTCTTAAATTAGCAAATAAGAAATTCTCAGCAACAATTTGGCTGAATTAAAAAATAATAATGATTTATTTTTTAAATCGATCAATGATTTGTTTTAGTGGATCTGCTGATTTATGTCTGTGTAACACAATATGGAATGTTTGTCTCTGTCAATTGTTCTTACTTTAATTAAAATATCATAATAACAATTTAATATAAATCCAGAAAGTAGGACATGAAGCAAATAATCAAACGGCAGCACAGGGATCAACCATCGATATAATTCTCGGATTGTAATTCTTGAAAAAAAAAATGTATAAAAAATTATAAATAAAAATTGTCATCACATTCAACTAGTGCCAAGCAAAAAAACACACGAGTGCCGGCGATGAAAGTGTAGCGGCTTTCGAAAACAGCTGTTCTGCTTCGCTGCTTAAGTTGATTAACTAAATGGATGGTGACTATCCCTTTTGCCTCGGAATATTTGTCATGTCCTTAAATAAATTAAAATGTCATGTCTTTAAATAAATAAATGCTGATATTGAATATTTTTTATTTAAATAAATAGGTTTAACTGCTCTCGTGTGACCTCCCTGATTGATATATCATGAGCCGGTTCAAAAAAGACAGAAAAGTAATTATCATTGAAGTTGTGAAACAAAATAAAATATGTGTTTGGCGGCATGTGTTTTATCTTCTGTCGAAACTTTTTTTCTTCTTTATTTTAATATTTTGTTGTTTATTTCAAGTTGATTTCTTTTCTTTTTTTTTATTAATTATTTATTTAATCGATGTCGTCCATTGCAACATATTTGATGTCTTTTTTGATAATATTTTTTAACAAATTTCTCTTTTTTTAAATCTCTTTATTACACAGAACGTTTTGACTCCATCGGTCGATATGAACGGCTACAGTCGTAAGTCCTCCTCAAAGCGCCGCTATGAAGGTTCCAAGTATTCAGGTGAGTTTAAGAGTAAAACAAAAGCTTCTCTCTTGTCTCTTATTGAGCGTAAACTAACAACTGAATTTAAAAAAAAAAAAAATATTCTGACTTCCGTTTCTAAACATTCTAATCAGACTTCTTTTGCTTTAAATTATTTCAAACGGTTACCGTTTAATTCCAAATTATCACATCTTATACTCATTGTTTCTATTGAATACATAAATTCCAACAACAACAAAAAAAACAAAAAAAGCAAACACCCACAATTCTCTTTTTCTTTCACAAACAGTAAGACATTCATCTGAATCTGAGGAAAAAAGTCCTCAAAATATGAAAATATCTTCATCAGGCGATTCGAATGGTTACAGTCGCAAATCACCCTCAAAGCGTCGTTACGAGGGCTCAAAGTATTCAGGTATGTCTTCAAGTATTAACGTTTTCGTTTCTTCTTTTTGTTTGTTTTTGTGGTCAAATATTAATTGTTACCCGAGTCTCCGAAATCAACTCGATCTTTGATTTTGCTGATAAAATTTTCGTCACGCCTGAATCACCTCTTAGTTTTTCATGGGCTCCTTTTCAAATTGAATTCCTTGTAGTTTTGCAAGTTAAATATGAATTGTTTTCACGTAATTTTTTGTTTTCGTAGTTGAGTAGCGGAAAGTTTTCTCTCCAAAAAAATATAAGTTTCTGTTTGTTTTGCTTGTTTATTTATTTTAAATCCTTGAAAAGTTGTTAGTTATCATGTGGCGAATACGGTAGTAAGTGACTTTGCTTGCGTTTGCCGATATGAAAGTTGCTGTGATCATTGCCACTACCGTAGTATAAGAGATTGTCATACACAATTTGTGACATAGTGACAGATATAGTCATAATGGAATTTGTTTATATAATGGCAGTCATAACATAAGAGAAAACGTTTTCTTAGTCCAGTCGTAACGACAGTCAGTGTCATCATGACAGCCGTTCTCATGATAACAGTCATTGTTTTAATGAACGCCAATATAACGAGAACGGTTCCTGCCGCGATGGCATTCAGTGTCATGATATCAATTAGTGTCATAATGTGAGCCATTTTCACAATGACAATTATTGTCATAATGCCGATAGTTATTGTTATAATTAACGTAATTCTCATAATGACAGTCATTATTGCAAAGACAGTTATAGTCGCAAAATCAGTTATATTCGGTAGCAACGACAGCCATTGTCATCATAACAACTATTGTCATCATGACAACCATTGTCATCATGACAGTCATTGTCTTAATGCATGTCAATATAACATAATGACGATTGCTGTCAGAATGATATTCAATGTCACAATATTAATTAGTGTCATAATGTCAGTCATTTTCACGACGACAATTATTGTCATGATGTCAGTTATTTTCATCAAGACAGTTATTTTATTGTAAATAATTCTCATAGTGACAGTCATTGTCACAACGACGGTCACAGTCGCAATATTTGTCAATGTGTTAATAACATTCATTGTCATGTCAGACCATTTTTATGATGACGGGAATTGCTATAACGGACGCAATCAAAATGTCAGTTATTGTCAAAATGTCAAATTGTTGTCATAATGACTGCCATTCTCACAATGCCAAAAACAGTCTTCTCATTTAAACCGTCGATTTAATTATGCAACACATTGATTATTCTACTGACACGGCTTAACAAATAATTTTTTTTTACGTGAGTCCACGGCTCTACCTCAGTACTAAATTGCAGCAGTTCTCGCATGCGATTTCCTTATAAATAAAACATGTTATCACACTCAACTAAACCACCTTAACAGTGGCAAACAGAAAATAATCTCGAGTAGTGTAGCGGCTTACGAAAATAGCGCTGTTCTACTCTGTTGTGTGATTAGAAAATGAAACTGACATTGACTATTTATCGTGTCTTGCGAACGCTGTTCTTTCAATTATAATTTTATTTGAAAAAGTTTCATATATTTGTTTCGCATCAATTTTATTAATATCATAGATATTTAAGGTTTTTAAGGGAAATTTATCGCATGCGATAAAACTTTTCTATGTATTGAAGCATTTTCACTTGAAATTTGCTGACTGTAATTAAAATTTTCTAATTAAATTAATTAAACCTGGAGGGAAAGGAAGCCAGTGGATGGCTCTAATGAAGTGATGATTATAATTAGTAATTATTAATTGATGATTATAATTACTAATTAGTAATTCCGGGCTGAGCTGTGGAATGAAAGGGCTAGTGTTTAGTGGACATTTTCAATTGAATTTTTATTATCTGTTTAATTGTTGGTGCACTGGACACTTATTTAGACAGACCCCCAACAATTGCCAAAAGTACACAATAACACAGATTTTTAAGTAGGAGATCTTTGAACACATAAATAATTAAGAGCGTTAATGTCGCTCTAAATATTGTGTTAATTTAATTACAAAACTTATTATAATATAATTGAGTCGCTGTGAAAGTACGGATTGGATATAGTGGCTACATTTGATTCGCTGAAGAAGACTGTTTTGGCTGCAGTCCGTGTATTTGTAGAGAAAGTCTGGATGCTTGCAAAACGTATAGAAAAAGTTCTCGCATGCGATATATTTTAAAAGTAACTGACATTCCCACGCATGCCCTACAATTGATTAACAAAGACTACAACAAAATAAATGACTCATGTCGCATTTATTATAAATGAAAATTTAAAAATTAAAAGCCATTAATTTTAATTAAAACCAAGTCAACACAAATTGCTTATTTTGCATATCGTCGTCCGTCATAAATTGCACTGAATATTCCAAAATCTCCTGAAATTAACATGCCCCAGCAGCTTTAACTTCTCTTTCATCTGTCTGTCTCTCCCTCTCCCTCTCTCTCTCTCTCTCTCTCTGCTTGTTACTTCTTTTACTTTCTTTCTCGCTTACAAACAACATTAACATTTTCAACTTCCACTGACCATAAACAATTAATCATAAATATAAATTTAATAATAACATTTTATTTATATATTTTTCATTCTGCTCTTTCCTCGATTTGAAAACAGCTGCCCCTAAAAAGAAATCTCGAACCAGCAAAGAACGTGTACCACAACCAAAAAATACAGTTGCGATGCTAAATGAACTGCGACACGGTCTCATTTATAAGTTGGAATCACAGAATGGCCCAGTGCATGCACCGTTATTTACAATTTCTGTCGAGGTAAGTGTCGTAAAATACTTTTTTATTCCGAGTTACAACATGTATTTTTTACACAATTTTCTTTTAATGTGTGTGTCTTGTTCTTGTTTATGATATTTACAATTTATGCTGCTTCTTGCATTGAAGCACATATTTCGAATTCGTCCGTATGTTGCGTTGCGTTTGCTCGTAAACGTTGCTGATTGTGGTGTAAACTTAAGGGTTTAAGTTGTGTACAGAGATTTTTGTGTTAATGGGGGGGGGGGGGAATTTTATGTGAAAATTGGCTGCATACAGACATTTTAAGACCATTAATCCTTCTTTCTTTTCTTGCGATTTTAATTATTTGATGAATTCACAAAGTTAAATTGATTGATATTTATATCAAATTAAATCGTTCTTAATGTATCAAAAAACTTACAATTGAAAAAAATTTTCTATGTATTGAAGCATTTTCACTTGAAATTTGCTGACTGTAATTAAAAATTTCGAATTAAATTAATTAAACCTGGAGGAAAAGGAAGCCAGTGGATGGTTCTAATGAAGTGATGATTAGTAAATTCAGGCTGAGCTGTGAAATGAAAGGACTAGTGTTTAGTGGACATTTTCAATTGAATTTTTATTATCTGTTTAATTGTTGGTGCACTGGACACTTATTTAGACAGACCCCCCAACAATTGCCAAAAGTACACAATAACACAGATTTTTAGGTAGTAGATCTTTGAACACATAAATAATTAAGAGCGTTAATGTCGCTCTAAATATCGTGTTAATTTAATTACAAGACTTATTATAATAAAACTGATCTATCTACATGCATGAATATGTCTCACACTTTGTGGTACACTTTTAAGTATTTTGTGTTTCAACGACTTTGATGAAACTTATATTATTTGAAAGGTATTGTTGTGGAGATATGCACAATATAAATATTTTTTTCTAAGCTCTTTCAAAAAAAAAGTAGTAAAAACGATTTTGAACAGCAATGAAAAGTATTTCCAGCACACATTCACATAAACTTCGAAATTTCGTTGAATGTTTTTAATTATTTAAATTGTTTTTTTATATGAAAAGGTTTAACTTTGATCGTTAGACGATCTCACTTGTGATACAAAAACATTAAAAAAAATAATTTGCTTAAGATCCTTCGTTTTTTCTAAATTTGTGGGCGAATAAATAACACTACAATTAGCAGTTAATTGTCAGGTAAAAAAAAAATCAATTTATTGTTTGTTGCCCCTAATAAAATTGTATATTAATTAGAATTTAAAAACTACGAAACACTAGCTCATGGTCCCTTATAAATTCAACAAAGTCAAGTTCTGTATTACAAAAATTTTTTTGTAAATACTTTATAGCAAAAATAGTTAAATGATTTGTTACTTTATTAATACCTGCTAACCCTGATTGATCAAAAGATGCAGTGAAACGAAAGTTGCACTTTTTAATGCGCTTGTGGGGTATTTGTTTGAGCAGGTTGTTGTTTAAAACAAAAATAAAAAATTTAATTTATACTTCATTTAAATGTGTGCATTTCAACCGGAATTCGATAATGTGTTTCTTTATTTTTTTTGCTTCTTGTTGCCAACCTTTTTATTGTGTATTCTCGTATAAAACGGCAGGACTCTAAATGGCTTTTGTAAAACTGAAGTCGTTTGTGGAATAAATTGATAATAAAGTAGAACGGAATGGTGGTAACATATTTCATTGTCTCTACTGTGAAAGCGAAAATAGTGTGATCTCAAGTATTTTTGAACACTTTCCATTAAAATTAATCTAGAAATTTAAAAAATTAATTGGTTATTTCTCCCTGGAAATAAGAAAACACTTTCGAGAAAAACTAGTACTGAAACGACTCCCAAGAAAAACCGTATAAGTAATTTAATTTCCTCACTTTCAATATCTATCGAAACGAATAGTGTTTTCACACTGAAACTTTACGTTAGAAAACCACTCCTGATGTCTCCCAAAGTTCAAAATTTATAATCCGTAAATCCAGAAGTAAAACTTAAATTAACTACGACTTGAGTGATCCACACACTTGAGTGATCGGTATTTGATTTCAGAAAATCCGTACTTAATGTACGTACGTTTTATTTTCAGTGTTTCAAAAATGTTTTATTTTCAAAGAAAACCGATCCAACTGCAGTGGCCTAGAATATACATTCAGTTATTACTTGCTCTTTAACACATCTGAAATGGCAGAACATGTTACAACTGCTCCGATCTTATTCCATATGCGCGTTTAAACACACACCACAATGCCCATGAGTATTTATGTAACATTTTAAATTTAAACATCAGTTGTATGTAATTTCTTAGTTGTAAAATCAATACATTTTGGCCAAAAAAAATTACTGCCACTAAGAGAGGAAATAAATGGAAAAGACTTGGAGGTAGTAGACTGTTTTTAGGCCATACCTGCCATTTGTCAAGTTGTTTTTGCAACACATGTTCTATATGAGAATTTTCTGACTCAAAAAAAAAAAAAAAAAAAAAAAAAAAAAACAATTGAAGTTGTATCCTACTAAAAGTTTGCAACACCCGATTTCTTCACCCCATATTAATGTTGATAGATAACAAATATCCCGGGCGATAAAAGAACAACCAATAAAAAAAATTCTAAAAATGGAAATTTGTTTTGGCTGCATTTCACAAAGAACCCAAAAAATAGTGTTGTAACATCAAAATAAAAATAAAAATAATGTTTGTATCCTTAGATACTCGCTTATATCCTGTTGTTCGTGGGTTATGTGCGCCTGGTTTTTTTTTATATCTATTTTGTTTTGCGGTGTTCCTAACCGCAGCAATCTACCGACATGCCTGCCATAAATATATATTATGAATACAAAAGAGTGTGTTTGTGTGCTTCTTTTTTTTTTTTTTTTTTTGGGGTCATGACTTTTGTCGCAAGTCACAAGTTTTTCAAAAACTCGACACATTTTGTTTTACTACAATGGATGGATGGTACGTGTACGGTCGTTGGCAAACAAACAACAATAGCAGCAACATTATGTTTCATATAGAAAGAAATTTGATAACTTTTTGTTTATCATTTCAAATAAAAGTTCATATTCATATTCATATTCGTAACTTCACTACAATAAAGGTGACTTGAATATTTTCCTTGTATCGTTGACAGTTTCATTTATGATTGTTATTCTCTCAGAGATATTGTGCCTTTAATGTCTATACGGAAAGTTGGTCCTTTTGGAAACTTGAAGAAAAAATATTTTACTGGCTCTAGTAAAAAAAAGGTAACAATTGGAATTGCAGATAATCATAAAAAATGGAACGGTCATGACACCTGATAATTGTAATTATTTCTTTGAGATATTTATTTATTTGAGATATTGTCCCACGCAATTTATTCAATATATATCGAGTGTTTTTTTAAAGAGTGGTACAACTCAGTTGGCACCCATTTAACAGCTGATGGTTACTTTTTGTTTAGTTTACTTTGACATTTCATTATGGATCGGCTTACACCAGAGCAACGCGTGAAAATTGTAGAAATTTTTAATCAAAACAATGATTCTGTTCGTCAAACTTATCGTGCACTTCATCCATTCAAAATTGTATTTTCCGATGAAGCCCATTTTTGGTTGAATGGGTACGTAAATAAACAGAATTGTCGCATTTGGAGTGAGGAGAATCCACAAGCTTTTGTCGAAACACAATTTCACATCCACAGAAAACTATTGTTTGGTGCGTTTTATGGGCTGGCGGAGTCATTGGCCCATATGTTTTTAAAAACAATGATGTTCAGAAGTAGCATAAGATAATCACTTAGAAGAAACAGAAATTTGCTTGAATGAAATTTCAGATACTATTTGTACAATTATACCTACAAAATACGCATTGAGGATCTCTATATGTTGCATTTTAACATGTATTTTCCATCTTCTATAAAATTAGCAAAATAGTAAATAGGACGTTTTGCGTTTCAGCTAACGATATAGTGGATTTGTTTTACGATTTGGTTCTTACATCAAATCATCAGTAGTCTTCTACACATTTCAAAAATAACCAAACCTCTAAACTTGTTTAAATATCTCCCCAAACCAATTGAGAATTACAAGGGAATAAGCAAAGATCGAAATTTATAGAAAAATAAAATAAATTCATGTCGCATTCGTTTTATTTATTGTGTTGTCGAAATGTAGCATTCTATTTATTTAATATTATTTTTTTAATATTTGAGGAGACTGATTTTATTTATATTTTATAAAATTACGCATTAAATTGTCGCCGTGCTGCTGAAATATTTTGAAAACAACACCAGCAACATGAAATGGTGACCAGCTCTTTGTAGTAGCCTCATGATAACATAAAACCCCACAATTTTATCTCAAAATAATTGGAACTGTTTGTTCTCTTTCTAATTTTAATTGGTAAATAGGACATTTTGCTTTTCAGCTAACGATATGCTGTTTGTTGTATGCTTGGGTTCTTACATCAAATAATCAGTAGACTTCTACACAATTCCAAAATAACCAAACCTCTACAATTGTTCAAATACCTCCACAAACCAAATGAGAATTACAAGCGAATAAGCAAAGATCGAAATTTATAGGAAAATAAAATAGATTCATGTAGCATAAGTTTCGTCTATTGTGTCATCGAAATATAGCATTCTAATTATTCAATATTATTTTTTTTAATATTTGAGGAGATTGATTTTATTTGTATTTTATAAAATCACGCATTAACACATTCACCACGGCAGCCTGCAATTGTCGCCGTGCTGCTGAAATACTTTGAAAACAACACCAGCTACACAAAATGGTGACCAGCTCTTTGTAGTAGCCTCATGATAACATAAAACTCCACAATTTTTATCTCAAGATAATTGGAACTGTTCTCTTTCTAATTTTAATTGATTTTTATTAGTAAATAGGACATTTTGCTTTTCAGCTAGCGATATGCTGTGTTTGTTGTATGGTTGGGTTCTTATATCAAATAATCAGTAGACTTCCAAAATAAAACCTATACAATTGTTCAAATACCTCCACAAACCAAATGAGAATTACAAGCGAATAAGCAAAGATCGAAATTTATAGGAAAATAAAATAGATTCATGTAGCATAAGTTTCGTCTATTGTGTCATCGAAATTTTATTTATATTTTATAAAATCAATGCATTAACACATTCACCACGGCAGCCTGCAATTGTCGCCGTGTCGCCATGCTGCTGAAATACTTTGAAAACAACACCAGCAACACAAAATGGTGACCAGCTGTTTGTAGTAGTGAAATAGCACAGTGGCCTCTTGATCATATGAAACCTAGACAATTTTTATCTCAACATAATTGGAACTGTTGCTCTTCCTAATTTTAACTGGTTCTCTTTTTAATTTTAAATTATTTAAATTGCATTTTGAGCGACTTCGTGTTATGAAAAATTATTCATTCGCCATTTCTCTTGTATGATTTTTGGAATACAAATTTTAAATAAAAATCTTTTAGTTTAAGAAATTCAAATATCAATTCATTATCATGAAATATATTTCAAACTAAATATTTTCAATACAAAAACGCAAAAAAAAATTATATTTAATTATTACAATTACAACGACAAAAAATAAGTATTTAAAATTCGCCAACTGTTTTTTTAACTATAGAAAAATAAATAAATTAATTTCTTATTGAACTCTGTATTAATTTTTAACTTGAAGTAATTGAATTGATTTTTAAAAAGAAATAAATAATTATCGGGACTATTTTTGTTGCAAATATTTCTCGGACAATTTAAGCAACATTTAGCAGAAATTTCATATAAACAAGACGAAAAGTTTTCTTTTTATTATACGGCCATTGATTTATGCATGTTTAAGGAAAATGCAGTTTTCGCAAACAAAATTCATAAAAATTAAATGAAACGTATCAATTGATTTCAATGCAATTGAATTGAGTTGAAGATGTACAAAATGTTCATCAAGTGCTGGGTTGGCTAATGGCTTTGAACGTTCGTTCCTGCGTTCGCCCTTGTTTATTTGGTTGGTTGGTTGGTTGGCTGGTTGGTTGATAGTGGCAGAGGGTGGCTGAATGGATTGCTACTGCAGCGGCATTATTGGTTTTCTTCTCGTATGCACTTTGTTTTCATGCGAAATTTTGCAAAAACAAAAACAAAAAATCAATTAATTGAGAGAAAATTTTATTTTTGTGAAATAAGTGTTGCGTTGTTTCATCTACTATTCGCTAAATACCAAAGCAAATATTACCGCAATCGTTTATCTGGTAACCCAATTTAGCAAATGATTTTATTTAAATTTTCGTTAATCGAATAACAGCATCAATTTACAAATAGATTTATTTTCTTAATGAATATATTTAAATGTGTATTTAATATCTGGCTGTTTTATATAAATTAACAGGCCTTGAAACTCTTAGCAAATGCAGAAACAATTTTATTTCGTTCTAGACAAGTGCATTTTGGAAGGGATAGCAAATCAGGAAATTAAGTTTTTTTTTAAAAATTTTATTTCTATTATATTCCTTATCTCAGAGAAAAATAATTCAGTGAAAAGAATCAGTAAACAAATACATTCGCGTAATCCCTCTCCGAATCAATTGTTTAAGTCATTTTCCTAAGTGTACTTGTTCAAAAAAGTATGCTAAAAAACACATTTTTTTAAAAAAGTACCAATGAAAGGTTTTCAAAAGATTACCATTAAAAAAGCCTCCAAAAAGTTCTTTTGAAAATAAAGGCTGGATTAAAAAGAGTTCATATTAGAAAATATTCCTTCTACAGAAAATATATTCGAAAAGAAGTACCTTTCAAAAAAGTAGCTATACAAAAAAGCTATTTTAGGAAATTACCTTTTAAAAAAAGTACTTAAGTACGTTTGAAAAAGTACATTTTGAGAAAAGTACATTCTGAAAAGAGTACTTTTTGAAAAAGGTGCTCTCAAAACAAAGTATTTTAAAAAAGTACTTTTAAAAAAAGTACGTTTAAAAAGTGGCTCTTGATAAAAATAACTTATGAAAAGTCGATCTTAAAAAAGTACCTTTTGAGGAAAGCACCTTCCGAAAAGAGTATTTAAAAAAAAAAATTTGCTCTCAAAAAAGTGTCTTTAAAAAAGTTCTTTTAAACAAAGTACATTTAAAAAGTGCCTCTTGACAAAAGTAACTTATGAAAAAAGTCCCTTTTTGAAAAAGTCAATATTAAGAAAGTGTATTTAAAAAAGTACTTTTAAACAAAGTACAATTAAAAAGAGCCTTTTGAGAAAAGTAACTTCTGAAAGAAGTAACTTCGGAAAAGAGTAGCTTTAAAAAAAAGTTGCTCTTTAAAAAAGGTACCTTAAAAAGTACTTTTAAACAACGAACGTTTGGAAAAAGAACCTTTAGAGAAAATTATCTTCTGAAGAGTATCTTTTAAAAAAGTTGCTTTTAAAAAAGTTCCTCAAAAAGTACATAAGGTAATTTTTTTAAAGCACCTTTTTTAAAAGTACTTAAAAAAGTACCTTTTGTGAAAAGTTACTTTTGAGAAAACTACATAATAAATAGTATATATAAAAAAGTATATTCTAAAGCACTACCCTTTAAAAATGTGCCATGCAAACAAGTATCTTTAAAAAAATTTAAAAAAAGAAGTAGGATATGCTGAAAAGAGTACCTTTAGGAGGTACTTTAAAAAAGTACATTTAAACAAAGAACGTTTGAGAAAACAACTTTTTGAGATAAGTACCTTCTGACAAGAACACCTTCTAAAAGAGTACCTTCTAAAAGAGTACCCTTTAAAAATGTGCCATGTAAACAAGTATCTTTAAAAAAATTTTTAAAAAAGAAGTAGAATCTGCTGAAAAGAGTACCTTTAAAAGGCATTTTAAAGAAGTACATTTACACAAAGAACGTTTGAAAAAAGAACTTTTTAAGAAAAGTACCTTCTGATAAGAACACTTTCTAAAAGAGTACCCTTTAAAAAATGTATCTTAAAAAGTACATTTAATAAAATAACGTTTAAAAAAGTACCTTGTGCGAAAAGGAACTTTTAAAAAGGCATTTTGTTAAAAAAGTTCCTCTTTTAAAAGTACTCAAAAAAAGTACGTTTAAAAAGTAGCTTATGAGAAAAGTAACTTTTAAAAAAAGTACATATTGAAAAGTATATATATATATATAAGTATCTTCTACAAGAGTACTATTTAAAAATTCGTACCAGTACCTTTTCAAAAAGTACCTTGTGCATTAGGTACGTTCTAAAATGTCACCTACGAAATAGCATCTCGAAAAAATCTCTAAAAACAAGTGCTTTTAAAAAAAAGTACTTCTGAAAACGTACCTTGCAAAAAAGTACCCATCACAAAAATATTATTTTCCAAACAAATATGCTCAATTTAATAGTATTAAAAATATCACAAACAATTTTTTTTTGTTTTGTTGTATTATTTATTAAATTTATTTTTAAACTGACATGGTTTTAATAAATTCTGGTCTTAACGTTAAAACCAACTGTTAAAACCTGGTTTTACCACGCAAAATGATTTGCTGAAAACCAACTTAAATCCATTTTTGAATTGCTTTTAAGTAGGTTTTATGAAATGCAACTTTGTTTTGGCCTGTTTTTGTCCGTGCCAAGTTGAGTGCTGCCAAGTTTTGTATTGGAAACATCTGCGGCACACATTTGCATATTTTCTTTCAGAGTTTTCATGATTTCATATGAAATTGTGTGTTGTTTTTGAACCATTTAATCGTTCTGTATAAGCATTTCTATATTTTTGAAAAATGTAACTACGATAATTTATTTTTTACACAAACAAAAACAGCTGCAGTACAGTTTGTGTATTAAGTGTTAAAAAACGTACAGGAAAATCCTACTACTAATTGTAGATTCATGTGGAATAGAATTTGTTTGTTGCGTTAAAAAAAAAAAAAAAGTATTAAAAAACTTTCTTCAGCTGATTGCTTCTGTTACCTTAAAATATACAGCCTTTAGAAATAGTACCTTCTTGGGGGTTAAAATGAAATCAACAAAATTTACAAATTTGCTGCAGACAGTGTTCCTAGTCGTAGTCTGGTTTTTATTTCCCAAAAATTTAAATCCTCATCCATTTTTAAAATGTTATTTTCTTTTTATTCAATATTGTGGGCACCTTTTAGTTATTGTTAATATTTCCATAAACTTTTTCTGCCTGCATTTGCAAATATTTAGCATCGCTTGTGTAACAATAATAATAGAACGTGGCAACAACAACAACGTCACTTAAGTCAAGGTTAATATTTATTTTTTTTTTTTTTTTTTTACCTGTGAGTGTACATTTTTTGCCAATGCATTCACAACTAACCGTATCCAGCGTAGCTGGCGGGTATTATTTATATATTGTGTCATTTGAAGAAACCCAAATGAAGACAAGCTGAGATATGAGTGCCATACAGTGTCAGAGAAAAGGGAACACTTGATTTATTGAATTGAACAAATTTATTGTTAAGTGAGGAGCGCTTCTAAATGATTGCGACAATAGTTTGGATATCAAAATTAAAAAAAAAAAAAATTATTTACGACATGCACAGTGTTTAATATTTCTTTGCTCACTGTAGAGTTATTTACATACACCCACATCATTTCACAATAGTGTGCATGAATGTGTGTTTGCACTCTTTTAATATTATTGCATATGTTAGGGCTGTGATATGTAGGCGTGTTTGTACATTTTTTGTGTCATCAGCCTACCAAATCAAGCCTGATAAAATATTCCACAGCGAAAAGTCCTTCTCAGCTGGTTTGTGCCGTCTGTTTGTATAGAAGAAAATATTTTTGTTGACTCAGATCCGTGACTGTATGGCATTTGAAAAATTTTCTATATTTTATACATTTTACATACGGATAAGATGTTTGTTCTCTTTATTTTGTTGCTGTTGTTAACAAACATGTACTTCTGTTGTGGCTCTTTCATTTTCTGTCATACTCTTTTCTATTCATTCTTTTGCATGGTTGTTGGTTGAATGGATTTCGTTCGTAGGCTGCTCCTAAATGTATGCTATATATTTTGTTTTATTACATATAAACTTTTTATTTATTGTTCTTTTATTTATTTATTTTTTTATTTCTATAAAATTGAAGATTGAGTGACACTGATGTAGTGTCATTGTAATTATTACTGCTATCTTGAGGGTTTTTATCCGTTTCTCTTGATTCTATTGTTTCATTTGTTACAAGTATTATTATTATTATTATTATTGTCACTGTGTGGTTGGTTGATTGTTTGATTGTTTGATTTTTTTTTGCTACTCTTATGTCGGCAGTATGCTGTTTCCAAGTAACAATATCGTTGTAAATTTTCGTATAAAAAGCTCATTTTATTTGGCATTTTTTCTGAGCTTGTTAAATGATAATGGGATCTTAAGGATCGTTGAAGGAAAAAAATATTACTGAAATTGCTATTGTAGGCCGAAAGAAATCAATTTTCAAAAAGGAAGGCAAAGCAATCGTTATCAGGGCTGCGATTTTAATGAGAAAGAAAAAAAAATATGAAAATGTTAAAATAAAAAAAGTATTAAAAATAAAATAATTGATCAGTTTGTAAAGCCACTTCTGATATATCATTTATGTTCATTATTTAACTATATATGTATTTATTCAACTGGTGCTCAGGGCATGGCTTCTACTCATGAAATCAGTATTAAAAGTTGTCGCCAATTTAAGGGGGAAACGAAATATCAAAAGAAAGACCACAGTCCGCCGCCTACCCAATTCAAAATATATATATTTTTAATTACAATATATTTTTATCCCAGCAAAAGTTTTCAAATTCGCTACCTGCAGTTTTTGGCCACAACCAAGAAATAGATGCACGCCCAATGCCCATGTAATTTAAATCGATGATTAACACACTTTTTGAAAAAAATAAAAAGAAAACACGGACCGGGTGTCATCAAATATTAATTTTTACTATCAAATTGATTCATACATTAAAAAAAGAGCCATGCCCCTTTTATTAAAATGCGCCACGCCCACATTCGTTTAATAAATATTAAATTTAATAAAAGCAAAAAAATCTCAAGGAGCGTGATAAAAATGTAAAGATACTATGATCTATCAAAGTTATTTGCGGGACAGCATTGGGACGGGGGTGCTTCTGGGGTTAAACTGATTCCAATAGGGTCTCATGTAACCAGTGAGCTACGAAAAACGCGAAGATGCTATGGGCTATGAAAGTTACTTGCAGAACAGAAATGGGACGTCGATTCTGCTAGTGTTAAACCGAAGAGAATCTCATGAGTCAGTGTTTGTCAAAACTCTATAGGAAACCTTAACCGCTACTTTCTATATTTGTTTATATCTCGCTTTTTTCGCTTCTTTACCGCGTAGTTCCAAAAACGTTTTTTTTTTATTCAGAAGGATATCAAAAATATTTCAAAGTCAACATCAGTTTTATATATTTAACTTACATAGAAGAGCAGAACAACTGTTTTCGAAAGCCGCTACACTCTCGTCATCAGTATGTTTAACTTAAATTTCGTGGAAATAAATAAATAGTTGATTTGCCTACTGACTAGTACCGCCGTGGATAGTGCCGTAGCGGTCTCTGCTACTTTCATAATTATAAAAAATATTAAAATTAATTTGTATTTAAGAAAAATTCTTAAAATAAATAAATTATGAAATCTGTATATTTGAACGGAATAATAATTCTCAATTTGGCAAAAAAAAATTTAAGACCATTTTCTTGAACATGGACTTGATTAATTTGTTTTTTTTTTTTTTTTTCAATAAAATACAATTTTTCTTTAAAACCATTAACATTTTTCGACAAAACTGTAGCATTTGATTTTCGAAATCGGGAGGACGAAAAAGAGTTGTTTTGACACCAAAATCACTTTCTGGTGCATTGGAACGAAACTGTAAAAAAGGGGACAGAGAGATGAGAAGAGAAAAGAGAGGAGAAAATAAATGATAAAATAATTTGTGGTTGCCATTAAATTTGTTACTTTATATGACTGAAAGACGGGAGCTTGGGTTTTAATACATGATTTTGTCAGTTGTTGCTCAGTGAGTGGCCAGTGCTGGGAATGCAATCTTTTTAAATGTGCACGTGTTTAGCACCAATTTTTTTATTCAAGATAATTTTTTTAAGAGAATTTTATCAAAAGTTTTTATTCAGCGATTTGCATAACTTTTATGTTATAATATCCCACATATTTTTTTTCTGACCCATTCAATGTTGGTTGAACTTGCATTCCATCATCATTTGCTGCACACGAAAGAGTGTCTGGAGAGTGCTGTTGGCAGCAACAATAGCGCTGGTTTCGTGCTTCCATACATATACGCTTCCGATATGTGCCAGTGCCTGCCTGTGTGCGGTCGCAATGTGGTGACAAATAACTGACAATTTCATCGTGTTAATTTGACATATTTTAATTAAAATATGTGCATGCCTGCCGTCTTCTTACAAACTGACATGATTTTTTATCATACAATTTCGCTATTGTTGAGCACATGAAAACAAAAACTGCCAGCCAAAGAGAAAATTTAAAAAACAACAAAAAAATTATTACAAAAGTGTGCCAAAAATTCGTTCCACTGAGAAAGCAAACAGTTTAATGAGAGAGTATTGAATTTAAGCTTAAATAAATATTTTTGGGAAAAGGATTCCAGCAAATAGCACGTCTCCTCTCCTGTTTGTTAATGCTCTTCAACATGCAACGTAGAACACAATTCTTCTTATTTGCCCCAAAGTCGTTCGGTCCACTGATAATTTTTATAGCACTTCTTTGTTGGCTTTTCCCTGGAAGATGTTCATAAAAAGTAAAGAGTGAAAAGAAAAACAACTGGTGTGAAGCAAAGAAGTCATGTTCGTTTGTTTTTCATTTGAGATTTGTTTTTATTGCACTCCCAGTGAAACAAAAAGAAAACCAGCAAGAAAATTGTCTGTATAAAAATTTTCCTTGCCGGTTTATATATTATTTTATTGCGCCTTTCTTTGGTCTTTCGGCAGATGTGTGTTTGTGTGTGTGTGTCACTTCAAACGTTGCTGTTTTATAATTGTGTATTTATTAAATGCTTCCTTAATTACCCGCTAATTAAAGTCTTAAGTAAAAAAGACTTGATATTTCGCATTATTAATGCGCACTTACCAAGAAGATCAAAATAATTTTATACGATAAAGTTGAAATGCATTTTTACCATCTTATTTTTCCAGTCTTTCTGGTAACAAAAGGAATTTAAAATATATATATATATATATATATATATATATATATATGTTGTGTGTTAAAGAAATTTCCACCCTCGAAGAATTTAAAACACAAGCGGTTAATATGAACACTTAACAAATAAATATATATCTGAGAATATTTCGAATAAAATATTAAAAAATATACATATTTCAGAGAGAGAGAGAGAGAGAGAGAGAGAGAGAGAAAAACCAAACAAAAATAATCTTTGATGAGAAGTACTATTTTAAAAGCAATCTGGCATTATTAAAGTATTGCGCAAAAAGCGTATCTCTAAAACACTTTATTTTTAAAAAGTTATAAAAATACTTTTTAATATAATTAAATATTGATTAAAATGCCCTGTAAATAAAGTTATGCTTTTAATAGAACTGCGTTTCAATGAAAGTACAATTTAATTAAAGTATGTTTTAATTAAAGGAAGTTTTTACAAAGTTAACTTTCAATAAAAGTGACTTGTAACAAACGTACCACTTAATTAAAGTGCCTTTTAATAAAAGTTCCTTTTTATAAAATTAACTTTTAATAAACGTACCACTTAATAAACGTATCTTTTAATAAAAGTACCTTTTTATAAAATTAACTTTTAATAAACGTACCACTTAATAAACGCATCTTTTAATAAAAGTACCTTTTAATAAATGTACCTTTTTATAAAATTAACTTTTAGTAAAAGTTCCACTTAATAAACGCATCTTTTAATAAAAGTACCTTTTAATAAAAGTACCTTTTAATAAAAGTACCTTTTTATAAAATTAACTTTTAATAAACGTACCACTTAATAAACGAATCTTTTAATAAAAGTACCTTTTAATAAAAGTATTTTTTATAAAATTAACTTTTAATAAACTTACCACTTAATAAACGCATCTTTTAATAAAATTACCTTTTAATAAAAATACCTTTAACAAAAGTACCTTTTAAAAACTTTACTCTTGATAAGAGAAACTATTAACAAAATCCCTTTTAATAAAGTATCTCCTAACAAAAGTATATTTTAATAGAAGTAAGTTTTAAATAAAAGTACCTTTTTATAAAATTAACTTTTAATAAAAGTACCACTTAACAAACGTATCTCTTAAGTACCGTTTAATAAAAGCACCTTTTTTAAAATTAACTTTTAACAACTTAATAAAGGTATTTCTTAATAATAAAAGTACTTTTTAATACAAGTACCCTTTAATTAAAGTATATTTTAATAAAATTTACTCTTGATAATAGAAACTATTAACAAAATAGCTTTTAATAAAAGTATCCCTTAATAGAAGTAAATTTTAATAAAAATATCTTTTAGCAAAAGTATTTTTTTTTTTTTACAATAGTAACTGTTAACAAAAGTACCTTTTGATAATAGTTAGTTTCAATAAAAGTACCTTTTAGTTGAAGTGTATATAATAAAAATACAAGTGCTTTGAAGTAAAATTGCCTTTAAATAAAAGAGCATTTCAATAAAAGAACCTTTTAACAATAGTTCCTTTTAATAAGAGTAAATTTTATTCAAATAAAAGTCCGTTTTCAAAAAAGTACTTTTAAATTAAAGAACATATTTTTAATAGTTAAGAATCAAAGTACCTTTTTGTAAAAGTACATTTGAATAATATTACCTCTTAATGAAAGTACATTTTAATAAGTATTCATTTCAATAAAAGTACCTTTTAGTTGAAGTGTATTTTAATAAAAGTATGCTGTATTAAAAGTGCTTTGAAGTAAAATTCCCTTTAAATAAAAGAGCATTTCAATAAAAGAACCTTTTAACAATAGTAAATGTTATTCAAATAAAAGTATTTTTAACTAAAGTACCTTCAAATAAAACAACATTTTTAAAATAGTACCTCTTAATGAAAGTTCATTTTAATAAATGTACCATTTAAGAAAAGTACATTCTAATAAAAGTAATTTTTAATGAAAATATGCTTTGATAAATATAACCTGGCAAAAAACAATACCTAAAAATGCAATTCCACAAATACCTTTGGCAGAAAGTACCTTTTCAAAGAGTACTTTAAAAAATATCATCTGTACGGCAAAGATATAATGAAACACGTATTTATATTTTTCAAAATACATATTTAAGCTGGGGAATTACATCTCATAACAAATAAATAACCTGCCAGCAACTGCTAATGAAATATATTATTTTGTACTTTCTGCAAAGGGATGGTACTCGTACGTTTTAATATAAAAATTTAGTTCTAAATGCGTTAAATTAACATGGAATCACAACACACTGAATATCATATCAAAAGCCGCGCAAAAGAACTCAAGAAGAAGCTGAAAAATTAAGTTTTCAAATAAAAATACGTGAATAATTGTGTGCTGTCATTCCGGCAGGATGCTGCCATAACAATCACAACTCAAAAGGAAGTTAGTGGAACTGTCATCATGGCAATTAATCATGTACAACCAGCCAAGTTATTTCTTTTTGTTTTTTGCAAAAAGATTTTTCACAAGTTTTTATGCTGGCATTGTTGTTAACATTGTTGTTGTACTCATGTTGTACCTGCCTGCCTGCAACTGTCATTTTGAGTGTTTTTTTTAAATGCTCAGAATTTATAGGGGAATTGTATATATATCTGTGTGTGTGTGTATAGGAATAATATGATACGACTATTTATTAGCGAGATAGAAATATTATATTCGACATTTAGGCGAATATCTTTCGATTGTTTTAAATTATTAAAGACAAAAAGAATTTTAAAAATAAATTACAAAAAAATTTGTAGTTAAAATTTTAAATCACGACTTTTGAAATCTCAGTTAAACTGGGTTTAGTTAATCTCACAACGGATTTGCGCCGCCATTACCAAATTTTTTTTTGCGAAAGTTTTTATTTATTCCTAAAATGTTGGCCTTTAATGAAATAATAAAAAGTCTTATTTAAACCACGACCGAAAACAGCGTTCTAAAAGAAATGTTTTCGAGTTTAAGTCAAAATTAGGATTTTATATATTCAAAAGAAGGGCAGACCTCAAAGTGGGTTAACTCGATTTTGAAATATTTCTTCTACTTCCTTAGAGAAGTTATAACTTTCTGGCACATATAAAAAGTTTTGACAAGATTTTCAAAGTGATACAAAAATTGTCAACGTTTAAATATCTTTAGAGAATATATTTTTTGGTGCTGAATGGGTTAAAAAAAGCCGTCTCAATGCAATAGTGGGGATAACTTTTAACGCGGAAATTATGACAATGAAAACTATAATTGATTATTTGTTTTAATTATTAAATCTCTCAAATAATAATTAAGAAAACGTACAGGAATTGAGAATGCCCTAAGGTATGCTATATTTGAGATGAAAACTAGTCTGAAAGTATTCGCACAATTTAATCGATTCCATGTAATTAATATCCAACCATGCAAAAGCTTCACTTAAAAATTGCTTTAATTCGTACTGATAATTATTAATTAAGGCGTTTAATTATTTAAAAACTTGAACTTATTTTTTTAAGCAGCCTATTTCTATGCAACTTCATTTTGTGTGGCTAAAGAGTAAAATATTAATTTAATTTTGGTGGAAAGTATGTTTCCCATCTCTTTCATTATTCATATTAAATATTCTTTAATGATGCTTTCACATTATTTTTGCTTTTTGTAACTCTGCAGGTTATTAAAATATTTATTTTTTACAAAAACTATTTGAATAGCAACAAGCAAAAAATAATACTGTGAAAATGACTCAAAATTATAAAGGAGCAAACAAATTATAACACCATTAATAACAATTTTAATGGTAAATAATATGAATTATACAGTGTGTATATATATGTGTGTATGCTTGCGTGTATGTGTGTCTTTTTTTTGTGTTTGTGTGTTCTTAGTGTCAAGAGTAATGATATGACATTTATTTTAAAGTAATTTGATCATTAAAACAGAAATTAATAAATATATATTTATTTTGCAATGATGTTGTTTTATGAGTGTTTAAAACCCTGTAGAATTGAAAATATTTTTTAAGGCTGTCAAGTCGGTAAATTCCAATGATTTATTGCATACTTTTAGGTGCTATAAAATATATATTATTTAAATGTATACGTATGTCGGGTGTTTTCTTAGTTGCATGAGTAGTTAAAATAATTATACAAGACAGACATTTTGTTAAAATAATTTTTTTCTGGCAAATTATTAAGTGGCATATATAAATGTGGTCATATGGGGTTAATAGTGGTTTGAATACTTTAAAGAGTTGCTGGTTTGTCAGTATAAACTAATGCAGCGACCTTTAAATCGCTCGAACAGCAGAATGAAGTTCAAACAAAATTGATTTCGCAATAAATCGATTGTTAAGTGCGCTGTATTACAAGTTGTGCCGTTTTTTTCTTGCCGCTGCTGTTGGCAACGCAAGACCACTGAGCATAAGATCTCGAGTTGGACGCTACAATCTTTCATTAATATGGTACAAAACCTTTTTGATCTGCATAATTGGATTTTTTTTAATTATATATTTTTGTGTTAATTGTCGGTAGTCGAACGGCACCAACAATGGTTGACTACAAGAGTAGAATACAACACCCTTCTTCGTTGGTATCTGTAGCAAAAAATTCACCTGCGATGTAAAGAGTTAATCCTATATCTTATCATATGTCGTCTTAACACTATTCCCCCTCTTCTAGTTCAGGCACAATACGCTGCGTATGTAGAGGTCCCTCCAAAGTCAAATATATTATTAAATTAAAGACAATTAAAGCGAATAAATAAAATTAATAAAAGCAAAAGTAAAATTTTTTGAAATGAAATTAAAGTTTAGAAACAGTAGCAATTAGGGAAACTGCAATGGCTTTGTTCTGCTGCTGGGATTCGTGCCACTTCCCGAAAAGATGTATTTCGATTTATTGACTCTACGTTGTTGTATATTTTAAAATAAAAAATAGTTTTGTGTAAAACAACAATTTGCTAATAAGGAATAGATTATTAAGTCTGAATTCGAGGTAAATTTTTGTTGGACCGAAAGTAATTGACAATATCATGACTAAAGACTAGAATACAGCCACCTTCTTCGGCGGTCTCTGTAGCAAAACACCATGTAACATGTAAATAGAAGCAAAAAAAAAAAAAAATTCTATATCTTTTCATATATCGTCTTAACAGTCTTAACACTGTTCCCTCTCTTCTAATTCTGGCACAGTGCGCTGCGTATGAAAGGTCATTACCTAAGTTCTGTTCCTAGTAAAATAAATAAAAAATCTCAGAAAATTCCCGAATCTCGATTTATTGACATATTGACTCTACGTTGTTGTATATTTTAAAATAAAAAATCGCTTTGTGTAAAATAAAAATTCGCTAATAAGGAATGCGTTATCAAGCTTGAATTCAATATAAATTTTTTGGTCTAGAACATACATTTATTTTTAGCTGTGAAACTGCGAATATGCAATTGCCTAATGCTTCCTGGGCCATGTATTTATATGTTTCTGAAATTTCAAACAATTTTTGTACAATTTGCTAGTGCATATTTTTCCTTATTTGCCTATTATTCCATATATCAGGTTCCAGAGCATATGGAGAACGTTTATTTAATTATTAAAATTTTTTTTTTTACTATATTTTGTTTCTTTTCCTTCTTTTTGCTTTTCCTACTTTCGTGAAAAAACAGTTTTTTAAAATTTTATTGCAAAATAATTAATTCGACTAACTAAAAAAAAAGGTGGTTGCCCTGGTAGACGAAATTTCGCTTCGTATGCTAAAATTTTCCTACAGTATTTTATCTCTTATAGTTTTGTATGGCGCATTATTTATTTTCTGTTTGCTTGTTTTTCTGTACTGCGGCTTAAAATATTCTTTCCTTCAGCAACAGGAAACTCAGCAAATGACCTTCATATTATTTTGTTCTCTTAAGGTCGTGCGCTCTTGGAGGGTTGTGAAAAAAAAGCCACGAAATCATTTAGCAGTTGAAGGTGTTAATAAACAATATTTCAATAAAAAAAATAAAAATAAAAAGTTTCATATCACTTTGATGTTGTTTGATAGTATTTTATATATATGAAAAAGAGAGAGGAAAAAAGTAGTTTTTAACACGAAAATCCAATTAATTATAGCATTGCGGTGCAATTGTAGTCGTTATATGCAATTAAACGATGAAGAGTTAAAACTGTCAAAAAAGCGTTTTTTTTTTTGCGGAACTCGATTGGCAAAAACTAATTTGAATTCTGTGAAACTGTTATAGTTGTGTGATTTCAATGCAAAATGTTTATTCAAAGGACTACTACGAATTAAAAATAAATAATATTTTGATCCTTAAATATGGCTGCACATTTGTTAAAGCAAATATTTGGATGTTTGCATAAAACTTAATAATAATGGCCAATTAAAAAAAGGCCTGCAAAATTTTTTAAATAACATTTTTAATTATCACGGTTTTTCAAACTCAATTATGAAACGTGTCATTGTAATTAAATTCATATGAAAATTTTTAAATATAAAATTTTTCACATTTTATTTAAAATAGAACCTTTCACTCACTTTTTTCCACACTTGCAAAAATACATTTTTGCACAAGAAGATTTATGGAGACCTTCATTTTTATTACCATAATTTAAAAGATTTTTTTCTTAAAACTTGACAACTTGTTTTTCAATTATTTTCCTCTTATGCGTTTTCTTAACTTCTCCCACCAGTTTTAAATTTTAATAATTCCTTTTAGTTTGTACTGCAGCTTTAATGCAATTAAAAATACTCGTAAATCATAAATAAGAATATAAATTTTTATTTTAATAGGATATGGTGAGATTATAAGAGGTCTTAAAAAACAAGTTGGTAATAAATTTTGTATTCTTCAACATGATTTTGTAGAATGTTGGAAAAAGAAAGTGCAAGAGAAGAATTACATATTAACACCGCAGCACACTCCCTGGCTATTATGGGCGCTCGCTCGCTGTTTTGTGCTCAAGATATTCCCAAACAATTCCATAGAAAATAATCGCACTTGACTGTGTGTGTACTCGCATGCTTGTAAGTGCAAAGAAACAAGCAAAAAAAAAGTTAAAGGAGAAGCGTTTTTTTACTTTTCACCACAAAAGGAAGACGAATTTTTTTCGTGGAAGTAGTTTTTGTCAAAATTATTTCATATAAATAAAAATAAGCGTGAAGCATATCGTTGCCTAAAACGCACAATAACGCATCATCATTTTTCAAAAGTTTGCAGAAGAAGCAAAAAACGTTGACATGGAAACTTTTTGGAATATTAAAGCAAAATTTTCAAGTCTAGATTAAAGTGAAACCATTTGGCCTCAATCTAGACTTGGAAATTTTGTTGCAATATTTCATTTAGTTGCCATATTATAACGCTATCCGCTTCTCATCTAAACTTTTGATAAATTATGATACGTCATTTGGCATTTTAGATAACGATATGTAGGACACATTTTCTTAAATCAAAATTAAATAATATATTCAAATGAAAAGAAAAAAGTTAAAAATTTCTCAAAAATAACAAAAATTAAATTTGGTAAACGGTTGACTCTAAAGGGTATGCCTGCAACTTTAGATGACCTTGAACGCAAAGCTATTATAGCGTGGCGTGAAGTTAGGACAACTTCGGGGACGAAATTATATATTAAGGTTTTCATAAAAACATCAAGAGCATTATTTTGAGTTCTTCGACTACAAAACATTAAAATTTTAATATCAAATTTAATTTTGAACGACTATTTCTTTAATTGATTTCAATTATACTTTGCAAAGTATCGTGACGTGACTGTATATCGGCCATGTTGTTAACCCAAATTTTTTCCGTTACTGTGGACTGACTGTACACGACTCTTGCTTTTACAGCAGAAGTAACAACGTAGTTACCCACGTAAAATTTCTCAGAAAAACCCTTATTCTATGCAGTTACCTCAGGTCTAGATGTTAACTAGAATCAGCGAAGTTTTAAACACATTCACCACGGCAGGCTACCGACAACAATGACTGCGAATGCCGTTAGCAACAGTTGTCGCTCCGTAGTCAACTACTGAATTATGTATTTTGAAAAGGACACCACCAAATCTATAATGAAGAGATGCTGTTTGTGGTAGAAATCTATACAATAGCCCGTGTAGCCGCTTTCATATATTTAATTTATTTTTATATGAATGTACTTTATTGAAATATTTAAATTATACAAAAACAAATCGTATAATTTGCTTAAATATATATTGTATGATACTGTTCGTGAAATAAAACAATAATATAATTTATTTTTCTAACACTGGCAACACTGCATCAATTCATTTGTAGAATGAATAGTAGAATACAAATTCGTTGAATTTGACTACAACCACAAAAAAAAAACCACATGGACAACAACCAGCAGCCGCATTGCCCCTTGTCGTGATAATAATTTTCATGTATTTCGCAATTTAATTGCTCAATTGAAATTAAATTGAGTCAATTAAAAATACATGTCTGAACACAGTATTATTTGAAAATTTCATAAATAAATCAAAATATATATTTCGTTAATATTCAATGGTTACGTTTTTTGGGACAAATATTTGCCAGCTGTGGCCGTACCTTAAGCTTAAACTGATGTTGAGTTTCCCTTGTGTTTTGGAATATTTATCACATCTTTCTGAATTAAAAGTCATTTTTTAAACAATTAAAAAATTATAGTGATTGAAATATGAAAATACAATTTTTTTAAAGACAAACCCTGCGTTTTAGCATGACAATGTTTCTGTTTTCAAAATGGAAATTTTTTTTTTATAAAAATATTATTTGTTTTAATGAAAGTGAAATCATATTGTGTGGAAAATAAAAGCTGAAAAGTATTTAAAATAAATTTGTATGTATTTTTTTAATATCCTGCAAGTTTTCTTCTTTTAATGTATTTTCGTTCCATTGTGTCCTGCAGTAAACAGCCTTCAGTTCAACTCTGTTCGCCTCAAAGCCCATATTTTCACTGGCTTTTTGTTTGCCAATTTTTTGCTTTAGAGCTTATTAATGCAAGTACAGTGTATTTAATTTTAAATATTTATGCAAAAAAAAAATTAATATTTTAACAGAAAATAAAACGAACATACTAAAAAAAAAGCCAAAAAAAAGCTTTAATTAAACATGTTGTATGAATCTTATAGAGTGTCAATTTCCATGAATGCAACCACAAGAGAACATACATTTTGGGTCACGCCATTACTGCACTGCAATGGAAACCTCCAACATGAAGGAGGGGAAAAAAATTAAAATAAAAAAACTGCAGGCAGGAACACTAAACTAACACTTGGATGATGAGCAACTACAATGAAGCCATTCAGAATACGAGCAAAAACAATTACACTCTCACAGAGATCTTTTTTTTTTGCACCAGAGCTGGAAACTTTAAATTTCAAAAATGTATTTCTATTTTACTTCTTGACATAAAAGAACAATTTATTTCTAAAGCTGAACTAGAATTTCAATAGGAAATAAAAATTATTAATTGAGGTGAACTCTTGAAAGATAAACTTTTATTTCTCACTTTATGAGCCACTTTGAACAGGCGTGAGCCTATTGAAAAAAATTGGTAGTGGGATTGTTACTACCACTGACATCTTTGCTTTGTATGCTTTTCCGTAAAAATACTGCATTCAAGCGTGCAGTCATGCTCTAAATGGAAATTTGTATGCGATAAAGATAAATTGTGTAGTTCAGTAAAAGGTGACACTATGATGTTCAACTGTTCAGCAGACGATAGATATTATCCTGCTCGGCTCACGTTATTTGACTTCTATTATTAATTCCATTTCTTACTATTTTCTAGTGTATGAAATCAGGGAATATGTAAAATAATAAAAATATTTCTGTTTTCCATTGTATTCAATTTAAGAAAACTTTATTTTTCTTTCGTAATTCATTACAAATTGCACTCAGTTAATTATTATTAATTATTTTTGTTGTTGTTGTTCAATTTGCCATTAAAATCGTTTCACTAGAATGTCTTCTAAGTAGTGAATTGCACATCATGTTTCGTTTAATTTGGTTTATGGCAAATTCCAGCGGAATTTAAATAAAAAGAATGTAAAATAATTTCCTCTGTATAGAAAACTATCGTGCACATCAACATTCTCCCAAATATTCCAACTTATTGGCTATTTGGCAAAATAACCTCGCCTAAAAGTATACACGTGTAAATTTTTATTTGCCCATGTGAGAGTATGCAACCAAATGGTGAATGTGTTGTTGTTCCGTTTGGTAATAAAAAAAAGAGAGAAGAAAAAAACAAACACACACCCAAACGCACGTGCTTTTATATCCACAACAAAAATCAAGAGTTATTTCGATCGAAAATGGAACAGGCGCATGAATGAAGCAGCATTTTGAATACAATGAAAACGTACAAAAGAAAATTTCATTCCCACAATAATAAAATTGTTCCGCTTTTTGGACGCAATTATTATTCTACAGATTTGTAATTTAATTTCTTTTTATATCTGAAAAATGATATTCATTTAATAAATCTGTTTTTAAAACTTTATGGATAGTGAAACTAAATTCTAAGAAAACCTTATCGTTACAAGATACATTTTGGGAGAACTGCTAACCGAAAAAATATATCACTGACGCATTGTGTGTTGGCAAATACAAAAATGATTTAAAAAGATATTCGCCCGTATTATGAATGGCGACGTCGACATCACATCAACACGATAGCAAAAAAGTTTCATTTGTCTAGTCTTTATCGACAGAAATTAACTTGTGGCAACATTTTCTATTAATATTATACGCCTTAGAGAATACCAAAAGGCTGTTAACAATAATCTCCCCTATTATGAATGGCGACATCGACGTCACACCAACACGACAACAAAAAATTGTCACTTGTTATTTAATTGCCGACAATAATTAATTATTATTAACTGCCTTTTGGAATTCTCGAAGGCGTATAATACTAATAGAACACGTTACCTAAAGTCAAAGTCTGTCGACAAGGACTAGACAAGTGACCAATTTTTGCTGTCGTGTTGATGTGACGACGTCATTCATAATATGGGCGATTGTTGTTGCTTTTCAAACGAAATAATTAATCTATTAAATCAGAAAAGACAATCGATCCTGTAAAAAGGATTTTAAAAAATATTTTTTTTTATTTTGTACCATTTTTCGATGACTCCAGTTGTAGAGGCAAGATTGAGCTCAGCTGGTACGATCTACGAGCAACCCACAGTGCAACTGTTTTAATTAGTTACAAATAAAAAAATGTTGAGTTAATTTGGGTATTTAAAAAAACCTTTTTTTAATAACACAGACTTTTCTGAATAAAATCTGGCCCAATGGAAAATTGTTTTGACTCACGCATTCTGTGAGATGTCACTATCGATGATAAACTTTTACAAGTATTTCAGTTAAATATTCCACAATATTTACTTGTTCTGTGCATGCACGGTCATGCATTTAAAATGAATATTTCAGAATCCATATCACAGTCATTGAAATTCGTGTTTTATTTGGTAAATATGTGCATTTTGTTTCTCTCCCCTCCCCTTCCCCAACCCAATTTGTATGCAGTCAAATGGAAGCTGGACAAAATAGTGTTTTTTTTTTTTAAATAAATTTATGGATGACTGACTGAATGTGCTGATGAACAGCAAATAATTCATTTTAGATTATAAACTTTTTCCACCAAATAAGCTCTGATTCCATTGGGCTTTCAAAGGCTACAATAGGATTTGGTTTTGTTTCATTAATTTCGTTTGTGTAACTCAGAATTGTACAAGTGATTTAATAATTTATTTATTACAATATTATTTACCTTTAAGCTTGGCCAGGTTTTAAAATATTAAATGGAATGTACACTTGAAACTCTGCTCTGAGGTTTAATTAATTCAGTTTGTTTGCCTTAAAATGTTCCAACGTGAGGGGATTTGACATTTTGTAATAAATATTTAAGTTAAATTTAAAATCGCTTGCCTGTTTTTATTTAAGGGTTGGTGTAAGGAAATTAGGCCACAGCAATCTATTTAACAGCTGATGATTATCTGTAACAAAGATAAATTCTTTTTTTTTTCTCTCTCTTTTGTATGTTAATAAGGAACGATATTTCTCAAAGTCTGCTGTTTGACACAAGTTGCTCCCTGCAACTAAAAAAAATCTAATGACAAGCTGACTAAACAGGCAGGCAAACTTTTGTAAAAATGTCGAAAAGTGAAGAGGAAGGCACACGATAAAAGCCTCATTAATTTGCTTTAGCATCATAAAGTTATGAGCCTGAAAGCAGGCAACAAAATTTTACAAAACTTGTTTTATGCAGCAAAAATGATATTTTGCTTCTCTTACTATTTTTGGTATTAATAATAAATTTGCTGCCTTCTCTTTATTTAAGCAATTTGTTTGCTGTTTTGAGACAATATTTGTTTGCGTTGTTTTTCTTCATTAGCAGCATTTCCGGGTTTTCAGTATAAATTGTGCCTATTTCAAGGGAGACAGACAACACATTGAATCTTTGACATGATTAGACTCTGGCGAGTGTCAATTGTGTAAAAGGAAAAACGGAAGTTTATTTTCTCTGTGTGGCCAGCCCAACTAGGCTTACAATTTCATATCATTTCTGTGTAAACACACTTTGTAATTTCAAAAAAAGAAAAACAAAAACTAACCATAAAATAAAAACCATGCAGTGCATACCTTTAGGCTTGATTGCTATTTCGCATACATTCAAAAATAATTCTTTAGTTTTCGTATGCGTAAGCATTTGAAAAAAAAATAAACCAGCACAAACCAATAGTTGTGTATCAACTGGAACAGCTATTGTTATTTTTATCTATTGTTTTAGTTTTAAATGAAGCATCACACACAAACAAGCATTCCAATATAAACAGGCTTTCAACGCATCCTATAACAAACATTAACATATTCACGCACATTTTTCATTTTCTTTTTACTTGCCATTCTCACATAGAATATAGAATAAATTTGCTTTCCATCAGTCGAAATATATTTTACAAAACTTCTACACTAGCAAAATTAATTTTGTAAAAATTTAATACAACGTTTTCTTCACGTAGCTGAGATGTTTGTAATTCCACTACTGTTCGACAAAACCGCCGTTCACTCGATTTTGTAAAGTATTTATTTTTCCTTTTTGAAGTTGGACTCGGAAGATAGACTCTGTATGTGCCATATATCCTGCCTTTACATATATTTTACTTTCTTAAATTTACTTATTTTAAACAAATTAAAAAACGAATTCTTAAAAGCTCTTGGGGCCGTCATTATAATTCAACATTAAGGATCCCAGTAGTTCACCTAAACAATAACTTGAACTTTTTCCATTGTCACTACTATCGGGTTATATAAAAAATATAATTTAAATAATGCGGCAACGTTGGGATATATAATGGCAGACTACTCTTAGGCGCCTCTTCAGTACAGTTTCAATTATATATTGGAATAATTTAATCGTCCTTCTGAATAGTATTATAATTTATAATAATAGAATTTTCGTTGTATTCGAAACACTAAAAATAATTCTTAGCGGTCTTTGAAACCAAACCAGAATGCTCGGCCGGACAGTTTTGTTAAAACAAAAAGGTTCGTTTAAAAAGTTTGACTTATCAAATGGATCGGCAGTTTTTTATAGAGTGATACAAGTTTAAATCATAATAAAACATAGTAATATATTTTTCATATCAATGAAACGGTCTTTATTGGACAGAAAATTTTATGACATTAATGTTTAAATATGATTTCGGCCATGTGGCCGCCACGGCTGGCGCGTACAAGGCGCAATCTGGAACACGAATTTTCACAAACAGTAACATGCTGACCATCATCGTTTTTGAAGACTGCCAGCCCATAAAGCTTACCGAACAGTAATTTTCTGTGGTTGTAATTGGAGTTTCGACAAAATCTTGTGGATTCTCCTCACTCCAAATGCGACAATTCTGTTTATTTAGGTACCCATTCAACCGAAAATGGGCTTCATCGGAAAATAAAATTTTGAATGGACGAAGTGCACGATCAGTTTGACGAACAGAACCATTATTTTGATTAAAAATTTCCACAATTTGCACGCGTTGCTCTGGTGTAAGTCGATCCATAATAAAATCTCAAAGCAAACTAAAGAAAAAGCAACTATCAGCTGTTAAATGGGTGGTCAAATAAAGAAGTGATGCCAACTCAAAAAACACCCGATATAATTCGCAGACGTGCTGGTGCCCATATGTCGGAAATGCTATTGAAAAGAAAATAAATAAATGCCATGAAATACCATGAGATTGTAAAAATAAAATAAAAGTGTAGCGACTTTCGAAAACAGCTGTTCTGCTCTGCTGTGTAAGTTAAATAAAACTGATGTTGACTTCCTTTGTGCCTAGGAATATTTCTCATCATGTCTTTCTGAGATTTTGACTAAGTTAGAACAATTAGCCTATAAAAATATTAATATAATAAAAGAATTCTTGCCAACAATATTTGTCTCTAGCATACACTGAAGTTCCCAAGCAGTTAAAAAAAACAGTATATCGCTACCTTCATTTACAGCTTTTAAAAATCAATTTTTTTTTGCAGTACACTAGATGCATAGAGGAACATATTTGAAATCCCTTTGAAATATGTAAATTTCGAATAAAATTTAACTGTTGGTTGTTGCATCTTTCGGTAGCGAGCCAGGCAATAAAATACAACTGCATTTACTAATTTAAATGAAACAAATATCGAACAGTGATCAACTTTCGACCATTTAGCTTAAAATAATTGTATATGTTGTAATTTTTCATGTTAAGAATTTTGAAATAGTCAAGTCTGTTAATTTTCAAATATATGTAAGAAATTAGTATCGGACATCATATTTTAAGTAGTAATTAAATAGAAACCCGCTCAAAAGAGTGAAAGACATTAAATTAGTGGATTTAAGCTTTCAAAATCCAGTAGTCTGAAATCGACTCCACTTTCAGGACATACCTGAGTATTTATACGTTGCCTTTCTACACAAAAATACCTTTTGAATTATATAGATTTTATAAATATGAGTAAACTATAATATATTTAAAAGTGTACCACAAAAAATTTGCCGCTTATTTATGTATAAGAATGATACCTAAAGATTTTGGCAATTGTAGTCCTTCTGCTGTACAATTTATTTAAGAGAGAAGGTTACAATTAAAATTTAAAAATGTCAAGTGCTAAGAATATGTGTGATAAAAAAGCAGAATATCATAAAATCTGCTATTAAATTATGCCGAATGTTAATAGTAAAATGTCCATTTTGACTTTTTTGCTTTTACATATACCATTCTCCAAAAGTGACGGAAGCTTGTCATATAAAAGTTGAGCGAAGTGGTGATCTAGAGAATTTAATATATATTTTGTTTGTTTGTTTTTGTTTCATTAGAGCAAAAAAAAAAATATACATATTTTAATAAATCAAGTTAGTTATTGAATACACATAATGTAATAAATCAAGGTGTGTTTGGGTTGAAAAATAGGGCCGTATTCAGGGCTTGGGTGTTGGGTGAAAAATTAATGTTAATTAAAGGCAATAAATTCTACAACTACACAATCATCCATGTTGTGTAGCAAATGAATGTATATTGAGGACCATGTAATTGTGTGTGTTCTCCTAAAAGTAGGCTACATATGTGTGCATATCATATACAAATAAAACATGCAGCATTCTGGCAAACAGGCAACCACCACTGGCTGGCAGGCAGGCAGGCAAGCCAATCAACCAACAGTTGTAGTTAATTAAAATAAAACAAAATATATAAACAATTTAATATAATTATGTGGCCTAGAGGAGGAGAGAGGACTCATTTAGGTTTTGCATCAGCAAACGAATGCTGATTCAAGTTAAATTTTGTACAAACGTGTTTTTGAATTGGCATAAACATTTTGATTATTATTTTAGAATCGAAATTATCAAACACAATGTCTCATATTTAATTGTGATGAGGCCGAAAGCATTTCCCTCGAGCGTTGGAGTAGCAAAATTGTTATTTTCTTCAATTTAATTATTATTGGAACTAAACTTCTGCTTGTTATCATAATTTTTCAAAGCATACTTTACTTTGTTAATCTGTTAGCTCAAATAGTGCAGCATACTTTAAGGATCAACATTTATTAGCAGCTTTTGAAAGTAATCTTTGGAAAGCCATCAGCAAAAATATAATAATACACTCTCCGTTGCTACATTTAATAATCTACAACTTTCTTGTGTTATTTATTTCTTCTTTTTTTTTCTTTTCCTAAGAACTATTAAACTAAAAGGGAATATGAATGCAAAGTTTCAAAGCGAAAGGCAAAAGTTATATATAATAAATAACTTTATCGATTGAGCGTTGAAGACCACAAGAAAAAAGTTAAAAATAGAAAAATAGCGAAATTCGCAAGAACAGCACTTGTGCTGCATACTTCCAGGCTAATAGCATAGTTATTTTTTTGGGTCATGCTAACAAACTTATAAATTTGCATATCGTACGTACGGCTTTTGATTGTTGATAAATTATTTCAGCATCAGCTTAATTAAACTCTATGCCTAAAGAAATATCTTCTACTTTTCTAAACTTCTTATATTAAGTTTATTTAATTTAAGAAAAAAAACTAATTTTTTATATATTCTTGTTCTTTCTATTTCTTTTTAGGTAAGTTTGAAGTTGGCACGTAATCTATTACACTTTACCAAACATTCAAGTTGCTTTTAGCCATCGTTCTAGAAGCGTAAGTACGGCTATTTTAATGCCAAAAATAAATGTTGAACTTTTAATAAATAAAATTGAGCTTAAAAAGCATTTTGGCAAAAAAGTTAAATCTCTTTTTTGTTCCACCTTCAATGAGATTTTGTTTGAAATATTTTTAGTTTGAAATTAAATATTTCGTAATCCATTTAGTTACAATTTCATAGCAATTTCCTTCAAATTAAAACAGATCGCTGGAGGAGTCAAACGAAAAAAATCATTTGAATTATTAAACTTTTATTTCCGGTAAACACACGACTGTTTTATTTTAATGTATGACATGACTGTTGCCGTATGGGAGGCTGGTGACAGAAGTTTTGCATTCTTATCAGTTTCAAACAAGTAGCGAGTTGTCCATTGAGTGCAGTCAAAGTCGCTGGCCTGGCAAATCTGTCAGCTGTTAAATGTCTGAAATATATTCAGACGAAGAAGGTTTTAAAATAATTTAGGGTCTGTAAAAAACGGCAACTTTTCGAGTGTTGCGGTGGTGTATATGGGTGTCATAGTCGATCTACAGTTTAGAAAATCGGTAGGATCAAAAATAAAGTTGAAGAGACTGAAAGCGTTGCAAAATTTCGTCAGGCGCAACGTGCGTATTTGTGAAACTTGTTCTGTTCTGCTAGAGGAAATATGGCGGTTGATCCGATTTTGTCGATTCCATGACCTTTTCAATAAAGGGTTTTATATTATAAGACATCATGACATGGGTTTTCATCTGCATCCATATAAAGTCTATTTCACTACACAATCAAAGCAGGTTGAACGTACACAGAGGCGTAGCTAAGCTGATTGGTCACCAATACAGCAGTCGTATTCGTGTTTATTTTGGGGGCCAAAGTTTCTATAGTGGCAAAATTGTAGTTTCTAAAGTATCAGGTTAGAATTAACAGCTTTCCGGTTGAAAGAAAGACCCAAGTGGGTCCGATATTATTCGTTTGCAGTGCTTTTAACGTCTTCAAGAGCGACACGTTGGGGGCTCGGAGGATCCGGAAGGGATTCTGGAAAAAGTCATTGTCTGGCACGGAATATGATCTGTGGATGTTGTTGGATCATATTTTTGTTCCAAAATTGGACTAGAAGAACCGGCCAAATCGTTAAATTCAGTGACCGCTATGACCGCATGATGATGGGATTTCATCGCCTGTAATTAAAGATTATGAACTGGACGATGTCTGTTCTGTAGTTTCAGAGGTTACTTTCGCCTGAATTAGTTAACACTAAGACTACGAATACTAACATAAGATCCCGGATTCGTTTCCTCCACTAAGTCATGAATATGATATCGAATTTTTCTGATCTGCATTGTTGACGGTCTGTCTTAATAACGTAGGGTGCGTGACCAGCGGTTTACAGCACCCTACTTCGTCGATACTGTGGCCATAATTTCCCGGTGAATTAAAATGTAAACTGCCTCTGTGTCCATCTTTTCATGTCTTAGCTCAGCACTGTCGCCTCGTTACCAGTTCCAGGGCAATACTTTGGATATGTAGTGATCATCTTCTAATCACTGGACCTCCTAACGCGGTGCCATCAGGCAAACAACACCACTGATTGCGATTAAATTGCTCGAACACTTTTAAACACGCGTAATTTTACGTTGTTGTCGGTACCAACAACATGTGATTTGACACCGTTAAACTTTTCTTGTAGGGCTACATAAAACACGGTGTCAGCGCTGGAGCATTTTAAAAAGTGTTGGCAATTTTGTTAAAATGGATCGGCCGCTGCAAACAATCTAGAATCGGTCTTTGATAGCATCATCACAGATCACACGGCCAAGTCCACCATTTGGTTCGCTCTCTGAATCACGTTTGCAAGTCTTGGGATTTCTTTCTCTTAAAAATTTTAATTTTTATGCTTGTTATATTTACGCACTTTTTATTTCTTCCATGTTCTTTTGTACACTTTAATGTCTTTTCATTTGTACGATTAGTTCAGTTAAACTTCCGATAAATTGTGATACAAATTTAAGACGATAGTAAAATAAAAGCTTATCAGAAATTTGTACTTTTGAAACACAAAAAAAACAAAAAAAAAAACCCCCCGAGAAGGCTTTTATCCTTCTCCTTTTACCTTCTCTTGTATATAAAATAAGTAACCACTATTTGACCCTTCTCTAGTTACAATGCAGCTACAATATTATGGCCACAAGTATAAAGATCATCGTGGAAACTTTCGATAGTTTTAAATTTAAAGTGTTTGTTTAAGTTTTGCTCTACAATTTACACGTTCCGTCTTGGAAGGAAGACTACTTTCAAAACGCTCCTCTTAAGTTAATTTCTAATGCATCATAAATAATTATCTGTCCTCTTCTTCTGTTGTTCTTCTGCTTCGCTTGCCGTACATCAACTCTTTCAGTCATGTGTGAAACAATTTTCTTCGTGTTTGCTCATCTAAAATTTGCTATTGAAGCGTTAATTCTTAGCGACAACTTTTCCGCACTTGTACTTTCAATTGATTTATGTTGAACTAAAAAAATAAAACAGAAATTAAAAAAACTAAATACAATTTAATATAAAATTCTATATTTTGCTTGTAGTGTTTGATGTTCACATATTCACTTTTGACCAGATGAGTTTTTCTGCCTTAAAGTCAAACACCTCGCAGGCATGACAATGTATACGAGTGTGTGTGCGTGTGTGTATGTGTGGGGATGTGAACTCTACTCTAATCATGTGCAACATCCATTTTTATGAGGTGTGTAACAAAAATAATGTTTTCTTTAGGGGGCAAATGTGATGCGCACGAATATACTTTGACTGGCAGCATCCCTTAAAGGTTTCAATGTTTTATGTGTGTGTGTGTGTGTCTGTGTTTTTTGCACTTTCATTGAATACTAAAAATGTTTAAAAAGCATGAAGTGGAGAAACAAAAAAGTACAGAAGATAAATGGGTTAAAAAAAAGTTTAATAATAAAGTACAGGTTGGTGCAGCATCTGAGTTGTTGAGTGGAAAAGAATCGGGTGTTTTATCATGAGGTTTGAGTTCACAGTAGCCTTTTTGTCACAGATCACTCATGATTCATATCAAACTCTTTTGTCATTTTTGTTCAAATCATCATAGAAGGACTCACACTACACCACCACCAGCATATCCAAATTGTTGCAGCTGTACTACAAAAAAAAAAAAAAAAAAAAAAAAAAAAAGGCTTTGGGAAATGTTTTTCTTGCGATTCGAGCAACTTTAGGTGCGCATAATCCACCCACTGAAATAACCTCTAAAGCCAATATCACCTAGTTTACAATAGTGGATGGTACTCTATCGGTTAGAATGTAGTGCAGAGAATTCTGCAGCTCTACTCGATCGGTTAGAATGTAGTGAAGAGAATTCTGCAGCTCTACTCGATCGGTTAGAATGTAGTGAAGAGAATTCTGCAGCTCTACTCGATCGGTTAGAATGTAGTGAAGAGAATTCTGCAGCTGTAGCTTAGAGTGTTCACGAAGGACATGACTTGTCCTTTCGTTGTCCTTCTCAGTAACTTGACTTGGCGTTTTTTACTTACTGATCTCTCCCTTAAACCATTCACAAGTTTTAGTCAGACGATTAAAATTTCAGTCTTGTAGAGAAATCATTTTGGTGTGAAGTTAATTTCATATTTTGCGTTGGCCACCCAAATCGTGCGATATCACATCTTTGGATTATTTTCTCTGAGGTCTCTAGTTATTACTAGAGACCAACTACTATTGAAACCAATAATACTAGTGTTCTTCGTGAGATATCAGTCGCTATGCTCGAACGAATAGCCCAAATTAGTCCCCCCCCCCAAATGGACCACCATCTCGGACGTATTCTTGGCCAACATTTAAATGATGTCATTTTCAAACAGTACATGCACATAATTAAAATTAAAGAGTTTTAAAAAACGACAGTTCCCAAAAATATGTACCCTAGTATAACAATTTTCAGTTCACTTTCAAATATAAGTGTTTTATTTTATATTAAACATAAATCCAACCTCACAATGCTTCACCCGATAGTAACCGCTCAAAGTTCTGTGTACGTAATATTTGCTGAATTTTTTAAATTAAATTAAATATTTGGAAGCTTAATCAATTCATGAGATCTAAAATAATACAACAACACGTCATGGTATTTTTCAAAATTTATTTAGACGATGAGAGAATGCCGAAAAATCAGGAGCTGATTTTCTTTTAAGTCACCATTTATTTTTTATAAATATTTTTATATAATAGAAATTATTACGGCTTGTGAAAATTGTCAATACGTTTCTAGTTTTTATAGTTATCGTGGTAAAATTAAATCTATGGTTTTGGGTGCACCACAAACCAAACTTTATAACAAAAATTGTTGCAGATAAAAGTTGAAAAAGGACATGAATTATATAAATAAATCTTTTGATTATCTGTTTAAAATCTTGTGATGTTAGTGTTGTTTGACTTTTCTTGCCAACTGTGCAGGTTTTAGTCCTGTTATTGCCTGTCATTCCTCCTCCTTTTTTTTAGGTTTTTTTCTTTTGTTTAACTTAACAAATCAAAAGTTTATTTCTCTGTTCTGTGCAAATAAAGTTGTTGTCTTTTAGTCATACTTTGTTGGCTCTTAACATATTTTTTATTTTCTTTTTTTTTATAATCCTCAAGGGAGAAAAGTACTTGTACTTAACAATTTTTCTCCCATTTTTCTTTGAAACTCTCAGATAATGTTTTTTTATCATCTTTTGGTGCATTATTTTTGCTTTCTTTTAATTTACTTCTCCTTTTTGTAATGTTTTCTTCGTTGGTATAACATTTGAATTAGTTTTCTTGTACTGGAATTTTGTCTTGTTTGCCTGGCGTTGTCTGTGCCTGCCTCTTTGGTCTAAAACCAGCACCATTTTTTACGAGAAGTTTTATTTTCTTTTGCTATTCTTTGCTTTCTGCTTCAAAGTAGATTTTTTATATATTCCATTTCCTTTTCTTTTTTTTGTCGCTAAAGTATTTGTTTGTTTGTTTGTCGTCTGCAATTAAAGTGATATTATTTTTACAGCTCGCTGACGTTTTAAGGACACTGTTTTGCATAGTTAGTTTTGTTTTTAATATATGGTTTTTGCTACATTTCAAAATAATTAATTTGAAATTTTGGATATGCCAAGTTTTTGCATTTGGGCTCTTGTTGTGGAATATAGAAAGCGAAGAAAGCCAAAATAAATCCATTTTTCATTTTGATATTAAACGGAAATTATAGTTCCATATTGTGCCCTGCAGCGAAAAAACAAAAGTTCTTTATTAGATTTTCCTAATCTTAGGAGGACCAATTTCTGGATCTCCTGACTGCGGCCACTTTGAATATCCAAACTCTAAATCTAAACTCAGCAACATCTCTTTAAACGCTTCTTGCAATTTTATTACAAGCGCACTATACTTTAAGAAACGTTAAGGATCATAATCATTTCTTTCTTTAAATCCTGCCACTGCCTGTTATTATGGCGGAAACACTACAAACTATAAGAATAATCCCTCACCTTTTTTAGTTTATAATATGATACGAAAGAAATTGCTTTCGTATTACGTAGCAACCCCTTGCGGTTCGAAGGACCATATCTGAGAGACAATAGTTAATTACTTCAACAACCTTAAAAGAGAGTGGTGCAAGTCAGATCTACTCCCGTATTTGGAACTTCTTTAAGAAAATTGCATTGCTTTCTTTTTTGTGAGGGAAAAGAGAGCGTAGAAACATGTCCCATACTCCTGCAACATGCTCGCATACATCACATTGTCTCTTGGCTTTCAATCACTCGTTTATACTTAATACGTGTTGGCAACAAAAGTGATGACGTTGCTGCTAGTTTTCGGATGATGACAAGTTTATATTTGGCAATGATTAGGTTTGCGGCAATGAGTTGAGGAAAACAACAACAACAACAACAAAAAGCAATAAATAAAATAAATTCGTATGTATATGTGTTGTCTTCATGTAAAGGAAGAGGGAATTCACAACTCAAGGTCGCCTTGTCACAAAGAAATCAAACTGTTTACAAATACTATTCAGCACACTTCCTTTTTTTTAATATAAAATAACTGGCAGCTTAAAAAAAAATTCTAAATATTATGTAGCGATTAAAATAACATCTCAAAGTTGAAATCCGTCATCTTTCAGAGCAAATAGCTCCTCTAACCATTCCACTAGGGCTAACGCAAATCAGCAAGGAAGGACCTTTTTTATTAAACTTGTTTGAAATAACTAAAGATATTATTTCGAAATTCCACTTAAATTAATATCAAAGTCATAACAAAAACTCGGTGATCATTTGATCAATTCATATTTTTATTCTATAATTCTCTCTACATTTATTTGCTGGCTTTTCTTCAACCCTACTTGTTGTGGTTTAATGCATAAAAAACGGCTTAAACTGTTGGCACGCTCGCAATATATATTTTTTAATTTAGCTAAAAACGTAGCTTCACTATTAATTAGGAATAGCAATTCCCAAATATATAAATTTAATTACAAGCTGCATAACCTAAGAAAGTTTTTATATTATAATTTATATATATTTTAGTATTTAAAAAAAAAATATTTTACTAAAATAGGTAACTAAAAATATTTTTGTTTAATTTTAAATTCAAAAATTGTTCCACTAGAATTGTTTTTAAAAGTTCTACGTCAATTCAACGTACAAAATAAAAAGTAACCATCCGGGGTCAAACTAAAGGGTGTTTTTTATAGAGTGATACAAGTTTAAATCATAATAAAACATAGTAATATATATTTCATATCAATGAAACGGTCTCTATTGGATAGAAAATTTTACGACATTAATGTTTAAATATGATTTCGGCCATGTGGTCGCCACGGCTGGCGCGTACAAGGCGCAATCTGGAACACCAATTTTCACAAACAGTAACATGCTGACCATCATCGTTTTTGAAGCCACAGGGGAGAATGACCCCGCCAGCCCATGAAGCGCACCAAACAGTAATTTTCTGTGGTTGCAATTGTGTTTCGACAAAAGCTTGTGGATTCTCCTCACTCCAAATGCGACAATTCTGTTTATTTACGTACCCATTCAACCAAAAATGGGCTTCATCGGAAAATAAAATTTTGAATGGATGAGTTTGACGAACAGAACCATTATTTTAATTAAAAATTTCCACAATAAAATGTCAAAGCAAACTAAACAAAAAGCAACCATCAACTGTTAAATGAGTGGGTCAACTAAAGCAGTGATGCCAACTCAAAGTTGTATCACTCTATAAAAACACCCTATATTAGTTATTATTGTTAGTCTAAATTTTTATATTTTTACATCAATTTCAAAAATAGGCTGGAAACAAAAAATGTTTAAGTAAATTGTCGTAACTTCAATAATCTTTTATAGAAAAAAAATAAGAAATAAAAAAAATTTATGGCAAATATTCTTAATAAAAATCAATTCCACCAGTGCCCATAAATTGTGTGTGTGTGCTTTACGTAACATGTTTTTTGCTATTGTATATGTATTCATGTTTTGACATGCAGCTTGATTGCGCAACTGCGAAATTTACGCAATTAAAGTGCTAATTGAGCTGAAATAATCATACAGTAAATCTATTATTAAATGGTGCAATTAGTACTCAATTTTTTTTATACAAAATAAATTTTTATGAAAATATAAAAGGAAATTAAAAAAGGAATTGCTAACATAATAAATATAATTAAAATGTAATTGACTTTATATAAAGAACACATCTTTTTAAAACTCAGATACTAAAATTTTAGAAAAATTAAAATCTAATTAATTAAAATTAATCGTTCATCATTTCATATGAAGAGAACAACAAAACGTATTTGTTCCCTTTCTTCCACCCAATAAAAAAATTATGCAGATACTTTTAGTCGTTTATATTTACGTGTACATGAGCGGTTGCAAGCACCATCCTTAACGAAAAAAAAATATTAAAATTTTGTTCATAATTTTTAAGAAAATTTTAAATAGTTTAGAAAACTTATTTATATGTTGCGTAGCTACACAAAAATATCTTTCAAACCATGAGCGATTTATCTATATAAATGGAGGATAAGGTAATTAAAAGTGTACCACTGAAAATGTATGGCGTTTTTAAACGTACGATTTTTGGCGCAGACAAAATAAAATATTTTTCCCCTTTTGATAAATAAATTGGCAAATGAAAATATTTTTTTATTTCAAGAAGAGCCCGGTATTAATTCACTTTCCATATCAGGATTTTCCTATAAAATAATAATAAAAAAACCGAAACGAAATGAATTGCAAACATGTTACGTCTGAATATTAAAGACTGTCACTGTTGGAAAGGTCATGTTACGACAATATCAAAAATTGGGAAACAGTATTTAATTGCTGGTATTGCCTTGGCCTCACGTTAGCAAATATGTAATTCCAGAAAGAGCATGATTAAACATGCTACCCTACACGCATACATATAGACGTTTTTGCATCTGCCGTTCTATACGAGACCAAAAAAATTAATGCGTATCGTTTTTAAAATTCGCCTTATAGAGCTACTTTTTGAATGTCATAAATAGTTAATAAAGAAGGCTGATTCTCTTTAATCCTGGGCAATAGACGGTTAAATGAACTTAATAAAATATTTAATAATGACATTTGACTAATTGCTCCACATACATCGCATTCTATGTTTTTCTATAAAGAAAAATCAATAGAATATTATAATTAACTTTGATTTAGCACGCAAAGTATTGGCATCTACTGCCACCGCAATTTGCGTACATAAAACAAAAATGTCAAACACAAATGGGCATGCACAGGCAAAACATGACATGATGAAGATACTCAATCCAAAAAAAAAAGGAAAAAAAACCGATCAAAAATACAAACATACAAAGGACATCTCTAAATGGCCAACTGAAATCGACTAAAGCACAAGTAAAAAATTATCTGCCAAATATTGACGTCCTTAAATGAAAAAAAAAAAAAAACGATACAGATACTCGTACAGGAAATGTGCACTCACTGGAATGCTACTTGTTTATCTAAAGAAACACTTCGAAAAAAAAGTCAAGCCATCAATTGATGTCTAAATGTCCTTCAAATACAATTGCCAAAAAAGAAAAAGAAAAAAAAAAAACAACGAGGAAATAATGACTGAAAAGAAACCACAACAAAACACAATCATTTTAACAGTCGATGGCAACAAAATAGAACCCTTGCGGGCGTTTAATAATAATTTTCGTTTAGATTTTCATGTTCTAAAAATCTTCACGATTTAGCTAAAACTACTTATCTGATTGATGCCCTTTTCTTCAATTAGATTCGGTTATTCTACATCTATTTGCTGCAACCGATCTGTTGGATATACTAATTTATTGGCAACTGAAATAAAAATATTGTACTTCTGTTTTGCTCTCGTCTGTTGAATGTTATTGTTTGATTTAATATAAATCCAAATGACTGCGACTGTAAATTCGTTACACAAATTTATCCATAATAGATTTGAAAAAATATTATAATAAGAAATAAAATTTTTGGTAATGCTGCTGCAAACTGCTGGAAAGGGTGTAGCCAGAAGGATATTCAGTAACCTGGTTTCTGCTCTTCGTTGAATCGCTCGCTCAATTAAATAAGACTTCCGCTTAATCCAGCAATTTTGTTTCAATCGGCTAATCGATTTTTCAGTTCCGCATGTGTGGAATAAGAAGAGAATTTTGAAGATACTTTTTACGAGGGCTGTTTGATAACTTCCTGACCTTTTGAATCTCTCTCGCAGTTGAAACGCCTGCTTAATTAGTCAACACTTCCGCCTAATCCAGAAATTTTGTATTAATCGGCTAATATAATTTCTCAGTTCCGCATGTGCCGAATAAGTGGAATTTTTAAGGTTTTTACAAATGCAACACTGCAACCATTAACTAAAAGCCTACTATCGAGTGTTGATCAATTGACGTCATTTTCTTTGCATTTGACAGACATTAAAAGCGGGCAACGTCTTTGATTTGTAAACAATGCGCGAGTACGCACGACTGCCCACGGGTGTAGTCAGTTTAACGTAAATTCATTAATTGAGCTACGAACTGCTAACCGATCCAGTGTAGTCTCTAGATTCTCTAGTCTCTAGCATAATGGGGCTATTTTCTTTCTTCAAAGTACAAAAAAGGTCTTTAGTGGCTTAAAGGGGTCATAATCTGGAAACAAACGTCTATTTCGTTGAGGGTCTTGGGCCACCATATTGTTTGAAAAGAATAAAACGCCAAGTTTTCTTTAAATTGAAATCTTTACGAAGTAATCAAACAGCCCTCGTACATAAATCGTGAAAACGTTTATATAAAAATAAGTATTTCATTGTCTTACAACACTTCAGAAATAGCTCTGAAACTATTGATTGTAATAAAAAAATGTATTTCGTAATACTTCACCAAATTTAGATGGGAATTTTAGAATATATTATTTGAATTGTACCCAACATTCTCGACCTACTGTAGATCAAGTTTATGTAACAATTTTTGATGTAGAAATTTATTGATTCTACGAACTTATTCTATGGATATACACATCAATCTGACATGTCAAACAATTGCATCCAATAAGTTACGCAAAAAGAAAAGACAACAATTTGTTGGCCTTTATTGTTTGTATTCCAGTGGCGCACAGTGGTGCTAATCGCATAAAATATGTTTTTATATATTGCAATTATATTCTGATTTTAGAGAGAGGGGAAGATTAAATTATTTGTCCATATTATGAATGACGACGTCGACGTCGTCACATCAACACGACAGCAAAAACTTGTCACTTGTCATATAATTGTCGACAGCGTTTGGTAACATCTAAGGCGTATAATATTGATAGAAAATCTTACCAGAAATCAATTTCTAGCGACAAAGACTAGACAAATGAAAATTTTTTGCTGTCGTGTTAATGTGAAGTCAACGTCGTCATTCATAATACGGGCGATTGTTAACCCTGTGGTAATTGACTAGGAAATACAGTATGTCAAAGATAATTATAATTTCTTGTTTTTGTTAAATCATAATTGTAAGATGGACTTAATTTTGAAACCTCGAAATGTCACATTTTGGGATCTCTGGTCTCCACCCGTTTTGAAGGTGTAAAATCTAAACAACAATATGCTGTATGAAATTTTATTATAATTGTATAAGCCATTTAGAATCGACATGCCGGTACCGGACCAGCTCTATGCCTTCGTCATGTAACAATTAACAATAGATCAGAATAATTTGATGCCTATTTATGACGGAATCCGGAATCGAAAGTACAATCTACGGGTTGATATTTCAACCAAAAGCTCTTGGAATGAAAATATAGTGTGAAATTCGATGGACCCAGCACATTATTTATATCTCAAAAAAGCATTCAAGTGTCTCTGTTTTTTAAGGTGGTCTAACACATACTTCCCTCCATCGTGTCACCCACATCCGACATAAAGTAGAGTAAAAATCTCATGTTTGAGTTGGTGATTCAAAGTCTATTTTAAAGTTACTCGACTGCGGTCAGGAGAGTGAGAAAAAGCTTAACGACGACAATAGGATAGTCAACCTTCTTGACTCACTGGAGCATTGACGTAATGTGGGATGCGTGTTTCACTGTTTCACCGATACTACAATGGATTGTGCTCAGGTGATATCAGGGAACTGGGGGTTACTCCTCTGTAATGCGATGCGAAAGAAAAGCTTTTCCCATTTGTATTCTATTTACATTGAAATGCAAAAGTAATTTCTTTCGCATCGAAATACACAGTAACCCACTGTTGTAGGAAAATTTATTGTTTTTGCGAGCATCACGCTCTTTACGCGAGGCCAGTGAGCCGTACGTATGTGGAATACATTTCTAACAGAGGTCTTTCCTTCAACGTTCAACTTGGAGAATCTCAAATCGAACGTCCATAAGAACAACTCCCTCTATCCTCTTTCCCGCCAGGACAAGACAAACCTTTAAGTGGTTGATTTGATTTCATTCAACAGCATAATCAAGAACTTAATTTTTCTTTTTATAATAACAATAGGTTCTATTTATTATCATATAATTTTGCCATTCAGCTCCACTGTGCTACACCTCAAAACAAAATGCCACCTGGCATCACCCCAGATTAATGATGAATAAAAGTAGAATTACTGTAACTTTTTACAACAACAACAATAACATTGGCAATGGGCTAAAGCTATTAAATTAATATAAAATGCCATTAGAAGAAAAACGATAGAAAGACACTGCAACAAAAGGTATTACTGCCACAGCTAAAATGTCACTGCAACTGCAGACGCAACAATAAAACGAACATTAATTTATTTATAATAATAGTTTGCAAGTTAAAGTCTACTACAATGACACTAATGCTTAGAACATTTTCTAACTGAGTTTGTTAGAAAGCACAGTAGGCAAGGAAAAGCACAATAGAACATCGCTCGACAACCCCACAGAGGCGGCCATGGATACCCGCAGAACAACTCAGTTGTCTTTGCGAGTAGTGGAATGGCAGTTTAACCATTTCATTTATATTCAAGTGACTCGCCTCGTGTATCTGGCCAAGACTAGGTGTGCTATTACTTGCGTGTGTGTGTGTGTGTGTGTGTGTGTGTGTGAGGGAGAGTGTGCTACTTGATTTGATATTTGCCTTTGACTTGTTTGTGAATGGCCGGGATCTTAAAGGACAACATGATTTCTATTGCTGCTACGAAAGTAAATATTTAACCACAAGATGAACTGAACTCTGTTGGACTTTCTCTCTCTCTCTCTCCCCCCCCCCTTTTTTGTTGTTGTTGCTGGCATGTTGTCGTATTGTTAATATGTCTAAAATTAATCCAAAGAAGCACTTGTCAATTAATTGTTGCATTTTCAGCTGGTTTTTGTGGCGGAAGCTTTTGAAATTTATTGTTTTATTGAGTTGTATTTTTAATAAAGTTTGCATAAAACATAAAAAATTCCTCCTCTTAAGATTTTCACGTTTAAAAAGTGCAATAACAAATTCTGTTGAAAGTTACGTGACTTTTTAATTAGATTTGTATTTGCATAAACAGTATTTGCTAAAATGCTAATTTTCTATCGCTTCTAACAAAATAAACACTAAAAGGGAGCCCAAACTGCTTTTCGAAAACTCTTCCTTTATAAAAAACTTTTCACACAATATGTTTTAATATATATTTTTAATGGAATTTGTCGTACTATAGCGTGACAACGGCAACTAAAACTCCTTATTTTCGTCTTTAAGTCTTGACAAAAAAAAAGCCCATTTTGTTGTCAGGCGAACTTAATGTTCCATTTTCTCATAAAACCTGTCGTAAATGCATAAATATGTTTTTAAAACTGGAAGAAAACAATCGACTGCTGACTTCTCTTTTTTTTCAAATAGCTTTTGGGGTTGGAACTTTGTTGCCTTTTTATATTTAAATCAATTTTTTTTTGCCTTCGGTAAATTGTTTAGTTTTTCTATTAAAGTTTCCTTCTATTTATTTTTTTGCATTTAGAAGCTAAAAGTTTCATGTTGTTTGTGGGTTTTTATTTATTGTTGCGATATAAATTTGTTACGGTAGTACAAAATTTATTGTTGTCAAACTTCAACTTTTCTGCACACTCATGTGCATAATTATAAGTACTCCTGCAACATTTCTTTAAATGGCTTAAGTAAAAATTTTTGAGTACAAAATTCTAGAACCTTTTAAATAACAGCGCACGTGTCTGCTAAAAAGTAACAGATATAAAATTATTGAGTAAAAATACTTTTGCAAAATCTTTGTGATAAAAAGTACTCTCTTCCATATTTTATTCAAAAGTATACAGCAAAGCACCTACTCAATTAAAAATAACTATATAATAATATGGGTACATTTTTAAAAAGTACCTTTTTGACACAAAGTACTAATATGTTAAAAAGTACAGTTTCAATAAAAGCTACCATTTAAGTAAACAGTTACTTGATAATAAAAATAATAAATAAATAGAAATGAACTTTTCAGTAAATAGAAAACACCTCTTTAATAAAAAAAAGTACTTTGGAGCTAAAAGAACCTTTTTAGGAACTTGCTTTTTAGAAACAATTCATTTTTGTAGTACATTTATTTTTATAAAAAAAAATTATTTGAAACAAAAGTTCCTTTTCAATGAAAAGTACATCTACTAATAAAAAGTATCCCAATAATGAAGGTACCTTTTCATAAAATTTTATCTTATATTAAAAGTACCTTTTTAACAAAAGTATTTATGTAGCCAATAAAAAGTAGCTCTTAATTAAAATTTTATTTGTTTAAAAAATACTTTTTAAAAAAAAAGTATATTTTAATCAAAAGCATATTTTTCATAAAAATATTTTTATGAAAACTTTACTTTCAATATAAAATATTTATTTAAAAATTGATAATTCTAATTGAAAATGCTTTTTTTTTTAGTAAAAAGCACATTTTAAATAAGTAATGCAATTATAATAAAAACTACGTTTTTATTAAAATTAAATTTATAAAATACAAATTTATTTAAAATATATATTTGTAAAAAGTACCTGCTTAATTAAAATGAGCTTTTTTGTCCAAAAGTATATTAAAAAAGTGGATTGTTAATAAATAGTCCATTTTTAGAAAAAGTCTGTTTTTAATCAAAAGTACCTCTTTCATAAAAAGTACCTTTTTAATAAAAAGTATCCTTATAATAAAAGTACTTAAATTAATATTTTTTAAGAAGAAATTATGAAAGAAGGAAAGTATTTATCAAAAGTATTGATGTAGCCAATAAAAAGTGGTTCTTAATTAAAATTACATTTTTTTAAATAAAAAACATTTTTAATAAAAAAATATTTTTTTTAATTAAAAGTATATTTTTCATAAAAATGTTTCTATAAAAGTATGTTTTTGATAAACATGGTTTTAAGTGCATTTTAAAATATATAATTCTAATTGAAAATACTTTATTAACAAAACGCACATTTTAAAAAGTAGTACCGCTATAATAAAAAGTACTTTTTTCATATCTAAAATACAATTTTGTGAAAATATATATTTGGGAAAAAGCATCTACTTTAAAAAAAGTGCCTTCTTGACTAAAAGAATTTTTTTTTAATGAATATAATTATTTTATATTAAAAAGTGGATTTTTATTTCAAAAGTAGACTTTAAATCAAAAGTACCTTTTTGACTAAAAGTGTATACATATTATATTTTTAATAAAAAGTGGGTTTTTACATTTAATTTTTTTTTTATTAAAAAGTGGAATTTTTGAAAGAAGTAGATTTTAAATCAAAAGTACCTTCTTCATAAAAGTACCTTCCTGACTAAAACATATTTTTTTTAAATAAAATGGATTTGTATTTTTAATTTTTTTTTTATTATTAAAAAGTGGATTTTTTGAAAGAAGTAGATTTTAAATCAAAAGTACCTTTTTCATAAAAGTACCTTCTTGACTAAAACATATTTTTTTAAATAAAATGGATTTTTATATATAATATTTTTTTAATTAAAAAGTGGATTTTTTGAAAGAAGTAGATTTTAAATCAAAAGTACCTTTTTCATAAAAGTACCTTCCTGACTAAAACATATTTTTTTTAAATAAAATGGATTTGTATTTTTAATTTTTTTTTATTATTAAAAAGTGGATTTTTTGAAAGAAGTAGATTTTAAATCAAAAGTACCTTTTTCATAAAAGTACCTTCTTGACTAAAACATATTTTTTTAAATAAAATGGATTTGTATATTTAATATTTTTTTAATTAAAAAGTGGATTTTTTGAAAGAAGTAGATTTTAAATCAAAAGTACCTTTTTCATAAAAGTACCTTCCTGACTAAAACATATTTTTTTTAAATAAAATGGATTTGTATTTTTAATTTTTTTTTTATTATTAAAAAGTGGATTTTTTGAAAGAAGTAGATTTTAAATCAAAAGTACCTTTTTCATAAAAGTACCTTCTTGACTAAAACATATTTTTTTAAATAAAATGGATTTTTATATATAATATTTTTTTAATTAAAAAGTGGATTTTTTGAAAGAAGTAGATTTTAAATCAAAAGTACCTTTTTCATAAAAGTACCTTCCTGACTAAAACATATTTTTTTTAAATAAAATGGATTTGTATTTTTAATTTTTTTTTATTATTAAAAAGTGGATTTTTTGAAAGAAGTAGATTTTAAATCAAAAGTACCTTTTTCATAAAAGTACCTTCTTGACTAAAACATATTTTTTTTTTAATAAAATGGATTTGTATTTTTAATATTTTTTTAATTAAAAAGTGGATTTTTTGAAAGAAGTAGATTTTAAATCAAAAGTACCTTTTTCATAAAAGTACCTTCTTGACTAAAACATATTTTTTTTAAAATAAAATGGATTTGTATTTTTAAAATTTTTTTAATTAAAAAGTGGATTTTTTGAAAGAAGTAGATTTTAAATCAAAAGTACCTTTTTCATAAAAGTACCTTCTTGACTAAAACATATTTTTTTAAAATAAAATGGATTTGTATTTTTAATTTTTTTTATTAAAAAGTGGAATTTTTGAAAGAAGTAGATTTTAAATCAAAAGTACCTTTTTCATAAAAGTACCTTCTTGACTAAAACATATTTTTTTAAATAAAGAGTTTATTTTTAATTTTTTTTTAAATTAAAAAGTGGATTTTTATTTCTAATATTTTTTTTATTAAAAAGTGGATTTTTTTTTTTTTAAAGTAGACCTTAAATCAAAAGTACCTTTTTCATAAAAGTACCTTGCTGACTAAAACATATTTTTTTAAATAAAAGGTGGGTTTTTATATATAAATTTTTAAATTTTTTTTATTAAAAAGTAGATTTCAAAAAAGTAGACCTTCAATAAAAAGTACCTTTTTCATAAAAGTACCTTGCTGACTAAAACATGTTTTTTTAATAAAAGGTGGGTTTTTATATATAATTTTTATTTTTTTTATTTTTTATTAAAAAGTGGATTTTTTTAAAAAAGTAGACTTTAAATCAAAAGTACCTTTTTATAAAAGTGCCTTCTTGGCTAAAAGTGTGTATATTTTTTAAATAAAAATTGGATTTTTAGTAAAAAAAAAAGTACCATATAAATTAAATATCTTTTTTTTTAGAAAATACTTGTCACATAAATATTTGTTTTTATTAAAAGCAAATAGTTTACAAAATCTTTCTTTTGGATAAAAAAGTACCTCTCGAATTAAAATACGATTTAATTTCAATAATAATTAACTGTTTTATAAACAGCATAAAACGCTAGTAGAAACAATTTTTTTATGAATTTGATTGTATATATTTTTTAAATATTTATAAATTTATTAATTGCGTCCTCCAATTTTTTATTTTGATGAAAAAGAGTTGTGTCGGAAAGTGTCGGAGTAAAATTCTGACACGACATGTGTACTTATAATTAAATGCTGTGCTGTTTATTTCAAATTGCAAAATAGTTTTTCGTTGTAACATTTTTGATATACTCCGGTAATAAATAATACTTATTGTTCATTTTCAATGATGGTTATTATTTTCGTCGAAAGCTGTTAACAGCCAACAATCAATTTAATGTTTTCGATATTTTGTCGTCATTATTGTTATTCCATAATTATCGATATTAAAACAACTGCTAAATAGAACTGAAATCCAAATAATAATTGCAGCCATCAGTCAACATGCTGCATGTGTACACGATTGTATGGGATTTGTTGTTGTTTGTTTACTTCTTCATTTATGTTGGAAATAATATTTAAAGCATTCTAATATGAATCGCAACGAAATGTGAAAGATATAATAAAACGGATTTCAATTGCTTTTGGGGTGAAAAGCTAAATTGAAATGTTAAATTAACAGTTCGGCTATGAAATTTTATAACACGATTAAATCGAAAAAAAAAAATTATCACATGAGTTTTCAAAATGCTGTAGTGAAAACTCGGTTTGGCATGATTTAGCATGTTAAATATTCAGATATCTTTCAGCCGAATATTCATAATTGCAGATTTTATTAGGTCTGCTATCCATTCGGTCGAACGATTCAAGTGGATTATGAAAAAAAAAGAAGAAACTAAAAACAATGATGGAAAAATAAATACCTGAATATTGCTTAGGAATGAAAAGAAAGTAAAAGTGCACAACAGGAAACGGAAACTGTTTATAACAATCCAAAAGTCAGTGGGAAAGAGAAAATACAAACACTGACTCTGGTATGGAGCGGTCAACTTTAAACCGAAACCTCTATTTAATGATGTCGTTTAGCTGAGGGTGTTATTAGTTTTCTCTTCTGCTGTTGTTTTATCTTCTATAACTCAAACTATCATCGTCATCATCATCATCATTATCATCATAATTATCTGCAGTAGCAGAGGGAATTTACTTAGTTGAATAGGAAGTTGTGAAATTGTTTTAGCTGCGGATAATGAAGGGATATAAAAGTTGTAAGTTGCTCTAAAATATATATGACAGGCTCAAGCAGTAACTTGCAATTCTCAAACTAGACAAAAGGAAACGAAAATAATAATTGAATAATAGAGCCAAGAGGCTTTAGAAAACAACTTTGTGAATGTGTGTGGGTTTTTTAACTTGTGAAAAAATATTACAACTAAAGTTCAATAAAAGTTTATACTTATTGAAAATATTCTAAAGAAAGAGAATAAGAAAGGAATTATTGGTTAGAAGGTCACAGGACTTGAGGATGATTTTCAATTTGTTTTCTTCTTTAAATGCGTTTTACTGTACAACTTTATATGACCTCTACCTCAGACACACACACACACACACCCACCCACTCCGTATCGACAACTATTTGCTATTTGTTGTAAGTGTTTTGTGCTAAATCCCATTGAAAAATACTGTATGCAAATTGTTTTATTTGTAATAAAAAGAACCTGTTCATGGTCATGTAAAAACGGGAGGGCAAAAAGTGAGCGAAACCCGTATTCATAAAAATTATATAAAATAAAAATTGTAGCGGATTTGATTAGTGACATGTTTCGCGGATAATCAAATTACAGCCTGTTGTAAAAATCAGCCTGATTTGATCTCTTTCTCTCTCTATCTTTCTTTCTCATTCTATTTCTCTGAGAGCGACACTATCGAAAGGAGGGTATAAAATGTTATTGCCTGAGCAAGTATTTATCTTCCACAGTTTCGCTAATAATATTTTCGCAAACACTTTCAAGACCGCCTGTAGTGGAATTAAATAAATGACTTGAGAATAAAAGAAAAAATAAATAAAAAAGATACAAATAGAAAATATTCACAGTGAATAAAATTCATTTCCACTTACACGTTACGCTGTGTTACTTTATCCTGGCCTTTTCTGCAAAATCCCAGCTTATAATCTTGACTTTTTGCTCTTGTATAAATTATAAAAAAAAAATGAAAATTTTTTTCTCTTTTTTTTTTGTACACATGCCCACCGCAAAAACCTTAGAGAAAATTAGACATTAAAGTAGCAAAAATGTTTGTCCGTGTAATAGTTCAGTTTGTGGCTTAAAAGCATAATCCTTTCGGTGGTAAATGGAACACGATATCTAAAGGTAGCAAACAACACCATGTAACAAACACACACACACACAGCTTAACAAATAGCAGTGTCGGTTAGAAAACTGCAACAGCCAAGCTGTTATGTAACTGAAAACCACACACGATATAATAGAAAGTATTGGAAAGAAAATTTTTTAATACACGCAAAAAATATAAAAAAATTTTGAGAGCAGAATGTAAGAATATAAAATATGAATAGTCTTTATCTGTGTAAGAATGTTACACTGTGCAACACAATATATAATATTCTAGCGATTGGTTGTGGTAGAGGGAAATAAAGAAAATAAATTGAATATATAAATATAATGACGGAATCAGTAACGATTTTTCTGAGAAAGTATAAAATTAATCCTTAAGATAGTTTTAGTTTTCATTTTCATCGCTTATTAAAATTGCATTCTGTGCTTTCATGTAACAGATAAACGGGGAAAATGTTTATGAAATCGATTTTTTGCACAAAGAGATACCTCTTATGAAATTTTCGATTTTAGCAATTTTTCTTTAAATTAAAATTAGTAACGGATAGCGGGGTCTTAAAACCGCCGATCTGGCAAGGCTATCAGCTGTTAAATATCTTTCATTTGAAGTATCGTTCAGTTAGTGAAGGTTTTTGTTTGTCATTATCAAAAGAAATTTTAAAAGAATTTAAACGTTACAAATATCGTCTGGCCTGCAAGTAAAAGTGTGGCAGATTATTTTAATTTTGTCGATTCCATGTCCTTTTCATCATCATCTTCATAGACTATTTCGCATTTTTTTTTTTTACTTTAGAAGTGAAAACACTATCTTGAATTTAGCCCCTTTTTTAAAGACAACTTTTTTTATTAATAATCTTTCTCGCTTCAAATCACAACTTTCCAAAAATACTCATCAAATTCACTTTAATTTTCTCATTTATTTTGTCCCCCCGCCTTAAAGACCGAAACCAAAATCTTAATTAAACATTTTTGTTAATGTCTCTCCTGGTACCTTAAAAATCATCGTTTATATGCTAAATTAATTTGAAAAATTATTTTGTTTTCTGTCGCTGTCGTTCTAATTTCTATCGTATAATGAGAAATATGAAGCACAATTTTTTCCGTAACGAGATTTTATAACCTTAATTACAGATGAGAAAAACAGAACATTAAAAAAATAAAAAAAAAAATAATAATAATAAATAAATAAAAATTTAACAGCACAGAAAAAAAACACCAACGAAGGGTGTTTGGTGTGAAAGCAGGTGAAGGATACTTGAGATTGATAATGAAACATGTGCTGTGCTATAAACATATGCAGTGCCTTAAAAGTATTAAAACTATCGTTTTAAGTTTATTTATATATTTGGATGTAGTATCTTGTAAAGCTTGTTAAATAATTAAACAAAAATCATAAATTTGGCAGCGATGAAGGGTAAAGTCGTACCACTAAGTACCATTTGCAAATGGTACTATTCAAGTAAAAAGTTGTTTGTTAAAAGTACTATTCCGGAACATGTACTTAACAACTGAAATGCTAAGGATATGTGTGTTCCAGAGTTACTACTTGCGAAAAGTACCCTTATGAAAATGTACTTTTATTAAAATGAACATATATTGTACTTTCGAAAGGTAGTTCTTTGAAAAAGTGACAATATTGTACCATGAAAAGGTACTTTTATGAAAATGTGATCATATTGTACTTTCAAAAGCTACTTTTATTAAAAGTTAACAATATTGTATTATGAAAAGGTACTTTTGTCGATTGTACTTTCGAAAGGTACTTTTCTGAAAGAGTGATTTTTTTTCAAAAATTCTTTTATAAAAAGCTATGGAAAAGTACTTTTGTGAAAGTGAGGTAAAGTCGTACTTTCGGAAGGTACTTTTATAACGATGTAAAAATATTGTTCTATGAAAATCAACTTATGTGAGTGTTGTACTCTTGAAAGATACTTTTTTTATAAATGTGACAATATTGTACCTTCGGCAGGTACTTTTACAAAAAGGTAACAATATTATACTACTATGAAAAAGTACTTTTGTGGGTTCTAATTGCGAAAGGTACTTTTTGAAAATGTGACAGTATGGTGTTTTTGTTAATATTTTTATAAAAAGGTAATATTGTACTATGGAAAAATAGCTTTGTGAAACTGGGGCAATGTCGTACTTTCGGAAGGTACTTTTATGAAAATGTAAAAATAGTGTTCTATGTACTCTCGAAAGATACTTTTTTGAAAATTTTATAATATTGTACTTTCGAAAGGTACTTTTATAAAAAGGTAACAACATTGTACAACTATGAAAAGGTACTTTTTTGGATTCTATTTTCGAAAGGTTCTTCTATGAAAATCTGACTATATTGTTTTTTAAGGCACTTTTATTAAAAAGTACCAATATTGTACCATGGAAAAATACTTTTATAAAAAAGCAACAATATTAGTACCATGAAAAGTACTTTTGCAAAAGTGTGACAATATTTTACTTTAAAAATATTGTTCTAAGAAAAGGTACTTTGGAGAAAATGTACTTCTGACAGGTACTTTTTTTAATGAGACAGTATTGTATTTTCGAATCGTACTTTTATGAAAGTGTACGCAAAGTTACTTCTGTAAATGTCTTTATTGGCGAATTCTCTATTGAAGGAATTTATTAAAAATTTTATTATTTTTTTGAAGGTTCTTAAATCTATAAAGCGTTTATTTTGAATTCGACACTTATGCATAATTAACTATTGAAAAAAAGAAACTTTCTGAAAAAGATCCAGTATACTCATCAAAAAAAAAAAAAAAAGACGTCTTTATACAGTATTTGTAACAATTACAAACTTTTTTTTTTAAATTGCTGAAATGAAGAGAAAGAATATGTTTTCTCAAAGGACTGTCACAAACACACCACCAAAAGTTTATAAAAAAAAACTTCTGAAAAAAATGCAAGAATAGACAGACAAAATAACTAAAAATAAGAAGAACAAAAAATGAGTACAATTTTGTTTGTACCTTAAAACCACCCATCATTATCATCATCATCAGTATTATTATAAGAGAGTGTGTGCGTGTGTGTGTGTGTGTGTAGCTGTGTGTGTTTGTGTATGGAGGACATTTTCACACATACATGAAAGTAGTTCGATGCACAAACATAGAACGGAACATGAATGGGACAAGGATTTATTGATGTCAACATTTCTAAGTAGAATAAGAGTATCAGCCAGCAGTAGCAGCGAACTAAGAGCAGGACTTAAAAATTACACACGTGCTTTAATTTGTGTTAAAGTGCTGTTGTAAACCAGTGAACATTTCATTCTTATGAGAAAAATTTTAAATATTTAACAAACAAAAAAAAAAAAACTGCTGCTTTTTAATGTCACTTATACAAAAATTCTCTGCAACTGAATGAGAATTGCAGTTAAAATTAAAATGGGACGATGTGCTAAAGGTCGTTAGACAACCTATAAATTTAATATAAAATAAACAAAATATGTTTTATGTTAAATATTTAAAAATAAAAATACATATCTTCCAAATTAATCAAATAATTTGTCAGAAAATGTATGAAATTTTGAAATGTCCTGATTGTTTTTTTTTTTTTTAAGTTTCGCTGATGTTGGCGGAAAATGTTCCTGGGATATTGTTGTGCATGTGAATGTGTGTGTAAAAGTTATTCCTGTTGTAGTTGTAACTGAAAGTATCACTTAAAAAAGCTCGTTTTTTTCTGTTTTGGTTGCTTGTAAAGTGTTAGTTTGTTGAATTAGTTTTGAAAGATTTGAAGGAAGAAAAAAAAAAGAAATTAAAATGTGTGATATTCTTGCGTGTATGTTTTACTAATTAGAAACACAAGTAATACATGCAGCCTTCCTTACAGCCATTTAAACATAAACAAAAAGTGAAAACCCTATTTGCTGAAACGAGCAGGGAGGGGGCACATGCTCGAAAAAACAACTTGAAGTGTGTTAGAAAATATAAAATTAAATTGTTATTGCGAAACTTGTTGGGAAACAAAATGAAAATGCAAATTTTGAAAATTTGCATAAAAAATTTATCTTGACTTCTTTTTTGTCATCACTTGAAGAATTGCAGAGGACTTGTTTTTGTATTCTGCAAAATGCAGAAACGATTTGGTTTTGCAAAATAATTATGGAAAGAAAAGTCTTGAATATTTAATGAGTGAAGAATTTTCCCTTAAGATCCACTGGCTTTTCCCTTTGCACATCCACTGGCTGTTTTCATTTCTAGTGAACGGCCCACCGAGACCAGGAACTTGAAAGCACTTCCTCTCGTGTTCATAGAGAAATAAAAAAATTTAATTAACGTGATTTAATTTTACATATAAAATATATTTATATATATATATATATATATATATATAAGGATCTTCAAATATTCAGTTGTACTGAAACTACTGAAAACTTTAGAATTGTAAATAAAAAATGAATTGGAAAACGGTTGACCCTAAAGGGCTTCGAATAACGAACATTAAGTGATCAGATATATAATTTCGGAGGTTCAAAAAAACTTATTTTTTTTTCGAATTTTTTGGTGCACGATATCTGACGAACGGATTAATAATCCTTTTTGACCCGGTCTGTGGTGATATTCGCGGTTTTTAAAACGTTAAAAACTGGTGAGACTCTGGAATCGAAAGCTGAAGCGCGTAAAAAAAATCTAATTTTATCGGTTCAAATTCACAGGAAATCTAACTGCCTGTCCCACTATGTCACTCGATATCGTTCTGTCGCTATAAAATATATTTCAAACAAAAAAAATTCTAAAATTTGGTTTATAACGAGTGATTTTTTTGCTATTATCTTTTTGGCAACACTAGTTTTGACAGCTCGCGCACGTTTTGTATCTTGTGTCACTGTCAAACATCTTCAGTTTGGTCTATAATTTAATCATGAATCGTCTTACAAACGAACAACGCTTGCAAATTATTGAATTTTATTACCAAAATGCGTGCTCTGTTAACAAAGTTCATTGCGCGCTTCTTCCATTTTATGGTCAGGCTTACGAACTGAAGAAAATATCGCAGCCGTATCGGCCAGTGTTGGTGATGACCGTGAATTATCGATTCGGCGCCGTTCGCAGCAATTGGGCCTCTGTTACTCCACTACGTGGAAAATTTTGCGGAAGGATTTGGGTGTGAAGCCTTATAAGATACAGCTGGTGCAAGAATTGAAGCCAAACGACCTACCACAACGCCAAATATTTGGTGAATGGGCTCTTGAAAAGTTAAATGAAGATCCACTTTTTTATCGAAGAATTGTGTTCAGCGACGAGGCTCATTTCTGGTTGAATGGATACGTGAACAAGCAAAACTGCCGTATTTGGAGTGAAGAGCAGCCAGAAGCATTGCAAGAGCTACCAATGCATCCACAAAAAACAACCGTTTGGTGCGGATTATGGGCTGGCGGCATCATTGGGCCGTATTTCTTCAAAGATGATGCGAATCACAACGTTACTGTGAATGGTGAGCGCTACCGTGCGATGATAACAAACTTTTTTTTGCCCAAAATGGAAGAGCTTGACTTGCATGACATGTGGTTTCAACAAGACGGTGCCACATGCCACACAGCACGCGAAACAATGGACCAATTGAGAGGCGAGTTCGGTGAACAGTTTATTTCACGCTTGGGACCAGTCAATTGGCCGCCCAGATCGTGCGATTTAACGCCTCTAGACTATTTTTTGTGGGGCTATGTTAAGGCTAATGTCTATAGCGACAAGCCCGCTTCGATTGACGCACTGGAAGCCAACATTGCCAACATTATTCGTGAGATACCGGCCGAAATGTTGGAAAGAGTATGCCAAAATTGGACTAAGCGGATGGACCATTTGAGGCGCAGCCGCGGCCAACATTTGCATGAAATAATCTTCAAACATTAAATTATATCGACCCAACTATCAATCCAAATAAATATTTCATGCATTTTTCTGAATTTTGTGTTTTCTTTTTTTTTAATTTCCGATAGTTCTTATAAAATCACCCATTATATATTTTGTCGCTAGAACGACATCGAGTGACATATCGTGGGACAGGCGGTAAGTTCAGGAAGGCTCTTCAGAACGCCTTCAGTTTGGGTTAATTCGCTTCAGCCGTTTGAAAGATCACATACTTACACACACACACACACACATACATATACAAACACTTGATAATGTCTTTATTCAATTAATCCGCTTTTTGTTTTATTCGATTAATCGTTCGATTGATTAATCGAGTTGGTTAATAGATTAATAAATTAATAAAATATTAAAAACTTAATTAACTAGTTTTTAGATGTTTACTTTATGACTTTGATTTTTTTTTCAATTATGAACTTAGTAAAAAACAGCATAATTAAATTCAAGTTTAGAATCAATTATTTTTTTTGTCTAAAATCGTGACATTTTTAAAGAGACATTCAGTGCACAACAATCTAAAATCAGCGTAATCAAAATATTGTTCCAATGAGGCTCGCTGATATCAATTCTATTATGGAACTAATTTAGAGCAAAAGGTTAAGTCCATATTATAAAATTTTTTTTATTCAAAATGTGTGCGGCGGCTTCTTTTAATATCATGGAAATGCCCATTTCACATGTTTCCTAATTTCGCCGAATTAATTGAGTACTAAAGAAGGAATCGATTCGTTGTCAAAAGTCCCAATTGTAGGGTATCTTGTACTTGTGTTTAGTTGTATTGAAACTGTAAGTGTATTTAATAATTATATCAATTAAAGTCCTTTGTTTTTTATTATCTATAACTAGATATTTTTCTTCTTTTTGTTTTTTGTGAAAGTAAAAGGGATTTTCAAGACTTACGATAGACTCTTGTGTCATCTTCACTTCTGCCATGAATAGAAAGAATATCCCGTTTAGGGGAAGACCATAAATAAATACCGTGTAATGAGGGGGAAACTGTAACGGGAAATGGTTGCACAAATTCCTTGAAGTCGCACATGCATTTCTTTGGCTCGAAACGCTTCCCTTCGCACGTTTCAGTTGCTGGTGAAAAGAAAAAAAAAAGAAAAAACAGAAAAACTTTTGTAAAATGTGTGTAAAATCTAACACACTCGCACACATTTTTTTTTTATTTGTAAATAATGAAATAAAATATTTTTCAAGTTTGTCGTCGTAGTTCTCTTCTTGTGCTACTCTTCTCTGCTCCAAAAAGAAAAAGTAGAATTAAATTGTAGTTTTCTTGTTAGAAAGTTTCATATTTTTTTTATTTCTTTTTTTTTTTCTCTCTTATAAAATAAAGAGGGATTTTGTTTCAATAATACAAAAAGTAACTAAATTTATTTATTTATTTGCGATGGCAATACATTTGCCATGAATGTAGTTTGTTCCCATTGTTTTGGCTTAATTGAAGTAGTTATTAAAGTGTTATATTTTCTTTTGCCAGTCGTAATTGTTGTGCTGGAGTAGATTTTGTCGAAAGACTTTTATAATTTGAGAAATTATTTTAGAAAAATATAAAGATTTCATTTTGTAATTATTGCTACTCATGGAAAACTAAATTATTTATATGATGGCGATTATATAGTGAAGTTTATTTCACAACATATTTAGTTTCGTTGAAAGTTATTAAATCGGGAATTTTAGTTCGTTTGTTTAGTTGCATTATTTGTTTTAGGAAAGAAATATTTTTATATTCCACTTTAAATAGTTGTTAATTCATAATAATTATTTGAAATTAATCAATCGAGTTAAAAAGTGGGGATGTAAAAAAAGTTTACCCCAAAATCCATCCCTGAAATTCCCGCTAGTTTTAACCTCAATGCTATCTTAACCTGGAAACCGCTATTTTAATTTTCAAATCAACCGATTCCCACATGATAAGCGGTGACTAATGCACAGTTCGATTACTATAAAAATCCAGATCGGAGTTACAAAAACATTACTTTTCGGCTTTTTGTCGGTCACTATATCTCAAGAACAGATTAACCGGTTTTGAACCGGTTTACAATAAGCGACGTGACTTTTAAATGTCAAGAGAGTTCGAATAGATTTTAATTCACAAGAAATCTAAGTTTAGAAACGCTCTTTGGGACACTAGTTTGAGTCAAATCGGTTCAGTTGTTCGAAAATTATAAGCGGGTCTCATACGGGCTCTTAGAATTACCCAGAGAAACTTCCCATGACCTCAAAATGTAGAGATCTGATGATAAGTCGAAACGCGGTAAAACCAATAACTTGCCATTTTTTTAATTTCAATTTTCCTAACGGGAAGTTAAAGAAGTTTATCCGAATCTTTGTCAACTTTTTACAGCCTGGAGCACTTCAAAACTGCAAGCCGGCAGTTAAAAGAGTTCGAAACTATATTAAAGGGCTGCTGGCTAATGTTGAAACCGCTTTCTAAAATATTATTTGAGGAAATACTGAAAAATTGGAATTTTGGGATTTTTCAAATTTTTTTTGTGTCGCGGCGATCTCAGAAATCGCTGTCATATATTTTTCCCTTATTCACAGTTATGTTATGAAAATGTTGGAAAATTCAAAAATTTCATATATAATTTTTTAAAACTTTTCATGTCTTTTTTTACATGGACCAACGCTCGAGGCACGAACCCTACTCAAGCAATACTTTTAGCCCTTTTTCTGCTGTAGTTATTTTGGAACATAATTTTTTTTTTAGCAAACACAAGTGAAGTTAATTATTTCATATCGTAATCTCTAATGAAGTTTAAAATCTTAGAACCAATTTTATATATATTTTAAATAGCCAATTCATTTAAATTTAATATCTCAAAAATTCATTGAAATCCTTTTTTGGTATTAAAAGAAAACATTTAATTTAGTATGTCATCATGTGTTTGTGATCAATATATAACACTCTACAGTCACTGGGGACTATCTACAATAATGTACGTGTGTGTGTTTGAACTCCTCCACCCATACATTGATGGCAGCCATACTTACATAGAAATCCTCACAAACACTTGAATGTTTGCGAACAAATATTTGACCGACCCACAGAGAGAAAAGTGCCAAAAAATATGCCTCAATTGCAACAGAAAATAGAGTCACTAAGCCAACAAACAACATCCATGCAGCGCAGTGACAATAAACAAAATAAACGAAAACGATAAAATGTCGTTACACACAACAACAACACGAATATTTGGCCTAAAATAGCAACGGACTGGCATTCAGGCGAAAGAAGGAAAAAAGAAAAATTATTGTCCTCCGTAAAGTGCGCTACACAAAATGTCCCTGTAATCGAATGTTTGTTTATAATGTTTTTCTCTTTTTTTTAACTTTAATTCATTTCTTGAACAAAGAAAATGCAAAATAATTTCAAATATATCTGGTATGACCCTGTATTTTTATTTATTTATTTGTTGTTATTTCATTTCTACTTTATTTATATGCTGTTGTTTTCTTCCTGCAAGAATATTTTAAAATACTAACTTCCTTTTATAGCAAGTGACAAACTCTCCAAATGTCAAGTGAACTTATTGTCTTCAATAATTTAAGATTTTTTTTTCCAGTGTATTTTAGTGATATGCTACTCCCACTTTTAAAATTTAAATTTAATAATCGGATTACACACAATTCGAGGGAAGTTTTTACTTAACGTTTTTTGGGATATGAGAACCTTTCCAGCGACAATTCCACCAACATTAAAAAGTGAAAGTCCTGCAAACATTTTGTCATGTCAATTTTTCATGAGAAACAATCAAATTTGTGTAAAAATTTTTGCACTTCAATTTTGAATTTTAATCGTGCTGCTCATTTTTTTTTTTTGCAAATTTTAAATTTAAAGTTATTGAGGGATCTTTTTTCATAGAAGCCAACGAAGGTCATTGGGGAACCCTTACCCAAAATGTTTTAAAAAGAGGATAAATAGCGGGGGGCTTTAAACTCGTGGCAAACAAGCTTGAAAGTTATTCAAGTGCTGTAAAATCACTTTTAAATATTCATAATCTCTTGCAGTGTACTTTTGAAAAAAAAGAGTCAACAACATTAAAAATTTAAGAGTCAAAAACGACAATTCCCAAAAATACTCATTTTAGTATAAAATGTGCGAATGCGCCGGCGCAAACACAAGCAAAGTTGTCACCACTCAGAGTTGTTGTTTACATTCGAACATTTGCAGGCTGTCTTCGTGTTCTTTGTCTCCTACAACTGTGATTTTACAGTTAGAAAAAAGGTCAGAATACTAAACAATGCGATACCTTTTTAAACTTCTTATTCATTTAAATGGAAATTTAAAATATTTATTCTCAGAAATTTGTTTCCTTAATGATATGCCGTGAATTGTGCAGATTTATTTATTACTTTTTTCATTTCATATATATATTTTTTTTAATTTGGGGACAAAAAATCGCCACAATTAAAATATAATAGAAGACCTAAAAAGTAAAACTCCAAAAAAACCAAAAATTATTTAACTATAAAATAATTTTTTATGAATCTCGTAAGAAGAATGTGTTGAGACTGAATTGAACGCGTAGAATAATTCAAAAGAGAACTCAACATTTCAATGTTTTCGAAGGACACTGCAAACCCGTTGCTGTTGAAATGTGTATATCATAACGTTTCATTAATTTTTCATTGGCGATAGTTGCGCACATAAAGTCCAATATTTTTTTACGAGTGAAAACTGAAGAAATAATACGAGAATTATAAATTAATTGTAAGACTTAAAAAGGAATTATTGTTGTGATGAAGCTAAAACTTAAGAAAAAATGTATTCCATGCGAGAACAGTGCAGTGCATTACTGCTACGAATTAATATCTATAAAATTAACGCTCACGATTGAATGAATTTTCGAAAATATATCCTTCATTATTTATCACATCGTGCACAAACCCAAAAACGATATCTATTTATTTTGATGTTGCTCTAGTCCCACTGTAACATACACGAGAACATAAAAACTGACAATTTTATAAATCACATAATCGACCTGCGTCTGTTTGTGTGAGCATTTTAAATTATTGTTGTTTGTATTGAATTATACAACAATTTTTTCTCGGCACGTTCATTTATATTTAATGTTTTCAATGGATGCTTTTCATGAATAACCGAGTATGTCCGATATATCTTGATTTCTCTGCTGTAGCTTTTTTTTTTTTTTTTTGCCAATTTTATCTTTGTTTGTTTGTTTTGTAGCAAGAAAATAAGAAATTTTTTTCTGCTGGTTACGTACGTGACTATTTAAAAAATATTGAAAATAACCTCAAAGAAAACTTCAAGAGGGTCGAAAATCTTAATATATTTCCTCGGGTTATATAAAACTAAATTTTGTATATTTTAAGGCATTAAAAGCCGAGTCCATTAATTATATCGAACGTTTTTTTTTTTGTTTTTTTTTGTTTTTAGTAATTTCGATAGAGTAGTTCCGAACTTCCATTGTCAAATCGTGTTGACATTTCTATTCGAGTTTGGCAAATCAGTGATCAGTGTTCGATTACTATAATATAGTTGAGAACACCAACCCATCAGATATATAAATTTCACTTTTTTTCGAATTTTTTCGTTGACGTTATCTCACGCACGAATTAGCCGATTTCGAAGCGGTGTTGATTGGCACTTTGAAAGCCGATATAAAGCAATTAAAAATAATAATAATAAAAACCAGCTTTAAAGAGGTTTTCTTTGTGGAAATTTCTTGAAATCCAGCGGTTTGAACGGGTTAAAATTCACAAAACTTTAAAACGCCATCGTGGGTCTTATATTTACACACACACATACATATATAAATATGGACATAGGGACAGGATCTCAGAATTAGTCAGAGTTCTAGGACCTCAAAACGTCGAATCCAAGTGAGAATTGTATTTTGCACAACGGATTTAAACCAATAACTTCCCGGTTCTCATGCATTTCGGTTCTCATATCTTTTAAAAGCTAAAATAATTTAAATGTGGATCTGAAAAATTAATTGAAATTGCTTTTATAGAATTTAATATTTAACTTATTTGGTTGGGTAGTGTAATTAAATAATAAAGAAAAATAACATTTTATTTTAATTATAAAACCTTAAACTTTTTGGAGTGTAAAGTCGTGTTTAATTTACATAAAACCCTCATTTTAAAAATAGTCGGTAGTTGTTTGTGACAGTGAGTGATACTTTTTAAAATGTTAATATAAATGAACCACCATGTACACACAAACACGCACACACATTCATTTGTCCACCAGTTTAACCCTGCAGGTTCCAAAGTATTAACTTATAACGAAAGTGAATATATAGAAGCCAGTCTTCAGTCATAAACGAACTAAATTTTTGTTGAAAGTCCAATTGTTTTATTTCGATGAAATCGGCCCGATTTTACGGTTAAATATTTTTCACAAAAATCCGGAATTTACAACAGAAAAAAATTGTTTATGAATAATTAATACTGGGGGTTTTCAGTTGGCTACTATGCGCATTTCACATCCCCGGAGATCCTTTTACACAAATTCTGTCAGAAAAACTATAAATATTTTTACAAACTACTTTCCAGCTAAAGAGCTTGCAAAAGTTTAAAATTAAAATACGATTTAAAATAGTTACTCCTATTTTTATTCCCTTTCCTCTTCTGTGTCTATCTTTTGCTCGCTTTGGGACAAAACGCCACAACTAAACTAAAATTTAATATTAAAAACTGTTCCTACAATAAAATATCTGGTTTCATTTGTTAGCAAAAACTTTTTAATCGAAGTGTAATAGTCCCTTTAAATAAATTAATATTAACTATTTCAATACAATAAATGTATATTGAATTCGGCTATTTTCCCTCAAGTTGGAAAATTGGTGCAAAGTAGCGTCCAAGATGTCTTCTACCCGCTCACCAGATAAACGCGATGCTGCTAGAGAAGCCCGCTGCTATCTGATTCCGTCTGTTTATTGTATGAACGCATCGCTGTCTCGCTCACTTTCTGCACTACCGTAAAGCGTTGACTCTGCATATACGGCAAAGGGTTTGCAAAAGTATACCAGATGGTATTTATTGGCGTCTCACTTGTGGGCTTCAAACAGATCATCGATTTGTAAATGATATCTTTGCCGCCGGGTATTACCCACAAATGAACTGGCGGGTTATAAAAAAAGTTTATAATTTTATGCATGCAAAAACATGCTTTAAAAAGTTAAATGTAAATCTTTGCAAAGCGAAAAAACACGAATGTTTTTTACAGTGTAGTCCAGAATAATTGGACAGCTATTTCCGGTTCTTTATAATACAGATTTACATACATATTTACACATGTGCAATTAATATCTTTTATATTTATTTTTTATTTCTTTATATTGTTTAATTTAGTTTTTTTTTCGTAACTCTAGGCGTTTTTTTTTTTTTTGTGGAAAATGTGTAACATTTTTCCGCATCTTTTCTAATTTGTGGCAGTTTGAAGGATTTTTAAATTTACATTCTTTTTCGTAAAGACTGATGAATTAATTTCTAATAAATTATTTATTTTCTATTAAAAAGTGTACAAAATGTTGCACTATTTTCTAGAAAAGAAATCAACGTTAATGTTTTAAGGAATGCAGAATCCAACAATAGTCTTATTGATTTCGCTATTTCGTACACTTTGACCAACTTGACTTTTGCTTGAAAGCAATACGAGTGTCTGTACACACTTAACAACCGAATGCTAAAGGGAAATTTTTGAGGCAAAAAAATATAGTAAAAATTCAATGAAATATGCAGCACTCTTTTCAAAAAACACTCGAAGTAGCACGTAAGAGCTCAAACAGTTTAAATAAAATAAAAACCAACAAATAAATAAAAAATATGAAATAATATTTGCACGAAAGTGGATATAAAAAGCTGAAATGTTATTTGCAAATAGGATGGTGCATTAAGCGCTTAAGAAACAACAGAACAACCAGCATAAGCACACATAAAGCACTTTGAATGCAATTCACATAAAAAGGAAGACTTTTTAGCGAAAATCGCTACAAGATTTACACACAAAATCATTAAAACCCCTGCATCCGTCTCTCTCTCTCTATCTCTCTCTCTCTCTCTCTCTCTCTCTCTCTCTCTTACACACACATAAATATCTCTAAGCAAGAACAGTACATTCTTCATTCGAAATTTTAAAAAGTTCTATTATATGATTTTTTTTCTCGCCAATACCCACTGTAAATCTCAATCCCCCACAGAAATTTGAAATTTTCAATTAAACTTGAAACTATAACTTTTTAGTCAGGATGGCGCAAAATTATTGAAGCGATTTGATTTTTCGATTGCGTATTAGTTTTACTAAAAAAAAATAAAAAGATTCTTAGCGATCATGGAATCTTTGCAAAGTGGGGAAGAAGTCATATACCCATGATTTTCTGTAGCCCCATTTATAGGCAATTCGTCTAGTAAAATCAGGCGAATTTGCTGGACAAAACGGGAGAATACTCTAGCAGGAAACGCTTCCTTTACGGCATCGTTTGTATAGGGTATTTTCTTTATACAGAGATATAGAAGATGGACTTGAATTCTTATAGTTTTTTTTTACCTTCTTTTTAATTAATAATATTCTCTAGTATTTTTAAGCTCAAAGTCTCTGTGTTTTAAGTTAAAAAAATTTTCTAAATATATTTTTTAATAGTTTGTGTTTTTTCCGGAAATAAATATTTTATTTGATTTTATTAAATTTGTTTTTAAAATTATATGAAATTTACTTCGTTCGAAATATAAACTTCTGGCATTATAATTTAAAAATGAGTTCTGAGAAATGACCCCCACGGCTTGGACGTAATACAGCCAGGGGATCCAATTATCGATGACTCTTTCAAACATGTGTGGAAACGCCGCGGATGTTGTCCGCCAAGCGGTCAATCGTTTCGGCCTTAACGGCATAGACTGGCGACTTCGCATATTCCCACAGAAAATAGTTTAGCGGCGTTAAATCGCACGACTTTGGCTACAAGTTCACAGTTAATCTATTAATTGCTCTGATCGACGTTTATGTTGACGGTAAAAATGATCATAATGTGCGATCAGTATTTCGGAGAGAATCATGATTTGCGAAACTAATTTGCACAATTTGGAAACGTTGTTCAGCCTTCAGTCTATTCGTAAATCACTTGATAGTTGACAAAATCTCCGCTAGTTAAAAATTGTTGCCAACTTATAGTTTTATAACACTATATAAAAAAACACCCTTTAGCTGCTGCTGTTTGTGGTTCCACAGTCTAGTAGAAGGCACATGGCATTTAGAAAGCTGTAGCATTCACCAGTAGCAGTAACCGCATTGCCGTTGCCAAATTTTTTATTGTCCCTACCGTGTGAACTACGCGCCGCACTATCTTTGGGTAAAAGTAACGGCTCTTAGGATCTCAGTGCCTTAAAAATGAGGGCGGTCCGCAGGTATTAAATAATGAAGGACTTCAGCGGAAATATATTTAAATCTGCCACTAAAAATCGCTGTAGAGTCAGTGATTCCCAAATTCGTGGCGCATTGTTGGTTGATGTTTGTTCATTCTCAGCGACTTCCAGGCTGCTCAAGTCGAGCAGTTAAGCGGCGAATTGTGCTTAACAGTTAAAACAACATCAGGACCTCGGAAACATAAAAAGATGGTTACATGTTGAAAAAATTTTCAGTGCAACATATTGTGAACAGAACATACTCTTCCTTATTAATGTTGCCTACTTCTTAGAAATGAGCATTTTTGTGCTGGAATAATAGCAGGCAGAACTTTTGCCATTACTGAATTTGATTTCAAAAAAATTTTGGTGTCACCACAGCGTGTATCCTCAATGCGCGTTTAAAGTCAAATCCTCTCACATATATCCATAACACCAAATGCATGCACAAACATGCATTCACATGCTCATAAATATGTAAAACAAACTCAATTTGAAAACAGTGGACATTTCGAAAGACGCATTAAGACTAACTACAGCCAGTAAATATAATTTGTTTTCATTATGGCCGAAACTGTAAATGGCCGTAATAAATTTAAAGCTGCGCTCGAAACCAAATGAAGAAAACTTTGCCAACAGCGAAAGTAAATTTGCAACTAATCTTCGTAACAAAAGTTAAGTGTGAAGCCATTCGATTTTGTTTTTTTCTTGCACCCAAAAATTTGTGCAGCTCCATAGTCCTGTTACGTGTTTGACTGTGTTTTACGTTAACAGGCAGGGCATTAGCGCTAAATCGTAATTATTGTTCTTGAATGTTTTAATCACACAACCAGCCATTTGAAATCTAATAGCTTTTGCCCAGATAAGTGTAAAGGGTTCCAAATTGCATTGTGTTTAACACACATGCACTTGCCACACATGCAGAATTCAGCAGAAATTTTATTTATTAGTAACCCAATCCAGCGAACAGCAACTGCTGAAACATAAATACTCTTTTCATATGAGTTTAAAAATACGAAGTGTAATTTATTTATTTGCGTATTTATGTGTTGCAAAGTAAACTCTGTGCAAAGACTCAATAATATATATATATATATATATATATATATATATATATATATTATAGAGTCTTTGCTCTTTGCATATGAGAATGTCAGAGTTGGAAATCGTGGGAAAATAGATTTTTTTGTTTGTTGCATATAAATTCTATATTTTTTGTTCCAGTGCCGCCACTTATTTCGTCCCATAAATAGCAATTCGGTTATGAAAATGCAGGTTTAGCTAATAAAAGCGATAAAATGCGATGTCTACGTTTGTTATGAATACAACTTTAGTCAGAATCCCCGAAATTGCAGAATATATATCGGCAACACTCTTAAGTTTAACACAGCAACGCTGGTCAAACTTATCAATTTATTGTAGATGTTCTGACCGGGTCTTGATAATTGAGCGAAATCCCAAGCAAATTTGTGCGTTCAAAGTGGTTCAAAATCGAGTCTAAAATAGGCGTTTACAAGCTCACAAACAAACATGCAACAAGCCAGTGCCGCCTTGAGGGAAAGCATATACGCGAGTACGCTTAAATACCTCAACAGGGTAATAAGATGAATATGTTTGTATGTATAAAATATAATTAAAAGATTTTCACTGCAAAATTGAACAAGAAATCAAAGTAAAAACTATTACGTTGTCCGCAGTGTTGTTGTGAAATAGTGCTGATGCAATTAAACGGATACATTTTAGGGTACATTCATGTTTATTATTTTAGGGCGTTTACCTTTTAAGTCAATTACCCGAATTGGGTGAATAAGAGTTTCACAATTAGAAAAAGAAAAAAAATTAAAAACGGAGGAACAATTTGTGGACTTAAAACTTGTGGTAACTAAGCGATAAAGTTATATAAGAGTGGGGTAACTAAAAGAGTTATACTGTGCACGATTACGCAGAACTTTGCCAGAGTCGCAAAGAATTTTATTATATAAATTTTTTTGTTTTATTGTTAAGGCAAACTGCCGTGAGAAAAATTTAATTCAATTAATTAAATGAAACTATTAAAAGAAATTTCAAAAAATATATCAAAATTCACCAAGTATAGCGCAACACTCGGTCTGATTATACTCAAAATAAAATTAACGGCAAAACGGTAAAAAAAAAGTACCGTACGTCTGCATGTGTAACAAAATAAGAGAACATAAAAATTTTAACTTCACTTAACAGACGATGAACTCGAAACTAATTATTTTCATTTTCCCTTTTTTTTCCTTTCCAGGTTGATGGTCAAAAATACTTGGGCCAGGGACGTAGTAAAAAAATTGCCCGCATTGAAGCTGCTGCTACAGCTTTGCGTAGTTTCATACAATTCAAAGATGGCGCTGTTTTGACTCCACTAAAGCCAGCTTGTAATTTGGATTTCACCAGTGACGAACACTTGGATAACGGTACTAAGACTCGTAAAGCTGGTGTTAATAATAAGGCCACTTCCACCACTCCCAATTGCAATGCAAACTCCCAAGCCAAAACATCTTCTGTAGATGTTGAGGCATTAACACAGAAAGAATTGGTTGAAATTGTTGGCAATTATTTGAAGAAAACCAAAGATACAGGCGCTCCACTTAAAACACACAATACCGATAAAGCATTTCAGAAAACTGTATTGAGCATGAAGTCAAGCAAGTATTTGTTTTTTAATTTTGTTATTTTTATTTCTTTCTTATTATTTTTACTTCTTCTGTATGTCTCTTTTGTCTTATTTCCATGAAAAGTAAGTTGGTGAAATTGAGTATTTTAAGGAATATCTATGGTGGGCAATTTTATATGGTTACTTATTGTAGATTTGTAAAGTAGACGACTCTGGATAAGATTTCAATAATTTTTCATGCATCGTCGTGAAGGGTTACATTAGGAATTTTATCTACATTTTATAGCAAAGTTCTGCACTTAAATTGCAGTCAAAAAGTCAAGTAGAGTTCGTTCTTGGAAAACTTAATTAATTTTATTGCGAATATATCAAGTTCATTCAAGACATTTAGGCTGAATATCGTATTATTATATCATTAAATTCAGAAAGACATACATTCTAATTTAAGTAAAGATCTAAAAAGCTCTATAAATTATTCCATCCCTGGTAAAAACCAGTTGTTATATTCACTAGACCATTTCGGAAAATGTTTTTTGTAGCGAATGATAAACAATTAAAAATAGAATAAAGAATAATTTAGACTGGCCAAAGGTGTGCACAGCGGTATGCATTCGGTACTCGATTAATTTTTCGATGAATTTCTAAAACTGTCTATTTTCGAATAAAGCTTAAACTGGTTAATTTCGGGCGATTAATCGATTCTAATGCAAATTTATTGTTCTTTTGTAGGATTTAAAAAATTTATTTATGTATATGTGAGGAGCTTGAATTTGTTGAACGTGAATATGAAAAGACTTATTAGTCAAGACTGTACCACTCTAATTATGCTTTGAAGGAATTATTAAATCTGTATTATTAATTTCAACAAGTAATATAGCAAATAGTTTAATTAAAAATCTATAAATTAGATGCACGGAGAGAAAAAAAATTTAAGCTTCAATCACAAAAGTCATTCCTCAACTTGGAAGTAATACTTTCGAGTAACACTTTTTTTTTGTTAACTCGGTAGATATAAAATATAATGGACTTCCGAATTTTTTTAAATAAAATATATAGCGCCCGAAGTTTGCCAGGATGCGCCTGATGACGTCGTTGCAATAGTGAAAAATACTTACAGAAATAAAAACAGCCATTTAACAGGATTAACTTAATCATTCAGATAAAATTATAGCAGGAATCTAGTGGCACAGCGATAAATAGTAAATTTTAATTAAAATTTTTGGCCCTAAGCACTAAATAAATTTTTTACTTTTTATTAATTCATATTTATGAATCTCTTTCCTCATTGATTTAATTCAATAATTATAAGCAAGAATTTATAGACAAAATCTCAAAATAATGAAGATTTGATTTAATACACTTAATTAGTTTATGGAAACTTTTATTAAACGCTTAACCGAATAATAGTAAATTAATCGATTACTAACCGATTAAACAAAAACTTCAATCGACAAAACACCCATTAATTAAATGCCCTAGAATGTACAGAATATTGGTTAGATCTAACGTTAATATCAATAAAATATGTTTAATGGTGGGAGCACAACTAGCAACAAGATTTAACGTCCATGTCCCGCGCGACTTACACTACCTGCTATCTCGCCATTATGAGAATTTACATACGAAAAATCTAGTTCGCTTGCAGAAGTCTCGTATACTATTTCTATAAATTAAATATTTTTATAAATAAAAATTGTTTTCACATTCAAGTAAGCCGCCTTAAAATGTGGCGATAAACAAAAGTACACTCACATGAGTACTGACGATGAACGTGTAGCGGCTTTCGAAAACAGCGCTAATCTGTTCTGCTGTGTAAGTTGAAAATGTAGTAGATGTTGATTTTTTTTATTGTTCCCTGGAATATTTATCAAGTTTTGCTGAATTTAATGTCACAGTTTTATGTGTACAATTCTAATTTGGATTTAAATGTAACAAAAAAAGTTGTTGTATTAATATTTACTTCTGAAAGCAGCAGAACTAAAACTGTAATAAATATTCACATACATACTTTATTATATGACTCGTTCTTAATGAAATAAATATATGTACATGCTTATGCCTGCATGCATGTGTGAGTATGATCGCTGATAGATTCTGCCAACTTAACATAAAATTTTAAAATCAACAAAATATCTTTTACTAGTGATGCGAGAATATAATGATCGAATACATACACACTTGATCGAATACATACACACTTGATATTTTTCCAACAACACGACTAAATTTCGCACAACTCTAGAAATGTAGATGTATGTAACAACACAATTAAAGCTTAAAATGCACAGACGGGTTTCTTTTAAGTAGGGACTTTCCCTTGAATTGAACTACTCAGCAGATGCTAAACACTGAGAGTCTCGCAACAATTCATTAAAATCTTATTTAAAATTAGTTCGTTTTCATTCAACATCGAATAAAGTCAGTCATACACGATGAAGTCGTCTCTTAAAGGTGTTTGCGCAAAATGTTTATTTAATATCCGCAAAAAGTTTGTTATCTGTAGCAGTTGCAATCGTAAATGGCATCGTATTTGCTGTGGCATAACAGACGACACGATCATCGATAGTCTGAAAACGGAGAAGAATATTGTTTTTAATTGTGAAAAATGTTTGAGTGCAAAAGAAAATCTTGCAGATCAAGTCCAAGATATACAAAACGATCTTACGGAATTAAAATTACTGTTGTATAAAGTTTTATTGATCTCAAGTTTTAAACACGTGAAAGTTTTGAGTAACAACGAATTCAAAAAAGTTGTAGCCAGTCTGGCAGATATAAATTTCGGTAAAGAAGCAATTTGAATTATGTTTGTCTTTTTTTAGTTAAAAAAATAAAAATACAGAAATCGGTTGACCCTAAAGGCCATTCGTGTAAATTCGCGATAATTTTAACCGCAAACTTATCGTAACCTGGTTATTGTGCTAATCAATGCTAATGTCGAGGTTAGTGTCCTCGTATATATAACTTCGAAGTTTTCAAAAACAACACTTTGAATATTTTTCGTTCACGATATCTCACGAACGGATTAATGGATTTTAATTTTGAGAGCTGAGTAGTTTCTGAATCGGTAAAGCAGTTTAAAAGTTATTTATAATACTTTATATAATTCTTTTTAAATATCATGAAAACTACCGGTTCGAATCGGTTCAGAGGAAATCTAAGTTCAGTAGAAGCCGGTCAAGTCGTTCAAAGTTATAAGCGGCACACACATAGTGACGGGTTCTCAGAATTAGTTAAGGCAGCTTCCTAGGACCTCAAAACGTCGAGATCTGATAAGAAGTAGTTTTTTTTTCAAAGCGCGGTAAAACCAATAACCTCATGATTTTTTTGAAATTTAAAATTTTCGAAGCGGGAAATTAATACAAAAACTAGTGCATTATTAAGCTTTAAATTTTATTTTTTTTGTTTTGTTTTTTATATAAGAAATTAAAGAAAGGACCTTTCCAATGGGATAAAAATTTTGTCTGGCAACAAAAATATAAAGAAATTAATTGCGTTTTTAAAAACAGAAGCTTAGGTTTTGTTTCCATTATTTTATCAAGAATGTGTAGATACCGGCTGCTTTACATACCGATCAATTCATAAGAAAATGAATTCGCAGGTGATCAATTCATAAGAAAATGAATTCGCAGGTATTTATGACACCGGAAGTTTTCTATTTGTTTCCGGCTCCATTGATGTTATGAACGTTTTCTTCCTGTAATTTTTCTTCCCTATTTCTTCTTTAATATTGTATTTGCATTCGCAAACAAACTTTTTTAATGCATGCATGTATCGATGGTCTCGTGTGCAAAGGCCCTGACTTATATATGTAAATACACCCTGTTTGATTTTATGCGGAACCAATTTTAAAGTTTTTATTATGATCAATACAATTTCCTTTTATCGCTTTACCTTCTCCTGTAAAGTTACAAAAGTTACAATGAAGCGCGGTAGGCTCCTTCTACGAGAGACCAACGGATAAGTGTTGCGATGTGTGTTCATGTTTTCTAAGTAAGACTTTTTTAAGAAATTTTTCTTAATGTAAACGCGGTCTTTAATCCTTCAATTCCTTTGTGTTGTTTTTTTTTTTTGCAATATGAGTTTTTTTATATATATTTTTTCTTGTATAAAGTATGTTTATTTACTTCTTTGTTTGAATATTTTGCGTATGTGTGCACATTTTTTAATAGAAAGTTATTTGTCAGCTCGATGCTCTTTGAAATAATATTTTTATCATTTAGAAAACAACAATAATAAAAAAAGTCTGAAATGATTTGAAATAATTCGGTTAAATTATAAATATTTCTAACACTTGTCCAGCCGTCTGAGCAAACAAAAATAAACCACATGAGTTCTGTGGAGGGCCGGTAGTGGTTGTCGTTGAGAGCAGTGACACAAGTGTTGCCAGCATCAATTTTGTTTGCAAACTCAAGCCAGATGAATAACTTTCTATGCACGTTTTTTTTTTTTTTTAATATATTGAGTTTATTTCTTACCTTTACTAAATTCCCCTATAAATATTTTATTATTTGTATCCCTTATAAATACAATTCATGCTCAAATTACGGAATTACGGTTTCCTTAATATTCCTTGTCGTCCTTCCATTAACATTAATCCCAATAAAGTAACCCATCCAGGCATACCACCCTAAGCTTCTACTATCCACAGATTTCGTTTTACTTTGCTCGAATTAAAAGTGTTATTATATTTTTTTTAATTACAATAGATTCCAACAAAAGCGCACTCAGTGTTGATGGCCAAAAGAAAGTACCAGACAAGGGACCTGTGATGTTGCTTTATGAACTTTTTACTGATGTACATTTCGAGTGCTCCACCATTGATGGTGCTCAAAATAATTGTCGATTCAAGATGACGGTGACTGTCAACAATAGCAAATTTGATGGAACTGGTGAGTTTACTTTTCAATTGATAATATTTAGCAGTAAGATTATGTGGGTTTTATATATTGACTTTGACATCAGTCAGCTGACAGATGTCTGCTAACAGACGAAAAGTTCAAAAAGTCCAGCAGTTATTGATCAGCCTTCGTGTGACATATTTTGTCAGATACTGGCTGCCAAACGTTTTCGCCTTTCAGTTAAAAGACGCGAAATTAAAAAAAAAATAACCGACTCGAACTTCTATCTGGCAACAATATAATTGTTATGAACTCTAAATACTGCTGAATTTTAATATTTGAGTCATACAGAATATTTATCGACACAGTCTTTTGCTGCCTTTTTCTGAACTATTAAAGGTTCAAGTTACGTTGTTTGCAACAAAAAAAGTATTCAAATTAAAGCATTCAGTTGTTAAATGGTTTTAAAATCAATCGGACGTGCTGCGCTTGAAAAATTTTCTGTTGTTTTAAATTTGCTATAAGAAAAAGAGCATGAGTAAAGAGCAAAACTCTTCGTCCGCAGTAAATCTCTTTCTCAACCCAACAGAATTATTCGATCCCTCTACTGATAATTTCCTTCAGTATGTTCTACGCTTAAATCACATATTCATTGTAAATGATATTAAAAATGGCGCTAAACAAATATCCTTTCTGATCAGCATGGCAAATAAAAAATTCTATGAAATTTTAACTCAACTTTTGGCGCCTCAAACGGAATACAATTTCTCTTATATGGAGTTAGTGGAGAAACTAGAAAACTATTTCAGCTCACAACAATATCAGATCTCAAGAGATTTGGCATTTTTTCAATGCAAGCAAAAGCCCCAGGAAACTTTGAAAAGTTTTGCCGAATCTCTAAAAACTTTGGCAGCACAAAGTAACTTTGAAGATCGCATTTTACTACTACAATTTCTTAACGGGCTACAGAGTGCGGACTTGAGGGAATATTTGATTAGTAAAAATGATCTAAAAGATTTCGAACAGGCTTATGCGTTGGCGCTCAAGAAGGATTTGGATCATGGCAAACATGTGTTTTTCTGCTATTACTGTCGCGAACCCAATCACTTAAAAAGAAATTGTAAGAAACGGCTGAATGTTTTGAGTAAAAATAATTGAAAATTGTAATACCAATAAAACAGATGCTATTTAATAATAATAATAATAATAATATTAATAATAATAATAATAATAATAATAATAATAATAATAATAATAATAATAATAATGAGTAGTTACATTTAGTGGGGGAGGGTCAATGGCAGTTACGGCAAACTGTAAGTGTGTGGAAGGTTCCAACTTTTGTCACCGAAACGTGATTGTTTTTCAATGTTAAATTGAATTAATATTGTGATTGTGATTGTTTTTCGTTTGTTGAGTGAAGGAAATAATCGTGAAAACGGTTCGTTATCCGTTTGTCACTTCATTTGAAGAATGTGTTTTTTTAGACACACATTCCGCCCATTTTGTGGGCTTTACAGTTAGTCTCGTTGTATTGTTGTATGGGATAGAAAAATTGTGATATCAACTGTAAAAAAAAAACGTTTTACAATAAGTAACGGTTTGTTATTATTTTTCGGTTTCAAAAGTCAAGTTAAATAAAACACAAACCTTAACATTATGCTCCAAATTTAATCAACTATTTGTCAAGGACAATAATAGGTCAGTTATGTACTCTTTGTCTTGAGCAGTTGTTTACTTTCTTCTCGGCGTTTTCAAATAGTCCGAGGCTTGTCAGCAGAAGCTAGTCGTTGTACGTACAATGGCAACGTAAATTAATCTCACAAACAGTTACAGAATAAGCGGAAATATTATTTAAATGGTCTGTTGGTCATTTTGAGGTACAGTTAGAGGAACTTTATCGCAACATTACGGGCGATATCTCGACTATAGCTTCTCCAATATTATGGGACTTTGCGCGCAGATGTGGTATCTTACTTCGACCCACAAGGTATTCTAACAGCATCGAATCCCATTATTTTTCAGCATCATACGGAACGAAAATGCGGCCCAGTTTCAAAATCAACACGAAAGCGTGTTTCTCTAGTTCCCGTTCGGCATATTTATTTTAGTGAAGAGAGTAGCTGAGAGTGTCCGCGACGACCGTGGTGAATCGCTACATCGACGTTCTCTGCAACCGGGCTTGTCGCATCCTACAACTTGAATTGAAGCCAGGCAACTTAAATGTTGCCTCTTGTTGAGAAATCATTTTGGTGAGAAAGAGAGCAAAGGAATTGCTTCATGAAATATCCAATTTTTTTTTGTATTGTTAAATGTAAGAGCTCTCAAAATAAAATATTCTCTTTAACTGTTTTTTTTTTTTTTTTAAGAAATACTCAAGTAAAATAAATATAATAATTTGCTTGTTTGCATCTTTTCAGGTCCATCAAAAAAATTGGCCAAAAATGCTGCTGCCAAAGCAGCTCTTGCTTCACTTTGCAATATATCCTACAGTCCCATGATGCATCCCCAAAAGAATCTACCCTTGTCCATGGACGATAAGTCAGCTTCTATGGAATTGCCACAAATTCATGCCGATACCATAGGACGTTTAGTTTTGGAAAAATTCATGGAAGTGATTAAGGGCCAAGAGTCATATTCGCGTCGCAAAGTTTTGGCTGGCATTGTTATGACCGAAAATATGAATTTCAATGACGCTCAAGTAAGTTTCTTTTCTTTTTTTTGTTTTAATTTAATTTTAAAAACATTATTTTTCAATTCAGAAAAACAGTTGTTTGTGAAAACAACAAGAAAAGCGTTTTCGTTTTGAATTTTATTTATTCGATCAAACGAGGGCTGGCGACATCGGCGAACAGGCAGATATTAATTTTGCTCATTATTTTGCTTTTTTTCCTTCATATAAAACCCAAACGATTTTGTGACCAACTCCTGATCAATTGAGTGTGTGTGTACTATTGGCAATGTGTGGCATTTTTATAGATCTTATTGTATGGCGGCATTGCAAAACGTAACATTGTAAATGATAGAACAAATGCTTCGCTATGGTGTGTTCTCTGTTATGGACGGAATGAGACGGAACACTCGGTTTCTTTTACTGTGGATGCACGCGATGCTATCGAAATTATTTCATTTCAAGAGAATGAAACAGTCTATTTTGCGGAGAGTATGTCAATTTATTACAATCAAGGGCGTCATTTCCACGGCTGTAAATTATATTATAACTTGCTTTCTTATCCGCCGTACTCTCTGGACTTAGTCCCGAGTTATTTGTTTGATGACTCCAATGAGAGAGTCATCTTACTAACCTATTTTGAAGGCTTCAAAGAATTTATTTGTTGGATGAGTTAAAGAAATGCGCACAAACTTTTGACAAAATGTATGGAAAAGGAGCCGTTTTGAAAAAGTTTCATACTGATCCGCCATCGTATTTATGTATATCAACGTTTGGATTTCTTACAGCTTTGATCTGATTCTTATAGCTTTTGTTTTTACAATATATTCCTCTTGTGGCTCCATCAGGTGTATAAGAAATTTAAGTAGGGCGTAATTCTTGCGACCTCACAATTATTATTCATGAAAATCACAAAATATTGAATTGATTCAAAACTTCAAATGGCATTAACAAAATCTTCTTTTTAGGTAATTTCCGTATCAACTGGTACCAAATGTGTCAGTGGTGAGCACATGAGCATTAATGGCACTGTCCTTAATGATTCTCATGCCGAAATAGTATCGCGCCGTTGTTTTATGAAATATTTGTATGCACAGCTGGAACTACACTTCAATCACGGTAAGTCGAGTTTATTTTATTTATTTTGTGCTACAGAAATAATTTTATTAAACAAATAGTATTTCGATAACTAAAAGAAAAAACGAATCATTTTATAATATATAACGAGAAAAAAAACTCATTCTGATGAATTTATGCTGCATGTTTTCTTTCTATCTTTCCCTTAAAAATAAACCTGAAAGTTCATATCATTTACTGAATTGTCTCAAAAATGTTTGTTGTACATAAAACTTATAATTTAAAATTGACCTTTAGGAATGTATTTTAATTATTAATTATTTATTTGCATTCATTTTTATTTATTTAACATGTAATGCTTTTCATTTATTCTACAATTGGTTGATGCTTTGCTTTGTTAATATATTTTTTGTTTTCCGTTTGTTTTTTTCCTCACTGAATGTTGTGTGCTCATTTATCATGCCTACTATGCTTTCCGTTTTATCACGAAATCTTTCATTTCCACTTGTGTGTAAAAGTCACTGTAAATAACATCAAAATTGAAAAGAAAGTGTGGTTTTAAGTTTGGCTTAAAGTTTCAAATATGCAATTTCTATTTAATACTGAAAGTTACTAAAAAAAAACTTCTAGTGCTTTGACACTTGTTTAATAAAATATATATATTAAAAATAAAGAACAACTTTCATAATCAGAGATGTCGAAGCAATCTAGAGACTTCAGTCGTTTCTTAGTAATATCTTGGCCTATCAGATAAAGGGAAAACAAAAACGTAAAGGAAGATTTTTTTGTTGCTTTTTATACGAAATCAATAGACCCTTTTCAAATTTTTGTACTAAAGATTGTACAAAAATATTTAAATTGTGAGCATCTACCTGAAAATACCTTTTGAAAAGGTACGTTTCATGAATATTGATGAAGTGGACGATATTTAAAACTGTACCACAAAATTATGTGCGTGTGTATTCATACGCATACATCGCTGCTACGCCAAGCGATGTCTTCCGAATCAGCGTCAGAACAGTTCAAAATACAATATCCAATTATTACCTCTTCATTTGTCAAACAAGAGTTTGTGCTTTTGAAACTTAGTCCTTGATGGCCCAAATTTTCGTCTTCGACAATATTCATCCGCGAAATATATTTCACAACATCACCCGCACACAATCCTGATTAAATATCGATATAAATCGTGAACTAGTTATTTGCTATAAATTTTTTTATCAAAAACATATTACAAAATAAGCTTCCCATACCGGGAATCGAACCCGGGCCTTCTGGGTGAAAGCCAGATATCCTAGCCACTAGACCATATGGGATATAAAATAAACAAAATATTCAATTTAATTTTATCTCTTTGGATAATTATTTGTTTTTTAATTTAACCACAATAAAATAAGTACAAATGCATGATTTGTTTGATGTGTGTTACTATTCTATTCTAAATGTGAAACAAAAATAATTAAAAAGTGATTATTAATATAATTAATTCATAAAAAATATATATATTTGGTTGTGGATGTGATAACAAACCCAATTTTAACGACAACTTTATAGTTAAAACGTGTGTATACTTTAAACAGAAAAGAAATATATATATGTATTAATAAAGAAATGTGTGTATGACAAAAAATAAAGTCCTTCCCATACCGGGAATCGAACCCGGGCCTTCTGGGTGAAAGCCAGATATCCTAGCCACTAGACCATATGGGATATGAATACAAAAATGTTGCAGAATTAAATTCATCTAACTAATTTTCATTGCAAATTTAATATTATTAATTTCTCAATAGCTAACATTTATTATAATTTTTGTTTCTTATTAACTTTAATATATTTTATTTTTATTAAAAGTTAAATGACAATGACAAGACCTTTTAATGCCAATTTAGTTTTTCTTCTTTTTATTTAGTAGAAAAAATTGTTTTTCCTGAATAAAACTTACAATTAACACCAGCATATTTTGATAATTAAAGTACTAAAGAAAGAATAATTTTTATTATCAATTAACACTCCCTACCAACAGTTATTTTCGTTTGTTTTTAAAACATTTTTTAAAGAAATGAAGCCGCCAGCAAAAAAAACCTGACATTAATGAAAACAAAAATTTATTTTATTTATTTTTATAGCAACAGCAAATCAGTCAATTTTCGTGAGGAACCAAGAAAATGCGCAATACCCGTACAAATTGAAAACCGGTATACATTTTCATCTGTACATTAACACAGCGCCTTGTGGGGATGCTCGCATTTTTAGTCCCCACGAAAATGACTCGAGTGTTGATAAACACCCAAATAGGTAAAAAATTAATATCTTTGATATATTCTTTTTTTTTTATATAATAATATTTCTTGTTTTTTTAAATATTTAAAAATTAAATTTTTACATACATAAAAAAGTAATTGAAAAAAGATAATTTACCAATAATTTCTTTTGTAGAACAAGTAGAGTAAAAAATAACAAAAAAGAAAATTTTTGGATGTGAAGTTTTCAAAAACTAAAGTATTTAAAAATAAATGAGAACGCTATAAAGAAAACAAATAACTCTTCCCATACCGGGAATCGAACCCGGGCCTTCTGGGTGAAAGCCAGATATCCTAGCCACTAGACCATATGGGATGTTAACGGTAATCTGGCTAAATGCAACCCGCTATCTACATACTCATACACACAAAAACGAAGTTTATTTTTAAATACTTGAATTTTTGAAAATTCTCAAAAATTAATTTTAGTTTCAATTATTAATTTCAATCAGTTTTAAATCCACTTGAAATTTTTGTTCTTTTAATTTTATATAATGATTTCCTTAACAATGTAGCGAATGTTTTTTAAAGCCACATCAAAATTTTAAATGAGAAACAATATATATAACTTTTCCTTACGAGGCCAGTCTGATTAAGTTTGTGTAAAAATTTTAATAACTCAACCAAAAATACTGCTGCCGGGTATACAACTTAACATTCGCCAGCGCTCAAATCCAAGCCATTCGCCGATATTATTCAGATATTACCAAATCGTTGCTAAGGGTTAATATCTTGCCTTGTGATATCGAGTTGGACTAAGAAATTTTCAAATTGATTTCAAATATATGAAAGCAAAAAGTTGATTTTGTAACACGACTAGCAACGTTATTCAACCCGCTCGCTCATCACAAACATATTACAAATTACTTGTTCTATTAGTTATTCAAGCGCTGCTGGGTTTCTCAATCCCTGAATTCGTTTTAAAATCGGTTATATTGTTACACTTTTTATTTGCTCAATTCATAAGTCTTATTGTGTCACTGTAATTCACAAGTCTTATTGGAATTGTAATTGTATGGCTGTTAATTTATAGCAGCACAATATAAAGTAGTGAATCCTTAAATTCAGTATCTCTAAAGTCCTTTGAATAAATAAATTTATATTTTATACAGAATTGCCATATAAGACAGTAGACACAATTGATCAGCCAATTGTATGACTGACCTCGTAAGAAACTGTGTTTCTTCATTATATTTTTTCAATATTTCTTTTGTTACAAAATGAATAATAATGATAAAATAAAAACATCATCAATTGCTTAACTCTGTTAAAATAATATATTTTCCTCTCTCGGTCTATGTTAAATCTCTTGAATTTTGTCTAACTTTGATAAAACATTGTGCTCTTAAATATCAATATTTATTTTTTAATTGTTAAATCAATTCTTCACCCCCTTTTACTCTACTACTACAACTACAAATTCATATTTTACTTATTGTTGCTGTAAAAATGTTTTTTCGTTTTTTTTTGTTTGTTTTTTTTTCTAACACAAAAACTTTTTTAACCCAATAATTTTTATATGTATTGACAAAAAAAAATTACATGAATTAAAAAAAAAAAACAAATTCAAAACCTAAAATAAATCACCACTACTACTACCCCCCTTCTGCGACTTCAACTACTGTCATCAATAAATAGAAAAGCCCGTGGTCAATTGCGTACCAAAATTGAATCTGGGGAGGGCACCATACCTGTTAAGAGTAGTGATGGTATACAAACCTGGGATGGTGTTTTAGAGGTAAGTTTATTTTATAATTTTTAATATTTGATTAACGGTTTGATTTTTCAATTACGATAAACTTAAATGTAGATTTGGAATTTTAAAATATCGATTATAGAATTGAAATAAAAATTAACTTTCAAATCTTCAGATTAAAAAATTCTTCCCATACCGGGAATCGAACCCGGGCCTTCTGGGTGAAAGCCAGATATCCTAGCCACTAGACCATATGGGATATGCGCCTTGCTTACTAAATTCTGTTATACTTTAAAGGATATCTTGAATATCTCATTGGCAGGCTTCACTGGAACTCTCGAATACTGTTTCTTATTCTAATAACATGCCAAAAATATTAATAATTAAACAGATTTTTAATACTACTTTGATCTTATGGCATTTAGTATGTCTTGCACTATAAATTGATCCTAATCACAAATACTGTCCGTCCAATCGTTTTACATTAAGATAACATATTTGAGATGTTGTTGATGGGCTTGTGAGCAAACTTACACACATACCCTCGTACATATGATGCGTTGTTTGATTAAGATTCATTCATATGGTGAAATATTAACATTTTAAGCCACTCTAACATGAAGATATTGTGTAAAAAACGACTTCCCATACCGGGAATCGAACCCGGGCTTTCTGCGTGAAAGCCAGATATCCTAGCCACTAGACCATATGGCATACCGTTATTCCCTTAATTAAAGACTTTTATTTTTGTATTCAATGTTCAAATTCAGACTACATCTCAGATGTCGATTATGCACATCATAAACTTCACGAAGTGCTGCATAAATTTTGGCAATAAACTTCCAAGATTTCCAAATGTCACTAAGAAAAAAATTCAAACACACTTCGTTAGTATATCTACTACCTCTATCGAAAATTCTATACTCTGAAAGAACATCCTACACAAGGATTCTACATAAAAACATCCTACTCCTGGATTCTATGTTTTAAACAGTTGAAGACTTTGCTTCCAATAGTATGTCGGGAAACTCCTTCCTTACTTCGTTAATGTGTTTGTTAACAAACACTTATTAAATTGTTTTATATGCAATTATTAAATTCTAATCTAAATCAAATTAAAATGATAATGAGTAAGATCGATAATATTAATCACAATTGAAAAATAAAACCGTTTAATCAAAGTTAAAATAATGCTGCCGTATTCATAACATCAAAATTTTTAATTTAAAATATATTTTAACAAAAAATTTATGGCTTAAAATACATTTTAAATCTAAACTGTTATTTTTATGAATACAGCGGATAATAGACATATGAAAAGTTATAAAAATATTTAATTTAAAGCGATTAATTTTATACAAAATAAATATGTAACTATTAAACCAGGGTCATCGTCTCCTCACCATGTCTTGTTCGGATAAAATAGCACGCTGGAATATAGTCGGCATCCAAGGATCTCTACTGTCCTGTATTATAGAACCAATCTATTTGCATTCCATAGTATTGGGCAGTCTTTTACATCCCGAGCATATGTATCGTGCTGTTTGCGGACGCATTGAAAAATCCATACAAGGTCTTCCACCACCCTATCATCTTAATAAGCCGCGTTTGGCCCAGCTCACCTCATCGGAGCCGCGCAATCAGGCCAAGGCACCCAATTTCGGTATTAATTGGACAACCGGTGATACTGAGGTGGAAGTGGTGAATTCGTTGACTGGCAAAACGGTCAACAACCAAATATCGCGCATAACGAAACAAATGTTTTTCCGTAAATACGGCAATCTGGCGAAAAATCTACCCGGCTTGCCGGAAAAGAAGATCCTAACCGATTACGGGCAGACAAAGGCTAAAGTTAAAGATTATCAGGTGGAGATGAATTGGATTTTGATTTATTTCTTTATTCAATTTTTTTTTTATGTGTAATTTTGAAAGAATTTTACTGACTTGTTTTTTTTTCCACCTTTTCAATGTGAACCATTTAGATTGCCAAACGTGAACTATTTGCCGCTTTCAGACGTGAGGATCTCGGCAGTTGGCTGAAGAAACCCCAAGAACAAGACGAATTCGCACTTCCGGAATGACTGCTTAAAATCGAAATGTTAAACAAGGCAGCATTGCTACAAAATTTTGTTTTCCAATATCTAATACAATTGAAATTACAACAGCAGCAATCACATCAATCTATCATCAGCTTAAAAGTTATGAAAAAAACAAATATCTCTCTAAGGACATTGATCCTTGATGAAATTGTGAAAATGATAAAGATAATTTATTTCTTTAAAATATTTTATCTTTTCATTAAACAAATCTTACGTATAATATTATCACAAAAACAATATTTATTACTATTATTAAAGATTCAATTAGTATTTTGGATAGTAAGTTTATTATTATTCTTACAATTACAGTTAAACTTAAAAGTAAATCAACAAGTTTTAGTAGTAATTTCAAAGAAAAATTATTTATTACAATTACTAAAACTGGCTTTTGTAGTTCAGAATATAAATGCAATCTATTATAAACCTTGCCCCGATCCTTACTCACACAACCTTAAAGAAACCTTCAAGGGACTTGCAAGTCAAATAAATGATGTTGATTCACACATCAAATTTCCACGTGAGACAATTCACCTTCAGTGGAAAATTATCCAACAGTCGACTTTGTTCTTACAAAGATTATACTTTTCTTTGAACAAAGAATCGGTTAATAATATAAGAGAAATTTTTCTTGGCATTCAACAGAAACTTCTTAAAAACTTTATACAATTTTTAAAAGGTTCTCAAGGACCTTTGAAAAAATCTGCTGCTGCCGTTAATTTGATGGCATTAAATATATTGAGCTCTAGAATATTTCTAGAATAGAATGTAGCTAAGATGCTGGAACTAAGTAAAGCAAGTATTATGGCGTTTTAGTCCAAAAAGAAAATCAATAATAAAAATGAAAATTAAATAATAATAATAATAAACAAATTATGATAAAAACTTAAATATAGAACAAAGAATTCTAAAAAGTAATGAATATTTAATTAAAATAATACCACTTACACAGACACTTGCATATAAAACACATACACACACAAAGATACACGTGTTAACATAATCATGAAAAACTCTCTGAAATACATACATACTATATACATCTTTAAACATGCATAAATACCTACATAGACACTATGTACATGCTTATGTGTTTCACATACATACATATGTATATACACACATACATAAATAAAAGTATACTATAGATCAATAGCAACCAGTTCAATTAGATCATGCGATGATTTAAATTAATTTTAGCTTTATGATTTTTATAAATTGTTTTCTAATGTATTTCCTCTGCTTTAATAAATCTTATCTCTACAACAATTTTAAATTTCTTCCGTAAATCAAGAAACAGGACGGAAAATGCATTTTGAAGCGACAAAAGGTGCACAAAAAGATTTCAACTCCCTCTTACCTGCCGTATTTTATGTCTGGCAGTCTGAAAATGACCGATAAGCAAGATAACGAACACGAAATGCAAGGAAAAGCCTAAAGCTTCGACTCTTCTTCAGGCATTAGCAAAATTTTGCCTTTTTATAAAGCATGTCATGCCATTTTTCTTAAAGAAATTATGGGTTCCTTGAGAACTAATTTTTCCCCTTATAAAAAGAAAACCTGATTATATCCGACTTGCGAACATCGTACAGCGATACCTTTTAAGTTTAATTAAATGAATGAGGAGTACTAAATAAAAGTAAATATTTGGGAAAGGTACTAGTAACTTTTACTTAATTGTGAAAGGCAAAATATAATCGGTTATTTTGTTTATCGCTCCAAATATCACCAAAGTGGATTTATATTAGAATTGAATAATGTTTTTGACAATAAATCGTGGACTAAACAGCGGGAGTGCCTGTTTCGAATATGTATTTTTTAAAATTGTTGTAGTGGATATGAATTTGTAAACAATTTTCATATTGAAAATATGTTCTAGTAATTTGTTTCATATATAATTCTTAGTGAAAGAACTTTATTAACTTTTCTCTTAAATATAAAATAATGATGGAATAATGAAAGGCATTCACAAAGTGTATAAAATTGTAAAATGACGATTTTACACACCTGAAATAACAGCTGATGAACACAATTATTAATATCTTTAAAGTGTAAAATATTTGTAATTATATTGTTTTATTCCATGTTTAATTTTTATACAATTTTGTACCAGACTCATAAACACTTGCTTATGTTATAATACCTAAATTTTAAGTTTCATTTTCCTTCTTTGTAATTCTGCTTTTATTTTAATATGTGTGAAATAATAAAATGGATTTTTCTTTTTTGTAAATGTGTTTATGATTTGTATGGTTGCAAAAGTTTTAAATTAGAAAAAAAAAAACTAGGCGTGTTGCACCGTTTTAAGTTCTATTTGAAAAGACATTTTCCAAAAAGAACAAATACAAATTATTTGATACTCTTTTTGTTTTGAGAGTTTTTATTATTATTATTTTTTGAATTGGTGGGTACTGAATCATCAGAATTTTCGGGAGATGGTGTTATTTTTTCTCTCTTTTTGTCAAACCAAAGCATTAACCAATGTAGCATACCTAAGCCACCTGTATGGTCATCTAAAATTTATATGTATATATATATATATATATATATATATATCTAACAATTATGATGATATATTCTTTTAAATCAAGTCATGATTCAAAAAAGTTTACTATAAATATTTTATTACTTAGCATACTGTTGCAACGAATGGCAGTAGACTTCAAATGGTTTGATGTTTCATGAAACTTGTCGAATAATTCAAAACAAAATTTGAAAACAAACGAAATAGAATGAATAGAATCAAACAGGTTTGATGTAACGAGACCATTCGAAAACAAATAGAAAAAATAGAAACGAAACAATGTTTGAATCCTTTTTTTCGAATGTATTTTACATTTGTATGTTTTAATAAGATACACAAATGATTCTAAAAAAAACTCGAAACATAGAATTGATAATTGTCATTCGTTCTTTGGTTGGAAAGAAATTTATAAGTAAGAATAACTATTGTTTATAATAAAAATTATTTTGAAAAATATATTAAAATTATAATGTATGTATGTATATAAACATAAATATATGTATATAAATATATGTATGAGATATTTTTCTGTTAAAAAATTTTTAGTGTTGATTCACAAAACATTTCGTTTTGTGAAAAACAACCAGTTATGAATAGAATAGTCTGTCTATTGACGAGTTGTTTTTTAACTCAAAATTTTTTTTACTCTTTTTTTGTGTTTGATTTGTTTGGTGTCTATTTTGTTTCGAAACATATTTCATATGCCTAAAAAAAACAAATTATGATTTGATGTAACAAAACAAATGAATGGTTTGAAAGCCCATTCGAGCCATTTGAAGCTACACTATGTTACTTAGACCCTTCACATGATATGAATTTGTTTTTATGTATGTATTATATATTGTTTATAAAATAATTTAAATTTTAAGTTGTCAGGATTAATTTGTCGCCCTTAAGGCGATGTCGTAAGTTACGTATGGCTCGACCGCACAAATAACATTTAAATGATGAAACAAAATTGTGCCTGTAGTTTATTTATCATGCTAGTTGGCATAAAATGTTGGTCGTAAAGGCTGTTTTTTGTCTGTAATATTTATTAAGCTTGAAGTCTGTTTATTGTATATAAAACTACATATTTTAAATTTTTGGCTACATCTTTGTGTGACTTCTTCAGGATAATATATATCTGAATAAACCGAGCATGAGCAATAAGGCAATATTTGTAGATATATCTCTGCTTTGCAAATAAAAATAAGTCTCCAACTGTGTAAATCACGTAGCATAAGTAAATTTTACATGGAAACAAAAAAATAACAACTAAAAATGTGTGTGCTTAGAAATGGCTGTGCCTATAATGGCAATTATTTAACTATATTTGCCTGCATCAGCCTGATTGCTGAAGGCTATAAAATAAAGGCAATTTACGAAAGACAAATTTTAATAACAAAATTCAATGGTTTGTTGTAAATTGGCCCAGCTCACATCAATCAAAGAAAAAAGTATTTTTGCGATAAATCATTCCGGCCATTTCACGAGCAATGCCCAACTGCAGTTCTAATACAAAAATATCACATTTTGGAACACCATCTGACAAACTTTTTTAAAATTATTTTGTTAGTTACTTTCAATTTTAAGTCAATTGTTTTAGATGAAAATCACAATGAAAGGCTTTAAGATAAAAATTGTATTAACGAAATATTAGTAGACTTTAAAGAACTAAAGATTGAATTACAAGTTAATATAAAACATAATTAGTAACTTAAATAAAATGTCTTGTCAAAATCAATAATTAAAATAAATAAACCAGACCAAATCACTACTCACTCACTTTTGTTAAACACAACCCTCTCACAAAACAAAAGCTTGTTCCAAAAATTCTAATACAAACACACACAAACATAAAAATATTTAAAAACAACACGGACAACAATCACAAAGATTCCAAGCCTCAGATCATGCCAAGTTAAGAATATAGAATTGATACAAATCCTAACAAGACTTTTAACTTTTCAAACAATTAAAAATTCCATGAAGAGGATTGCAGCACTCAACTTAATGATCTAAGTTTTGGCTTCGACAAAACTTAACAAACACCACTCACGCACCCACTCACTTTATAAAAAATAACAACAATTTTTTAATAACAAATTACAAAAAATAAATATATAAATTTGATCTTATATAAAATACTGTGATACTAAATTTTACTAGTACTTCCAGCATAGCTGCATTTTATCCATTCTAAAATATTCTGAAAATGCTAAAAGAAAAATGATTAATTAACAACCAACAAGAATACAAAGAGAAAAGCAAAAGAAAAATTAAAACATATATAGTAAAATAAAAACAATTAAAATTAACGTTATAATCAACTTTAAATAATTAACAACAATAGACTAGTTTAGTTATTAGAAATTTTTTGAAGAAAATTCCCAAAAAAAAAAACAAAAAACGAATGAAATATTAAATTTTTAACAATAGACATAAACTGCAGATAATATGAAATTTAATCTTAAACATACATATACAATTATAATTAATTAACTATTTAATTGCAACAATAACAAAATGTTTGGTTTCTGTAAGAATAAAAGCAAAAGCAAGCAATATATTTCTCGTTTTCTTTTTTAATATTAAAACCAAAAATAAAAAATTACTGCAGCATAATGATAAGTTTAATTTAATAAAAATGAAAAAAATAAAAAATAAAAAATATTGAAAAACTACACAAAACACAATTTGAAAATAATTATTAAAAATTAACTTCTAAACAACAAAGAAAAAAAGTTATAATAATTATAATACAAGTAAAATTAGCAAGACACACAAGATACAAAAATACAAAACGTTCGATTACGAGTATATCAATAAAGAACAAGTTATAGCTTTGCAAAAAATAAAAAAAAAACAAAAATTATTATAAAACAAGAAACATATAGTGCGAGTACGAATAGAAATAACACAAACAAAACCAACACAGTCAATGAAAATTACAACGTAAATTTATAATCAATCAAATAATAACAATAAAATAACAACAATTTAAAGGGTCACCAAACAAACAGAAAATAACACTCCCACTTCCGCAAATAAACAAATGAAAATACACAGAAAGAAATTATTGAAATTAATCCCCAAATTGCTGTCTAGTTTTGCTCTTTTACTATATGTACCCTACATTCCGCTTACAAGCGAAGAAACAGTGGGCTTTAGATCACACAAAAAACGCATTGAAGAGGATGAGAATAAAAAAATATTTACTCTTGTTTGGACACGATAAGGCTACGACTAGCTTGTGCTAGGCGAGCAGAGTGATCGTACAAGTGTTTTAAAATCTTTAATGAAGAGTTAGAATTTTTTTATTTTTGCCTGATTAGTTTTGCAAAGGCGAGTGCAGTTGCAATATCATATACCAAAACTTCATAGTGTAGCCGCAAGAAAACATCAGTCAGGACCAAAAACTAATAACCAACACCAGTATGAAATTCGCATGTATGTGTTTGGAGATTCCCGCTTTGGAATAAATTATTGTTAAATTAGCCCGATTTAGGTGTGGAGCTACTGATTGTTTCCAATAAGCGCACTTGTGTTTTACTCTTGAAGCTCCCAGGCTCATCAGCAGGAGTTGACAAAAGTACAGCGTAAGAACCGTGTGCGCTATGCTTTTGGGTACTGCTACTTACGTAAGCACCGATCAGAGGATGTCATTCTGATGAACCAGTTTTCTTTGCAATAGCCTGGTGCAGTGGTGTTGACACCACGATAACCTTCTTGTCCATCGAGGTACAGGAATGGCATGTCAAATGCAAGGACACCCTGTCCACACTTCCCCACCTCTGTAGAGATACAGAAATGCTACCGTTTTTCAGTTATTTAATTCTTAAACGTCTTGGAATGAGACCTTCTAATCGTTTGTTTTATGATCAAAGCTTTACCCGATTAATGTAGTAGGAATGGTATTTACAAGAGTCTCGTGGTAGAGAAGATCCACGATTGAAGCCCCAGCAACTGTGGCGATCCATGCTTGACACTCACACTGTGAACAGACTTAAGTCCCACGACATCTGGACATGAAATACGTCTACTAGCGTAACGACTAGGTAATACGTTTGTTTAATGAATTGTTTTAGTTTTAGCAGCCTTCAATTGTAGGCATCGTTAGCAGTTCGTAACAGTACATATCGGCTTGAGCGACTTGTTCCGGTAGCCTCTTTGCTATATCTATATATAGTATATAGGCTTGCTATAGCCTATACACTCCTCTGAGAGTATTCTCAGGCTATCAGATATTGTTAATTGTTGTCCTCAAGGAGTATGCAAATGTTGTATTCTTTATATTGTCTTGACGAATAGTTACAGAATAAAGGGAAATACCTCTTCAGAGCTGCTCCTGTAATCTGCATCAGTTATGAGTGGCGTCGAACTTTTAGCGAAATATAAGTTTAGGAAAAAGTATTTTAGACAAGATGAAAAAGCAAAAATTCGCTGCTAACAAAATATGGTCTTTCATGCCTATAGTAGGGAAGTAGGGTACTGATATACTAGATATAAACACACATACACTTCATAAACTGCTCTTAAATATTGTTTAATATATATAAAAATTATTCCAACAAAAAGAATTTAAAACCTTATAACAAAACAAATCGCGACATTGAAATAATCAAAACCAAATTAAAACTCCAACTCACTAATACTTTTCAAATATCTCCCTCTCTCTCTCTCTCTCTCTCTCTGAATGCTCTCATTATTTACTTATTAAACTAGCAAATTATAATTAAAGAATACAATTTAAAAAAGAAAGAAAGACAAAATAAAATATAAATCTTGTAATACTCTATAGAAATGTTGCTTATTTTAGATTTTTAAAACAATTTCGAATACAAATTAAATAAGAAAGTTTAATTCATAAAATTATCTTAACGAATATTTATACTTACAACCAACAACAACAATAACTTATTAAATAACATAAAAAATTCAATTTTAATTTATCATTTTGCAGAAAAATGATAAAAAAAAGTTTTTTTTTTGTTAGAATAAAGAAATCTTTGCAGATCTTCACAAATGAAAACTAAAAAAAAAAAAAAAAGTTAAGGAAAAGAATTTCTAAAATTTCAATTGACCTAAACAAACTTATAATCAACCGAAATGAAAATGGCAAGCAAAAAGTTATTTATTATTATCCTCCTTCTCTCCCCTTAAGAAATAAGTTATTTAAAGATTACAAACAAAATAATAAAGAGGCAAATTTCCAATAAATTAGAATTTTAATTAAATGAAAAGAAACCGTTTAATAAAAATCATAATAAAACTATTAACAGAAAATAGAACTTCTTTCTTTCTTTCTTTTTAAAGTCTATCATTTATTTAAAAAATTTCTTCATTTTAATATTCATAATTTTTCATTTCATTTTTTTGCTTGTTTTATTTTAGCTGCCTATTTCCTGGAACACTTCAACGTAAGTAAATTATTTATTTTACAAAATATGTTCAACAATATTTTTTCTTCTCAATAACTGAAAGTAACAGTTTTTGCTATATTAAACTATCATTGTTACATGGTGGGGTAAACTGCGTAGAGAGCCCCAATAGCCACTGTCGTAAGCATTATTATTGCTGCTCTCTTTGGGTTACACCGATATTTTAGCAATACGAAAAATTGAATATAAAAGCTCATATATTTGAGATACGCTCTAAAGAGTTATATGTACCGATTTCTGCCTGAATATCAGGCAGCCATAAGAAGAATTTGTCACAAAAATCAAACCGTAAGACAAGTTTGAAGTATTACCAGCTCTTGGAATCGTTTAAAAGTTATTTAAAAAAACACTTGAAAAACGTTATATTTTTAAGTTTTTTTAAGACATCTTGATTCGGTTCTGCCATTCCAAGGTTGTAAGCAGGTCACATACAAACACATAGGCTGACGTCAAAAACGTCAATTGCATACACACAGATATAAATACAGAAATAAAATTTTTTCAAAAGCGAGGTAAAACCATTAACTTCCCGAATTTAGAAAATTTTTAACTATTTTCGCTGGTGAAAGTTCATACGTCCAATACTAAGTGTTCTCAAACAAATTGGCGATTTAAAATCACGACTTTAATTTGCGACAACGTCGCCGTTGAAGTCTGTTATTGGTTTTGTACAAAAAATCTAACAAAAGTTTTGCAATTGTTTTAAAATAACAAAACGGTTATCTTTAATATTAAATTGGATATTGTACTCTGTTAGTGTATAGAATCGTTCAAAAAATACTCTGAAGCTCCTATTCAGCGGACTTTGGCTAATTGGCATCAGAAACAAATTGTGTACAGCAAATTATATGAATCCCATATAATCCTAGACGACAAGATCTCTGCTGTTGCGTTTATCTGCGTCTAATGACATCAGCCATGAATACGATATTAAAGGAACAAAATGTTATTTGTCATAAATCATGTTAATACTGAACCAAGGCAACTTAAAAATAGGATAAATCTTCACATACGGTAGCACTGCTTTATACAGTCATCCAGCCATAAGGAAATGTATCGGCCGCCATCTAGCGGTTAGTAGATTTTTGCACAAACCTTGAAATTTCCTTAACTATGCCAATAAAACCACTAAGTCAGGTACAACACCTTGGAATTACACCATGTGCATGTTCTTCACCACTATTAAATCACCACATTATTCTAAACACACCCTGTGCTTATCTCAGACACTTATCTTTGGAACGTGGTGCAAAAGCGTAATAAAAGTGGTTACAATTTCAGGTTTTCAAGCCACTGCTTGATTTTATATTGATATGCGGTTTTAAATCCACTCTTAAAGTTTTTCCATATGCAGCAGGGCCGTGCGTGCATGAAATGTGTAAGCAAATGTGTCAAATGACAACAATATCGGGAATTGTATCGAAAATTTAAGTGATTGGAAACTTAATTAACTGAAGCAAGAACTCAATTATTGAGGGAAAATAAGAAGAAAATTGTTTAGAAGTGTATAGTGTTTGCTTAAAGAAATTAAACAAATAACTCTGACATATTTTTGTCACATGTAATGAAACACCGGATAACAGACGGTTAGATAAGAAATAAAAAAATCACTGTTTATCCCACGTAAAGGATTTTGCACAACACAATATATTTTTATGATAATGGCTGAACTTTATTCTGTATAAATACTTCATAGTTTATTTTATGAAATTTAATATTGGAAACAGCACTCCGCTACAGTGGGCGCCAATGTCAGGGCAATTACTTAATTAGTCAACTAACTGCTAAACAACAGCACTTAATAATCCAATAATTTCTCTTACATGTTGTTTCCTATTTTCCAAAGCAAACAAAAAAAAAACGGCTCCCCGTCTGGCGTCTTAGTGTCATTTGTAATAATCTTTAATATTTTTATAGTAAAAAATTTAAAAATACGAAGTTTTGTGAAGAATGTCGTTGTACATACAGACACATCACACACACGCCTGCTGCTAAGCCACTGCAGAATCCGTGTGTCCTTATAATTGAGTTATAAACCAAAAACATGTGGTTCGTTAAACACGAGTTTTTAAAAATAAATTCCAATTTGGATGCCATACAAAATTATTTAACAAAAAAAAAAAAAAGGAAAAAATTGTTCTGTAAATAAAATTAGTTTTCCGCGCCTCAGTTGCAATTACAATTGGGCATGAATGTGAACATATTAAATTAAATTTTGTAGTTGTAACGAAAATATTTAGGCGGGTGAATACGAAACTCAATTGCAACTACACAAAAAGATTGTAAACAAAAAATGGTCTAAAGTAACAGTGACTTCCTGGTAGCAATACTTTTCGCAGATACTGTGGGCTTGATTCGTTTTGCTAAATCACTTTTTGTTGAAGAAACTGCAGCAGTTAAGTTTTCAAATGAGTTCAACAGCATCTGATAGTCTGTTTTAAACGCTTTTGCGAAGTCGATAAGACTTAATTTTTTTTTAAATTGAACTAACTTAAATTTTTTTAAATAAAATATTTTCTTTAATGGTAAATAGTTTTTCAAGAAAAGGGTCGGTAAATATGTTGGTATTTCAGACAAAATGTTTTCCACATTTTTTTTTTTTCGTTTATATATTCCAAGGAACCGTGTTGGGGATCGATTTAATTGAAAATTATGTCCCTGAAGGAAGTGCGATTTTATTTGTAAGAAACGGCCAGACCTATAAAACCCTTCCCCCAAACTGACTCATCGTTGGTAATAAAAATTCCATTTTTTTTGTACAAAAAGTAGGACAAACAAATTCTGCCTCCAGATTTTAAGAAGTGCGTGTTCGCAATCTCTTTGCTTATCGGCTACAACTGGAAGAAGAATAATTTCAGTCACCTACACGTGCGATTATTTAGAATTTCTTATTTTTTTCAAGACTACGAGAAGAGTTTTGTGCAGCCCCTGACAGAGATGTTGGCGAAAATGACGATGTCAGAATGATGATGAGGACATTCAATCAAATCGTGCTGTTTTTTTTTGTTTTTGTTTTTTTATTTTATTTTTCTCTTTTTGCTTGTGTTTGTAATAGAGTTATTAAAAACACACACTTGCATTCAATTATTAAATTAAAATTGTATGTCAGCTGTGCTGGTTGCAAGAATTATTTTAATGCCTGAATGCAACAGCAACTACGGAAAAATATGAAATCATTTTTTATCAGTTACAGGGGCAGAGCAGAACAGAAAATAAAAAAAAAAAACTAAAAGAAAAATCATAAAATATTGTTTGAGGTGTTAAAGGGGAGAAAACACTATTTATAAAAGTGCTGGTTCCCGTCCTCCTCCTTCTTTTCGTTTGTCCGTCAGTCTGTCTGTCTGTTTGTTGAAAGTTGGTAGAGACTAATTAAATCTGGTGGGACGTTGTTGGCTGCTTTAAATGCCCGTACAATTCATTCATTCTGTTGTTCTTCTCTTTTTCTATATTTTAAATAAGTTTTTGTTTGTTTTGTTGTTTGTTGTGAAGCGGCTTCACTTCAGTGTCTTGTCGCTCTGTCAAATTGACATATTGTCATTCATGTCAGCAGTGTTGCATTTAAAATTATGACAGTTTTATTTGATGTTTTATTGTGATTTATATTTTGTGCGCAAGAGAGTTTGGAGTTTATGTAAAGAGTTATTGCAGCTTCGACTGCAGCAGCGCTTTAAATGGAAATAAAAAGGTGTTCATCGTTTATATTTCCCCCTTCCGTTTTTGAACTAATTAAAGGGGCGTTTGTTGTTAATTTATTGTGGAACTTTTAAAAAACTGAAACCCAGAAATATTTTTTTCTTCAAACAAATTTATGATGTTATTACTCCAGCTTCCTTTTTTTTTTCTTTCTTGAAACGGAAAAGTGGCTGCCGACGGTATCATTTATTTTAGCAGATGTTTGCTGTCAATTCTTCTTTAATTTTTTTATAAAAAGGATTAGTTTTTGTCATCTTTCGTGTATAAATTGGCTTTTGAAAGCTTTTCACATTTGAGAAGGTGGGCATATAAATTAGTCGTCATTATCATTAAATACTTTTTACATTGACAACTTAATTTATTTGTGAAAAAAATTAAAGAATTTGGGGGGTGACATCCCAACAACAACACAAATGCCTTGAGATTTAAAAACTTTAACTCTTTCGAGTAAATTTTTGAAATATTAATTTAGGAAGCATTTTTCTTTTCATACTCGTAAATTGTGAGCAGGAAAATGAGCCCCCCACGAAATATTGAATTTATTGGATGCTGCTTTTAAAGCCAAGAAGCTGCGAGTTGTGAAGAAACTGATCCCATAAATGCTGGACTTTGGCTTAATTAATTTCCCTTGATTTTCTGTCTTTATTCGGATTTTAAATATATTCAAGGAGAGTCCTATTCCTGGTGGCCAAGCTCGGAAGATAAGATGAGATTAGATGGGGAATAACGTCAAGTGAAGTTTTAAGAAGTCAGCATCTACTCGAGCGCTATTTTGCTTCAAAACGTAAGTGAAGTGGTTGTTGCTGAGTAATCTCACGGAATTAGTCTGGCCATACAAAACCGACAGCCTTGGGTTCGATATCTCTCCAGCCGAGTTATATATATGGGAGCGTATATTTAACTCCCCTTTTCGTGAGAATTTATTGTCGTTTTCTTTTCTGGAAAATATGCAACATTTTTTCACTTCTTTTTTGAAAAGTGGCAGTTGGGAGGAGTTTTAAAACAGAAGTGATGTTTTGTAAAATATGATGGGGATTAATTTCCAATAAATTCTTTAGTTTCAAATGACATAAAGTTGCCATTTTCCAATAAAAAGTGTAGGAAATGTAGCATTTTTTTTCCTTTATTTTTGAAAAGAAAGTTAGTTATTGTCCGGCCACTGTGACTAGTTTAGGGTGTTTTTTATAGAGTGATATAATTTTGGGTTGGCATCACTGCTTTATTTGACCAGCCATTTAACAGCTGATGGTTGCTTTTTGTTTAGTTGGCCTTGACATTTCATTATGGATCGACTTACTCTGGTGTAAGGCAACGCGTGCAAATTGTGGAAATTTTTAATCAAAATAATGGTTCTGTTCGTCACACTTATCATGCACTTCGTCCATTCAAAATTTTATTTTCGGATGCAGCCCATTTTTGGTTGAATGGGTACGTAAATAAGCAGAATTGCCACGTTTAAAACGAGGAGAATCCACAAGCTTTTGTCGAAACACCTTTACATCCACAGAAAATTACTGTTTGGTGGGCTTTATGGGCTGGCGGAGTCATTCTCCCCTGTGGCTTCAAAAACGACGATGGTCAGCATGTTACTGTTTGTGAAAATTAGTGTTCCAGATTGCGCCTTGTACGCGCCAGCCGTGGCGGCCACATGGCCGAAATCATATTTAAACATAAAAGTCATAAAATTTTCTATCCAATAAAGACCGTAGAATTGATATCAATAATATATTACTATGTCTTATTATGATTTAAACTTGTAACACTCTATAAAAAACGCCCTTTATTAATTGTTGTGGGCATGTCCATGCGTGCCGCTGTTCACTCGTTTTCCAACTTTTGTTTAGAAATTCTGGTACCAAACAAAATAATTATCCACTCAATTAAAAGAATACTGTAAGAGGAGCACTTCTTATTGCTTTTAAATGGGCCCTGGGCCACTAAAGAAGTTATATAACTCCGATCAATACAGTGGGACATGAAAGTCGACCAACAACTAAAACGTAAATAATTTGCTAAATTCCTAAACCAGCCTTGAAATACATAAAACGTCGCAAGTTTTACCTGAATCTCTTCTTAATATTGTAAAAACTTATCTGGAGTATTAAATTACTTTGATGCGTACAAATTATCGTGTGTAAATAAAAAATTCTTTTTGTAATTTTATCATACAAACGATACAAAAGCAGTGAAATGAAATGAAATAAAAATAATGATTAAACAATAATGCCCGAAAACCAGGATAATACACTCACGAAAAAGCTGAATGGCAAGAGAACACATAAGAAATATATTAATGCCAAACGTTAGACAAGACGATGGTACTGCCAAAGAAAAAAATATAACAAATTATGCTTTAACACGAAACACAAACAACACAGCGGCCAACAATATTTTGCAGACAAACAAAAGAAAAAGAAAAAATTATAAAATAAAACGCGAAAACATCCTACGCAAAGGAAACGGGGATGGAATATTTATAAAAGATGAGAAAAACTAAATCAATGAAATAGCAACAACAACAACAATAGCAATAACAACTATAATGGCAACATATCACATTACGCCGATATGATGCATTAAAATTTTCACAACGATTCCACAACCAGCAAACTTTTCGCTCATAAATAGTTCACATGACAAACAGAGACGGCACTTTTTAAATTCGCTTGAAAAGTACTTGTTTCGTTTCATTGCAGACTAAAAATAACAATTATTTGGGAAATGAAAGCGGGAAAATTCGAATATATTTTCCTAAACTCGTTGGCTTTTGAAGAATAGATTGTTATTTTTATTATTAACAACTTAGAAATAATTATTCAGGTTTAAATAAAAATTTCTATAAATCTATAATGTCTTGGTTATACGGAATGCAAACGAAGCCGGTGTTGTAGAAAATTCATAGATTTTTGCGAGGGACTCTTTACAAAATATATATTTCAACAGTTCTTTTAGAAAATTCAATCTGTGTACTTTTGCTGCAAAATTAGTACCGAAAAAGGACCCATCGTTTCATCGTTGTTGTGAAAGTTCAGGTACTCTTCGTGTCATGAACGAATCTTGTCTGCTACGAGGGGTGGTGGCTTGTGTGCTTTGCCATGTGACAACGTTGCCTAAAATTATTTATAAATAGTTGTTTGTCATTTAAGAAAGACAATGGCGCCATAAGCGCCAAAATAGCTTAAGGGACCAAAATCGAGTGTTTACGACTACTCCGACCATCTGTCAAGTCTGTGTCAAATACCGCTGGTGGAAAACTGCGTAGTAAAAATTTAGCCTGAGGAGATGTTCGCTTTAGATTTCTTACTTTTTTTTAGATATTTTCGCAACCGCAGAGTATCGATTTGAGCTAAAATTATCTCTTTCAACCACAGCAAAACGTTTCTCAAATCTGCAAGGATACTTATCAAAGAGGAAGTTAAAGAAGGATAATCGCTATTCAAAATTTTATTTATAAAAGAAAGCAACTTTTAAATATTTTAATCGTTTCAAATTATTTTCTTACGTAAATATCATTTCTTAAAAGTGACTATCATTGAAAAAGTACTTTTCGCAAAAAGTACCTTTTCAAAATATGGACTTTTTGAAAATCGCCTTCTTATCTAAATATCGTTTCTTAAAAGTACTTCTTTTTTTTAGGAAAAAAGTACATTTGTCAAAAAGTACCTTTTCCAAAAGAGTGCCGAATTTGTACTTTCGAAAAAAAATATATGTGCATACATAAATTCAAAAAATATATATTCAAATAAAGGGCCATTTCAGACTGGTGAAAAGGAGTTCATAAGTAGTAGTTTTTCGAAAAGTACCCTTCCAAAAAGTACCCTACAAAACATGCCTTCAATGCCAATGGAAAAATTGTACACAATGTCAGTTAATAATATAATATTAAATTTCAAATGTTTTAATCCTATAAATTTTCTCCAAATTTAAACTTTTGGTACCATTTTTCCGTACTCTCATTTTTTGATAACCATTTTTTTCCCATGGACAATAGGATCTTGTATGCGACTTGTAAACTATAAAAATTGGTTCAAAAAAGTACCTTCTCAAAAAAAAAAAAAATAATAATAAAAATAAAAAATAAATATGATTCCTTAAAAAACCTTTTCAAAAAGTTAATTTTTAAAAAGTACCTTTTCCAAATAAGTAAACACCGTTTAACAAAAAAGTACCCAATATGGCTACATTTTCCCTGTTATGAATGCGAATTTCCAAAAAGTACCAAAAAATGTTTTTTCCGCAGAACAAGCGTCCCAAAAAGCTTTCCTCTATTGGCTATAATTTTGAAGACGCCTCAAGTGCAAAAAGTACCAAATTTATTTTGCGTGCTTTTTGCGATATAAAAGTACATACACAAAAAAAGTACCAAACACTAGTCGAGCTATTTTTGGGCACTATTTGAGCGTTTTTAGAAATACACAAATTTTTAGTTTTACTCTTCTTTTCCCTTTTAGCAGTCCGATTCCCAAAAATCCCTTTTAAAGGGATTTATACTTTAGAAAAAAATTTTAAGTTTCTAGTTTGGGGCTGGACGATGATGAATCAGTCAGTTATTCAGTCAATAACGTTGCGCTTTTTTTTATACGGATATAGATTTGTGTTTAATAATATTTTTTCTGAAACATGAAAAAAATCAACCCTCGTACTCGCACCAGCTAATTGTGAAGGCGTATAATGCGATAAAAATAAAAGAAAAATGTTGATGAAGCTAAACCTCATCATCATAATATTCTGAAGATTGTCCTTTTAACAAAAGACAGACCAGAAACAGAACAACAGCAACAAAAACAACAACAACAACGCTATGAGGCAATGCAAGTGTAGCTTTTCCCAGCCCTCGAAAATAACTACAAACATAATCAGGAGCAACCAGTGTTGCAATGAGAAACATCAGGTGAACTAAATGTTTAAACCTTGTACGCGCGCGTGTGTGTGTGTGAGTGTGTGTGTGTTTTTTGGGAGGGCATGACTTGCCCGTTTTAGATACTTCATTCAGCAGCAAACAAAAACGAGAAGCAGAAGAAAAGAACATGAGACGTGTGCTGCTGAGATCACATAACATTATTGCTGCACGTGACCACAAGTTGGGCACTACTTACGGGCTGACTGCCTGCCTGCCTACACCGTTGACTAATTCAACGACTGGTGTTGCTTACAAACTGATATGGCACGTTTATTTCATTTATTTTTTACTCAGTTTGTTGTGCTGACGCAGAAGAACTCAAATGCTGTCTTGTTTGGTAATAATTTTATTTAAAGCGCTTCGGGTTCGTACAATTTTACGCTCATTATCCGCAGTGGGGGCTTAACGATTAACGTGAAAAGCATTTGACAAATTATGTTCCTTAAAAATGTTAAGCACATAAAATAATCGATAACCGCCTCTTACCCCGCCCTGCTGCCTCACACGATTTCAATTATTTAAAAGCATGAATACGATTAAAAAAAAAAAAAAAAAAAAACAATAAGCCTGAGGTTGCATTAAAACAAAACGGAATAATACATGTCACCACATGTTTTGTCAGGATTTCTGTTTGTTTATTTTATATTTGGAAATATTTTGTCATTTATTTTAGATTTTATTTAAATTTTAGCTGGCGGCTGTGAAAGAAAACCAAATTTGAATGACATTTTCAAACGAAATATTCCCTTTTCGATAACGTGAAAGGTTGTGACGCGTTCTCGCCCTGTTCTGGGAATTGGTTCAATTGTTTTTTATTTCATTATTATTATTATTTTTATATTTTTTATTGTTGCTCGGCAGATTCGTTCTTGTTTTGAATGAATTGTAATTTATATTCAATTCGTTTGCTTTTAATTAGCACGATAGCATTTTATTAAACTGCCAGCTTTCCCTGGCGTGCCCCACGCACTCCTGGCAAACGCAAAGTAGTAGCGAACACAATCTGCATGTCTCTGCTCACAGTCATGAATATGGTATCGAATGTTTCTGACATACCGGCAGCGGTTAATACCGTCATGTATAGGGCGTTTTTTATAGAGTGATACAAGTTTAAATCATAATAAAACATAGTAATATATTTTTGATATCAATGAAACGGTCTTGATTGGATAGAAAATTTTATGACATTAATGGTTAAATATGATTTCCGGCATGTGGCCGCCACGGCTGGCGCGTACGAGGCGCAATCTGGAACACCAATTTTCACAAACAGTAACATGCTGACCATCATCGTTTTGGAAGAGATATGGGCCAATGACTCCGCCCGGGCCATAAAGCGGTGTTTCGACAAATCTTGTGGATTCTCCTCACTCCAAATGCGGCAATTCTGTTTATTTACGTACCCATTCAACCAAAAAATGGGCTTTAGCGGAAAATAAAATTTTGAATGGACGAAGTGCACGATAAGTTTGACGAACAGAACCATTATTTTGATTAAACATTTTCACAATTTGCACGCGTTGCTCTGGTGTAAGTCGATCCATAATGAAATGTCAAAGCAACTATCAGCTGTTAAATGGGTGGTCAAATAAAGCAGTTATTCCAACTCAAAATTGTATCACTTTATAAAAAACACTCTATAGCAAAACACCAGAATACTTCATCCTCCTTCGTCGGTAACTGTAGCGAAAAAGTCACCGGTGAAGTTTTCATCTGTCCTCTTAAAACTATCCGCTTCTCTCTAGGGGTCATTCGTTGACTGCTAATCCTAGAAGGAAAAGAAAAATTAAAGACTGAAGTGAAACTTTTTCCGTCTCGGTGAAGACCATTTCAAAGCCCGAAACCGTAGCTTCTTTGCAAAAGCATTTATGCCGCAACTCCGCAACTACTAAATGCTGTTCAGCAGATTTGTGTTTTGGTGAAGTGACGTTCCAGCGAATACCGAAAAAAGGACCTGATTTTGCACAGATATTGAAGAAAAAGTTTCATAATTTCTTTTTGCTAACGAACAAATTTGAGTGGAGTATTTTGAGAAATTAAAAACTGGCAACAGTGATATCGGTGATGAACGTTTTCAAAGTTTGCGACAGTTTTGGCAAACATAATTTTGAGAAAACAACCTTTTTGGAAATACTCTTTCGCAGCAGTCGTAATAATTGAAGAAGAGCAAACGGAGTTATGAAAATCCGAAGAAAAATTCATTGCATTTAATGTCGATTTCATTTCTACAAAATAGTGCAACATTTTTCCCACTTTTTAACAGGAAATGGCAACATTTTGCCATTTCAAAATAATAAATTTATTAGAAATGAATCCAACATTCCTCACGAAAAATAATTTCTGCTTTAAAACTTTTCCAAAGTTGCACTTTTTGGAAAATAAATGAAAAAATGTGACATGTTTTCTAGAAAAGTTATGAAAAGGCAACGAATGCCGACTTTTACCAGTAAAATGTAATCGCAACATAAACCAGCGACTTAACTGCTGTTTTCTTTCTAAAAAATATGTAACACTTTTTTTTTTTTTCTAAAAGTGGCAGTTTGTAGGCGTGTTAAAACAAAAATAAATTTTTGTAAAATATCTCGGATTAATTTCTCATCAATTTGGTATTTTTAAATGACTTTTTTACTGCCTTCTTTTACTGAAACAGTGCAAAAATTGTCACATTCTTTTTTAGAAAAGAAAACAATAAAAGGCTTTCAGCTGTTGGCAGTTTTCAAAAAATAAGAAGGCTTCAATCAGGCTATTGCACGGCTATTCGAGAAGTACAAACCCAAAATAGAACTGTATGAAACTGGCGTAAGCGTTCATGCAGAAGAATTAAAATTTAAGCTTGACAATATAAACGTACCCTCGAAACAATTTCCGTCATTAGCCTTTTAGTTAGATGGTCCTGGTATTAGTTCTCCGCCAGAAACCCCGAGAGTGTTATCAGAGGTCAGGCAAAATATTTCGCTTTTTATGTTGTTTAAAACAAGTTTCCGAATCAAGAGAAGTTTTATATTAATTTTTATGAGTGAGACCAGCACTCAGGGGACGACCCCTACATATAAAATGTCCTGCGCTGGAACTGGGGAAGGGGGGAATAGCGTTAAGAGGACAAATGAAGACAGATTTGAGGATAGAGAATTCGAATATTTTTGCTACTGGTACCGATGAAGGAGTGGCCTGTATTCTATTCCACCCATTTTTGGTTAGAAAATAGATCCCGGTTTTATATGCAGAACTCAGCAAACTTAGAAAATAAGTGGAAGTAAAAACCCGGAAAGTTGATTTTATTAATGAGGCGAAAATCCATTAAATTTTTTCTAAAACTTGCATCAAATGCAACTCTGTAACCACTAACTGCGAACTGGAAAAAGATATTTTCAAACAATTCTTTCTTTTCCCAAATAATTAATTCATAAATTGCTTTTATAAACTGGCTGATTACCAAACTTGGCTTTATTTGCCGTTTAACTGCTTAAATAAATATCAATTACAGATCGATGTTATCGATGGCAAAAATATTTCATTCCAGTTGTTGTAAATGTCTGACTGTCTGCTGATTTCCTACATATTTCTGTGAAAAAAAAACAACAAAAACAACAAAAATATATTCTTATCTGAAATCTCGTTTATATATTTCTTTACATAATTGATATTATCGTGAAGAAGGTTAATTTAGATTTAAGACAAGAATCCAAATACAACAAAGAAACAACAACATTTGTTGTACTCATATCGGGATTGTCTTGAAGGTCATAAATATTGAGAGAGAGAGAAAGAGAAAAAAAAATGATTTCAATCCCTAAAGACGCAGATGCTCATGCGTACCGGGGTAAAAGAAACTATTCCCTAAGGAAACTTATACCGCAAGATCGTTTCATAAGAGAACCAACAGATATAAATTTCTTGTGCGTTTTAACCATAAAGGAGAAGTGCGTGTGTGTGTGTGTGTGTGTGTGTGTGTGTGTGTGTGTGTGTGTGTGTGTGTGTGTGTGTACGTGTTCTTAACACAAATATATTTTATGTTAATTTTTATTTCATTTTGGAACAGAATATCAAAATGTCAACAATATTTAGTTACCTTCAATTCATGTATTTCTTATTCTTGGAATTGAAGCGACGATCAGAAATTGAAAACAGAAATAACCCAACCAAATCTCTTCTCTACATATTTCTTTTTTGTTTGTTTTGTTATTGTTGTTGTTGTTTCAAATATGAAGATTTTGTGATGTTTTCGACATGTTAACTTGGTCTTTTCCATATTTCATATGTATGTATGTATTGGTGTATGTGTGTGCGATCGTGTGACAGCCTGTTTGGGTATAATAAATAACGTTCGAAAAGCAAACAACTCATTAATAAATATAATAAATTTAATTCCAAGTCTTGTCTTTATTGCAACCCTTTAAAGTGTCCTTGAGTAAACTAGTGAGTTTTCTTAATGATACCCCATGATATTTGCTGCAGCTTCGGAATATCCCTGAACGATTTTATAGTCTAGTCTAGTGGAATTTTCTTTCACTGAAAGTTGAATAAGTTGCAGCAAAGTTTGCCAGGTTTTTGCTAAAGTTGTTCGTAAAATATCGTTATCAGACGGCCTTCCCATTAAACTGTTCTATTCACAGTTGGCTGGCTGGCTTACGTGCCTGCCCACTAAGTGCCCACTGGTGCCATTGGCTGAATTAGTTAACGCGAGACTATGAAGCCGAAAATCTCAGATTCGATTCCGCACTATTTCGTCACCAGTAGAGCGAAAACACGTTCGCTCTATCTTTTTATCTCTCTCCTGAGCACTGTCGTTTGCTTAGTCAGAGATAATATTGATCTAAATAGTCAGTCTAGATCAATAGACTGACTATTTAGAGGTCTTTCCTTGAGTACCGGTCCTACTAAAAGAAAGGCCATAGTCTTGATTACTTCCTTTTTGCTAGACTACTCCTGTCAACATATGCTGGACTCGGTTTCGGTGACTGCTTCAATATAAAATACTTTCCCTTATTCTGTATCTATTTATGGACGTCCATGTCAAGAAAATGTCGAAACGTTTGCGCACTCCGTGAGTTCTCTAAAACTTGAAATTAACTAAACAGCCGACTATCAGCAGATGAGCTTTCAATATATTATTATTGTCTCGACGTCGCCGTCGTTACGGAATAAGGATGATTTTATTTTACGATACAAATAAATAATTAAAGAACGATTATATCGATTTTGAATTAAATTTTTTTTTTTATTAATAATTTGAGTGGTTTTGTAACACGTATTTAATGAACTTAATAATAAAATCTAACAAATTCCTTTTCTTATAATTTTTACAAAATTATTTATAATTCTTACAAGTTAGTTTTTTCTCAAATTGCACATTTTATGTTATTTTTATACTTTCTTTTTAAAAGAATATTTAGATTTCTGTTAAAGAACATTTATTTCGAATGTTCTGCATATCGGTCAAGTTTAAAGGCAACGGGCAGCAATAACTCGAATAAGTATCGTAAAGGAGACTGCGTCTCAGAGTTGAAGAACATTATCTGTACGTAAGAGGAGACGATTAAGCTGGAACGAAATATCCCTGGACTGCTTTCTATTCAATTAAGGATAAGGACTTTCGACGTCCTTCTTGCAAGTGTTGATTTTCATTAACACCTTTTGGTTTTTAAAGGTCCTCGTTAGTGGGGATTGCGAATAGCAGTGACTAGAATCGAAACTCTGTTGTTGAAAATATTGAATTGTCGGTGTTTACCAACGGATATATTCTCTAGAACTGTCAATTTTCATCATCTGTCCTCTCAAAAATAACCCGTTCTGTTTTACAGTTGCTTAACAATGAATTGCCTGAACAGGAGTTATCAACTGACTGCTCCACCCAATTGAAAAAGAGTAATAATGAAATTAGAGAAATTGTTTCCGAAAACCCTCTGTTTGGCGCACGTTTATTTGTGGTCTATATGCACACGAATTGTTACAAGTATTGCAGCGGAAATTGGTTCGTTGCCTCACCAACACAGACGTGGCATGAAATACTCGCCGATGTATCCCACGCAGGCGCGGATCCAGCATTACCATTTGCGGGGACTCAACTCAATTTTATATAAAACAAAACAGTATGATTTGCTGACCCATATTTCCCCTAAAGCTGTACCGAACTGAATCAAACGCTCTCAAACACTCTCAAACACTCTCAAACGCTCGTTTTTGACAAGAACCTCTAATCAAACCCATGTAATTTAGGTTCTTATCAAAAACGAGCATTTGAGAGCGTTTGATTCAGTTCGGTACAGCTCTAATTTCCCCCTGCATCCACGTCACTTACAAGGACGAAAGATTAACCCCAATATTCGCAGATAAAACTCCCTCTCTACGGCCTCCTTCCTACAAGCAGGTTTTCTAGTTCGTAGGCAGTGTTCCGGTGGAGGCAATCACCTGACTGCCTCTTCATTGGAAAAAAGAACATCTTTCTTGACGACTTTACTTACACAACAGCCGATACGCAGAACATTTTTCATTTCAAATTTACAACAAATTATCACTTTTTAAAAGTCATCAATTGATATCAAAATTGTATACGAAAATAGAAAAATCGGCTATTCGGTATTCTTGCAGGGTGCTGTGAAATAGTTAAGATTTAGTAAATAAAATTGTTTGTAAGAATAGAAATGGAAAGAAACATCTTGATTAATAATAGAATGAGAGATAAAACACAGGCTCTTGGCCATCTTGAATGCGATTTAAAAGTTGTTAAACTAAAACAATTGGAGAGTGTAAAAAAATTAAGACGGATTATCCTGGTATAGATGCAACATGTGAGTGCGTTGCAGGAGTACGAACTGGCATCAGTTGCTGTGGAATTTATTTATTACACGCTGGCATATGCTGCAGTTTATCTAAAATCTAGAGATTATGGCGGTTTGTTTGGAGTTTTTTTGTTGTTTGTTTTTTAGGTAAAATTGTGTTTTTTTCCTATTCACATGATTTCAAATTGTGTTCTGTTCTGTTGTGAAATATTTTTTGTCTGTTTTTTTTAGAAATTTAAAATTTTGCTTATAGCAGCAGACTTCCTTTCATTTATTTTAATTCTTTTTAGTTGCAACTTTTTACAACTTTTCAAATGCATTCGCATTCGTCAGCATTTCTCTGGTTAAACGCCACACCTGTTTGGCTGCTTGTTCTAAAGCGCTGGGCGATTTGCCTTTGAATAAATCCAAACTGGGTAGAAAATAATGTGGACATCGCCGATACTGTAGACAAGATATTAATTGTAAAAATATGCCGTTAATACGATCCGCAATACACGGCTCATCCCATTCAAAATCTCGTGGATGCTTTTCGCATTCGTACAATAAAAGATTTTTCAAGTGGTAGGCTGTGATGGGGTTGCCCGGCAAGTCCAGATGACGGTCTCTCAGAGTCTTTAAAATGCTTAGCAAACGACGTCGGCAGCCGCCTGAAAAATCAAAAAGTTAATTTTTAAAATCATTTTAAAGGAGAGGATTTTCCATATAATTTTCTTACCCTGCAGCAAACGATTTTCTGCCTCAAAAAAGCTCAATACCCAAGCGTCGCCCTCCATGCTGGCCGCATTGTTGGTTTTATTTTGAAATATAACGCTCTCCTTGGACAGCAGGTCGAAGCCTTCTGTCTTCACTTCCGCCACTATGCTGGGATGTGGCCAGGGTATGTGCGGCAAAGGCCAGTGTGCCGCTGACCGGGGCCATATGCCCGAACACTTAAATGCCGGCGTAATTTGCACTACAAACCTTTCGCGTATTCTCAGCTTCACCTCGGTTGTATCGCCAATCATTTTCACCATGTCGCGATAAATACTCTTGTCACAGGCCTGTGCCACTAGAGTTTGAAATCGTGCCCTAATTTTCCTTGACGACAAATAACCAGAAGCGGTTATAAATTCAACCCACAAAGACATGGATCTTTTGCGACCATCACTTAATTTGAGAACAGCACAACCGGGCAAAGTGCCATCGTCTACGAAATTAAATACGCCCATTTGATTGAGATACAAAACGATTTCGAATTCTGTGGGGGAAATGACTTCAACGCCTTCATATCTGGAATGGAAACGAAATTTAAAGCATTTATCAATAAGTTTTAATATTATATTTTCTATTGAGAGGCCTATTAAAAGACGCAAAAGAATCCACAACACAATAGTTTTAGCCAGTCGGAGAAGAATTGACGTCTCTATTAGCAGAAAACATTGACCCAGGGAAAATACAAAATTAAAATGCAAATATTTTAGTCCCCTAAACTATAAGCGGAAACTCATAAACCCGGCAAATTTTGTTTTGTTCTTTTAAAACCCTAAATATCAGACTGAACCCGTCAGCTTGCGATAGACTCGCCTCTTGCATGACCTCGAGGTTCCCACTCCCTTTAAAAATTTTATAAAGTTCATTTTGAGGAGGTAAATCCAACAGTACCTGCTTAAACACTCTATTGATTACGATCGAACTACTCGTTTAAAAACTGCCGAATTATTTTAATTTTTTGTTTTCCAAAATTACTCAATCCCTCGAATTTCCCACCGTTTATCACCTGCCCTCTGGCCACAGGCTACAGCGATTTTTACACTTCATCACAGACAGCCTTTTTAAAACACCCATAACACAAACTACGAATGCCTGTACTTTAAACAAAATATTGTAAATCACATAAAAGTATATGAACAAACAAAAAAAAAAACACTAACAAATTGCCGATGATGCATTGGAAATTGCCTTAAGATCTGTCAAAATCTGTTATTGCGAGTACATCTCCGAAGAGATCAATTTGTTTATGTTGAGTGTGCACGAGTATTAATTTTTAATCTGTTCAAGTGTTAAAAACACTACTCGTTTTACGTACGCAGGGCAGTGTTTGCATGCGTTTGTGTGAATGTATATACGAGCGTGTGTTTGTGTGTGTGTTCTCGAGTGCTAATTGTTTTCCGGTTGAATGGTTTTTTAATACTCTCTCTTGTCTCTTTATTACACTTTGTCACATCCATTAAGACAGACGATCTTGTCTGTCACAAACATCATGTGGGTTTGGATGCAGTTAATGGCTGACAAAAGATCAATTAATTGACACTAGAAGTTTTAAGTGTTCAAGAAATTTCAAACTGAAAAAAGGATGTTTGATTTCAGAGCCGCATGTTTTATATCTAATAGATCTTGGATTTTCACAACTTTCTATTGCGAATAAAATAATTATAAATATATGAATAAAATTCAATCTTTAAAAAAATTCGAACTTCGTGGGGCAACACAATAGAATGCAGTTAATTGTCCGATTTCTTGTAATCCTCTGGGTTCAGGTTATCTTTGTTTTACCACTTTTTTCCAAAATACTTATATTGTTCAGGTCCCCACACAAATACCTTTAGATCCATGCATTATTATTATGGTTAGGCCATCAGATACTTCAAAGTGTACCACAAAACTGTGTGTGGAGTATTTGTATGTAAGATTTGGCCCCCTTAGCCCAGCTGACGCCCTGACAACTTGTTTTTGTTTATTGAATTTTTGCAGAAATTATTAATTATTTATTTCCTCAGAAGTCTGCCTTCATTAACAAATTTTGGACTTTATTTAATACAGAGTTGTCGTCATCGTCAGTCATGGCAAGATGACCGGGTAACTTAAAGTTTTTTATTGCCATAATGAACACCGAAGCCGCGCGTCCTAGTTTTTATATCAAACTGCAAGAGTATCCCTCATGTTGTCTATTCCATCGCTGTGAAATTTTCCCTAGCGGGCAACTTAAATATCAGTAGCCGCCTTGCTGCTCTTAAATACCACATTTCTGTGCCAGTCAAGGAATTTCAAGTAGGAAAGAAAAAAGCCATAAATGCTCGTTTTTATCTTCAACCATTCCATTTCGTGTTAAGTCATCATGATCAGCCTCAACGCCGTCGTGGCCATCATTATCACCACGTTTATGGGCAGCATATATGAAAGTGCGGTTTTGTTTAGATTTTTCTTTAAATGGGGGAAAACAAAGTTATTTGTACCATTCAACGCCTTTATGGCTGGTTAAAATATTTCAGTTCCTTTTTTGCCGTTTACAAAACTTGGCCTTGCCGTATGACAGTATCCGTCCGTCTGTTTGGTTTGTTCATTTTAAAGTCCATAGATATTTGACTGGTTCTTGGAACATGTTTTTCTCTTCTTTCAATCATTAACTTCTGTTTGATTTCGTTTCAATTTTCTTTTGATTTCGTTGCTACTCGTATTTTTCTTTTGTAATTTCGTAATGTTTTTCTTTTAAATGTTAATTTTAATTTGATTTCTTTTATGGTGACTACAAGATTCGACCACTTAATTGCTGTTAATTGTTTTTTGACAGCGTTTGATTTCATACACGTACAAATGCGTGTGACGTGTGAAAATTTCATGTTCGTCTTGCCTAATTTTTATGACCCCTGTTATCACTTCTTTGTGAAGCACTATATAAAACTTGTGTTAATGAAATCATTTTAGTTTTACTCTAAAATATTAACTTGCAATATGACCGCAAGTAAATTGTCTCTCGGAAAAATATATAGCGCATGCACGTTCATGCACAGCAAATTACAGAAAAATTTCTAACACGATTATTTGTTATAGTAAAAGAGATACTCAACAGATTTAAGGATGTTGTTGGTTTACAGAGTTATTTATATATAAAATATTTTAGCATTCAAACAATCAGCTCAATAGAATTACGAAAATCATTTCGTATTATAAGACTTCCGAAAACGAATACTGAAACAATTTGTGAGAATGAAACATTTTTCCATTTTTCATATCCTGCGTAACCGAAATACGGACTCTAGCCCGTTTCCAAACAGAATTAAGCTCTATGGCTTGTGTGTGTGTAACCAGAGCCAGCTCTGAGTATCCTGATAAGACCCAACTTATTTAAAGCACTCGCATGATAAACAGTGGGAAATTCGAGGGATTGAGGAATTTTGGCAAACAAAAAATGTAAATAATTCGGCAGTTTTTAAACGAGTAGTTCGATCGTAATTAATAGAGTGTTTAAGCAGGTACTGTTGGATTTACCTCTGCAGTAAGAATTTTATAAAGTTTTTAAAGGGAGTGGAAACCGCGAGGTCATGCAAGAGGCGAATCTATCGCAAGCTGACGGGTTCAGTCTGATATTAAAGATTTTCAAAGAAGAAAACAAAATTTGCCGGGTTTATGAGTTTCCGCTTATGGTTTAGAAGACTAAAATATTTGCATTTGACTATCTCTAGAACGGTTGACAAGATATCCGAACTATTTATTGTGAAACCGAATCGGTAGTTTATAAAATTTATATCTAAATTTGAAAAAACAAATTTATGGAAGATGTGGCGAAATTGATTGCATCATGCGTGATTAGATGTAATTGCGCATGGTACTTCATGATCAATCATGTCCATAATTAATTTTATTTTAAATCATGAGATTAAGTAATTTACAGACGCTGGCGTAACGATTTTATGAATGAACTCGTTGATTTTATTACTCAAAAATTTACATTAAAAAAATCCTAAATTTGTGACATGCAAAATGGAAATTTTGCATCGCACGATTAATTACTGAAACATATAAATTTGCACTCCTTTTTCTCTTTTTCTATATTCGGCCCGAATTGCTCACTTGGGTGGAAACTGCTGTCGTTATCGCAGAGGAAACAATAGGGATTTTGCACAATCCCTAAAGAAAATTTTCTATAATTAGTTTTCTGCGGTGACTTTATTTTTAATCTGACTGTTAAAGACATTTTGATTGGAAATATGTTGAAGCTTAAACTTAAACTTGCCAGCAGCTCCGTAAATACTGCATTAGATTTTATTACAATCGGACTATCCGTGTACAAGTTGCGGAGTTATTAAAATTTTTTTCCAAACTCCACAGTTTAGTAACGTGTCTAATTGAAAAATACATTTAACACGTTACTGGGGAAAATAAACAACAATTCAATCTTCCTGGATTTCGTAAGTCGCTGCACTTCCCTCAACAGTACACATTTCTTATAACCGTCTGTCGCCGCTTTTATGTTGGTCTAGTGGAATGTGAAAATAGTTGTTTTATGAATAGAAATTTTATGGGAAAATTCTAAATGAAAACTGCTTCAGGAGAAAAACAACCTGGAATAAGCTCATACTAAATGCCAGTGTTGCCGTTTGTCCATTTTGATTATGTCCGACTTTTCCTGAACTTTTCTTCCGTTTTACTAAAGAGAAACTTTTTGAATTAGATTTTTTATTTTATGTAAAAGAGTCCGTTATTGTAAAAAGCCAGTAGCTGCTTCTTAATATGAATATTTCTCTCTATTTTTTATATTTTTGCTACATAAAATTTAATAAGTTTTTCTATTATTATTTGCAGATAAAACTAACTGCGCTGGAAAGAATCGGTAAGTCACAATCAGTATTTATTTGTATATAAGAAATTTAGAAATTCATATGACTTGGAACTTGAAAACTTAAGCTACTGCATTGATCCTCGCTGGGGTTCTTGAGTAGAACACCTCTCAATATTTAGATTGAAACATTGGCTGGCATACTACCATGCGCCTAAATTATCAGTATACCACCGTATGTTTTGAAAAGATCTATGAGCTTGGAAATTGTATGCCATTTAGCAAACTATTTAAGTGCCTAATCACAATTGCCACCACAACCGCAGACGGCAAGAAGTTCGAATACATTTTCTAAGCAACGCAAAGAGCTGTCAGGCTGTTGATTGCTTGTTGCTCGCTTGCAATCGATGTATTTAAATATTCTTGCACTCTGGACAGCTCTTCATTTGAAGGGCATTTACATAAAATAGCATTGGAATATTTTCAAATTCAGCGCAGTAAATCAGGAATGGCATAAGTGGCGCAAGTGGTACAGCTGTTTAGCACCATAAAAAGAGTTTGTCGTGTTAGAATTTTCCCGCTGTATATTCTGTTATTAGCGAAATATATATTTCCATGCCTCATTCAAATCCGTCTTTGTAGGCGGATTAAGTTATAAAGATATTTGAAAGCGAAAATAAAAAAATTTTAAGCTGCTCCAGTAAATGTGGCACAGCCGGCGGGGTTTCTGCTGCCATTTTGTATTTCGTTTGAGTTCAATATTATGCCGATATTAACCTTCAATGCTCTCAAAGACCAAATATAACTCCTACTGTTTCCTAACTTCTTACCCTATCAGTCAGATAGATGGTCGTGGTATAAACTCCAACTGAAAATTTTAGATTTTTTCCCTGGCAGTTTGTGTTGTGTTTGATTTTCGAATCGATTAATAGAACACTTGCGACTAGAATTTTATGAAAAAAATCATTTAGCTAATGAAGTATATCTCAGGCGTCGAAAAGGACCAAAAATAGGGGGTGCTGTTGTCTGAAGTAGTCAACACAAGACCAAGACGCCTCTCAGAAAGGAATATGGCATAGAATTTTTTCCTTTCTGAACGGTTGGGTTAATTGTCCTTGGCCTGGCTCAATGGCGAAGGCAAAGCACTGGTCGCTGAACAATACCGACAACAATAATACCATATATTAATATTTATATAGGCTAATTGTTCTAACTTAGTTAAAATCTCAGAAAGATATGATGATAAATATTCCTAGGCACAAAGGAAGTCAACATCAGTTTTATTCAACTTACACAGCAGAGCAGAACAGCTGGTGATAAACACAATATACACAACATACACATGAGCACTGAAGATGAAAGTGTAGCGACTTTCGAAAACAGCTGTTCTGCTCTGCTGTGTAAGTTGAATAAAACTGATGTTGACTTCCTTTGTGCCTAGGAATATTTATCGTCATGTCTTTCTGAGATTTTAACTAAGTTAGAACAATTAGCCTATATAAATATTAATATAGCAAGATAAAAATGTTCAATAAAAATAAAATCACAATAATACCATATACTCAAAGAGCAGAATAGCAGCACCCTCCTTTGTCTGTATTTGTTACCGAAAATCCCCTATTTTCTAATCTGTATTCATCTGTCCTGGCGGCAGGAAATGCAATGAAGTGAAAGAACATAATTTTTTAAATAGCACATGCTTCCCCACGACCTAACGCTCGCTCCTATTAAAATGTAAATAAAAATTCAATTCTTACCTGCCATTGCATTCAACTAAACTAGAGATAAAGCGGGGCTCCTGCAATTCGACTTCCTTTAAAATGTCCTGGATAATTTTGCAAATTTCGCGTATGGCTGTAGCGGTCTTGAACATGCGCGCTTGGACACGTTCAGCACAATAACGATTCATCTGATAGATCATGCGCGTCTGGGCGGCCATCATATCGGGCGGAACCAACATGGCGGCGACAGCGAGTCTGCAAAATATCACCACAAATTTATGTTTTTTTTTCTGAAAAATGTATTTCACCGATCCACAGGCAAAACGAAATTCTTTTCTTTGCAACTACTGGCAGTATAACGATTGTGTAAAAGACAATAAACAATAGTTTTTTTGTTGTTATTTTCACGCCACAAAAGCTTTTGAAGTTATTTGTTTATTTATTTATTTTTTTATATTCCTTTTGTCTGCTCGCAAGTAAAACGTTTATATTTTTGGTTTGTTTCTTTTTCCTTTGTGCAAAATTTTAGAAGAAGCCGCCTTAAACTTCACATTTGGTAAATAGTTTTTCTTGATTATTTTGTTTTTCCTTTGTTGCTTCTCAAGCATTCAATGGTTAAAATTTAAAATTCAAAAAGATATAAAATCACTGATTGTTGTAGTACGCCGAGTACGAGAGTACATGGCAATAAGATACAACGAGCCGTTAAGTTGTTGGTAAAACATTAACGGATGCTTCTGGTCAGCAAACGAAATGAAAACAAAACCCAAACAAAACTCCTCCGGAGACTGCGATGAGAAATCAAATCAAAGCAATTGCTGTTTGGCCTAAATGTTGCCATTTAAGCGAACGAATGAACCACAAACAAACGTACGATTTAAACACATTTTTTTTTGGTTGGTATTTTTGCTTGGGATGATGCACTTCGCTACAGCAACTTTTTCTTTAAAGACGTTTTGCTTCCAGTGCGAATGCAGGATTTTAAGTCTGTTTGCGATTATTCAGGGAAATTTTCCAGTTGTTGCAGTTTGAATTTAGCGTTTATTTGCTTATATTTTTTATATATATATTTTTTTTCTTCGTTCGTTCTGTATTTTCTGGGGTACGAAATGACACGCGTCGTGTAGTAAATCTCGCGGATATTTACAGCTTTATCCTCAGATAAAGAAGTTTAATACCTTTTGAAAATACACAAATAAACATTCAAGCAAACAATACAATTGAATCGGAATTACCAATACAAGGAAACAATTCCTACATCGCTTGAATACGTTTCGGTCATTCAGTGCACCACAAAATGCGATACTTTGCTGCCGCTACTGCTGCAGCACAACAGCATTCCCCCCACAGCCGACAATCACACGCACTGTTTGCAGTGAGTATGAACGGTAGTAGGCGGGCGTGTATGTAATGGGTACATGATCGCTGTCACCGATGCTGCAGCTGCTTGCGATGGATGCCTGTATATGTTTTATAAAGATATCGTTGGTTTTTTCCCCCGTGTTGTTGTTGTTGTAGTTAAGTGTGAGCGTACAATAACGATTTTTATTGTTTACCCAAGTATCTAACAGATGTATCTTTTAGATTTCATTGCAACTCATTCGCATCACCAGCAATAAGAAAATACACTAAAAACGTGATTGCACTTCTTTTCTTTTTCGCAAATCTCAAAAATTTATCTCTATCCTACCGCCGGTTTTTTAAGCTCCTTTGGCTCTCTGCAATATCTGGCAGATTTATCCCTCGTTTTATTATTTATCTGAGTCATGTACTCTTATATACTTCGTTGTATATCTCCCAACACATGGCAAAGTTGTTTCAGGCTTTTCAATAAATGGTGGCACTACTTTGTGTGCTTGTTTATGCGTTGGTTGTGTGTGTGTGTGTGGAATTAAGCTCCTCCTCTAATGAAACAAACACAGAGAACGATGTCTGTTTGGGTGTGTGATGTTGTTTGTGTTTTGTTTGAGCATTTGGGAGTATTGACTCTCTGAAAACGTTTTATTTATTCTTTGCAAAAAAAGGCTGCCAGATCTGACGCTTTTTCGCCTTCAAAATGTATCATTGGTTGATGATTTGGTGAGTTTTATAGGAATTCCCTTAGAGTGGGTGAAATTAGTGGCAATTTTATATCGTACACGTCTCTATAATAGTTTCTATATTCTCACATTCTAATAGTTGATAATACCCTGAGACTGTGGGCATAAACAATGAAGCCAGATTGCCAACATCTGTTCAACGGGGAATGTTCCAGTTGTATTTGTTGACCAGGGGTATAACGGTATGGCTGCGTATTACGATACTTCAATATAAATAGCGGCGCTACTGACACGCATATTGAATGTGAATTCAAAGTCGATATAAAATTGGTTCACAAATTTTCACCTCTTCACCATAACCTCAAGCATTAAATATATTCTATGATAATTATGGGTCGATGAGAACGAATAAAATAGAATTTTTTTTATGACTTTTGGACCAGCACTCAGGTGTTGACTTCTATATATGCAGTGCATTCTGTCAGAACTTGAAATTTTTATTCTCTACCCTGCCAGTGAAGTTTCTGCTACAGTGTTGTATTCCACTCTTTAGTACATAACGGTGTTAGTCTCTGTCGGTAAAGTTCTTCGACAGTGCTATGCCTTCGTCATTGCGATAGGCACAGCACACAATTTATAAAAAACCGTTTCACAGATATTAGCCAGAGATATTTTTTTTCCAGTTTACAAAGAAATTTAATTTAAAACTATTTATCTGAGATGTCCCGTATTAATGACGGCTATAAGCCTGCATTTCGTTGGTTCCTACACCAAATCAGTAGAACGATGCTTTTTATTTTGTAATTTTTAATTGGTTTTAGAGAGTTTGTGCAGGAACCAATAAATTTTGTGAGATTTAAATATGATTGAAGTGTGCTAATAATTTGGTTTAAGATTTAATATAACGCAGGCATATAGAAGTACTTTACCTGCAACGAACAACGCAGTATTAACTGTTTGTTTAAATTCAATTCTACACCGTGTTTCTTATATCAGCCCATATATACCTCTGTATTGTGCTCATCAGATAGAAATTTACTACGTTACGGGCATCTAAATCTTAAATATTTAAATATAAATTTAAAAATGGTTTTTACGTCCGTATTTGAAATAAAAAATTTTATTGAACGGTATTCTGTCGATCGAATCAGGATTTTGGACGTGTTTTTTGAAATGTAAATTGAGTTTAGACTTAATTTAACGTGGTTTTTAGACTCTGATATTTGTGGCCAATTGAATCAACTTTTTGATTTTATGAACAACGCATATGCCAACTTTAATTGTTTCAATCAACAGTTTAGTAAACTTTGTTTTTTCAGAAAAACTTTTTTATTATTTACGAAAGAAAAATTCAATATATAAAATAATTAAGGCCAAGTCCACATGAATTATTACTTTAATAAAAGAATTTTAAATTTGTATATATTTTGGGGAATTGTCATGTTAAACTCTTTAATTTTAATTATGTGCTGATTCTTTTTTCCCAAAATCTTACTAAAAAAAATCCAAAGTGATCAATTGAGGGGTTTTTAGCTAATTCCTATGGGCATTTCACTGGGGCTAATGCAGATCATCAGGGAACCTTTACCCAACATTTCTTAGAATAACTAAAAATATTTATTTCAAACTTCCACTTGAATAAGTGAGAAGTTTAAAACAAATATCAAAGTCATAACAAGAACTCACTGATCACTTTTCTTTTTTTATTTTCTAACGTTTTTATTCTACAACTGGTTGGTTTCTTGCCGACTCTAATTGTAGTTGTAAGAGAAATAAAGAAAGTCCCCTCAATTGATCACTTTGAATTTTTAGTAAGATTTTGAAAAAAAAGAAGCAGCGCATATTTCAAATTAAAGAATTTTACTTTCTCAGCCTGCGCTGGAACTCATGTTATTATTATTATTATAATTCTTTTATTATTATTATTATAATTCTTTTATTATTATTATTCTTTTAATATTATTCTTTTATTATTATTATCATTATCACTTGTCACACAATATATCCTGTTGTGTTAGTACACTTTTGCTAACATCCGCTAACAAAATAGCGTGTAATATGCGGCTGTCTAGTAAAATTGGTGTTCATTAATAGGAGAATATTTATGGCGGGGAATATACTTTTCCCTTCTTTTAACAACACTTGCCCTCAAGGACTCGACTTATTTTTGATTCATATGTAAGATTTCAGATAATATATATTTCTCCGATTACATATATTAATGCAAAGCTTTTTTCTCTTAATTTACGAGGCTTTTATTGTTCTGTAAAATTGAGAAAAAAAGATTTGTTGGCATTTGAATGAAATTTATTGCAAATGTTGGAATACATTTTACCATTTGCCAGCTAAAACATTCCCGACTTTTATTTTATTTATTTATTTTTTTTTTGCCCAACTTGGTATGCCCGTTTGTCTGTCTCCTTGGCTGAGTGTGTTTGTGCATGTGTGTTCGTGTGTCCGTCTATCTTTGACTCTGTGTTTCAAATGTAACCCCCATTTTGTTGGATTTTACACTAGCAAAAATATACAAGATATTCACAATTCTTTAGCCATAATTTATCTTCATGTTGTTTTATTTTCATTTAAACATTTATTTTATGTTTCTTTTTCATGCTTTATGAATGTTTGTATGCATTTAACTATGTTGTGTGTGTGTGTGTGTGTGTTTGTGTGTGTACAAAAGCTGTTGGCATGCAGTTTGTGTTTGTGGTGTATCTCTTTCCAAACAAACATCCTCATCATCATCCCTCGTTGGGAAGTGGAAATGTAAAATAAGTTTTGTATTTCACTCATACCTATTTTGCCTGCTTGTCCGTCTGTCTGTCTGTCTATTTGTTTGTTTGTTTGTTTGTATGTATCGAAATTTCTACCTTTAGCTGTTTCTATCTTTTTGTTATAAATTTTTGGTAAAGAAAAAAAATGCATTTTGTGGTGGTGAATTAATGCCGGTTTTGCTATTTTTTGACAGTTTTCTATGGAGTGTATTTTCTTAAATGTCTGCAGATGGAGTTTGTTGTTGGTTTCTTTCAGGTTCCTTCCTCTTTTCCTATTCAGACACATGAAAAGTTTCTTGTTTATTTCTTTTCCTTATTAAATTAAAACATCAAATTAAATGATTAACAGTCCTTCTGCTTCAATAAATTGTTACATGTTGTGAAATGTTCCATTTGAAGTAAAATTTATTAAGAATATCTATTACGAAAATTACAACTGCATAAATACTTCTGGCGTTTTCTCAATAAAATCTACCACATCAGGCCCAACAAAGGAAAAAGCATTTCTTGATGTTTTCAATTTTTTTTACTAAAAATTTTTAAAATTTTAATAATTTTTCTATGACCAACATAAAATATTCGGCATTCATAACACGCTTTTCTAATGAATGTTCATTCGTTGTATATTAACAATTTTGTGGTTTCTTTTGGCACATTCGTGTACAACATCTCAACGTCATTATCATCAGCCATCCAGCCATCCATCCATCCATCCATCCATCCATCCATCTAAATGTTAAATAAAATTTGTATTTTGTAGCTGTTGGTATCATTTTTATTCATGTTCAAAATATAATGAATTCAATCGTAAAGATGGGAAAATATAGAAACGCTCACACACACACACAGACAGAAAGCGAATTATTTAAAATTTATAAACCCACAATTAACAATAAAAATAAACAAAATATTTGTTTATTTTATGCAGTTAAAAGTCTTTGAAATGACAAAAATTATGCAAATTATAATAACATTTTTCAGATTGTGACAAACGTTTTTGATAAAAATTGCAAAAAAAATTTAATATCTTTTCACACAGAATTTTAAACAAAATCTCTATGAAACTTAACAAATAAATGCTTTTGAAGTAATAAAATAAATCAAATGAGTTTTGCTTTAACAAAAATTATTACTGCCGACAAATTTAAACTCTCCAATTAGAATTTTTTTAATATTCGCTTAAGCCGTGGATTATTTATAATCTCTGGCTCAGGCATTTCGTTGCTGCCGATGTCGGCTTTCCACAATTTTTTTATTTTTTTTTTTTTGGAAATGAATTCGTAATAGATTCAAAATGGATTTTTAAATATACAGTATTAATCAGCATAAATGGTGGGGTAATAAAAAGCTTTTTTTTATTTATGTTTCATACACTGAAAGAAAACTGAAAGAAACTAAAGATTCTGAAAGGATTTACATCAGACGTAAAAGGGCTCATATTGCGGGATACTTTTATTTTGTGTTGAACCTGCCTTTAAAGACGTTTTGCCAGAATGAGAAAAATTTATTGTTTTAGAGGGGAGTAGTAATTGTGTGTAGTCGATTCGGAACTCGCCAAGTTGCCAGGGAAGGGAAGCTTATTCCGTTCGGCTAAAGTTCGACTTATCTCTGTAGTGGTTGTTTGTTTTACTGCCATCCCCGGCCTAAAAGAATGTACTCTGAGAAAGAAATCAGGTTTCAGGCACCAATTTGCTCCTGACTAAAATGCTGAACTTGTCCAAACGGAAATATAACATCTAGAGTTTCTATGGATAATCAATTTCAACTGTGCAACTGAGACTGCAGAGATGGGAATTGGATTTTCATCTTATTGTGTATCTCAAACGCAGTATGAAACTTTAACAACGCGCTCTTCTGCTTCAATACAATAAATTGGAGGGAAAAAAAATATAGTTTTAATGCCATTAAATTATCAATCTGTTCTAATAGATCTGTCATCTTTGTATCTCTGCAAAAAAAAGCTCGGCATATCTAAAAGCTTTTTCTAGTTAAGCAACCAAAAAGAATGACAACAATTTACAAATAAAAATCTAAAACAAAGAAAATAAACGAAGAATTATTTCAGTATTAAAAGTATGAATTTATGTACCGGAATATGTACATGACAAGACAATTAATATTCTGTACAGATCATGAAGAAACACATGTCCAAAGATTTTACTTCACCATGAATCGAGCTACTGGGGAACAACACAAGCCAGCCAGCCAGCCAGCCAGCCAGCCAGCCAACTATTCAATTCATGAGCAGCGACGAACAAACATGATCATTTCTACAACAAAGACAACAACGTCAACAACGTCTCTGTGCTTGTTTGTTTGTTTGTTTGCTTTTTCTTTTACTTTTGTTTTTTATTTTTATTTTTTCGTTCATTGTTTTATATATTTAATTTTTTATTTTCGCTAACAAGTGAAAAATCATCAACATCATCGTGATCAGCAACATCAAAAGGATAATGAGTTTAAGTGAAGCCCTACCACGGCCGTAGGTGAAGAACGATTGCCAGTGGCGCTGCAATTATCGTGTTTAACTAACGATCATATGGGTTCTTTAAATATATTCATTTCGGGACTTGTGTCAAGGCAGGGAGACTGACGGAATCCTGTTTATTCTTCTTTGGAAGATGGCAGCATTTTCTATTTTATCTATTCATTCACTTATAGGCCAAGTTTGGAGCAGAATGCTGCCAAAAGACAAACAATGAATGCTCTCAAGGCTCATAAAACTCTGACCTCACGGTGAAGTGCATTCTTTCAGCCTTGTTTGTCTATTTCCTAAAAACTACTTCAATTGGTGTATTTCAAAACGCTCGAGTTTCTTCAATGGCGATAATTGTAGAACCACAATTTTGTGGTTTTATATTTAAAATATAAATAGAGCTTCTCGATTTTGAAAAAAGTATAAATTAAACTGTTCATTACTTTGATTTATTAATACAATGCAAATTTTTTTTGCTATAAGTAAAAGACTCTTTCGGCATATCGATATTATGTGCAGCTTTAGAGGGCTATTTAACGGCCAATAAAGTGCAGGAATATAGAATTATTTAATGCCAATTTCTTTTCTAGAAAATAGTGCAACATATTTTACACTATTTAACTGAAAATGGCAACATTCAGATATATGAAATTAAGGAACTTTTTAGATATTTATCAAACATCTCTTGCGAGAAGTAATTTCTGTTTGGAAACTCCTACAAACTGCCCTTTTTAGAAAAGAAGTCAAAGCATGTTACATGTTGTCTAGAAAAGAAAACGCCAGAAGCCGCAACAAATGAAATTTTCTCATCATGTTAATTATAATATTTTCTGTTCTGAAGCATATTCAAATCAGGGGATTTTATCCAGCCTACATCAAACGAAGCATCAGTTCGGGCACAATTTGCCCTAGAAGTAGGAGTCTTTCCCTATAAAAAAAATAAATTCGGTTAAATGTATTGGCAACCGTGCAGTGCACATTCATATTTAAGAGTGCAGCGGGTAAAAGTGTGTGGCCAAAAGTTTTCGTCCGATAGTGCCGGAGGTGAAGAAATAAATTTTCGTCTCTATAAAATATCCCCGTACCTTGAAGTCGTCTGCGGTCGTTTGCAAATGATTTTTGAAGTAAAACGCCTTGGCTGCACATCAATTTGGCTCGAGAACTTTAATTTGTTTGATTGTATTGGTAAAAAAAAGCCACACGTACAGGTTAATAAGAATTTGACCAAAAGAAAAATCTTTAAGGCAAAAATAATAGTCGTTGCTTTAGATATTTCATAGTGCAGCTACAGCGACTGAAAGCTGCTAATGAAAGAAAAGGCAGATGTGATCAGCGCCGGATTGAAGTGCGGCCATGACGTTTGAAGCCTCCAACTTAGATTTACACCTTTTCCCAAAAGTATTCACTGTTCCAGTACTCGCAATGAAAGTAAAAAAGAAAGATATTCTGTCGTTGTAACAAAATCCTTCATAAACCCAAAATACTTTCTCGATATTTAACAGGCAAAAGCCCGGCGATAAAAAAAAGCCATATCAGGCATACGTTTAAGGCCAACTTAAAATGGTAGCAAAACAGTGTTGAAAGCTACATGATATTTTATGTTTGATTCTCTCTTTTTTGTTGCCATTTTTGAATATAAATTTTTCATTTGCTTTATTTTATAAATGGCCATCTAACAAAGATCTTATGCAAGTGATCTATAAGGAATGACTAAAAAGTTTTCATTTGCTAACGACAGACACTTGACGGATTTGAGCACAATTCGAACGTGATTATTTGTGGCAGCCATCACCATCGTCTTTATCATCATCAACAGGCTCCTCTCATCATTGTCGTCATCGTTTATTCATACGTTGTCTTTTAACATTTTTTAAATAATTTTTTTTTTATTATTTTAATATTTTTTTAATTTTTTGTGTAGCTGGGCCTTAGCTAATTTTACAATCATCACGCATAATATTTGTAAACTGCAAAAAAATGAAATAAATTGCCAAGCAAAGCAGGGCTTGAGAGCCGATTGCAAAAAACAAAATTTTAAAATGCAGCACGATGATTTCTTACAAAAAGCAAGCAAAAAAATTTATAATAATAAGACAAAAGAAAAAATTAATAATAAAATAGCATGTAAAAAATATTCCAAAAATTTGTCTTCTGTCATAATTCAATAAAGTTTTTAACCACTTTTGGCATTTGTGGCAAATGCCAGAAATTATGTTGCTGCTTTTTTCACTCTTGTTAACTGGAATTCTCTGCGCTGGCAACAACAAAAATTGCTTCAATTATGATCATTTAATTTTCCAAGGCACCAGCAAACAACTGGCCAGCAAAAACGAACAACAACAACAGCAACAACAGCAAAATGCAACAACTATTGAGGATGAATTGAAATGGAATGATTAAAAATTATTATTATGCCGGACACATGCCCGGCTGGGTTATTGTACCATAACGCCATTTAGGAGCCCTCCTTGAAATTTTCAAAAAACCACTTTCTGTTTTATTGTTGCATTTCGTATCCTTTTATTATTTTGATTTTTTGTTGGCTCTTGTTTTTATGGTTTTTTGATGGAATGCCTCTCATGTTGGGAAAGTTAAATGCTGGCTTTTTGTAGTTTTAAGTTTGCGTGTGGTTTCTTGATTTCTGCTTTAATTTTTTTATGCTTTTTACATATTCAATTACCGCTGGCTGTTGCTTGTAATGCGGTTCAGTTTGGCGTCTGTCTCTCCGTTTATTTGGTTTTATAATTGTTTAAATTCAACAGAAGGGTCAGCTTTGAAACACAATTCAGTTTAATTGCACCTGTAATAATCGTCTTATTAGCATTAAGTGTCAACATTTTTATAATGTTCGAATAATTGCGGTATTTATGACAGAAATATGTTTATCTGTGAGTGTGTGTGTGTGTGTGTGTGCTTATTGGACGAGGGTTGCATTAAATTTGGCATATAAAACGAAGTAGATTAACAAACGTAATACCGCATGTCGTGTTTGGAATGGTTTAATCGCCACTAAATGAAGATAATTTTCTTAAGTATGCGGACATGGTTTAGGGATATACCCACGAGTTTGTGTGTCTTCCCTGTTGCTGGAAAATTTATGAAATATTCCGTTTGCGTTTCTACTAAACGAGGATCGCCGCTGTTGCGTTTTTAAAAAATATGTGGAGAAATATCAGTACAACTGCCATTTGCTTCATGAATCAAGGAAAAATATATGGAAAACGGATGACCCTAAAGGCCATCCCGCTAATTTTAACCTGGTTTTTGTGCTTTGAGATCTGCGAGCTAAAACACTTTTATTTTAACTTTCAAATCAATCGATTCCCACGTGATTACTGGGGATTGAAGTAGTTTTCGTTAACTGTAAAAGAATCGAAAACTTTAACCGATCAGATATATAATTTCAGAGTTTTTAAATAAAATAATTTTTATCGCATTTTTTCGTTTGATATCTCACGAAGGGATTGAGCTATTTTTTATTTTTATTTTCAAACATCAAGAGCTCATTCCTTTGTGGAAGCAATTGGTGAAGCCGTTTCCAAAGTTATTCAAAAAACCATTTTTTTAAAAGTTTTTTTTTTTTGGTTAGGTTAGGTTAGGTTGAAAAGAGTGGCATGAGTCATTCCAATCCTCTCAAGGATTACATCTAGGCCGCAATAGGCCTGTTGTGAGCTCTAAAGTAGGAGTTACCATTCTATGGAACCTCCATCGTACCGTTAACAAACCTTAGAATTTGATAACATTAAGAACCCAGTCTCTTCAATGTATCTTCTCAAGTCCCTCCAGTTAGAGCCCCTAAGAAAATCCATCTCCTATATAATCTCTGGATTAAATGTTTGTCTTCTGACCTGGATAAAAGCTGGACAGTAGCACAAGTAGTGCTCCAGTGTTTCGTTCTCCTCCTGACAGGCCCTGCATGTTATCTCATCAACGATACTCATCCCTGCCAGGTGAGTCCTTAACACTGTATGTCCTGTTATTAAATGAACCAGTCTCCGTAGTGCTGGCCTACTCAATGTTAGGATCTCCTTGTTCCTGTTACCATCTGGGTCCCCCCATAGAATTCTAGTCACTCTACCTACGGTAGAGTGCTGCCAATCTCTTGTATGCAATTATATAGCCCATCGTTTCAGTTCGTTCTTAAGAACCTTAAATGGCTTTGGATTGTCTAGTGTGATGTTTGCCATTAATGCTCCCATCTTTGCTAGCCTATCTGCGTCAATATTTCCAGGTATTCCCTGACGTCCTGGAAGCCGTATTATCCCTATGCTGCCACAGTGCGTGTGTCAGCTTTTTTTATATTTTGAGATCTACTGATTCGAACTCACAGGATATTCAAGTTCAGGAGGACTATTAAGAACTGCTCCATGTTTGTTTTAATTCGGCTCGAATTAAATAGGGTAATACCAATAACTTCCGGATTTTAAATTTTCCCAACTGAACAATAAAAAAATATTCAGGTCATCCACATGGTCTTAGAAAACAAATAAGTGTATTTTGGAAAAAAAGAGAGGTAGAGGCAGAGAAACAGATGTTTGGGGAAGAGGTCGCAGAGGCTGGCAAAGTGTTACATTTTGGGTAGTTTCAACATTCTTCTCAAAGAACCTTTTTTCCACAAAAACTATATTAATAATACAGTGGGACAATAAATTTAATTATTAACATAACAATTGAACGATTTGTCTGGATTGTTTAGGCACAAAAATCAGCATCATTGAGACAAATTTTTGTCAGCAAAACTGCTGAATTCATTTCTTTTCATAATAACAATTTCGGCATATTTCTATTGTTATTGATCAGTTATAAATAATTTATAAAGCAAATACTTTTATTCAAATACGTTATTTATGCCCCGATACTGAAAGCGCATAAATCTGATTTACGCTTTTGATATGTAAAATTTCGTGGCAACAAAATTTTTAATTAAAAACAATTTCTTAGATTTCAGATCGCTTACAAATACTTTGAATTTCTTATCAATATTTAAATTGAAATCTACCAGGGGATTTTGTTAAGGCATTTACAAAATATGTTTAAAAGTTTTTAAAGAATTTATTATTCCCAAAAACAAGAAACAAATTTATATGGGATTTTCTTACGAACTTCATTTTTGAAAACACGACATTTTCACATATTTAAAACCAAATTTAACTTGCAGCACGTCATAGTTTAGAATTCTTGTTAAAAACACAATTTTTTTTCATGTTGAAATAATCGAGAAAAGATACTGTCAAACTACATAATTTTACTAAATACCTTTTGGAATATTTCTCGACGAAAAAAAGAAGTACAACGAAGATTTCGATTCCAAGAATTTGTGCACCTTCAATTAATTACTTGCAGAGCGATCATAGACAATTTGTTTTTGTTGGTTTTTTTAAGGGTCTGGCTTTAAACGTATAAATCACCTTAAATGGACACACGTTTGAGTTTTAGTTTTTTATTTTTAGTTTTTAAAAAATGTGGCACGATAAAACTAAATTTTATCATTATAATTTTAATATAACGATCATTTTACACGCATGTTTTAATTTACAAATGATATTTATTGAATGTAATTGAATGAAATGTTTAGGCAGAGACAGCAGCGTGTATTAATAGCGCTGGAGAATAGTGATTGGGAAAGCAGCTACAGGCAAGTTTTTGAAAAATAAATTGAAATTTAGATGAGTATAAAATGTTCGGCGATAAAAGTATTCATTTAATCATTAATTTTTCAAATTTAATGTGCTGTTAGTATAATTTAAAACATAATTTCCATTGCCCTACGACCTGTAAATTTCCAAATGACAGCACACATTTCATGTCACAAAATGTAAATGATTGGCTTTATTCTGTGACTTGAGAAAATTATTTATTCCATCAAAAATATATTCTTATTCGCCCAGTGTTTCACAGGATAACAAACATTTCTGGACGCGAGATGCTGGCTGGCACTACAGTTACACAACATGGACACATGTCATAAGTTGTATTTTAAATATGGACTGTAGGGTGTCTGGCAACAAGTGCAGGAATGTAACGATCTTGCACTTGCAGTCAATTGCTAATTAAACATTTTCAACACGTTTGAAAGACGCAACTGAAACGAACGAAACGAAAGAAGAGAGAGACTTATATCGATCATTGAAAATCTATAAGAAAACAAAAAAAAAAAAAAAAACAAAAAAAAAGCAACGACAAGAGAAAGACAGGCAGACAGGCTGGTAGTGATGTGAATTAAGCAAACCGAAAGGAAGACAGACAGATGGATGGTTGTGTGTTTGGACAGACGACACAAGATCCAGTGTCTCAATAGCCAAACAAGTGTTAGTTACAATCAAACTTGACTACTGCTGCAAGGCCGAGGAAAAATTGGTGAAAAAGAAAAAGTCAGTTTGAGGATTTTTAAGCCGAGTAAAAGGGAAAACAAAAACATTTTACTGAGAATGGACATTTAGAATAAGTGATCAATGATCATGTCTAATTGATTTTGAAAAAATATAGATTTTTTTTCTTTTTGAAATGAGAACCGAGTTTGATCGAAAATAGTTGTTGTTGCTGTAAGCAAAAACTTTATTATCTTGATTAAGTTTTTGTTGGAATTTTCTAAAACTCGTTCAAAGACTGGTGTTGTATAAACATACACACACACACAACCACTCAAACGATTGAATGTGTGAGAATGTATATATTTTGGAAAAGTAAAAGAAGGTCTGTCCCTCTGTCTGTCCGTCCGTCTGTCTGTTGGTTACAGTCCATTGTCGGCTGTTTGGGGTCTTTCCTTTATCATTCCCTTTTTGTTGACATTTTTCTTTATGTCTGCCATATAAATTGAGTTAAAGTTCTTTTTTTTTTTTTGCTTTTGTTTTCAGCATTATTTTGTTGGGAGTAAATATGTATTTATGGTTTTGGCCTCCTTTGGAGTTAGTTCTTGGCTGACTGTCCGACCGTGTATGTTGTACTCTCGTATGCCACTCAAGGCAGTGCAGACATCACAACAAGCTGGCTTTACTGCCAACTTCTTTGCCTCTGCAGCCTTGTTGACAGGAGGTTTCTTGTTTGTATGTGATTGATTTAATTTTTGGCTGTTGTATCGTTTCTCCGTCTTACCATTCATCCATGCATTGTTGTTGTTGTTGTTGCTGTTTTTTTTTCTTCAAGTAGTTTCAACTTGTGCCTCTCTCGCATGTTGCATGAATGGGGGCCTTTAAAATGTGCCGCTTATAAAGTTTTTGGTTTTTAGATTTTTTTTCCTTGATTTTCATTTATTGAAGTTTCATGTTAATTGAAATTGATGATTTCAGTTTGAAGAGCAGCACAAGATACCTTTTGTTTTTATTTATATATAATTCATTGTCATTTCGAGAATGAAAAGCAAAAAAGAAAAAAAAACGTACAAACGGAATGGAATCATTTTTATAGTCATTATAATTTACAGATGACATTGTTTATAGGTGTGGTGGCCTTTAAAGTGTGTTTTGAATTTAAAAAAGATTTCATTCGTGTTTCTTCGAACGTGGTAGTGGTTGATGAGGTTCTTTCCTTAAAAAATGACATTGACAGCTAACGGTCAACAGGTTAAAGAAATAGCTCAGCTACAGGCATGCGTGAGTTTAGAACATGTTCTTGAGTTTTCTGGTACTTTAGATTTTCACACAAAAATTCCCAGGCTTTGTATGTTTATACGAGAGAAATTTAATTGCATATCTTTTCTTTATGAAATGAGTGTTTAAGTCAAAACATGTCAAAAATTAGCAGAAGAGACTAAATCGTGTCTGGTCGCAACTAGTGACGTAACCGATAGTTCGATTTCTTTGTTGTAAAAAATTTATTGGATTCTTGGAGCAAAGCTGGCGGCGGCAACTACGTGGCTTGTCAACGGGTACATGGATTTTGAAATGCAGAGAAACAGATGTTTGAATAAGGCTCACAGAGGCTGGCAAAGTTTTATATTTTAGTTAGTTTAAAAATATTTTTAAATTATTTTTTGTCTACAAACAAAATTATAATGATAATACAGTGGGACAATAAATTTAATTATGAACATAATAATTGAACGATTTGTCTGGGTTGTTTAGGCACAAAAATCAGCATCATTGAGACAAATTTTTGTCAGCAAAACAGCTGAATTCATTTCTTTTCATAATAAAAAGTTCGGCATATTTCTATTGTTATTGATCAGTTATAAATAATTTATAAAGCAAATACTTTTATTCAAACACGTTATTTATGCCCCGATACTGAAAGCGCATAAATCTGATTTACGCTTTTGATATGTAAAATTTCGTGGCAACAAAATTTTTAATTAAAAACAATTTCTTAGATTTCAGATCGTTTACATATACTTTGAATTTCTTATCAATATTTAAATTGAAATCTACCAGGGGATTTTGTTAAGGCATTTACAAAATATGTTTAAAAGTTTTTAAAGAATTTATTATTCCCAAAAACAAGAAACAAATTTATATGAGATTTTCTTACGAACTTCGTTTTTAAAAATATGACATTTTCTTATATTTAAATTTAAATTTAATTTACAGCATGTTACAGGTTTGAACACCAATACTTTTAGTGCAGCCTTTTTTATTGTTTTATTTATTTCAAATAGTGCAGGTTCTCAAGACCCTGAACATAGGAGTTTCTTTCTGTTATGGTCTACCCCTTCATTCGACAGGAATCTCTTAATAGCCGGGTGTATTTCTGTAGGTTTGAAAAAGGAAGAGGGCAATATCTGAAGACTAAAACTATTGTTTTGGATTTACCTCTAATTGAAATCAGCGATTTATAAATTTGTTTGTTAAATAACATAAATATATTTTGCATATAAAAGTTGTTTCAAATAAAAAGAAATTTCCCATACCGGGAATCGAACCCGGGCCTTCTGGGTGAAAGCCAGATATCCTAGCCACTAGACCATATGGGATATGAGTATTAAAGATTTGGTGAACGACGCTGATCAATTATAAAATCAATTGAAAAAATTATGTAATAGACACACATCAAATATTTTTTATGATAAAAATGTGCTCTCCTGTTCATAAAATATAAATTTAATTTGAAAGAACAAAAAAAACACAGTGTTCAAGAAAATCGAACTAAAAAATTAGAAATAAATTTAAAACAATAATGAACCATAATGAAAGTATTATTGAAGAGTCGGGCCCTCGACATACGAAAGGTGAGGCTCAAGCGCTTACGCTTATTTTGCATTTTGGCTCATTATTGTTTAAGGATTATATGCAAGTTTGTTTTAACTCTTTAATAAGATTTTCTGAAGAGCGAGTTATTTTAAATTATATATTTCAATTTAATATGTTTCGAAAGCATGCAAAAATACTTACTTATTATGAGCAGATAAGAACAGAAACCGCACCAACAGCCTTGTGAGAGTAAAATGGGACGTATGAACAACAATATTAATAATATTAAGTATACGCGTGGAAGCACAACTATAAAAGGAGATATAAAAGAAATATTATAACTAAACTAGTAAAATATAAAAAAATCTGTTAGTTTCCTAACAAATAAAAGACCCGTTGACCAGATGAGTTTCAGGCTTCGACGTACGCCAACAAATTGTTGCCGTTCATGTTCTAAATAAACGATTTTAAGACTCTAGAAGCAAGACTCATTTTATTACACAAGGTTGTATCTTTAAATAGGCCGTGAAATTAGTTACAGATGTAAACTTTTAAAACGCCTATACGAGTAGATACTTTAATAGTCCCCTCTACTAGAATCAGTTGGCAGACTAGTGTAATTAAATAATTGTTGTTGTAAAAATTAAGCAACACTGAAATTCATTGTAATTCACCAATTCCCTAAAACAATTACTACAAAATTATTTTAAAAATTAAATAACGTTCTCTACTTCGTTGATAAACTTTTTAGTCCAAATTTTTTTAAATTAATGAACTCTTAAGAAACGAAAATAAAACCCCTTTTACCAACTCCAGCAAACTTATTTAAATTCCTGTACCCCGTAATTATGTCTAGAGTTCAGCAAATAATTTCTCTTCAAAATTCAACTTGAATTTGTTTTCTATACAATTAAATTTGTGGTTGAAAATGTTACAAAAGACCTTCCACTGCTTCATCATTTAACAACAATCTTAAGGCTCAAAGTGCAAAACTAAAGGCGTGTGCTCAAAAGCAAATAGGAAAAGAAAACAAGACTGCCTTCTGGGCATATTTAGTATCAAACGTAGTTTAAGATGCATAAAACGCCATATATTTACAACAACATTTAATGCAATAAAAAAAATGAACCTGTTAACTGTGCCAGGCTGCCTCTCCTCTTCCCAAAGTTTCTATGGTTTGTTTTGTTTCATTCATTTCGTTTTATAGCACATTTAATGGCAGTTGTTGCAACAAGACTGACTGCATCGAGAAATTAAATTAATATTTACTTTATTCTTGACAAAAACAAACTGTTGGGCAAAGCAAACCAACCAATAACTGGAATGAGTACCCTATAATCAAGTACGGTGGTGATGACAGCATAAAAGGCACCTAATTACACCCTGTTCATTTAAAATCATCATGTGCCACGGCCACACAGGATGAGGTTCACTTTTATTTGTTTGTTATATTGTGGCTTCAACACATATACGAGCTGTGTTCGAGAAATAAAGTGAATTTTTAAGACAATTTCTTTTTTGTCGTGTTCGGAGTAGTCCTCCTCAGAATTAAATGTGTTTGTAACTCGAAGCAGTTCTGATCTGCTCCGTGTTTTCATGGTTGCTTTCAATCTTGTGAACAGAAAATGTAGTCGGGGGCTAAATCTGGCGGCTGAGGCATGATTGCGATTGTGGTTATTTGGGTTATAATTCAGCGTTTCTCCATAACAAATTTCTTCACTTTCTCAATAGTTTCCTTTGTTGCTGATAGTGTCTGACCGAACTTACTTTTTCACAACGAACCTGAGCATCGGCAAGTTTTGCAAAATCCCGCCGAAGCTGAGGCCGAGCCAATACTGAACTTCTTTTTGAATTGTCTTTTTCTTAAATTTATTTATGTAAAAGCAAATAAAACGTAGTCAAGTCATAAAAATATTTTATGTATCCTTGAGAAATGTGGGTTTCTTACAAATTTATAATAGAAATTTTACTTTGACAAAGTTTAAGCGCGTTACTTTTTTTGTTTTTTTTATGTTTTAACAAAGTCTGAAATTATAACGAAAGTGCTTGTGCAAAATAAAACAGCTTATGTTGTCAACACCCTAAATAAATTGTTTTTATATTAAAACAATTATTAGTTGTTGTTCTTTATTTCTCTAACAACTATAATTTGAGTCGGAAAATAGCCAACCAATTGTAGAATGAAATAAAAACGTAAGAAAATAAAAAAGGAAAAGTGATCAGTGAGTTCTTTTTGTGACTTTGATATTTGTTTTAAGCTTCTCACTTATTAGAGAGGAAGTTTGAAATAAATATCTTTAGTTATTCTAAGAAATGCTGGGTAAAGGTTCCCTGATGATCTGCCCCCAGTGAAATGCCCATTGGAATTAGCTAAAAACCCCTCAATTGATCACTTTGAATTTTTTTTAGTAAGATTTTGGGAAAAAAGAATCAGCGCATAATTAAAATGAAAGAGTTTGATATTCGTGCACGTTTAATCATATTTTGCAGTTTAATAAACGCTTCCGATGTTCGATAAAGTTTGGTCAAAATTTCTAACACTGAAACTCTATCGAATGCCGTATTCTGCTGAACGCCGAAGTCGAACATACGGTCGGACAGTTGTTGATTTGTTGAGGCGGCCAGGACGAGCGTCTTCATTCACCTCTTCTCGATTTTTCTCACTCAGATCACAATCAGCACATGAAATGCAATTCAAATTGCGAATATACCAGCACAATTCGAAAATTTACTGTATTTCTTGAGCAGACCTCATACTCGTGTCCGTGGCTTGTTAGCAACTTTTTATGAGCCTCTTGAGAGTTTCATGCTGGAAATTAAATTAAGAATTATAGACGAAGAAGATCTCTGTTTGTTGAATGTCAGCCCAAAATGTAGACGTTGGCTGTCTAAAATTACAATTTAAATAAAATGAAAGCAGAGAGAGAACGTAATTATGCCATGATTTAAGCGCCATTTACAAATTGATTTTTAGCCATAAGAAAATTACTCGCAAATGTTTATAAATTTATCTTAACACTAAATTTATTTATTTAATTTTTTATTAAAATTAAAGGCAGTAAAAACTGTTGTTTGAAATGTTCCTACTGATTTAGCGGGCAGCCGCATCACGCTGGTCAAAATCAGAAAACTACATTCGAGTAAAGAAATATTTATGTTTTTATTTACTATTATGAGAAGTTTTCTTTTTAATGATATACTTTTTATCAAGTGTAATTTAACAACAAACTTTGTTGTAATTATTTTGGTCGCAAGTAAATACTATTTATTTATTTTTACACACTTTATTTTGATACAATTCTTTAATAGAACGATAGTTTTAATCCTACAAAAAGAATTTATTTGTGATGTAGAACCAGAAGATATTTAAGGTAGAAAATTATATATAAAAAATAATCACTTAACGTGATGCTAAAGTAGGGTCGAGCATGTTTTAAAAATTTTCATGGAATAAATATTTTTGTCAATTAATATTTTTGCATGAGGCCAAAAGAAAATGTTAATAATAAATAAAAAAAAAAATAAAAAAATAAAAAATAATAAATAACTTTAACATCGACTTTAAAATTCGCAAAGCTACTAGTGGCTTACAAAACAGTTATTAAGTCGATAACCATTTATGAATAGAATTCATAGAATTTCTTTTGTCTTGGACCCAGCTCTCTAGTGATGACAGGAGGTGATCGTGTTATGAGGATAGAAAGCAACGTATTTAGAAGATAGAAAATTTTTTATTAATATTTTTGCTACAGGTACCGACGAAGGCGGGTGTTGTGTTCTGCTCTCTAATATAATGAAGTGGTGTTAATCGCTGTCGGTAACGCTTAGCGACCACTGTACACTATGCCTCGCTCATTCACACAAGCCGACAACAATTAACACAATCTTGCACAAATACAAGGGGCAACATACGGCACTCGATATCGATCGAAATTTGTATTTGAATTGTATTGAAATTTCGATCGGTATCGAATGCGTCAGTTTGGCACCAGGTCGCGAAAATTCCCCACCATATTCATGACTGAGTACGTAGTGGAATTAGAGATCTAAGCCCTCGTAGTCCAATGTTTGCCATATCAGCCAACAGCACCCTGTTATAATTAGGCAGAACCGATTACTAGTAAAATATTTATTATTTAAAATATAAAATAAGAGGCCCATACGTTTGCCATGGAGTGGTTAGTGTAACCATGAGGCTCCTCCTATAGAGTGATAGAAGTTTAAAACATAATAAAACATAGTATTATCTTTTTGATATCAATGAAACAGTCTTGATTGGATAGAAAATTTTATGACATTAATGTTTAAATATAATTTCCGGCATGTGGCCGCCGCGGCTGGTGCGTACAAGGCGCAATCTGGAACATCAATTTTCACAAACAGTGACATTCTGACCATCATCGTTTTTGATGACTTTTGGGAGAATGACTCCGTCAGCCCATAAATCCCACCAAACAATAATATTCTGTGGATGTCCGACAAAAGCTTGTGGATTCTCCTGACTCCAAATGCGACAATTCTGTTTATTTACGTACCCATTCAACCAAAAATGGGCTTCATCGGAAAATAGAATTTTGAATGGACGAAGTGCACGATAAGTTTGACGAACACAACCATTATTTTGATTAAAAATTTCCACAATTTGCACGCGTTGCTCTGGTGTAAGTCGATCCATAATGAAATGTCAAAGCAAACTTAATAGAAGGCAACTATCAGCTGTTAAATGGGTGGTCAAATAAAGCAGTGATGCCAACTCAAAGTTATATCACCCTATAAAGAACACCCTATAGCTGCTCAGCCAAAAAACTATACCTGTTACGCAAGTGTACTGAGAACGCCATCTGACTTAAGTTATATTTTTTAAGTCTTGAGTGCAATTTTTTTACAAAAACTATAGAATTTTTATAAAAAGAAATTAAGCCGAAAATTTGCAACTGAATAAAATATCTGAATATATCTGATGGTTATGCACTGCGAACTGGCACTTCCCAATTTGTTTTGACCTCCTTGAAACTGTTAATTATGGCCATTGATTTCTTCAAAAACATTAAAACGCTTTTATTTTATACACAATTAAATAAAATATATTAAATGCACTCGTACATGGCGCATGTATGGGAAAAAAAGAAATAATAATTTTGATAAAATTTTTGTTAAATTCACTACACCTTGTTGGCCGAGGTCAGTCACTTGAAGTGAACAGTGGATGAGTAGAAGTATGAAATTTTGCATTTTAATTAAAAGTAAAAAAAACGTATAAATTTTTTTCGAAATGAAATTTATTTCCTTTGATTTGCATTTCATTTTGCAGTCACTAATTTGTGCATTTTTATTACGGAGCGCTGAAATATTTTCAATCTACAATTTTGTGGTTTGAAATTATTAAAACGATTTTTGTTTTGACATATTTTTTATAGCACAAAATTAAATATTAGAAAACACAGTCAACATGTCGCTTTCATTTGTATTTTTAATTTTTCCTTATTCTAAATGTATTCAGCAAGAAAAAAAAAATATGTGTTTAGATCGGGTTTGTTTTAATTTCGTTGTATAATTGCTTGTTGTTGCATTTGAAAGTTAAAGATTTGAAAGATAAAAATGCTAATTTATATGATGGAGTCGGCTTGTCTAATCAATTGATTTTCAACAAAACCCACTCGGCAGCTCAGCTATCGAACGATCATGGATCTGCCATTTAAAAGGAAAATTACCATAAAACATTTTTAGTTGCTTGTCTAGATTTATTTTAGTTAATACGCAGTTTCATTTTAATCTGTTAACAAATCTGAAATATGTGTGATATTTTCAAAAATTAACTTTTGCAGCATTAAGATCGGCGACCGGTAGTTGTGCCCAAATTGAAAAGATCTCAGAGTTTTCCATTCTGAAAAGTACTTCAAACAACTTTGCACGCATCATATATTCTAATTAAATAACGATATAATTCTCAATAATTAAAAGACTTGACATTATATGAGTTCTCAAAAATGAATATGAAATTAGTCATATAATTCTCAATTGGTTCTAAAAAAAATAACTCTCAAGACAAGAGGTTTTGTGATATTTTGCGATTTAGAAAAAGTCTACTGATGATTTGGTGCAAGAGACATATAGAGCACATACTTAACCCGTTAAAAGCGTAGCAAACATTTAATAAATTGGCTGATACAATATCTCAATTATATTTATCTTCAATTTTTTGTACATGAAGTTCATGAAATCAAAGCAAAATTTTGCCTAAACTCTCACGTGATTTTTCCGTAATTAATTTCATGTCTCTTTTGTACAATCAGACTTAAATATTTTCAAAGCTCCCACTTTACGTCTCAACAAAGGCGTCTGAGTTACAGAATAGCGGACCTATTTACAATACCAGAATAATAAAAAAAGAAAGAAATTGCGGTGGTGCAGCTTAAAAATTTATGACGCCAATAATTCAACTGAAAGCTAATAAATTTTATTAAAATTTAAATCATTTATACAAAAAATATAAAACCAGCAACAAGAATTAAACTCAAAACTGCATAAATAATAATGCCCTATAAAACATTATGAGGAATAACATTAATTTTCAACGAATGTTCCAATTGTTGTTAAAAATTGTTTAAACTACTTTATGACCGTTGTTAAGTGTCTTTCAAATGGCTTGTTATTGACTCATTTAAATGCCAACCATGACAGACAACTGAAAACGACAATAAGAGAATCATGTACTTATTGTGTGGAAGACACCAGACACCAACAACAACAGCCCAACATTAATTGTATGCACAAAATGATATTTACATTTCCAAAGAAGAGTAGGAGTTGCAAGTTAATTGAGACGGTAGCTGATTGGTGGGGAGGAACGACTTGAAAATACTCTAACAAAAATAATTTTTTATCAAACTTTTAAAATTATATGAAAAATGCTAAAATATTCACTTTTTAAGAAACTTAATTGAAGAATTCGTCTTTCAAAAATGTACCTTTTGACAAGGTCTAATTCAAGTAGCAAGTCCAGCTCTTTAAAACACGTGTCGTTTGATATAAAAATTTAAGGAAATTCCTATTGAAAAAATAATTTATTTTTCAAATAATAATGACTCTTGAGAAACTGCCGTTGAAGAAAATTATATTTTAATAAAAAATTGTCAAAAATTCATGTAAAAAGTACCTTTTTAAAGCATCTTGTTAAATTTTGTTTTTCAAAAGTACCTTTAAGAAAAGTACTATTGAAGAAGTGCCATTTAAAAATAAAGGGCTTAAAATAAAGTAAAATAAAATACATCAAAAGAAAGGAACTTTTAAAAATATAATCTTCCAAAGCACTTCCAAAAAATCTATTCTAAAAAAGAACCTATTAAAAAAGTACCTTTTCAGAAAGTAGCTCCTAGAATGAGAACTATTAAGTGTTTGCAAAACAGTACTCTCCCAAAAAAAAAAAAAAAACCTTTTTAAAAGAGTGCCTATTAAACAAGTTGCATCTAATATAATACTTTCAAATAGTTTCTGTTAAAAAAGTACTTTCTAAAATAATAGATTGTAAAAAAGTACCTTTAAAATGTAACCTTGACAAAAGGAACTTTATAAAGTTTTTTTAACTTTTAGAAAGTATCCTTTAAAAGAATGTTCTCTAGAGAGTACCTTCTATAGAAGCAACTTACAAGTGTGTTGTGAAAAAAAAAACTTTTAAGTACCTTTTAAAAAAAGTACTATTTAAGATGTAGCATTTAAATAAATAAAAATAGGTGCTGTTTAAAAAAAATGGTTTTAAAAAAGGATCTATTGAAAATTTATTGGTGAAAAAGTACTTTTTGAAAAGTTCCAGCTAAAAAAGTACCTGTTAAAAAATATTTAGAAAATTAAATTTTACAAAAAGTACCTTAAAGTAATTTAAGCTGCTAAAACAGCTGGATTATAAAAATACTGTTGCTAAAAAGTACTTCTTTCAAAAAGTACCTTTTATTTCAATTAATTTTTAATAAAAAAAAAAAAACATCTGCAAGGTAGGCTTTTTTTAAATAAATTTTTCGAAAGAATTTCAAAAAGGTATCTTTTAAAAAAGTATCTCTTGAAAAGTGAATTTTCAAGAGCACCTTTTAAAAAAGTGCCACCTAAAATAAAATGTTATCAAAAAAGTACTTTTCCAATATCTGCTGTTAAAAAAAATAGCTGTAAAAACAGGATTTATTAAAAATTTATTGGTGTAAAAGGACTTTTTGTAAAGTTCCAGCTAAAAAAGTACCTCTTAAAAGTATTTCGAAAATTAAATTTTACAGAAAGTACTTGGAAGTAATTTAAACTGAAAGTATCTTTTGGAATTGTGAATTTTCAAGGGTACCTTGTTAAAAAGTGTAACACCTAAAATAAAATATTATCAAAAAAGTGTTTTTGCAATATGTGCTGTTAAAAAAATGGTTTTAAAAAAGTACCTATTGAAAATTTATTGGTGTAAGAGGACTTTTTTAAAGTTCCAGCTAAAAAGTAACTCTTAAAAAATATTTCAAAAAGTAATTTTTACAGAAGAATTTATCAGTCTAATTTAAACTGAAAGTACCCTTTGGAAAAAGTACCTTTTTGTACTTTTGCTTTTTAAAAAAGTATGTTTTAGAAATTTATCTTTGAAAGAGGTGTATTAAAAAAGCTGGATTATATAAATATTGATTTTGAAAAGTACTTTTTTGAAAAAGTACTTTCTAGAAGCACAAATTTTAAAAGATGCACTTGAAAGCGTGCTCTCCTTCAGAAAGTGAGCATTGGAAAAAAATTTATTTAAAACTCTCGTTAAAATAGATACACATTCAAGGAATGGGCTGGTCAATAAATTTTTGTTACGAAAAGAGCGTTTTACGAAATTCCTACATTTTAAAAAATGTTGCCTTCGCACATACACAAAGAAACGTTAAGGTTTGGCTTTTTGCAATTAATTAACACCGACATGGAACTAATTCTGAAATATAGTTAATTCGCAAACCACTCTATTAGAATCGACGCGGTACTGGTTGTTGAGTGCACCAGATGTCTGTAGGGCACTTTTTACCTGCAACCATAAATTTAATTGAATCACGTACTCTGCATAAAACAAAAATGAAATAAACACGCATTATTTTTAATTTTTTAGTTTTTTCAAAATGCCATTAATAATAAATTTTATTGTGCAATTTGGTTTTCTTTCCATTTTTTATTTATAGTTCATTTTGCTTTCAACAATAATTCAATTGAAAATAATATTTAATTGCCTTTATGATTTTTGATTTGTTTAACATTTTGTGTCTTTATTTTACATTAAAATAATAAATACAACTAATTAAATAAATGTGTTGAGGAATAAATATAATTAAATAAAATAAATGTCTATATTTAAGTACTGATTCGTTTGCTCATAATTAAGTTGTTAAATAATAATTTTGATTTGATAATATCTTATTTTGCTTTTCTGTGAAAATGTAATCGTATACTTTTCTTAAATTAAATTTTTTAGAAAAAAGTTTTCATTTTTCTTGCATTAAAAGCGCCTTAAAAGTAGGAATATTTTATATCTAAAACTAAAGTTTTATTTTACTAAAAACTAGTAAATTTCTATCAAAATTCTCTAAATATAATTTTTGGATTTGTTTATTAAAAAATTTACATATTTTAAATTTAGCTTAAGCGAAAAATAGAATTAAAGTTTTGGCATAAAAGATAAAGAAATGCTTTTTAGTTAATTCATACTTTTAACTCACTGGCTGTTTTGTCTTCCATTTAAATTTTTAGTGCGTTGGACCAGACTTCTATTTTATAACCCATTCAGGAGCAAGACAAGCAGATTGAATCAATGATAGATATGTTTCCGATTTTAAGATAATCGATTAAATTCATTCGAATAAATGTTCTTGGAGTGAGGCAAGTCGTATATATAAACAAAGTTACTGGAACCGAAGTTTATAACAGTTACGAATTTATGAATTGTTCATATAACACTAGTGGGAAACTGTAATAAACATAATTCGAATCAAAGTTTTAAATTAAATTTTGCGATATTATTTTTTCTATAAACTTTTAACAATAAAAGGGCCATTATTTTAACTTCATGTTACACTGAGAATAGTAAAAGCCAAATTAATCGAATAAAATTACTCTCATAACTAGTCGATTAAAAATTTGTTTGAGTACGAATTGTTCAAACAATTTTATTCGAATAAAATTGTCTTTGTAAAATCCCTTTAAAAGGACTTCCACGGATATTCTTTGAATGAAAAATGAAATTATTTTATAAACAGTTTTATTCGAATAAAATTGTCATATAAAATCTCTTCATATTTAAAAATATTTCCACTAAATTTCTTCGAATTAAGAATAAAATTATTTTCGACTATAATAATATAATAAAAATTGTTCGAACAGTTTTAGTCGATTAAAGTTGTCTCAGAAATTTTATATAAAATCTCTAATAATTAAAAAAAACTTCGACGGATATTTTTTGAATAAAGAATGAATTGATATTCATAACTAATCGAATAAAAAAAATATTTACAAACAATTTTATTCGAGTAAAATCTATTCATACTTAAACATATTTCCACTAAAATTCTTCCATAAACAATCGATTAACAAATATTCGATTAAAGTTGTCTCAAAAATCTATAAAATTTTAAAAGTTTTTCCCCGGAAACTCTTTGAGTGAACTAGTTCATGGTTTATGTGTATTTATATTCGAATAATATGCAACTATATTTATTCGAATAAAATTGTCATATAAAATCTCTAAGAATTTAAAAATATTTCCACTAAAATTATTCGAATGAAGAATACAATCACGTCCATAACTAATCGAGTATAAAATATTATAATAATTGTTCGATTAAAGTTGTCGCAGAATTTTTATATAAAATCTCTAAAAATTTAAAAAGACTTCGACGGATATTCTTTGAATAAAGAATGAACTGATATTCATAACTAATCGAATAAATATTTTTCGTTGTAAAATCTTTACTATCAATTTTATTCGAATAAAGTTGTCTTTATAATGCCATATAAAATTTATTCATATTTAAAAGTATTTCCACTGAAATTCTTTGAATGAAGAATAAAACAACTTCAATAAATAATCGAATAAAAAATATTTTAATAAAAATTATTCGAACAGTTTTATTCGATTAAAGTTGTCACGGAAATATTATAGAAACTCTCCAAAAATTTAAAAATATTTCCGCTAAAATTCTTCGAATGAAGAATAAAATTACTTGAATAACTATTCGAATAAAAAATATTCGATTAAAATTGTCTCAGAAATCTATAAAAGTTTTAAAATATTTTCACTGAAATTTTTCGAATGAAGAAGTTAATGGCTTTTATGTATTTATATTCGAATAATATGTAACCACTTTTATTCGAATAAAATTAATCGGTACATTGTATTCAAATAAATAAATAATTTAAATGCGTTTAAGATCATAAAATTTGCAGACTTGTCGATTATGAAAAAATTCGAATAAACAACAATTAATCGACGAAATATTTGGTTCTAACTGTTGTCGCTTGAATCATTTTAATTTAATAAAATTATTCCTGATATGATACGATTGGGAACTTTTCGTTTAAAAGTTATTTGTGCATTTACTTTAATATTTTACTCAAATAGATATGAGGTCTTGGAATTATTTTTGAAAAGTTTATTTTCTAGCTCAAATCGAATAAAAATTATTCGAATCGATGAAATTTACTTATTCGATTACATATTTTTACAACAAAAATTGTCTTTGAAAGATAAATTTCCAATTATTATTAAAGTATTGCTGTCAAAATTCTTTTCATACAACTATTATTAAGAACATTTATTCGAATAATACTATATTCGAATATTCCAAATTGTTTAGGGTAATTATTACTCGAATATATTTATACGGTCTAACATTATTTATATACATTTTAGTTGTATAAATAAATAAATTTATTTGAGCAATATTATTCGAATAAAATTTAATCGAATAAAATTATTTATTCGAATAACCATACAGATTCGAATGTGGTCGAATAAAGCTAGTTTTTCGAATAGAAACTAATTGCACATATTTATATAAGTATTCGTGTTAATCCGCTGCTCGACTTTATGGGTCTTAGTTGTGGGTTGGAAATATTCTCTTGCGTAGGCAGGCGATTTATAAAGCAAATAGAAAAGCAAAACCAATACCAAGAGGCTATTAAATAGGTACCTAAGAGTCTTGGGCTAAGACCGCCTGTGGCATCAGTGACAAGCTCAGCCCTGAGTTCTATTCTCAAATAGACTCTGAGAACACCTTCTGCTTTTAAATATCATATATTAGCATTCGCATCTTGTTTTACTCAGTCAAACGCACTACTGAATTCCCTGCACACTTAAATATAACCAACTCAACCAAAAATATCAAATAAAATAAAAAAATAAAAAAAAAATAAATAAATAAGCAATTATTTCTGTTTAACTATCATACAAAAGAGTTTTTGTTGTTATTGTTGTAACAAATCTTTGCGTTTGCATTCGAGAGTACTGAATAACTGTTAAATTTGTGCACTCTATTGGGTTCCTCTCAAATCTTACAATTCCTCCAGACATCGTGCGTTTGTTAACATGATGCGCGTTAGTCGCCAAACTTGTTTGGCGGCATTTTCTAAAGCACCCGGTGATTTGCCTTTGAATAAATCCATATTCGGCAGAAAATAATGTGGACACCGACGGCACTGTAGACACGAGATTAATTGCAGAAATATACCGTTAATACGATCGGCAATACAATTCTCCTCCCACTCCATTTCACGGGGATGCTTTTCGCATTCGTATAATAGTAACGTTTTCAAATGATATGATGTTACGGGATTGCCGGGCAGGTCTAAATGACGATCACGCAGGGTTTTTAAAATGCTCAAACATCTACGACGGCTGGCACCTGAAATGAATAGAAAACGTTAACGAAAACTAAAAAGGAGAAATATTTTATTGAGATAATGAAAAAAGTAGAAACAAGAACATAAATAGTGAGTAGAATAAATTCACATGTCGCATGTCGTTTGCTGCAATACTGTCATAAGTCAGAAAATGCCCGTTCAGAGCTAATGACGCAGATTTAATCTACATATCGTTGTTGTTGTTGTGTAAAAATTTCTTTTAAATATCTCATATATTTAGTCCAGAGAGAAAAATCAGGGGGCAAATTACGGCCTTCGGTACGATTCGTAATTTTGAAATAATTCCATATAAACTCTATTGAAATATTTCGTAATTTCGTTCGATAACGAGTGCTGTAATTTGCCCCCTGTTTTTATATGTCCATTAAGCTGTTGTTGGTAATAATAAACCTTTAACAGCGTGTTATGCAAAACAATTTTTTTAGTTATGACAGTATTCCAGCAAAAGAGCGATATAGCAAGTGCTGCAATACTGTCATAAGTCAGAAAATGCCTGTTCAGAGCTAATGACGCAGATTTAATCTGCATATCGTTGTTGTTGTTGTTGTTGTTGTTGTGTAAAAATTTCTTTCAAATATCTCATATATTTAGTTCAGAGAGAAAAATCAGTTTTTATATTTCCATTAAGTTGCTGTTGGTAATAATAAAACTCTAACAGCGTGTTATGTAAAACAAGTTTTTACCAGCAAAAGAGCGATATAGCAAGTGCGTAACCAGTGTTGCCAGTTAATAAGAATTACGCATGATAAGAAATAAATTTAAGATAAAAACAATAAAGAGTGAAGGTTAAACAAAATAACTGTCATATACGAAATATATCGCATAATATCATCAAATCACATAAACCAACTGCGTTGGGGCGATAAATTGCTAAACTGGCAACTCAGTACTAAAAGTTACAAAAAGAGGCATGACTGTGTGAAAAACCAAAATAGTTTTAATCTCTTTTAATTGCATCGATTTGTATTAGTGATTTGGCCATCTGATTCAACAAGACTCCGTGGCGCAACGGTAGCGCGTCTGACTCCAGATCAGAAGGTTGCGTGTTCAAATCACGTCGGGGTCATCGTAATTTTTATTTTTTTTTATATTAAAAATATTTTTGAACATATTTGATGTTTTCATTAATTTATTTTTGGCCTTTCTGTCATTTTTGTTGCTTGATTTTTTCTTTAAATTATAAATGCAAACTGCCAATTAACAGCCTGTTGTTTCGTTCATTTGGTACTCGTAGTGGAGGCGTTTTATCTTTTTTAATTTTTAGCTAAACAAATATTGTTTTCAATGAATATTAAACAAATAATAAATCTAAATTATAAAAATAAACCCGTTTGTATCAATATGTTAATAATATCAGAATTAAAATTTTAATTTGGTCACTTAACTCGAAATAAATTTTTCTGATGACTGCAATTTAAAAATTATTTTGATTGAAGAGTGTATAACAACCGCAATAATATTTTAAAATTTACACTTCCAATTCTGATTGTATGCAATTCCAAATGCAAGTTTGCAACTACAAGACTTCTTTGAACTCAAAGAATTTTTCAGATATAAACTTTTTTTCATATCTATATATGATATAAAAAATCTACACAATTAATGACTTAATCGGGCTTAATTTACCAGACACTAATAAGTTTTAAGAAATTAAGATTAATTGACACCAGTTTCGTAGGCAACACTTGTGAGGAAAGGAGAAAAAAAACTGACGCCTACTAAATTTAATTAAATTTCAACTGAAAATATGCCAGGAATAGCATAAAAACCAAAAGAAGAAGCTGTTGCGATATTCCTCCCCATTTTTAATTCATCAGGCTAAATTGAATACAAATGAAGTCGATACCCCAATTTACAATCTAATTGTCTCATTTACGGCGTGTACATGAACGTGGCATTAAAATACAGGAGTTTATTAGAGTCACGTCGTTTTGAAAAAGTTGAGTTCTAATCACATCTCCACGTTTTGAGGTCGTAGAAAGCTTCCCTGACCAATTCTGTGAGCCTGTCACCATGACTGCATCTAGTATGTGTATGTGCTTGTGTGTATGCACACACAAACACATACAAATACATTCTACAATGTGTTTTTCTTTAGAATAAATTTCCAAAGGCTTCACCTATCGGTTCCACAAACTAATTAGCTCTTAACTACCTCGATCAAGACAAACTGGATGCAAGTCGGGGAATATGTTCGTAAGATCTCGTGGAGATATCGTAAGATATCTCTTACAACTACAATTGGAGTCGGAAAAAAAACCAACCAGTTGTAGAATGAAACGTAGGAAAATAAAAAAAGGAAAAGTGATCAGTAGGCTCTTGTTATGACTTTGATATTTATTTAAGGCTTCTCACTTATTAAAGTGGAAGTTTGAAATAAATATGTTTAGTTATTCTAAGAGATGTTGGGTAAAGTTCCCCTGATGATCTGCATTAGCCCCATTGAAATGCCCATAGGAATTTGCTAAACCCCCCAAATGATCACTTTGAACTTTTTAGTAAAATTTTGGGAAAGAAGAATCAGCATATAATTAAAATTAAAGAGTTCAAAAATCGACGATTCCCCAAAATATGTACTAATTAAAAATTATTTTATTATGACAACAAAACACAAGGCTGGTTAAGTGTTAAAGTCCTTTATTTGGATGTTTTGAGTTACAGCTGATTTCTCTCTTATTAAAATCACTTCTATTCCTAAAATAATCAACGTTTCAAATCAATTTTAAAAGTACAAAAAAAAAGTAGGCTAAATGAATCTTTAAAACCGACTGAAGCAGTGTCGAATGTTAATGTTAATATAAACTGGCTAAATAATTTTATTTATGTTTTCTAGTGGCCTTCTTATGTTTCATTTAGTGGATCAATTTCTAATCAAATTTCATCTATTTAAAATATAAAACACAGTTGTTTTATTTATTGTGTGGTCAAGCTAAAATTCAAAGGGTGTTTACACGAAATCGCCAGTGGACTTTAACCCCAATTCCAAAGTAAAAATAAAACAAAAAATTAACATAAACTATTTGAGAATTACGAAGCAAAAGTATGAAATTTTTAAAATTCTTTAGGTCATAAATTATAAATACAAGTAATAAAAAGTGGTTCCAGCGCGTTTTGAAAAATTTAAATGAAATTAATTTTAAAATGTTTTTGGCTGGAATTAGAAATGGAAAGATAAAAATTTTTGCCAAAGAGATGGAGTAGCTTTTTTATTATACAGACTCCCACTATAAGATGTTGCTAGTATATAAAATTTATATCAAAAAGACTTTAAGAACGAAGTATTAGAATCGATGGTAAATTGGCAAACAAAAAAATCACAAAATAACAGAAAATGGTTTTTAAAGTGTCACAAATAAGCAGCTAAATTTGAGTTATTTGGCAAACAAAAGAAAAATAATAATAATAATAATAATAATAATAAAGAAATATAGCAAAACATAGTCGATATATCGACAAAACTGAAGTATCTCCGATATATCGTTATCTAAATCGGCTACATCATAATTCCGGCACAATTCCAGATGAAATCAAGAGACAGATGAAGAAAGATGAGAAGATCAAGAATTTATTTTAGCCATTTCAATTTGTATTCGACAATTTAGTAAATGAATCAAATGTTGTCTTAAAAAATCGCACTGAAAAAATGTTTATTCTGAGAAGGCAAAATTAATAAGAAATTTTTTTGAGAACTTCTTTGATATTGATATAAAATATTTATCTTTTAAATAGAAAAAATATATGTAGGGTGTTTTTTATAGAGTGATACAACTTTGAGTTGGCATCACTGCTTTATTTGACCACCCATTTAACAGCTGATGGTTGCTTATTGTTTAGTTTGCTTTGACATTTAATTATGGATTGACTTACACCAGAACAACGCGTGCAAATTGTGGAAATTTTTAATTAAAATAATGGCTCTGTTCGTCAAACTTATCGTGCACTTCGTCCATTCAATATTTTATTTTCCGATAAAGCCCATTTTTGTTGGAATGGGTAAGTAAATAAACAGAATTGCCGCTTTTGGAGTGAGGAGACAAGCTTTTGTCGAAACCCCCTCGCACCCACACAAAATTGCTGTTTGGTGCGCTTTATGGGGTGGCGGAGTCATTGGCCCATATGAGTTCAAAAGCGATGATGGTCAGAATGTTACTGTTTGTGAAAATTGGGGTTCCAGATTGCGCCTTGTACGCGCCAGCCGTGGCGGCCGCATGGCCGAAATCATATTTAAACATTAATGTCATAAAATTTTCTATCAAATAAAGACCGTTTCCTTGATATCAAAAATATATTGCTACGTTTTATTATCATTTAAACTTGTATCACTTTATAAAAAACACCCTATATATATATATATATATATATATATATATATATATATATATATATATGAAATTTCAATAACAGTTATATTTGGCGCTTTACGACCACGATTTTTAAAAGTTGAGTTCCTTATTTTTGTTGCTTCATGAGTGCCGTGCGATTTCCAATCGCTCTCTGCGTATTATTTGAGATTTTAAACTTCCATAAAGTTTTCGAGTTATTGTTTATATATCAGCCAATTTCATCCGAGTTTATCAACTGTCATAAAATATATGCTTTATCACAAGATATTTCATATTTATATTTATAAATTATTCAAGATTAAAAGTAATAAATTCTCTTAACTCTCTTTTTAGGCAAATATTGGATCCTTCAATGCCACTGAAACTGTAAGTACACGATTTTATTTCTTAATAATATTTCGCATTCAAAAGTTATATTAAAAATGTTTGGGTTACTGATTTTGACTATTTAGATCTTAACAAGTTGGGATTGGGAAATGATGGAAGAAAGTGTTTGTGATATTTTCTCTCTGACTTTATCTACTCACTACTTTCATCAATAGATTTGTTTAACAGCAACGTGGTTATATTCAGAAGTCATTTATAAATGACGAGTGCTCGGGCCAACTTAAATTAGTTGATACTGTTTGGAAAAATGTTTGAAGTTTCAGCTTTTTCGTTTGTTTAGTTTGTTGGTGAGGATCTTAAAAGTTAGAAGTACTTTAAGTGTTGGGTTGGGATATTGTCGAAAGAACTGGATCAAAGAATTCGGTGTAAAATACGAAATTAAATGATGAAAATAGTGTTTTTGAAATGTCCGTGGCATGGGGTAGTTGCAATAAAGTGGTACAACTACTATTCGGAAAAGGCCGAGAAGTTATTAATGACGACTTTCCGACTTTGTCCTGGTTTCCTTAAGCACATCAACAGTCAATAGACATGTTGAGAAAGTTAAGAAAATTCTTGTTGAGAATCGCCAATTCACTATTATAGAAATTATAAAAAGATGTCGGCATGCAATTGTTTTCAGAAACTTCGGAAGCTCCTTCCAAAAGTTCTGATTTTTTATTAAAAAAATACCATCATATTTGATCGAAAACAACACTGTATTCGCCAGATTTGGCCGTCTGTGACTTTTTCCTCATACCAAGAACGCCGAAGTCTGTGATTTCGCGACTCTGCGTTTAAGTCAAATTTTAATTATGAGTGGAATATGGAGAACATATTTTTTTATAATCATCATATCAGCATAACACGGAACACGTACTGATTGCGAGGCTGCTACGCCGCACAGTGGGGTCAAATTTCCTTTTTTTCAGGGTTTTGTTAATATCTCAACAGCAACAAAAGCTAGGATAGCAACATTTTACGTGGATAGCTTTGAAACCAGTCAAAAATATTTAGTCAAAATTTCAGGGGTGTAGGAGGGGGAAGTCAGATACCCCCTTATAAAATAATTATTAGCTATACAAGTACAATAGCATTAAATTCGCTGTGCGTAACTCTAAAAACAAACTATATATTAAATCGAAATCGGGTGGGTATACGAAGGGGGAGTCAGTTACCTCCCTTTAAAATCAATTATTAATTTCCCTCTATCTGCAAAACTACATCAGCGAGAGGTTATTGCATTACGATCATCACATCACCTAGTGACTACTCGTGAAAAGGAACTTTCCTAAAAAATTCCACTAAAATACTTCAGATACGAATAACTTAAGAACTGGTTTTCTCATCAGTGTTCTGTATTCAGTTGTATCACTTTTGAAAGTGCTGCTATTTTATAGATTATTTCGCAGCCTTAAAAGTGGAAAAAAACTGAACGAAAAACAACAACCCAAGGACTTAAAGTGACTTATACAATTCTCGGATTCTACTTCATAATAAAAGTTTTCTAAATAAGAGTTGGTTCATTATAATGGGTGTTTTTTATAGAGTGATACAAGTTTAAATCATAATAAAATGTGCTACTATATTTTTGATATCAATGAAACGGTCTTTATTGGATAGAAAATTTTATGACATAAATGTTTGAATATGATTTCGGTCATGTGGCCGCCACGGCTGGCGCGTACAAGGCGCAATCTGGAACACCAATTTTCACAAACAGTAACATGCTGACCATCATCGTTTTTGAAGACTCCGCCAGCCGATAAAGCGCACCAAACAGTAATTTTCTGTGGTCTTATTATGTTTCGACAAAAGAATGTGGATTCTCCTCATTCTCCGCATCAAAATGCGACAATTCTGTTTATTTACGTACCCATTCAACAAAAAATGGGCTTCATCGGAAAATAAAATTTTGAATGGACGATAAGTTTAACGATGAGAACCATTATTTTGATTAAAAACTAAACAAAAAGCAACCATCAGCTGTAAAATGAGAGGTCAAATAAAGCAGTGATGCCAACTCAAAGTTGTATCGCTCTATAAAAAACACCCTGTATAATTAAGCCACTTAAAAAGTGGTTGTATAAGATAAGGTAAACGTGAGTATTGATGCTGACAATGCAGCGGCTTTCGAAAACATCTGTTCTGCTCTGCAGTGTAAATTGAATAATAGAAATGACAGTGGCTTTTCCAATGCGTTTTGGAATATCTATCATGGCTTTCTGAAATAAAAACGCATTAACTCTTGAAGCCTATTAATCTCAGTGCAATTTATTTGAACAAAAATCGTTGGTGAAACAGAGTAGCGCCATCCCGATCAGTACTGATCTCCTAAGCCAACGAAATATCGATCTGAAGTAATTGCATTTTGCAGTTTCAAAACTGAAACTTGTTTAATTTTTAAATCGCAGCAAATTTCATAACGCAATTTTGAATGTCACTAATTAAGTACGTGAGTAACAAGTTTTGTTTTAGATTTTTATTAAAACAATCGATAGGAAAATTCAAAACAAAAACAATACCGATTTCAATACAAACACGAAGACAAACAGACAAATAAATTTGAAATGAAACTAAAAACAAAAACGGCCATAAAAAGCCAAATAAAAGAAGAAACAAAATTGTCGTTGTTGTCGTTTAGATTAAATTTCAATGTTTCCCACAGATTTATGATCAGTTTTGTGTTCATATTGAACGACCTGGAATAAATATTTTTTGTTTGTTTGTTTATTTGCTTATGTTTTTGTAGGGTTTAAGTTGTGACTTTTTTTTTCAAACGCAACGCTTATCTGTTGATTATAATCTTTGAATTTTTATTTAAAAACGAAAGTTCAATTTGTATATAAATTTAAAATACAACAACGATAGCGGGAGTTCGTAAAAGGTGTGTTATTGAAATGAAATTTTGTCGATGTTCATGAATTTCATTTAAAAAATTTGTGCCCCAACAGATCTTAATTAGTAGTAATCCTGGCACTAAAACGATTCTATTTGGGAGCGATTCTAAACGTGAAGCAGGAAAGTTTAAGAAGCTTTAGACTCGATAACTATTTCCTATAGTTTGGGAAGTCAGTAACTCATACATGAAAGATGTTTTTGAAAGTTAATTATATTTTGAAATCTCTGTGCTGCCGCCAGAGTCAGTGTTCTCTAACATATTTCCGATGAAAAATGGGCTTTCGAAAAATGTCTCTTTCCAAGTTTGATGTTTTAATTCCTGTACAATAATATAAATGAAATAGAAAAATATGTTGTGTTTTTAATTCTTGAATTCACAAGTTTGCACTGTCGTTGTAGTCGTTGTCTAATCGCATAATAACACAATATTGTATTGTTGTTGTTGGTTCTTATCATATAAATTTGTGTTCTAAAACTTTTGAATTTTACATGTTTTCCAAATAGTTGCACTGAAACCATTTCAATTTAAATTATAAACTGTTTAAAACAAAATTACTTATCGCGAGAAACTTATCAGATATAAGCGATCAAATCAGAGTTTCCATACCTGCTTGAAATAATTAATGATTTAACATTTTAAATATCTGATGTTTGAAAATATGACAACAAAAATATGTTTGCGAGAATACAGGCAAACATGGTCTATTTTACCTCCCGCTTATAAAATGTGGAAGTTTTCACTCCATAAGAAGTTGTTGACTCTTTTTGGAAGAGTATCACTTTTTCTGTATGCATGTGTGTTTCTGCCTGTGTGTGTGTTCTAGCCCGTGTATGTAAGTATGTGACCCGCTTATAATTTTTGAGCGGCTTAACCGAATCAAACAATAATGGTGGAGTTATGAAGGACGCTCCCTAACATACAGTTCCTCAAAATTTTAACATATTCCAAATTTAAATTTTAAGAAATTTGAAAAAAGCATTGTCGTCAACACCCTAAATAAATTGTTTTTATATTAAAACAATTATTAGTTGTTGTTCTTTATTTCTTTAACAACTATAATTTGAGTCGGAAAATAGCCAACCAATTGTAGAATTAAATAAAAACGTAAGAAAATAAAAAAGGAAAAGTGATCAGGGAGTTCTTGTTATGACTTTGATATTTATTTAAGGCTTCTCAATTATTAAAGTGGAAGTTTGAAATAAATATCTTTAGTTATTCTAAGAAATGCTGGGTAAAGGTTCCCTGATGATCTGCATTAACCCCAGTAGAATGCCCATGGGAACTAGCTAAAATCCCCCAATTGATCACTTTGAAGTTTTTCATAAGATTTTGGGGAAAAGGAATCAGCACATAATTAAAATTAAAGAGGTTTTAAAGTGTTTTTTTTTAAATAACTTTTAAACGGTTCCACAAACTGTTCAGCCACATGGATCAGGGCGGATCAAACTCAGTAAATCCATTCCAGAGTTGTCGTAAACAAAATAATTCGAATTAAAGTAATTCTTTTAAAAACTCAGTGTTCTCGAATCTTTTTTAGTAACTTAAAAACTAAAATTAAGATTGTAGTATTTTAACTGGAAGAGCTGAAAGGCATAGAACCAGGTTACGACAGCTTTGTGGTCGAAATTAGCGGGAAGTTACAGGGAGGGTCCTTAAGGTCAACCGTTTTCAATATATATTTTAATCTAAAAACAATACAGCTGAGTTTGTGAATTGAACATTTTGAAAAATAAAAACGCACTTATTTCAATATCCCGTTTTGCGTCGTTTCAAAGTTTTGTGATTTCTGCGATTTCGAACTTTAGTCATGAAGCGCAAGGAGTTCTACAACGTAAAAAATTCAGGGGCATCGTGGTACGACACTTGGCCTTCACTATGGCTCGAATGTGTTCGTAAAGATATAGAAGATTCCAGGCATATTTGAAGACACGTTTTCATCTTACGAACCCTTTTGAAGTGATGGATGGACCTAAATACTGTTTCCTTCCTTATTCTAAGCGAAATTTGGTTTGCACGCGAGTGCAACGCTGCCCACTGCATATTAAATCGGATCTTAGTTTGTTGGAGCACACAGAATAGAATTTTTGATAAAAATAGCTGTCAGAGTATTCAATGCAGGGTAACAGCTAAAAGTTGCCCGACTTTCGTAAAATTTCGTTTACTCAGACGTACGGAATGTGGCCAAGCTCACAGGAAACTCTGTCTCTCAAATTGGTTAGTCAGTTTCAAAAAAGGCAAAAGGGTGATTTTTAAACAACTTTCTTCTTAGTTACACTGTTTTTGTCAGCTCAGCTGTTTTTGTCAGCTCAGCTGTTTTTATCAGCTCAGCTGTTTTCGTCAGCTCAGCTGTTTTCGTCAGCTCAGCTGTTTTCGTCAGCTCAGCTGTTTTTGTCAGCTCAGCTGTTTTCGTGTACATGTCATTCGTACATTTCTTCGCATTTGATAGTCAGTTTCGCCGGCCTTCAAATAGGGCTATTCGGAACCTGTTGACTAGCAAAAATGCCGTATTTGATTTGAACAGCATTCAGAAGGATTGCAAGAGGTGTTAATCATTCCTGAAAAATGCACTTTTTGGTGTGGACTATGAGCCGTTGGCATCATCAAATCGTACTTATTCAGAAACGGCGAAGGAGCACTACTGCGTGTGGTGAGAGCTACCGTGCGATCGTTAATATATTTTTACCCGAAATGGAAGAGCAGTACTTGACATGTGGATCTGAACTAGACGTTGCCACATGTCACCCATGATGGCCCATTTAAGAGGCAAGTTCGATGACCATTTATTTCACCTTTTTCGGGTCGACCAATTCACCTCCCAGATCGAGCGATTTAACGCTTTCAGACTTTTATTTGTGGGGCTAAGTTAAAAGTCCTCTTTACAGGGACAATCCTGCAACGCTTGAAATATTTGAAGCCATTATTGAAGAATTTGTTCCGATATGTAGGAAAGAGCATTCCGAAATTGCACCCTGCGTATTTACATGAAATCACTTAATTATATATATTTTTCTAACGACTCGAATAAAGATTATAGGCCGCATTCACAAAAAATGCTTTACACTTATAAGCTGCTTATAAAACAAACATTTTGCAATATTTTGTATTCTCTATTGAAACAAACCAATAAAACACACCTGCAATTGAAACTCCCTGTCAGTTCAGCAAACATTTTTTCCCCGCGTTCAGCTAATTTTAAATAACGATCTACAATATTGATTCCAAGTGATTCGACTTTGTTAATTAATTCACGGACAGACGCACGGATACACTACCTCGAGCTGGCATTTTAATAATCGCAATAATTGAAGGAGACTTAAACAAGTCAACGTTTGCTGCAACGAGACCTCTTGTATGTTGTGTCGTCAGAGCTTTTCGCTGAATATCAAGTGTAAAGTCATAATAAAATAATATTTTAATAAGAGAAAAAAATTCGCTTATCGTTTGTTTAAATTTAATTTTAATCTAAAAACCATTAAATCAATCGGCATTTAGTGCTCTCAAATAAATCAATTGTCGTTTAAGTGTGTCACTCACTGATTCCACCGGCCATAAAAGTGTGTTTGTTACCACTGACTGAAAAGCGTATTCTTGTTACCAGCCCCGAAATGCTTTCAAAACGCTTTCTGTTTTTGTTTTGTTTTGTTTCAATTCTATACTTTTTAATTTTTAATGTTTTCTTTTGTGGTTTTTACCCCCGCAGTGCAGTTACGTATTGTGGTCCGAGTACACGATTTAATTTTATTAAGTTGGTAAATTTGATTGTGTTTATATTTCTACTGTGGTTTTTTCCAAACCGTTCGATTTCATATTTCAGACGCCAGTCATTTAGTCACTGTCACCTTCTTATTGTTTTCCACGATCGTTAATGTCTCGTTGCTGCATTTAAATAACTTTTATTTATAATCGAGCATTTAATGGCACGTTTGGGGGGATTTGTGATCGATCGTAGCATTTGTTGCTTTTCAATTAAGTTGTTAATATTGATTTACTTGACTATTAAGAGGTTTAGCTGTGAAACACTATTTCCAAAACGAGGGGTTTTCCAAACTCGTTGTTGTGTAACGATGACGTTGGGTCTTGGATTGGAATCTTGCCATCAGAGACCATCATATTAGACAGGGATTTTATTCAATGGAAAGACAAGAAACTAAAGAAATAAATTGTTTATTGCAAGTGAAGAAGATCAGTTCAATCGTTTGAATTAATATTTTGTTTCTTAGAAAGTCAGCAGCTTTTAATCTAATTTTGGGACTGGTTTTTGTATTATCAGTCTCTTCTTTTCATATCCAACGCTTTTAGTTTTCTGGCATTAAGCAAATGGAAAGATACTGATCTTCTTGAGATATTTAGATAAGTTTTAAAGTCCTAAACAGATATTCTGGCAATTTTCTAAATTCATGCACATCGAATAATTTATGCATCTCATCAGCATTTTAACCGATTCATTTCTTATGGTCAACAGAGCTGGTGGAGGCATTTAATGAAGTATATTTCTGTTTAACTACAACAAAAAAATCTTGGACTGATACAAGCACTGGATCATCTAACTGATAGTCAGATGGAGGGGAGGAAAATGATCACGTGACGTGACGTGGTGTTTGGAAGCATGCGGAAGCGAATGTACACCCCAAATCAGTGCTAGAATACGTCTTAATATTCAAGGAGCTAAAACAGATTTGGGTTTGCGAGAACTTCGGCGTGGGAGGTAATTCTCTAATGTCGTTCAGATAAATTGGATCACATACTTATGATGGAGTATAGAACCGTTGATGTTAAATTATTCCTTGTTTTTGTTTTCCCTTTAAATTTCACTTTGGTGATGTGATTTATAAAATGAGAACTTTTTTTTTATCAATTCTTTATTACAAAATGCATATTCTTTTCTGTTACACCCTCAATGAATAGTCCACCGTGAGCGACACAGTTAAAATCAGATCTTAGAATGCGTTGGTTAGGGCATGTCGTGTGCATGAATAAACATGCTCCATCATGGGAAGATTAAGTTAAGGTTAAGAATACAATCTTGATTGTGCAGAATCTCTTGTAATTTGCTATGAAAAACTGGAGAAAGATCGAATTGGATTTTTTTTCTACAGAAACAATTGTAATCGTGCGATTGCACGTTCCGCTACAGAATATAATCAAATGGCGGCAATAACTATCTGAATAATCGGGCCCAAGCAGCATAAAGGATCAAACATGTGAAACAACGCACCAATTGTGCTGCCTTTGACATGTGAAGTCTTGCAACGGCGGAGAGAAATTCTACAATAAGACGAACACGTCTACCACCTGATAAGTTGAAATTCGCAACGAAAATAAGAAGTGGAAAAGCATAAAACCCCCTCGAATACTTTTAAAAAAGTTGAAAAGCCGCTTTGTTCCAAACGGATCTCAAATGCCAATCCCAAATCGAGTTAAAACAACAATTGAAATCCATTCGGCAAAATAGTAAAAGATAAAATAAAATCTTTGTCGTAGTATAGGAGAACTTATAAAAGGAATGAAGTTACACGAAAAATAAAGAAAAAGATAAAAGATCCCTCAAAACTTGACTGATTCCCGAACCGTCTTAAATGGAGTCGGTGCTTATTGCATCTGTATGCTGCAGTGGAACAAAAGATTAGCAAGTAATTTTCTAAGAGGAAATACTTCAAAAAGTGGCAAATATTTATTGTGAGTTTCCCCTTGGCGGCCAGTCAGACTGTAACTTCTAAGATATTACGCCCAAAGTATTTTTAGGTTTGGAAATGATGTCTTCTGCGAAACAGCAGTCGTAAAATAGTTATTTTTCTTGGAAGTTCGGATTCACCGACGGTGGTTAGAACCTCGTAGATAGTTTTTACGAAAAAAAGAAAAAGACGTTATAAATAACGCATAAATAAAAACCCAATAACAAGCAGACAACACCAACACTAAAAGCTGCCAACCATTATGATGAAGATAAGCGTAGGAAGGCTTTTGAAGGAAGGAGAGAAAATAGGAAAACTGGGATCGGCAGTGCACAAGTGAGAACTAGAAATATTCTAGATGTTCGTTTAATATTCCGGAATATGTTTAAGAATTGAATCGGAGGTCAAAAATAAAGTATTCCACGTGGTTCTGTACAATCGCTAAAATTGTTTAAGGTCGGATTACCATTAAACGAATCACAGCCTGCGTCTTAGTGGAATCTCCTAGTTAGTGTCACTAATTCAATTAGGACTTTTTGTATTCAATCCTCTTGCAGTCGTTTTGAGTGGAGCTGAACGCTTCGAAGCCTACATTATAAATCCCTAGCTGGTGTTGATACATTCGGCACAAGCCGGTCTTAGTGCACTCACCTTGTAACAGACGATTTTCGGCATCTGTAAAGCTCAACACCCAGGCATCACCCTCCATCGCTGAGTTTTTGCCCTGCAACGCAATACATTCCTTTGATAGCATATCGAAACCTTCAGTCTTCACCTCTGCCACAATGTTTGGATGTGGCCAGGGTATGCCCGGTATGGGCCAATGCGAAGCAGAACGTGGCCAGAGGCCGGCACATTTGAAGGCGGGCGTGATCTGTACAATAATTCTTTCGCGTATACGCAACTTGACCTCGGTTGTGTCGGCTATCATTTTCACAATATCTCGATAAGCACATTTATCACAAGCTTGGGCGACTAACGTCTGAAAACGCGAACGTATCTTACGGGCTGACAAGTAGCCGGAAGCTGTTATAAATTCTACCCATAGAGACATGGAACGTTTGCGGCCGTCGCTGAGTTTGAGCACAGCACAGCCGGGCAGGGTGCCATCGTCGACGAAATTTAAAACTCCCATTTGATTTAGATAAATTATGATCTCAAATTCTGTAGGTGATATCACTTCTAGACCTTCGAAGCGGCCATTGTAATCGTTTAGGGAGGATATGAACCGGGGTTCCTGTACCTCGACTTCCTTGAGGACGTCTTGCACTATGCGACACACTTCTAAAATTTGTTTATGTATCTGGGCCTTTCGCGTTTGCACACGATCTGCACAGTATTTGTTCATTTGGTAGACCATTTTTGATTGTGCCGCTATCATATCCGACGGCACTAGCATTTTGCTTAAAGACCAACAAACTTTGTGTAGGAAAAGCTTTAGTTTTATCAGAATTTATAGATTAACTCTCTCGTTATAAATGAATATTCTTTATTAGATTAATTATTTCATATATTTTTGTGTTGATGAACTTTTTTAGGAACTGTAGGATATCATTTAAATTCTTTTGTTTTCTAGATATTTTCTTTTAATATTTTACACTTTATTTCCACTTTTTGGGGTTAAATTTCTCTTCCGTTATATCTTGCATTTTCATTTCTGGCCGAAATTTGCGTAAATTCTTTCGTTTTATTTAATAAAATACCACAAAACTTCTTTTTCCAAATATCTTAACAAACACGCGACGTCACACACAATTACTTTCCACCACGTTCACGCGTCGTCAAGTTCTAAATGTTGACTGAGCTTCGTTCGCTCAACTCACCGCAAGAAAACGACTGCGGCAACGTCAACCAACTGCGACAGCAGCCACGGCGTCTCATTTGTTTTGTTTTGTTTTGTTTTCATTTTATCTTTGGAGTGGTTATTAATATTGACTCCTAACAATGCCCTGTACTTCTTATTAGCTGTGCGGTTGTAAATGTATCCATCCTTGTTGCTCTCTCGTTTGTTAGGGAGCCATATTGGTTTGAGTTTTTCTTGCAAACTTGTGTGTTGAAAAGGGATGGTTGTTTTCTTTGATCAACGATTTGTTGGCAGTTTGTTTGTTCTCTGTTGTTGCATTTGGTTTAATGGCTGTTATTGAGTTATTGTTCTCTGGGCTATTTCCTCTCTTTTGTTGGTTTTGTTGTGAGTCTGTTTGTTTCGGTAGGTGTTTCATAAGAGTTTAAAAAACCACAATAGGAATATATTTGAATAGACTTCAGCCAAAATAGCGATGGCGCTTATGCAGGGTGATATAAATATTTGCAAAGAAATTATTATAGGCAAGTTGGGATATACATTTCGTATGTGAAACTTGTGGTTAACACAAGCAAACAGTGGTGCCAGATAGACATTTATTGTCTAAAACCGGGATAATTATATTATAAAAAATAATACCTCTTGCGTTAGTCGTTACTAAACGACTAATAGTGCTTGCGCACTGAAAGTTAAAATCTGATTTTAGCTTTAGCAGATGTAATAAATACAAGTTTGAACACGCAGTCTCTTTAATAAATATAATCACAATAAATTAAACCTCTTTAATTTTCATTATGTGTTGATTCTTTTTCCCCAAAATTTTACTAAAAAATCAAAGTGATCAATTGAGGGGTTTTAGCTAATTCCTATGGACATTTCACTGGGGCTAATGCAGATCATCAGGGAACTTTTACCCAACATTTCTTAGAGTAACTAAAGATATTTATTTCAAACTTCCACTTTAATGAGTGAGAAGCCTAAAATAAATATCAAAGTCATAACAAGAACTCACTGATTACTTTTCCTTTTTTATTTTCTAAAGTTTTTATTCTACAACTAGTTGGATTTTTCCCGATTTTAATTGTAGTTGTAAGAGAAATAAAGAGCAACAACAACTAATAGTTGTTTTAATATAATCAATAAATAAATTTTCTCATAGAAACAGGTGCATCTGTTTTGGGATTTTCCTCTTCATTTTGTAATACTAAATTAAGATGTTTTTGTTCGTTTTCTTTTAAAATATTTTTACTTTGCACTTTAAAATAGTTATTATATAATATCTTTTAAATAAATGTGTTAATATTATGGAAATACTTTTAAAGAGGGAATACATTGTTAAATAACATAAATTACACATAAAATCATGCAAATTCTAAAAGAAAAAAGGGCAGATGTCGTGGGTTCTTCTATGCACTCGTGTTCCTCAAACGTTATCCGATGTTTGCAACACTTAACTTTTCAGCACTCAACTCGCTACAGACAAAAACTGGGAAAATTACGGGAACATTTCATGCAACCTGCTTGATAACAATTAAAAATACTTCTTAATTTTATTTTAACAATAACATTTCTATGGAAATCCCAAGTTTCAACAGTTGGCTTTAATGTTAACATCATTATATTAAAGCCATGTCTGAGTGAAAACACTATAACGTACAAATTCATAAAATCTAAAATTATCGTCTTAAGTAAAAGATTTACAAAAATTTAAGGTTATTAGTAATAAATATATAAATCGTAAAAGTTAATACGGGTTTCAGCAATATAATATAACGTCTCAAAACCTAAAACATCTTCATGATTCCCTGTGAAATATAAAATCTTTAACTATTTAGTCTAGATATTTGTAATAGTGCATTCGTTTCAGTAAAATTTAAAAGCTTCTTCGTACGCCTATAATTATTATATTATGTCATAAATGCAAGGCCTTACAAATATCACTTGATGATTCGTTGTCCGGTAAAGTTCGGTAGAAATTCCCAGCTTGTAGCCTTTTTTGAACATCATATCGCCGACTGTTCAGTCACGGAAATTTCTGCATATTGCAAATATGCAGATATTTCTCATCTAATGAATTGATATATTTTCTTATTATATGGGATAGCAACTAAAACCGATTTTAATAAATTTTCAGCTTTCGAGTAAAATTTAATTTAGGGTTTAGACGTTCTTCCAGGAATTAATAGTAACAGTATCTAACAACTATAATCGAAAAGGATGCAAAAAGCTGATTCACTGTCTCGAATTCCTCCTTGTTTACTATTGCTTCATAATAAACTGAGCTTAAGTCTTATCATCAAAATAGTGCTAAAATCGAGCTTATAAACTGGATTTAAATTATTTCACTCCAGGCAGCGGTCTTATATATGAAAATTTCCTTTTAGCCAGCACTTAAATCACTAATAATTAATATAGCCGTTTAAGAGAAAAATAATGGATTAGTTTTTGTTTCAAGTCACTTAATTTTTTTTTAAATTCTTTCCTCGATGTATAAATATGGAATTGAACTTTCATCTGGCATCTCTGGTTGCTCTTCCCGTATTAACAAACCACTAATAAAATTGTTTACAGTAAATTACGGCCAAGTCTCCGCCCTTTTCTATTGCTGAGTAAAATCACACAATTTACTAATTGCAAAAGCAAACAAACAAACAACAAGAAATCACATAGATAAACACGAACACAAACAAACGATTGAAAAGTAAACAAAACAAAACTCATGGAGCGCTCTCTCTTACAACAAAAGAAAAGAATAAAAAAAAGCAAAGAAGTATATACACAAGGATCAAAAGTGGCAACAAAGTTAAATAAATAAAACTACCACCAAAACAGAAACTCAGGAAAATACAGTAGCAGAATGTGGGAAAAACCTCACTGTGAATGGATGTACGAGGGATGTGCCCAGTAGAAGATTTCACAATATATCTTATTTATATTAAAATACTTTACGCACACATCGTGCATCATTTTGTAAATGGACTACAATGGAATGATGCCTTCGGATACTCCGGTTGTGTGAGTTTATTATAAACCATGAGGCAAAGAGTTGCGGGATGGATGCAATAACTGCTATCTGGAAGTTCCATGGGAAGACTTATTAGGCCTTGCCGACACTTCTGATGGCGTTTTAGTTGAAAGAGTGACCTCAAATAGCGAAAGATATGTCATCATGTGATATCAAAAAAGCACAATTCAAAATCGACTTTTCAACACACCATGATGCACCCTATCAAAAGACATGTTGCTGCCAAACTTTATCATCATGACGTGAAAATTAAGGCCGCTATCAACAAGTTTTAAGTGAATTTCACTTATATAAGGGCTTGTTGCTTCCCTTGTTCTGTTCTTTTAAGATATGAAACAAGATATTGTTGATCAAAATCGCGACAACCTACTTGCTCTACCAGAGCATCAGTAATAAGTGCCCAGGAGACGTAAAAAAACCATCAATCGGTAAAAATGTGTTAGTGTCGTTTAATAAATGACTTTTAGGAGACGTACAATTAAAACCGTAGCGTGCAAAATAAATTTTTCCTCGCCCGCGCACTTCTCCATGTCGTCATACAACAAATAAAATAAAGCCAATGGTGTTTTTTTCATCAATCAGATATAGAGACTTTCAAATAATCAGCCTTCTTTGTGGAATAATATTTGGGGCCACCCTCGATAATGAAACCGGAAAAGTGGCGTACAGAAAAAAGAAGCAAAAATGAGAATTTAATGCAGAGTATAATAGCAAAAACTAGGACTTTCTTGGCAATAGTCAAAAACCGGAAAGACGTCGTCTGTCGTCTTTCTTATGCAACAAGAACATGGATGTTTGCATCAGTACCAGGACGAGAGCAACGGAAGGGCTTATTGCCATTTAGTAAATGAAGTACAAGACATAAAAAGAAATAAAGAGGGTTAATTCAGCACACATCCGTACATAAATTCGAGTACATACACAAGTAGTACATAATAGAATGGATGTATATAAGAGTGAAAATATAAATATTAATGGCGAGAACGACGGAAGTTGTTAAGACTAAAAAGGTAAGAAATATAAGAAACCCTTATTTCTTCGTGATGTGTGTTGGTGTGTGTGTGTGTGTGTGTATGTGAAATTTATCGATCTGAATCCTGTCTTGTGTGTTTGTTTAAACAGCGAACTTCTGGCAGAACAATCAACTTTCAAATATTTTTTTTTTCTTGTGTAGTTGGGGGTCGCCGAGTGGAGTATTTTTCTTTTTCTCTGTTAGCAGGATAAGGGATTTTTAATTAAATTATTGTCAATTCTATTGCATGTTACTCTCTTGCCTCGTTTGCATTAACGATGTTATTTATGTGTCCTCTGGTGAATTTAGGGTTGTAATTAATGACATTAAAATATAAAATTAACGTGAAAACGTTAATGGCGCTACGGAGGAATTATTTTATTGCAGACTTTCAATGCATGAAGGCTCGAATCGAATATCAGACTCTACTGCCGCCATCAGCCCGTCCAAATTCAATTTTTCTATTTTATAATTATTGCATTAAAGTTTTTTGATCTTAACTGTTAAATGCCTTTACACCGTGTTACCCATAATTTATATCCATATTCATTCGCTATATTACAACTCTTTTATATATATAAAAGAAAACCCAAACGACAACTCAATCGTGAAAGAAACTCATCCAAGCAGTTACAACTTAATTCCATTTCTCACGTGTATTTCGTACACCGTAATTAATAAATCTCTTATCTGAAGACCATTTTTCTACTCGTTTTGTGCATGAAAGCATCTTAAGCAACTCTATCTCTTTGGCTCATACAGGCGGCAAAATTAAAATTTTATTTAATTATTTATGATAAATTATTACACTAAAAGAAAACATTAATTAAAAACGAATTTCCAAAAGCCATTACCAACACCTATTTTTTCTACCACAATTTTCGTGTGTTTTACTCATGTCCACAATATAAAACTGATAAAAAAAAGGAGTCGTTGCTTATAAATTAGAAAATAAAAATCAAAATAAAAATAAAAAGCAAATAAAAAATTCTTTCAAGTTGATAAGGCAGCCGGGTTAAGTTGGTTCGTCTGTAAGCGCGTTGTACTCTTAAAACACAGACTGCTGGGGAACCGCGACAGACAACGTGGCACAGAAACTTACCAAACACCATTAAGATAATTTTGATTAGCACCTTTTTCTAAAAATTTATAAATGATTTTTGTTTTAAATATTTTCTTTAGTTTTTTGCCTTAAAGTTAAAGTCAATTCATATTATTTTTCTTTGACAAGTTATTTATAAAATAGGTTTTGCTAAATCGGTTAGTCCAGCGAAGTGGAATATTTTAAGGGTGCATTGAAAACATTCAATTCGATATGAAACGAGCAATTAATCGGTTAGTAATTAAGCGGTTAACCGACTAACCGGCTGCTATGCCAAATGCATGTTCTTAACATTTTCCGTCTTGTTTATCTCAAAGGGAATTTATAAAATTCTCTCAAAATACATATTTCAGAAACTTCTGTTCAACTAAAGAAGCCAACACGGAAATATGTAAATTTCAATTTCTGTAGCCGACTATAGTAATCATTTTTATGTGTCACTAAATGTCAGGATTTATCAAAAAATTACCCCTTAAAGCATTTTTTCAATGGCAACTTTTATCTATTTAATTGGTTATTCGTGCCGTCATTCATTCACTCATTCTTGGCTAAAGGCATCGCTTTCATCTACATTCTAAAGTCTGTGTGCAAAGTTTTAGTTTGTCGTTTTGTGGCAAGTCTTTTCTCATCTGTGACAAGTCCGTTACCACGAATGCTGATTGAGAGTATTTTCAATATGCAAAAGTGTCATGTAAACTAGAGGCAGTAGTAAATGGATGGAAAATATAATTATTAAAGGTGTTAGAGCGGAGAAAAATTATGGTTTTGTGATTAAGATTTGCAGATGGAAATAAGTTTTGTGCCAAATATTGTGTCGTGTACGATGGGCATCAAAGAATGTCCCATAAAAATGATTTTCAATGATCGTATCCTACAGCATCTGTAGAATATTTTAAAATATCCGCTTCTCCTGCTTATCTAATCTTATCAGGATGAATGAAATAATGTGACCGTTACACAAACACATAAACATGTGCCGCAATAGATGAGCAAAAGAAGCCGAGTAAAAGTTAAAATGTCACCAATTGCCATGCCACAAGTCGGTTCATAATATTTATTTTTTTGTGAACAAAATGATTCCAACTGTTGTGCCCATGTAACTACCCAAAACATCCTTTTGACACACACTCACACATCCACACACTCTCGTGAATAGTCCTTAAAAAACAATCAGCGAATATGATCAGTGAATTTATGTATGACTGTTGCATACGGTGTGACGCCATGTTGTCAACTGTGAATGTGCATGGAAGTGAAAATGCGAGAGTGCAAGAATGTTTCCAAACAAAAGCAACAATTGCCACTGTATGCGTCAATGAATTTAAAGGTAAATGTCTTCTAAACAGTTGGAATAAATAACATATTGAGAGTAGAAGTAAATACTCGTTTAAAATTGCTAATGAATTTAAGAAAAAAAGAGGGAAAAGTGAAACAGGTGAAGAACAGAGATAAAAAATGATGGATGGTGTTGGAACTGTTAGATCGTTTGTTTCCAAGGATACTCTCCCTTTCGAAAGGAGGCTGTTGGAAAAGGTCGTTCAAATATCAGAAGTCATATTCAAATCAATCAGTAATTGCAGTCGTAAAGAAGAAGAACTCATTTGCCGTTTACTAAAATTTCTTTCACTGTAGTCAAACATAAAAGAGTTATATGATAAAGAGTAAATTACCTTCGTTGATCCGACGAACACTGCCATTGTCGAGACAATGCAGTTGGGTCCGGTAAATCGATCTCGTTGTAATACCCTTAAGCAGAGGACTGCTTATGAGTTATCCTCTGCTGAATTGAGCATCGCTCTTGCGCTGTTTAAGGCAGGGCACTGACATAGAAGAACAGCTTCCTCCTCTTCTTCATCATTGGAACTTCTACAGAAGTCGTTATATTCTAGACCCATCCTTCTTGCATGGGTCCCAAAGTTGCAATGCCCAGTTAGGACATTCACAAGTTGCCGCAGGCGGAAATTGCCGAAGCTAAGAAGGTCGCGTGTTCTGCTTAGGTCATAGCGGGATCACGTGGCCCTTGCCACGCGGCAGTTGGTCACGTTCTCGCACCTTGGTTGAGCGAGCTAATATGATTCACACAGAATCAAGAACTTGCAGTGCGATAGGGGAATGCCTGTGTAGTGACAGATCATAGAGTTGTTCAGCTCTGTCCCTTCCCTGGCAATTCCGTCAGCAATAAGGTTGCCCCAGGACAGTCGGAATGTCCCGATACCCAAACAAGTGTCACCCTCGAGTGTCTCGCTATCTCATTTATAGATAATCGGCATTCGACATTGGTATGCAATAGCCAACGTTGTCATGGGTCCTGCTGTCTTCTTCCGCTAGGGTTAAAATAGTCATAACGTGACGACTCAACATATAACACAACTCGTGCCACAATTGATTTATTAAAGAAAGCGTTTGGTAACCGCATAGTTTTGCATTTCGGAGCCATGAATTGGTTTCGAAATTCGCGCGATCTAGTGCCGCTACAATATTTTTTAAATCAAAAATATATCATGAGATAGTAAATATCACAATATTATTGTCCCAACTCCTCAAGATCTTCATTGTAATCGTGATAATGAAACTTAAACATTTCAAATTGAGCAAAATTATCTGAATTTCCAGCAAATTGAAAGACGATCTGTAACAGGCGGGGTTTTAACCCACGTGTACCGACGTCCATCAACAGAAGACTTGTCGGCCACACTCACCATTCTCTTCCATTCTGGCTTGGAAGCAGAAAAGCTAAGACGGTAGTATGTTACAATGAGAAGTAGGAAGTACATACGGGATATATAACGTATTTTTGAACTCAAAAGATCCAGTTCAATTGAAGATGTTTCATCTGTTGTTGTTGCCATCACTGGCAATTGATCAAATGGGAAAGAGTGCGTATGAAGAAGACATTTAATTTGAAATAGATTCAGTTCTGCAAGAACTCGAGAGTCTATTTATAATTTCAATATTCTATTAACTGTGACGTTAACAGCTCTCACAAGTATTAGAAAGCTAAAACATTAATTTTTATTAAGCAACTCCACTCATCTGCAGCCATTGGAATCTCTGCTCATCTGGACATATTCATGCAGTAGCTCTTTGCTATTCATGTGCTTCTTAATGGCCACAAAAGATGTTAAACATTTAAATATTCCCAAGTTAAACGGCGTATTGAACGTGTCTCTACAAATGAGCAGTTGCATTAACATTTTCAGCCCCGCTTCTAACAAAAAATAACACAAAAATAAGACAAACAAAACAGGCAGCATTATTTATCTAATTTGCAATTGCATAATTATTCAATTCAGCATTTTTCTCTCATGACCATTCACTTCAACCGCTGTGACAAACTGGTTTTAATGGGCCGTCGTTGCCATATTTATTAACATATTTGCCTTTTCCAAGACTTTTTAACCAAAAACAACTATTCTAATGATAATAAATGAATGCATTAAGCATTTATCAACAACTGATGACGGTTCTTAAGTCTATACAAATAAATTACGCTGCATGCAGTAAAGCAACAAGCGGCCGACCAGTCAACCACTTAAACCACCAACACTAGCATTTACTTGGCCGCATAACCGGCCGCCACCACCAACTAACTATACACGCGCAGTGTCTGCGTGTAAAGATGCTAAAGCAAAGAAATAGTTATTTACAAATTTGGTTTTAAGCTTGGAATTGTGGTAAAAACAATTTGATATAAACTTGGCTCGTATCAAAATGTTACGCATGTGCTGGCGTATTTTCAATTTTAAATTTTCTGCTTTTTTGTTCAGTTTTTCGTTAAAAGATGTTAAATACTCGTGGCTTTAGAAAATAAAAAAACTAACAAATCAAAATAGTGATCCTTAAATGTTGTACGAGGGGGGCCACTGATTTTTTGGAAAAGATGCGGGTGTCCATGTCTTTTTCTAATGTTTTGGCTTTCATACAAAATTTCATTAGCCCGGAGAACTTGAAGCAATGAAATCCCGAAAAAGTTTAAACAGAGACAGTTTATATGCAGCGTGTTGGCCAAATAATAGAAAAAAACGAAATATCGGGTGTTTTTTATAGAGTGATACAAGTTTAAATTATAATAAAACATAGTAATATATTTTTGATATCAATGAAACGGTCTTTATTGGATAGAAAACTTTATGACATTAATGTTTAAATATGATTTCGGCCATATGGCCGCTACGGCTGGCACGTACAAGGCATCATCCGGAACACCAATTTTCAGAAACTTTTCGCAGTATTTGCGGCCGTATCTCCCCGATAACTCTTCGAATGTTGATTTCCAGGTGTTCAATTGTTTGTGGTTTATCGACGTACACAAGTGACTTTACGTAACCCCAAAGAAAATAATCCTGTGGAGTCAAATCACACGATCTTGGGGGTCAATTAATTGGGCCATTCCGTGAAATTATTTTTTCGTCAAAAGTTTCCTTTACGCATCCATTCAACCAAAAATGGGCTTCATCGGAAACTAAAATTTTGAATGGACGAAGTGCACGATAAGTTCGACGAACAGAACCATTATTTTCATTAAAAATTTCGACAATTCGCATTCATAATAAAATGTCAAAGCAAACTAAACGAAATGCAACTATCAGCTGTTAAATGGGTGGTCAAATAAAGCAGTGATGCCAACTCAAAGTTGTATCACTATAAAAAACACCCGATACAAGCACGAAAGGAAACAACAGAATTTTCTAATAATCAATTTGATTAAAAGCATAAATCTACGTTATTTACAGTCAAATTAAGACCTCCAATATCGTTTGTAATTTCATTAGAGTTGGGTAGAAACAGACTTCCTGCTCTGTCCTTAAACTTTAAACAAAAATAACTGCTTCCATTGAGGAACTCTGTAAATTAACACGTTAACGTAAAATCTTCTCCACAAACAAGGAGAATGCAAAACTTTTCGTAGTCCTCTTTGCTGCCACACTAATTTAAGGATACTGTGTTTTAAAGCAAACAAAGTGTTTGGAGCAGGGCGGTGGGGTGCTATACAGAGGGAGTATGATATTGTTTTATATTATTATATTAAACCCACAAGAAGTGGCAGACAAAGCAGAGGAGCAAAACAGATAAAAAGTTTATGTGCAGCTCCAATTTAGCGCTTAATTTGAATGTTATTCGTACATGCATATTCTGCATTATCAGACGAAAACGCGACGGGATATAGGCGCCAGTTTCTTTAGAACTTGAGAACCAGAAACAACAACAACAACAACGTTCCACAAAAAATAAACACATTTAGAAGATGTGAAGCGTACAAGAGCTGTAGCTGCAGTGCATCTGCAGTGTGTTCTCTTCTCTTCTCTGCTCGTACGTTTTAAAAACATTTAACAGGTAAATAACCTGGTGCACGCATCCATGAATTTAAGATGTCAGTTGTGTGACTGGAATTTTGGTTTTTTCATTTAATTCAGTTTCTTTTTTTTTTAACGAACTTTGTTTTGGGCCACTTGTCGCCTGGTTTTGTTGATGCCACAAATTTTTCTCTTATTTATATCTTTTAGTTTCTTTTATTTATTATTATTATTTATTTTTTTTTTCTTTTTTTGGTACAAGACCTTTCTTGTATGTGACATTGATCCTTAAACAGCAAAAGGTTAAAATGTCAAGACATTCATGCCGCTGCCTGTTGTTGTGCCTGATGACACAAGCAAACGCCACCGTTTTCTTTTGCTGCCAAAATGAAAGACGAAAAAATATATATAAAAATTATTTAAATGATCGATCATGAGATGGCTGATAATGATGATATTGATGACGTTTGAAGTGGGGATTAAAGCCGGTGTTTGTGTGTTTGTTAAACGGAAACGCCTCGAGGCTGTCTGTCAGTGAATGTCATAAAATGTACACAAAGTTTTTCTTTAATATCTCTATTCAAACATTTTATTTATAACATGGGCAGGGTTACTTAACTTATAGTGTTTTTAAAGTGAAAAATATGCAACATTTTTTCACTTATTTTCGAAAAAGTGGCGGCTTGAAAAAGTTTTAAAACATAAATTATTTGTCGTGCGGGATGTAGGATTCACTTCTAATAAATTGCTTATTTTGAAATGACAAAATGTTGCCATTTTCTGTTAAAAAGTGTGAAAAATTTTGCATTATTTTCTAGAAAAGAAATCGACACTAATTTTATTTTTTTTTTAATCAACATTTTTTCACTTCTTTTTTAAAAAGTTTCAGTTTAGAGAAGTTTTAGGACAGGAATTATTTTTCGTGAGGAATTTAGGATTAATTTTTAATATATTTTTTGTTTTCAATTGACAGAATATGGCCATTTTCAGTTAAAAAGTGTAAAAAATGTTACATTTTTTCTAGAAAAGAAATCAACGTTAATTATTTTAATGATCTTCTGTGTTCTAGTCTCTATCTGAAGTGGCTTTTGCATTTAGTTAAGTCTTTTAATGATGTTGAAGAAAATCGGGAGTAAGATAATGTGCACTGAGTTTCAGCGACAACTAACAAAGCCAACCACTTTTGGATTCTTTAGTCATGGATTTATTAGACTCTGAGAATATTAATTTTTATTCTAATGTCCTTGTGTATTTCTTTTAAAGCCCTTTAATCCTTATCTGTCCAGTGCATGGGTGTCCCTAAAAAAAATGTGTTTAGAAACTCCTTAAAAAGCGGCGATAACATATTTTTCTAATAAAAAAAAAATATATATATAAAAAAGGCAATTCAATTGTCCTATTTTTAATAAAGGGTGCTTTTTAAAGAGGTGTAATAATTTTCAAATGGAACAAACTGGAGCTGAATTAAATTGATAAGAAATTTTTTCCTTTCAAAAGATAATAATTGGATTTATAATTTAAATATATTTTCTGGCATATGACCGCTGCAGCTGACTCGGACATAGTCTAATCTGGAGGTCCAATTTTCGATTATTTTTTGGAGAATAAGTGTCAGCATATCGTCGAATGTTATCCTCCATTATGCTCAATGATTTTGGAGACTTCCCATGTATGCACGGAAAATAGTCTAGCGGCGCTAAATCGCACAATCTTGGAGATTGATTTACAAAATTAACTTATCACAATTTGAAAGCATTGAAATGCTTTACTAAATCACTTGAAAATTTATAAAATGGTCCAGCTTAAAGGTCTATATCTTTATAATTAACACCCTATAGAATATTTAAGGGATTTGAATTGGAAACACTTGAGGAAAATTGTGAAGGAAACATGGGGTACTTAACCCAGTTTTTTATGGAGAAGTCCCCAAAATATTGTAGAAGCAAAATTATAATTCTAATACGGATCTTCCAAGTTCTGATGGGATGCCAAAATATTTTTATAGGAAAGCAAAAAACTCATCTTAAATAGCAGAAGGAATCGTACGAAGTATTGGGAAATAATATCTCTTTTTAAATTTGTTTGTGAAATTTTGATACATTATCCCGGCCTTTTTTTTAATTTATATAAGTTTCATATCCAAAATGCAAATTTGCTCTGTTCAGTGCTTTAATAAAATAGATGGTATTTTAATTACATGTTTAATGAAAGAAAATCATCATGTACTAAATCGAAATCACTATATAAAAAAAAAACAACGAAAAAACTTTTTCACCAGAGGCAACAAGTAACGTAACGATCCTCAATTATATGGGATGTGATGCTGTCCTCTGCATCTTTTTGTACGCAAACAGGCACTGACTGTCTGTCTATCGGTTGTGTGTTTATTTTTAAGTATTAAATATGAGAGCATAACATATGAAATTTGACTTAAAACAACGATTAAAATCATAAAATCAATTTAACATTCCAAATTTGCTGGCAGGCGTGAAATTTTTACTGAAGACACACGTTTCAGCCCAAAATGCTCTTCGCCAAAATGATGTGGTTAGAAAAGTAAACAAAAAAATTGCTACAGTCCAGCTGTACACTCGTGAAATGAAAAGATTTGAAAGTTAATTTTATGTTTTACTGCCGCATGCAAAACATTTCAATTTAGATATGAAAGATCTTTCAGGAATTGTTTTTTTTATAAATTTTCAAAGATGTCAATGGAGAGATTTGATCGTATTTCGGCGATGTTGTTAACCCAAATTTTATTCGTTACTGTGACTGACTGATATAAGAAGGGGCAGCAGCGTTAAAAGCGAAAAATTCCTTAGATCAACTGTAGTCTTATAGATACCCACCGGGGGGTACAATAGACAACTTGGTCAGTCGTAACGCCTTGTTGCAGTACTTTCTCGGGAAAAAATAAGAAATACAGATGGAAGGATACCTGGGTCCCGCTATTACAAAGGATCAAAAACCAATAGTAGGTTACAAACGTACATTGGGTTGACCTGCGGGGCGTAACGAGTTTCCTTGCACTGGTACCACGGGATCTGGTTGAGCCCCACAGATGGATTCTGTGGCCAGATATTGGTTGAGGTCTCTTCATTGAGTCCACATGGTGGTTATGGTTTGATACCAAGAGTCGCTGGGAAGGGTTGTTCTGGGATATTTATACTATGCTAAGACTTCGACCCAGCTGATAGTGGTCTCTATGGGCAGTGTCAAGAGGGATAAGTCTTATGACTTTGACATTTGATTCCTCTCGGTGCTGATGATGTGCTTTCCTCGGAATTAACAAGGGTTTAAGATAGGCGCACACACCTTAGCAAGGTGTATGATATGGGTTTGGCGGTACCAAGTGAATGAGATTGTAACCTGTGTGGCCCTGAGGGTGACAGGGGTGGTGGTGAACATTAATTTCACTCGGTGTTAAGACCACCGTCAGGTAGACCATATTGGTAGGCACCGAAGTTAATCTTAGACACTATCTGTAGTCCTATAGATGTGGGTATTTGTTGGATGAGGTCTCTTTAGTGAGTCCACGTGGTAGCTGCGGTTGGATACCAAGAGTCGTTGAGAGAGATGTCAGACAAGGGTTGATGTTCCGACATATTGATAGTATGCTGGGACTTCGGCCCAGCTGATGGTTGCATCTATAGGCTGATGTGAATCAGCATACAGAGTGCTTGAGGGAACCTTCGGCTTCCTAGTCCACGCGTAAACTGCTTAAGTCAAGCGCTTCAGATCAAAAACGCGGTAGACAACACAAAAAAGAAATGCTGCACGCTTTTCCAAAATAAATTCAAATGAACCGATGAATTAACGAATATTTTTCGCGAGTGTATTTCACTAAATAAACTTAAAAAAAACAAAGAAAACAAAAAAAAGCGAAACAAAAAACCTAAAGAGGAGGCAGGTGAATAAACTTCTGCTAAACTGTCCGCCTTCATCTTCATTTCGTACGTTCTTTTCTCAAGTTAATAATTATGAAATGTTTGCTATTTGTTTAAAGGAAATTCGCATCATTATTTTATCAGATGAAAATATAACAGATCATTTTAACCACCAACTCCAAGGATGCAATGCAACAACAACAGCACAGAGCACTCACACACACGGGCCATCATTTTTCATCAAACTCTTTATTTGGTTTGTAATCTTCCCCAGGTATTTGGCTGGAGAAACGGCAGACCTGTTATTTATGAGGCGTGTAACGGGGCGTGTTTGTGATGTTTTTTTACAATTTTTTTATATTTTCTTTGGTTGCTGCACTGCCTGTTAAACTGTTGCTGATCGATCTGCAACTGCAACAGAACATAAAACAAAAACAAAAATATTAAGCCTGGCAAGCGAATGTACCGAATTGTTGAATGTTTATTATGACAATGTTTTGTTGCATTTTCGAAAACCAGCCAAGACATGTGAGGACCACCCTTTTAATGAACATCTAATTACAACGTTTATAACAAACTGTGATTATCGCTCAATGCAACTTGTTGTTCGCCTCGCTTGTGAGTACGACGTTTTTTATGGCGTTTTCTTTTTATGGTGTGTTTGTTAGTTTGTGAAGTCTAAACAGAACGTGACGCTTGTTAAGTAAATTTTGTTCGAGTCCTAAAAGCTTTCATCACTGCTAAAAGTAGCCTTTAGCGTTTTCCGTTTTATACGCTGGTTGGATGTTGAAGATTTTTCAATTCTTAAACTGGGCTGATGTTAAGGATGATGATGATGACAACGATTGTTATGAAAAGTGGTTGTAGCTCTGGACTCTTGGGTTTGCTGCAGGCCTTTTTTGGTTTAAGTTAAATTTATGTTTGTTTCACGTATAAATTTGTAATTTTTGGCGCATATTTATTTATTATTATTTTTGTTTTTTGTTTTTGTTATTGTGCCTTCCATGTGTTGGTTATTATGTGGCAGCTTCAGCAGCATCAGCATGGTGCTGAAGAGTTATATGTTATTGATTTTAATCGAAATTGCCTTAAAATACATGTTGCTTTTAATTGCATGTGTAGTTGGGAGGAGGCCAGAAAGAGGGGGTTTTAATGAAACTCCTTGCCAAATGGAATTTATGACACATTTTTAGCTCGTTTTTTCATTTTTTGTTATTAATTTTGTGTGGCTTTGAAAGCTTGTGAGGTCGGAATTTACATATGAAATATTTATGAGTTCAAGCTAAATATCACCTGCCGAATTTGTGTTCAATTTCAAAATCTCTTTAAGTGAAAACGCTAAAGAAAGTTGACATCAGTGACAGTCAAGGAGACTTCAAGTAGAGGACAATAATAAGAAGAGTTTAAAGAGCTCCACCTGAAAAGTTGCGACTCATGCTAACAATTCCGGAAGACGGTGAATCAAAGAAAAATATTATTCGCTTTCATCTTATCAAAAGGTGTACCAATCTTGTCTTAATTGTTTAACATACAACTGCAAATCCTAAGATCCCGAGTTAGACTGCGCACTCAGTTATGAATGTTGTACCGGTTTCTTGTGATCTACACTAGTATAGGATTATGTTAATTGTTGGCGGCTTATCTGAATGATGAAGGCTTAGCACTGGTCGCTAAACTTTACCAACTTCGATAGGACACTTTCATGTTGTCAAGAGCAGAATGCCGCAGCCTTCTTCGTCGGCACTATAGAAAAAATTCAACGGGGAACTAACAAGTAAAAATTGCAAACTATTTTGTCCTTGTTGTCATCTGTTCTCTCACTTTTTCTACGCTGTATTTTATAGAGTTATAAAACTTCAAGTTGTCAACTGACGGCCATTTTGTCTGCTGTCAAGTGAATTATATTTAGCTAGATTTGGCATATCAACATGAACAGACTAACCCCCGAACAACACTTGTGAAAATCTTTTTTAAACATCATGATTCTGTTTGAAATATAGAACGCGAGTGTGATAAATAACACATGGACGGAAACGTTCGGTAACCGCGTAGTTTCGATGCAATGAGTCAGCCTCCAATATCGTGCTATTTGACGCCGCTAGACTGTTTTCTGTGTTGAACACTTGGAGGGCAATACTTGCCGCGCTATTATCGATATACAGTCGTATATGTTCGATAAAGTCATCGAACATCGGACCCCCAGCAGAAACTGCCTAATAAAAGTCCACGTTTATTTATCATTCGATTAAAATAAATTTCATAACAATTCTGAAAATCTCTCGGGACTGACTCCCGAACAACGCTTGTGAAAATCTTTTTTAAGATTCATGGTTCTGTTCGAAATATGGAACGCAAGAGTCGCACTTCATTTGTTGACGGAAACGTTCGGTAACTGCTTAGTTTCGAACTAGTGAGTCAGTCTCCAAGATCGTGCTATTTAACGCCGCTAGTCTATCTCGAAAGGCCCGCAACGATTGAACACTTGGAGGATAACACTTGTCGCGCTATTGCCAACATACAGCCGCATATATTCGATAAAGTCATCGAAAATCGGATCCCCAGTCCGAGCCAGCCGTTTGCCTAATAAAAGTCCACATTTATTTAATAACAATTTGAAAAATTCATCTCTATTTTATTGCATTTAAAAGTATTACACTTCTTTTCTAAAGACCCTTTATAATGAGCTGCATATGATGCAACTAATGGACAATCTATTTTTGAAAAAGTCTCTAGACCTGTTATTCTTTTTTCCAGTTTAATTTTAAAATAATTTTTGAAAGTTTGTGCCGAAAGATTCTGGAACTTCCGACTTAAGTTGAAGTCTTGTAAGAGCCAATGAAATGCGAAGTTATAGACGATCTTAATCGTTAACAAGCGAATTGATTCTATTGGAAAAACGGTCTTAAATGCAAGTTTGCATTGAATTTTATTTAGTACAGTAATAAAACAGATATTTCCGTCAACATGCTTCTTCATACATTTCGCCAAAAGTTATTTTATTTAGTTTTTTCTCAGTTAACATTTCCTTGAGCCAAAACCATAAGCTGGTTGCCATTAGCTGGTCTGCTTGTAAGGCAAACTAATTAAATCATTATTCCAAGTCTTTGAGAGCCAACAGTTTTTTATTTAAGTTGAAATCTTTGCCTCGGAATCTGCTTCTTTAAACAGCAAAACTTTACGACTTTATTTGACTTGCAACATGACTGTTGCATACAGGCCAAACGGAAAACGAAATCCTTATCAATGCTAACACATCTACGGCATAAGGACGACAATTTTTTTTCTTGCTGTGGCTGCTTCCTTTAATTGGCAGAACACAAACGCAGCGGCCAAGGGAGTATGAAAAGAAAATACAATACGTTTTTGCAATTAAATGAAGTTAAATAAAATATGGTAAAATGGTAGAAAAGCAAAACTGCAACCGCGTTTAAGATTGCGATCAATACAGCAGCTGTGACATAAAAATTACTTGGAGTTCATGTCCAACAAAGTTCCACAACAGAAGCCCAAAAATGAGGTGGGGCAAACAAATTCATTAAGGCAAAAAAAAAAAAAAACGAATAAAGGCAGGAAAAAATCAATTATTTATTCTCTTTTTTAAGGCCGGATTGAATTTCAGTTTATGAAGATAAATCAATAAAAAAAAAATAGCACTTGAACTCCTCACATTCAGTTAATGTTTTGAAACTTTGTCGACTTGTATTTTCATAAATTATTTTGTCTATTTGGAAATTCATTCATCTGTTGTACTCGCTGAGCTCTTGGCCGCTCTATATGCAAACTAGAATTAAAGATGAAATTAAATATGAAACTAACTCATGTAAATTTAGTTGGTTTTTTTGCTAAAATTCATTTCAAGCAGCCATATTTTTACACAATCAATAAAACATCTTGGCACAACACCTGTCATATGCAGTCATACATACTCGCATACACATGCACAGACTACACGATCATAAATCATTTTCATTAAGCAATTCCTTTACGCTACGTACACGATCCTGTGCACTCGTTTTTAACTCACAATGACAACCATTAATTGATAAAAATCTTTCTTGGAAAACTCATACGACTGGGAAAATATAAACAAATTTCAATAAAGCCAAGAGAGAAATAACAAAAATCTAAAGCAGGTGATTATAATGGTGTGTTAACAAACTCAATATCAGTTTAATATTAATGTTTGTACTCCGCTCTAGTCGATACTGCTGCAAACATCCCCATTGATGTCATTTGTTAAAACCTCAACAACCCGGCAAAGAGCCAACCAGTTGGCCAGCCAGCCAGCCAGCCGCAAGTATACGGAAAACATTTTTCTTGTTATTGTGATAAGCGTTAAGTAGAGGAGTTGGTTGGTATGGAAATAATAATACGCGTATCGTGAAACTACAACAGTGAAACCGTCTAATTAACAACCATTAAATTGATAAGACCTCACAGACCTGGAGAATTCCTTTATTATTTATTTATTTTTTTTGTCTTACAAATTCATCCACTTAATGGACTTTACAAAAGTCAAGAGTCCTTATGGAAATTGTTGGCTGTTTTTGTTTTCTTTTTTTGTTGCTTGTTGGCTGGTTTGTTTGCTTTGTGCCTCCTCTATTGATAACATGGGGAGTTGATTTTGTCCTGCTCGTTTATTTCTTGGTTTCTTATTTTGTTTTTAGCTTGAGAACACGCTGTTCCTTAAATATTTTTTTCCAAGCTGTTCATTTTAAAGCCACGCTAGTAGACTTTGCATGTCACTGGCATCCCATTGGAAATAATTTGCTACACCGTTTGGAAGTAGAATTGGAAAATATATATAAAAATATTTGAAAACAAATAAAATTATCGTTTGTACACGGAAAGGAAATTCGATAGGAAGGAAACATCTATCGATATGGAAATAAATCGGTTTATTCTTGTGTTATAAGCAGCAGATTAAAACTCCCCTTAATACCGTGTTCAAGCACGCATTTTGAATTGAGTCAATTTAACTTTAATTGAGCAATTAAATCTTGTGTTCACTTATACTCAATTTAGCTGACTCAATTATCATTTGACAGCTTACAAAGATATTGTTTTTATTTGTTTCGTGAATATTCGTGTTTGTAAATTTAAAAAAATGGAAGCAAATTTTGGTTTAAAAGAAATTTTACTTGCTTATAATGGAAATATGGAGCTCTTGGAGTCATTGCGATGGATTTTTTCTTCAAAATTTTTAGTGCTTAAAAAAGGGAAACTTGACAATTTTACAAAGTTTGAGAAAGCATCCAGCTATTGCTCCTTTCATTATTCCAGCAAAATGCAACTCGAAGGTCACCTTCATCACCAGCCATTTCGTTTTTGTTTATTTATTCAGGCTGTTTGAAAATTCAATTTTTGTTTTTTTTTTTGTTTTTTTTTGTATTTGTTTGTTTTATTTGTATATGTTTGGCTCGCCATTATAGGAAATTTTTCTGCTCACTGGTCTTAAAAAACACACTTATGACCAGGGCTGCAATTCGAGTATTATGCAATTAATGAGACAATTAACTACTAATTGCGCAATTTACTAATTGACTTATTGTATGATAAATTGTGGTAAATTAAGGCCTTAATTGCGAAAAATGCCCTAATTGCGCAATTAAGGAGTATGTTTGAATACGTTACTAACTGTGGCACAGTGGGAGATTTTACAAAAAATTGGAAATAGTTCTTTAGTTTCAGGTCTTTCTTCTACTGATATTTTAGTGGTAGAAAAATCTATATTCCATTTAAAGATTTTGTAAAAAGCCCAGGAAAAATAGTCTTAAGCACGAAGATGCTGTACAGTGTGTACGATAAATGGTTGAAACTGATGCTAACATACATCTGTGCTTTGGAATATTTATCAAGTCTTTCTGAATTAAATACACTTTTCGAACAATCGGCCAATCGAAAATTGAATTTATTGTAGAAATAAAATATCATAAAATATTTGCAAGATGCTGGAAATTTGAGATGTTATAAAATTGAGAAAAAAAAGTGTTGCAATAAATGCGGACGCAAAAAATTAAATGAAATATCATTTTTTTTCTAGAAAACTAGACCTCAGCGTGGATTCATTATTTTGATTACAGCCTTGCAATTTGAAAAAATATCCGGGGCTTAACTTAAGATATTAAATAAAAATAGGACGATTTTGAAATGCCCTGGTTCCTTCAATAACGACAACTTTTGAAAAAGGTTTTTTTTTCGTGACGTTCCTAATTTACAATTTGTGCAAAAATTTTTTATAAATAAAAGCCAATCACCGCACTTTTTCTGCTAAAATGGTGAAACTTTTCTTATATCCTTAAGTCTTAAACTGTTTCTAACTTTTGACTTCGAAAATCTTAGCCAATCTGAAAGATGGGACTATTATAATTATAACAGGGATACGATAGTTTTTTTTTAATCTTCTTGTTTTATCGTTCGGCTATAGGTCAGGTTTTTAAAAAATCAATAAACACTAAATATTTTTTGATTATTTAATCTTTATTTAATGTTATTTTTCCCAATATTTCGAATAGCTTCGCTATTCATCTTCAGGGGAACACTGTTGGGTACAAAACAATATATGATAAACATTAAAATTAAGTTTTGATTATTTCTAATAAATTTACAATTACATACATGTAAATTAAAAATTAAATAAAATTGTATTGAATTAACATATTTTCAATATGTCGATCGTCTGTAGTCCTTAGCTGCGAAAACTGATTTGTTTATGTTGTTTTTTGTGTTTGTTTAACACACTTCTGTAAATTTGAGCGCATTTCTCTGTGTCTTGTTTATAGTTAAGTCTTTTCTCTGCAGGAACGTCAATTATGTGTAACATCTCTAAAGTAAATCTCCTGGAATAATGGTTTTCTTGTTGTAATATTTTTACATTCTCAAAATTTGGCACATGATTTTCCTTTGCACAGTGGGCCGCAAGTGCAGTTTTTTGTTCCATGGGTTTGTTTTTCATTCTTATATCTGATTTATGAGATGTTAGTCTGGTCTTCAGTTTATTTTTAGTTGTTCCTACGTATTTCTTATTGCATGTGCCTGAGCCGTCACCGTTGCAGTTAATGCTATATATAACGTTGCCTTTGTCCTCTTTCTTTAATTTAGTCTTTGTGTTACTATATAGGCTGTGCATAGTATTATTCGTCTTAAATGCCAGTTGATATTTTTCAATGTCATATAGATCTGAGTTTTTTAACCTTTCAGAAAAACCTTTTATATATGTTAGTCCTTTATAATACTTTGTATTAGTCTCTCTTCTTATTGTTGTGTCCTTCTTTTTATATGTTAAATTGTTTATAATTGTTTTCGGAAAATCGTTCATGTCTAAGATTTCTTTTTATTTTCCGTAAATTTTCTTCATGATACCTATCGTCACTAATGGTGAGTACTCGTCTGATGAAATTACTTGCTGTGTTTATTATAATTCTTCTGGGATGTTTTGAATGGAAATTAATCAGACGACCGGATGCAGTGGGTTTTTGATACCAGTTGACTGTCATCATATTTTGGTGTCTACTAACAATTGCATCTAAATATGGTAATTTACTATCTTTTTCCGTTTCCACTGTAAATTGTATTTGTGGGTTAAACGTATTTAAAACATTTAGAACTTCATCTGCCGTATCCTTATTTATGATAGCAAATATGTCATCTACGTATTTTGTTAATAATCTGGGTTTTATTTTTAATTTTGTAAGGGATTGATCCAGTAACTCCTCCATAACAATATCGGAAACAACTGGTGATACTGGTGATCCCATCGGCATTCCCTTACATTGTCCGTAAATTCGTTCCTCATATTTAAAATAACGGCTGTCTTTGATGCAAAACTTTAGTAACTCCATGAAAAGGTATTTTGGTATTTTTGTGTGTTGTTGTAATATGTCCCACTTATTTTCTATTATTTGTAGTGCTAAATTTATAGGTATGCTCGGAAATAGCGATACTACGTCATATGATACCATAATTTCATTATTGTCTAATCTCTTATTATTTACTTTTGATTTAAATTCTACTGCGTCTCTTACATTGTAAGTTGAGTTTCTGGTTAAATTTTTTTTAAAATATGAACTAAATATTTGCAAAGTTCATATGATGGTGCATTTTGTGACGAACAAATTGGTCTTAAAGGCATTCCTATTTTGTGTACTTTCGGTAACCCATATATTCTGGGTGCTATAGACGTACTTGTTTTTAATTTATTTTTCTCCGTAGATGTTATGATATTTAAATTATATAATTTGTCTACTAAAGTATTATTTTTTGTCTGTAATGTTGATGTTGGATCTCTTTTTAGACGTCTATAAGTACACATGTCATTTAAAATTCGAGTCATTTTTTCTTTATAATCATTTCTTGTCATTACAACAGTTTTGTTTCCTTTGTCAGAATTTAATACTAACAAATCTTCATTTTCCTTTAAAAATTGACGCGTCTGACCCACTGTATTCAATATATATTTATCTCTTTGGTTTGTTTTTATTCTGTTCAAATGATCGTCTATAAGTGATGTTAATTTAATTCTACCGTTCTCTTGTTTTTCTCTGTCGCTTATTGTTTGTATGCAATCCTCTCCCTCAGCTATACATTTAAAAAGCGGGAATGTACTCTTTGTACTTGGAAGTGCAAACTTGGGACCTAAAGAGAGTAGCCACTGTATATTTGTTGGTACTTGTTTTTCTGTGTTGTTGATAAACCATTCGTTCTGCTTTGTTATATTTAGTTTTGAAAAAGCTTTATTTTTCAAAATATTAAATTTATTTATGTGTATAGTTTTTTGTGTCCTATTTAGCTTGTCATATAAAATATTTTCACTTTCAAAGAATAATGTCCTGTCCTCTTCGTCCAGTAGGGAATCAACTTTCGCAGTTAAGATGTTTTTCTGTTTCTTATGTATATTAAGTAATTGGTGTTTTTGTTGTATTAATAAATTTAATAATTTAATATGAAAATTGTAGATAATTTTAACTAATATTCTATGTACGTTTGGATGTATTTTATTATTTACCATGTATATTGTGTACACATTTTTGGTGATGTTATTTATAAAATTTGGTATAATACCTGAATGTTTGCATTTTAACAAGAAAGATGTCGATGATTTTAGTTTTGCTAACGTTTTGTTGTTTTTGGTGTACTTTCTAACAGTGTTGATGGTGTTTTTGTTATACTTTATTTTTATTTTACGATATAAAGTCATGTTGATGATATTCGGTGTGCCTTCCGTGTTCATATGTATATATATTTAGTTTGATCGTTGACCTGTTGTATTATAATAATCTTCTTGTTTTATCGTTCGGCTATAGGTCAGGTTTTTAAAAAATCAATAAACACTAAATATTTTTTGATTATTTAATCTTTATTTAATGTTATTTTTCCCAATATTTCGAATAGCTTCGCTATTCATCTTCAGGGGAACACTGTTGGGTACAAAACAATATATGATAAACATTAAAATTAAGTTTTGATTATTTCTAATAAATTTACAATTACATACATGTAAATTAAAAATTAAATAAAATTGTATTGAATTAACATATTTTCAATATGTCGATCGTCTGTAGTCCTTAGCTGCGAAAACTGATTTGTTTATGTTGTTTTTTGTGTTTGTTTAACACACTTCTGTAAATTTGAGCGCATTTCTCTGTGTCTTGTTTATAGTTAAGTCTTTTCTCTGCAGGAACGTCAATTATGTGTAACATCTCTAAAGTAAATCTCCTGGAATAATGGTTTTCTTGTTGTAATATTTTTACATTCTCAAAATTTGGCACATGATTTTCCTTTGCACAGTGGGCCGCAAGTGCAGTTTTTTGTTCCATGGGTTTGTTTTTCATTCTTATATCTGATTTATGAGATGTTAGTCTGGTCTTCAGTTTATTTTTAGTTGTTCCTACGTATTTCTTATTGCATGTGCCTGAGCCGTCACCGTTGCAGTTAATGCTATATATAACGTTGCATTTGTCCTCTTTCTTTAATTTAGTCTTTGTGTTACTATATAGGCTGTGCATAGTATTATTCGTCTTAAATGCCAGTTGATATTTTTCAATGTCATATAGATCTGAGTTTTTTAACCTTTCAGAAAAACCTTTTATATATGTTAGTCCTTTATAATACTTTGTATTAGTCTCTCTTCTTATTGTTGTGTCCTTCTTTTTATATGTTAAATTGTTTATAATTGTTTTCGGAAAATCGTTCATGTCTAAGATTTCTTTTATTTTCCGTAAATTTTCTTCATGATACCTATCGTCACTAATGGTGAGTACTCGTCTGATGAAATTACTTGCTGTGTTTATTATAATTCTTCTGGGATGTTTTGAATGGAAATTAATCAGACGACCGGATGCAGTGGGTTTTTGATACCAGTTGACTGTCATCATATTTTGGTGTCTACTAACAATTGCATCTAAATATGGTAATTTACTATCTTTTTCCGTTTCCACTGTAAATTGTATTTGTGGGTTAAACGTATTTAAAACATTTAGAAATTTCATCTGCCGTATCCTTATTTATGATAGCAAATATGTCATCTACGTATTTTGTTAATAATCTGGGTTTTATTTTTAATTTTGTAAGGGATTGATCCAGTAACTCCTCCATAACAATATCGGAAACAACTGGTGATACTGGTGATCCCAAAAAAAAAAAAAAAAAAAAAAAAAAAAAAAAAAAAAAACCAAAGAGATAAATATATATTGAATACAGTGGGTCAGACGCGTCAATTTTTAAAGGAAAATGAAGATTTGTTAGTATTAAATTCTGACAAAGGAAACAAAACTGTTGTAATGACAAGAAATGATTATAAAGAAAAAATGACTCGAATTTTAAATGACATGTGTACTTATAGACGTCTAAAAAGAGATCCAACATCAACATTACAGACAAAAAATAATACTTTAGTAGACAAATTATATAATTTAAATATCATAACATCTACGGAGAAAAATAAATTAAAAACAAGTACGTCTATAGCACCCAGAATATATGGGTTACCGAAAGTACACAAAATAGGAATGCCTTTAAGACCAATTTGTTCGTCACAAAATGCACCATCATATGAACTTTGCAAATATTTAGTTCATATTTTAAAAAATTTAACCAGAAACTCAACTTACAATGTAAGAGACGCAGTAGAATTTAAATCAAAAGTAAATAATAAGAGATTAGACAATAATGAAATTATGGTATCATATGACGTAGTATCGCTATTTCCGAGCATACCTATAAATTTAGCACTACAAATAATAGAAAATAAGTGGGACATATTACAACAACACACAAAAATACCAAAATACCTTTTCATGGAGTTACTAAAGTTTTGCATCAAAGACAGCCGTTATTTTAAATATGAGGAACGAATTTACGGACAATGTAAGGGAATGCCGATGGGATCACCAGTATCACCAGTTGTTTCCGATATTGTTATGGAGGAGTTACTGGATCAATCCCTTACAAAATTAAAAATAAAACCCAGATTATTAACAAAATACGTAGATGACATATTTGCTATCATAAATAAGGATACGGCAGATGAAGTTCTAAATGTTTTAAATACGTTTAACCCACAAATACAATTTACAGTGGAAACGGAAAAAGATAGTAAATTACCATATTTAGATGCAATTGTTAGTAGACACCAAAATATGATGACAGTCAACTGGTATCAAAAACCCACTGCATCCGGTCGTCTGATTAATTTCCATTCAAAACATCCCAGAAGAATTATAATAAACACAGCAAGTAATTTCATCAGACGAGTACTCACCATTAGTGACGATAGGTATCATGAAGAAAATTTACGGAAAATAAAAGAAATCTTAGACATGAACGATTTTCCGAAAACAATTATAAACAATTTAACATATAAAAAGAAGGACACAACAATAAGAAGAGAGACTAATACAAAGTATTATAAAGGACTAACATATATAAAAGGTTTTTCTGAAAGGTTAAAAAACTCAGATCTATATGACATTGAAAAATATCAACTGGCATTTAAGACGAATAATACTATGCACAGCCTATATAGTAACACAAAGACTAAATTAAAGAAAGAGGACAAATGCAACGTTATATATAGCATTAACTGCAACGGTGACGGCTCAGGCACATGCAATAAGAAATACGTAGGAACAACTAAAAATAAACTGAAGACCAGACTAACATCTCATAAATCAGATATAAGAATGAAAAACAAACCCATGGAACAAAAAACTGCACTTGCGGCCCACTGTGCAAAGGAAAATCATGTGCCAAATTTTGAGAATGTAAAAATATTACAACAAGAAAACCATTATTCCAGGAGATTTACTTTAGAGATGTTACACATAATTGACGTTCCTGCAGAGAAAAGACTTAACTATAAACAAGACACAGAGAAATGCGCTCAAATTTACAGAAGTGTGTTAAACAAACACAAAAAACAACATAAACAAATCAGTTTTCGCAGCTAAGGACTACAGACGATCGACATATTGAAAATATGTTAATTCAATACAATTTTATTTAATTTTTAATTTACATGTATGTAATTGTAAATTTATTAGAAATAATCAAAACTTAATTTTAATGTTTATCATATATTGTTTTGTACCCAACAGTGTTCCCCTGAAGATGAATAGCGAAGCTATTCGAAATATTGGGAAAAATAACATTAAATAAAGATTAAATAATCAAAAAATATTTAGTGTTTATTGATTTTTTAAAAACCTGACCTATAGCCGAACGATAAAACAAGAAGATTATTATAATACAACAGGTCAACGATCAAACTAAATATATATACATAGTTTTTTTTTCGAATATTTAAATCAAAATAAGTTAAGCCCAAATAATCTTGTCACATTCTCTCGGCTACACATTTTCATTGCTCTAACAAATTATAACACACTTTTCGATTGTCCTGCAAAAGAAGGCAGTGAACATAATTTCCACACGTCCTCTTTTTGTTTATGGAAACGGTGCGAGTTGCATCATCATCTACTTCAGACTAAGTGACTGTATATTTGAATGTCTTGCATAAATTAATTAAAAAGCCTTAATGGACATGGTATCGGTAGAAATATTTCTTCCACGCAATGTTTTCTTTGGGTGCCTTAATAAAAAAAAATATAGCATAACGCAATTTGTTTCAAGATATTTATTTTTGGTTACAAAATAAAAAAATTAAATAAAAAAAATTGTGTGAAAGCTACTAATGCAGGCTTCTAAATGACCTCATCTCTTTAAGGTTCCCACACCTGCTCGCTAAGATCCTGGTCCCAAAACTCTTAACCTACTTATCAAATTGTCAATTTTAAAAATTTAAGTTGTACCAGAAATAGAAAGGAGGCAATAGCGTTAAGAGACCAGATATAAACAGCTAGAAAATAGAAAATTTATTGTCGCAATTTTTACTTCACCGGCAAATTCTTTCGCCACAAAGTCGAAGTCGGGATCTAAGTCGTGCGCTCACTACTGCAGCCAACGCCATGCCTATTTCATAAAGCAATCCCACCTCTAAATTAAAAACGTTAAATAGAATAATGCATGCATTTCTAACCTGTTTTAAAATATTTCGTGCTGCTTGTGGAAAAGAAAACGTAAACAAAATTATTCGAGAAGAAATCGGTTACATATCGGCGGTTCCGACATATCGCTAAACCGGTAGTTTCACTGATTTATCGGTTTCGATTACACCCCTCATAACATTTTTACAAAATTATAGCGTTTTCACTCATATTCGTTTATACAACCACTTACGATATTATTTGGAATTTGGTAACGTACAATACATTCACGTAAGTCATAAACTGAATAATATACCGTTACGTTCACTTACGTAACGATGTGCAATATATTGTAAAAAATGTGAATATAGATCAACCGATATGCTTCACTGTAGTCTCAATTTGCAGGGATTAATTTTGCAGCATTTTGATTGCGATATGCGTTGCTTCAACATCCGACGCTTGATTCGATATAAACTGGACCTTTTGCCGAGTCCATACACAAAAACACATCTTGGCTTTTGATTTTGAATGTGAAAAGGGATAATATGTATTTTAATAGAGTCTGTTAAGGACACACAAGAGATTTTTGTGTGAATAAGGCCTTAATAATTTATATCTGAATAGAAAATGGTTTGAGTTAGTTGGCAAAGATACTTCTTTAGTCTATGTGTTATTTTTTTATCCAATCAATTCTAAAGTAGTGAATTTGTGTAGAAGAAAGTAATAAGATTTGAGTTGTTTCGATTCGGATTGCTTATCACCCGCTCATATCAGCTGAAAGGTTAAGTTTTTCAACAGGTTGAGCGAATAATAAGTTATTTATCAAAAAAGGTCGGTATTAAAGAACTAACATTTATTTTCTGCAGCCTGTGAATACATAAAAACACCTCTTATACCATGTTTAGACATGCATTTTGAATTGAGTCAATTTAATTTTAATTGAGCAATTAAATCTTGTGTTCACTTATACTCAATTTAGCTGACTCAATTATCATTTGACAGCTTACAAAGATATTATTTTTATTTATTTCGTGAATATTCGTGTTTGTAAATTTAAAAAAATGGAAGCAAATTTTGGTTTAAAAAAAAATTTTACTTGCTTATAATATAAATATGCAGCTCTTGGAGTCATTGCGATGGATTTTTACTTCAAAATGTTGAGTGCTTAAAAAAAGGAAAATTTGACAATTTTAAAAGTTTGAGAAAGCATCCAGCTATTGCTCCTTTCATTATTCCAGCAAAACGCAGCTCAAAGGTCGCCACCTTCTCCAGCCATTTCGTTTCTGTTTATTTATTTAGTCTGTTTGAAAATTCAATTTGTTTTGATTATATGTTTCTCGACATTTAGGTCGCCATTATAGGAAATTTTTCTGCTCACTGGTCTTAAAAACCACACTTATCACCAGGGTTGCAATACGAGTTTTACGCAATTAGTGATACAATTAACTACTAATTGCTCAATTTATTAATTGACTTATTGTATGACAAATTGTGGTCAACTTAGGCCTTAATTGCAGATAAAAGCCCTAATTGTGCAATTAAGGCATGTGTCTGAACACAGTATTGTTGTCTTGACAAGCTGTAAGGACTTCACTGTGAAGATCCTTCTCTTGCAGAGCTTGTTCGTGTGTTAGTGACCTGTGTGTAGTAGCCAATACAATTTCTTCTTCGTTAAATAATAACTTCTTTTAAAGTTCTTCAATTTTAAATATGTGACGATTCTTTTTTCTCAAAATCGGACTAAACAATTCAAAGTGATCAATTGAGGGTTTTTAGCTAGTTCATCCGGGCATTTCAATGGGTCTAATGCAGATCATCAGAGAACCGTTTTACCCAACATTTCTTAGAATAACTGAAGATGATTATTTCAAAGTTACACTTTACTAAGTGAGAAGCTTAAAGCAAATATCAAAGTCATAACAAGAACTCACTGATCACTCATCCATTTTCATTCCACAATTGGTTGGCTTTTTTCTGACTCTAATTTTAACTCAAGTTGAATAACTCTTTAATATGTATGAAAATTTATTTTATTCGGTAGCATACATCACTGCAATTAATTGTCTATGAACCAGGAGTTTCAATTGTGTCTCAAAAATATTACGAATTAAAAAGAAAAATTTACTTTTTTCTAAAATGTTTCAAAGTTTTCCATATAATATGTTTCTCTCATTAAAGAATATTGTTTTATTATGCAAAATATCACAATAATGAACAATAAATTGTTTTGTTGTGGAAACAGTTGAACACTGGAAAAACTCTTTTTCGTCATCGGTCATAAATTTTTATTTTTAAAAATTCAAATTTTCAGTCTTATCAGATCGATAATTAAATTTACCAACTCAAATGAATTCTTCCTGTTTTAATTCAACCCTTTTTTTGATAAATTCTTTTACAATGGAAGACAAAATGTCTGTAAACAAACTTTAAATTCTCACGCAAGTGTAAACAGGTGCCAATTGTAATCAGAATGTCCTGCAACTTTTATTCAGATAAAGCTAAAAAGTACATATTTGTTTTCCAAGCTGCTACTGTACAACGAATTGTTTAATTAGTTCTATTACATGCTGTCAACAATTGCCCTGATTGTCTGATACTTAAGTAGCGCTCGATGTTCAATTTGTTTTTATTTAAGGGAAAACAGGACACTGAATAGCAGCCGCTTGGAGTACTGCTGCTGGTCACTGCCAAAATGCACAATTCAAATCAACTCATTATTATTATTTATGAATTTTAAATAACTATTGACATAAGCCCAACAACATGCTGATAATGACCACGATAATCAAGTCGATTTTGTCTACAACATTTCAACAAACAAAAAAAACTGTTGCTGTTGTTTAGTTTCAGGTTAATTTCATTTGAGTTGCTTGCATTCTTTGGCACTCAGATCTTTTGAACAGATTAAACCAACTAGAAACTGTCATTTTCTTTATATTTTATTTATTATTTCTTTGTATTTCTATCTTAACCTGCATCGAAGCTAATCCAGGGGACACAAGATGTCGATAATGATGATCATACAAGTCTATAGATAAACGAATGATGCAACATGTTTAAACCCCCATCAGTTTTAATGTTTTCTACAACAAAAATATATATAAACTTTTCTATTTTCTTTCCATATCGTGTCTACAGAACTGATTTACACCTGATGTTATTGTTTTTGCTATTTTTTCGATGTTGTTGTTGTTGTTTTTTCTTTCTTTTTTTCCAAAGTTGTGACATTTTAGGAAAAATGTCGTGATCATATGATTTCTTAAATGTTGACTACAACTCAGCGGGTTGCCTGAGAAGGTCAGAGAACTCTTCTGCCTATTTTGCGGCCATTTAAGCTGAGATCATAAATATGATTCATTGATAGAGAAACCTGAGAGGAGAACAATACAAAATAACTGTCAAATGGCGCCTACTATTTTGACAGCATTTTAAATGATATTGTGGGTCCCGTTTTTGATATTAACAATACAATACAATATGATTGTTTCTATTTTGATAAGAATCTAAAAATATTAATTAATAACAAGGGCAATTAGAAATGTCCACAGCCCCTGGAAAGGCATTTCAAAACTTATTAATATATTTTTAGTGTAACGTACATATTCATCCATATATATCGGGTGTTTTTTATAGAGTGATACAAGTTTAAATAACAATACAATATAGTAATATATTTTTGATATCAATGAAACGGTCTTTATTGGATAGTAAATTTCATGACATTAATGTTCAAATATAATTTCGGCCATGTGGCCGCCACGGCTGGCGCGTACAAGGCGCAATCTGGAACACCAATTTTGAGAAACAGTAACATTCTGACCATCAACGTTTTTGAAGCCACAGGGAAGAATGACACCGCCAGCCCATAAAGCGGTAATTTTCTGTGGTTGTAAATGGGTAACGATAAAAGCTTGTGGATTCTCCTCACTCCAAATGCTTCATCGGAAAATAAAATTTTGAATGGACGAAGTGCACGATAAGTTTGACGAACAGAACCATTATTTTGTTTACAACTTTCCACAGCTTGCACGCGTTGATCTGGTGTTAGTCGATCCATAATAAAATGTCAAAGCAAACTAAACAAAAAGCAGCCATCAGCTGTTAAATGGGTAGTCAAATAAAGCAGTGATGCCAACTCAAAGTTATATCACTCTATAAAAAACACCCGATATTTTAACATTCACATGCATGTATTTTGTTTGACTTTTTACGCAGTTCAAGTGGCCAAAGTCTTTAATCGTATACACATTTTTTATTATTATTTTTTTTTGCAATAAGAGGCTTTAGTCGTGCGTATTAATCGTATGTTTTCATATTTTAATGCGTCCTTGACTATTTGTCAGGGCCAATTAAGCAAAACCTTAATAATTGAAATGTTATTATTAATCTTCCCTGGCCAACACTGGTCAAGGGAATCGCTTGTTTTGTTAAGCGTTTGTGTTATTGTAAAAACCAGTGGGAAATGTTAACTCGTTTGGTGCAGTTAACAAATCTTGTGCAACGCTGACTTGTGTACATCCATACATTTTTGTCAGTGTAAATTAGCAAATGATGTGGAAAAAATTCAGCAAATATTTATGGAAACTCAAATATTTATGGAACATCTAAATCAAATAAATTAATAAAGTTCATAAAAGGGTTTATTAATGAGGGAATGAAGGCAGTCCATAATTTTGCTGGTTGCTCTTCTATCTTAAATTAAAATGGTTAAAAATTGTTTATGATTAGTTTTTCATCTTGCCAAAGAAAAGAATCCCAAATAACAAATCAGACAATGTAAACAATTTCCCATTAGCCCAAATGAAATGTTGGGAAAACGTAAATTGAATCTGCTGATCTACAGTTTTAGTTGAAAGCACGTTTTCATGTGTAACTCTAGAATAAATAAATAAATTGTTTAGCGTAAGAAGACCGCGTTAAAAAGAAGCCGCCTCCCTTAAACAAAACGCCAATGCAACTTATCAAAATCTAAAGTACACAGAAATGAACGAAACAAAAAGGCTCAATCGCATGAAAAACAATTTAAGTAGAGATAAACGGTGAAAGAATAAAAATTAATTTCAATCATAAAGTAAATAATTGAGTAACAGTTTAGAAGACTTTTGAAAGAAAGCGTCCATCTTAATTTCATGATCATATTGCCATGGATTTATATACACGAGGACAAAGACAAGGAAGCAACAAGAATTTAATTTTTGATAACATCAGTTTAGTGTTGATACAAGTCTCGTATAATGTTTCTTCATAAAATGTTTATAAATAAAAACTATTGCCAGTGGGATGGTGGCAACAAGCCTCAGATACTTGCAGTCCTTATGGAGGACATTCGACAGAAATGTGAACTGTTATGGCCGGTTCCAGCAAAGTCATTTCAACGTTGTCGGCACTTAATTAACGCTTATCTTTTTCACTCAATAGTTGAACATTTTAAAGGTCCAAATTAAAGTTGATTTCTTTTCTACAAAAGCGTGCAACATTTTTTACACTTTTTAGTAGATAATGGAAACACTCTGTCATTTGAAAACAAAGAATTTATTCGAAATTTATTCAAAATCACTTACGAAAGAATATGTCTATTTTAAAACTCCTCCAAACTGTTACATTTTAGAAAACAACTGAAAAAAGGCAACATTCTTTTTTCGAGAATAGAAAGCGCCAAAAGTTTCCTAACACTTAAAATCATATAGTTATTTATATGTATCAAAAAAAGTTATATAAAAACAATGTTGGATGATTTCGTTTACGATTCTACGTTCTCCAGTTAAGTTTCTTCTTGATACTGCCAACAACGATCTTGTATATTTTATATAACACATGCCCAACTAAATATTTGGCACAAACTTGCTTAAGTTGTTAACTATTCGTTATGTCTACAACACTAATTAGAGTCGGCAGAAGACCAACCAGTTGTAGAACTTTCTAGAAAACGTTAGAAACTAAAAAAGGAAAAGTGACCAGTGAGTTCTTGTCATGACTTTGATATTTGTTATTAAGCTCCTCATTTATTAAAGTGGAAGTTTGAAATAAATATTTTTAATTAATGTAAGAAATATTGGGTAAAATGCTTCCCTGATGATCTGCATTAGCCCCAGTGAAGAGCCCATAGGAATTAGCTAAAACCCCTGAATTTATCGCTTTGAATTTTTTAGTAAGATTTAGGGAAAAAAGAAACAGCATATAATTAAAACTAAAGAATCAACTTATGTCGTTTTTCCTTCTATCCAGCACTACATGAAATTCCCTGCTGATCCTCTAAACAACATTTAGTGTCTGCTGTTGAGTAAAGAAGACTGTTGAAAGTTTCAAAGCAATATTTTCCAATTGATTTCATGCTACAACAAGCCTAAGACTTATTGCTTGGATGAGTTTTGAGGCACTTGATGGACGAAGGAAAACGGAGCGTTGAAAAAAAAAACCTGCGAACTTTATTTCTTGAAGTAGACTTCTTTTCCATGCCTGTTGGGTTTATTCATTTTTATATCTTATATTTTTGGTTTTTTTTTTCAATAACTTACGCCAATAGCCGTTTTTGTGTTGTGTGTGCCTCGTCTATACGAAATTAACCACCAGATATGATGACGTTGATCTCTTTCAATTGAATTATTTTATACAATGAAAAGGGTTTATGTATACGAGTATGATTTGAGCAGTGGACGGAATTTGTTTAAGGGCAGATGAGATAAAATATTATATATTTCCATACAACTGGAACTTAAAATAATTCCACTCTAGTGTGGAACGGGTTACATATGACAAGTATATGTTTATCGAGTGCAGTAGGAATTTTTAAAAACTTTAAGGAAAAATAGGGAAACGAAATACTTTCAACTCAGTTTTTTTTATGGATGCGTTAATAGGCCATACAAAATATAGGGTGTTTTTTATAGAGTGATACAACTTTGAGTTGGCATTACTGTTTTATTTGACCACCCATTTAACTGCTGATAGTTGATTTTTGTTTAGTTTCCGTTGACATTTCACTATGGATCGACTTACACCAGAGCAACGCGTGCAAATTGTGCAAATTTTTAATCAAAATAATGGTTCTGTTCGTCAAACTTAACGTGCACTTCGCCCATTTTACGGCGTACATAATCGTCCTTCAGAGCTGCTAATTCGAAGAACAATAGATCGTTTTCGGACCACATTTGCTGTTGCTGATAATGTGCATCGACGCCGAACAGTGCGCACTGAAGAATATATGGCCGCTGTACTGGAAAGCATTGAAGATGATTCTAATCGATCAGTTCGTCGCCGTTCTCAGCAACTGGGGTTGTCTCCTTTCACTTTATGGAAGATTTTACGCAAAAGATCTTGGCTTAAAAGCTTTCAAGATTCAACTTGTGCAGGAATTAAGGCCAAACGACCATCGCATGCGCCGCGAATTTCGCGAATGGGCTGAAACACAATTTGATATTGATTTTGAATTTCCATTCAAAACTTTATTTTCCGATGCAGCCCATTTTTGATTGAATGGGTACGTAAATAAACAGAATTGTCGCATTTGGAGTGAGAAGAATCAGCATGCTTTTGTCGAAACACCATTTCATCCACATAAAATTACTGTTTGGTGCGCTTTATGGGCTGGCGGAGTCATTGGCCCATATCTCTTCAAAAACGATGATGGTCAGAATGTTACTGTTTGTGAAAATTGGTGTTCCACATTGCGCCTCGTACGCGCCAGCCGTGTAGGCCATATGCCCGAAATCATATTTAAACATTAATGTCATGAAATTTTCTATCCAATAAAGACCGTTTCATTGATATCAAAAATATAATACTATGTTTTATTATGATTTAAACTTGTAGCTTTCTATAAAAAACACCCTTTATTAAAAAATAAATTATTCCAATCATGCATGATCATGATCTCATCATCATGAGGTGTTACTTTACATATATAAGATCATTAAAAGTTTTTGTTCTGAAAACTGATACTCTTTACTTTTGCCGAGTATTAAGACTAAAAAATATATCGCCAGTTTTTCATGTTCCCTAATAATTGTTATTGCCGAAAAGAGGCCAACACATTTCGCTTTTATTTAATTTTCGTCCACTGTTCTTATGCCGTATAATGGGAGTATTATTTTGGTGGGACTCCTTTTACTTTAATCCGCATTGTCTGTGTAGTTTTTCTTTTAAAGGGGTTGTGGGGGGATTTATATTGAACTTCTTCTTTTAGATCACGGATTAACTTTTTTCTTTCTTTTATCTCTCGTTTATACTTGTTTGAATTAATCGAAGTGATATTTTGCTTGTTTTAAATTCAATTTTCATTCGAAAGAAACCTTTTTCTCGGTAAGTAAACGTACATATTTTTTTATTATTCGCCGATCGACTGAGAGTGTGTTTTACTTGATCCCGCCGACTTTTAAGTAGAGACATTGTAGTTTTTGTTGCTTTTATTGCTTTTATTGCTTTTGTTTTTATTATTGGCTTTTCTAAAGGATTTAAAAGTCTCTTGTCTACACACAATTGTTTTCGTGTGTTTGTTTTCCTTCTCGCTGATCATGTTATTTGTTTAAATATCCCGCAGCGTTTGTTGGTTCAGTCGATATATATTCTTTCTGTTTTTTTTTATTAATTTTTGCTTCATGCATTCAATTGCAAATCTTGTGGAAAATATAAATATTCCCTAAATGAAGTTTTTGATGCGTAATGACATGAGTTGTAGGCGAAAAAAGATTTTTTCTTTCGTTTCATTGTGGATTATTTATTGATAATGATTATTTTAACTATGGAAATTTAGCGGGAATGAAATTGAATGCGGTCGTAATTTAGTCAGTTTTATTTTAATACCCACATACGGTGCACCATGTTGAATTTAAAAGCTGTAAACTTTCTTTATTTTTATGGAGCAAACATTGTTTCGTTGTTGTTTTGCTAATGCGTTCGGTTAATGGCTAAAGTGTTTCAAAGATAAATTGATAAAGAAATAATTATCGCAGTGAATTTTTGACTCTTAATACAAAAGAATTTTACATTAAAATTACAGTTTCTTTTGTTTGCTTAGGGAATAAAATAAATTCGTACTATTTTTGCATCTTTAACTGAGAGTAACATAGTGTTATAAATCACTTATTTGGCTTTTAAAATAATCACTAGGTCGCACTTAAATATAAATAAAAATGGGTTTAATTATCGGCATAGGCGTGAGATAAATTGTTTGTAAAAAATGCTTATGTAAGAAAAAGTTCTTGAAGATCTTCTTGCAAATAAATGAGAATATTGCAGGCGTTTCTTAAAGCATGTCTGCATATAATTCGGTTGTATGTGATTCGAAAAATATTCAGCAAAACCTTGTGAACACTTAATTACTTTATAAAAATTAATTCTTACTGTTGGAAGTTCTGGAAGAAAAATTCATAATCATCAAGGCATTCATTCAACCGTTCAAGCTTTAGTTGGTTAATCAAATCATTGCCGTCTGATTAATTATTTAATTGATTCAAAATTAATTCTAAGTTATTGACAATTCAATTGGGTAAATCCAGTGGGTTATGAAATGTTGATTAAAACCATCATGTCCAGAAATACCGAAACCAGTTCGCCGTTAAGGCCATTCCTGTAACTTCCTCGAGTTTTTTCAAAAGTTGCTAAAACCAATAACTTCTCGACTTTTGCAAATTTTCAATTTTCCTAGTTAGTTAAGAAAGCAGGGGAAATTTACCGATTAGAAACTAAAGAACTGGCGACTATTAAATATATATTTCGTTGAAAAGAAGTACTTCAGGCACTTCATATGATCGCATGAATTAATAAATAACCAGAAATATCGGGTGATTTTTATAGAGTGATACAAGTTTAAATCATAATAAAACATAGCGATATATTTTTGATATCCGACACCGACTTTCACAAACTTTTCGCAGCATTTGCGGCCGTATCTCGCCGATAACTCTTCGAATGTTGATTTCCAGGTGTTCAATTGTTTGTGGTTTATCGACGTACACAAGTGACTTTACATAACCCCAAAGAAAATAATCCCATGGGGTTAAATCACACGATCTTGGGGGCCAATTAATTGGGCCATTTCGTGAAATTATTTTTTCGTCAAAAGTTTCCTTGAGTAAATCAATTGTAGCTCCCACTGCGTGGTATGTTGCTCCGTCCTGTTGGAACCACATATCAGCAAGATTAATGCCAGCTAATTGAGGTACGAAAAAACTTCGGAATCATGTTCCTACACCGTTCAGGATTGACAGTAACATTCTGACCATCATCGTTTTTGAAGACATATGGGACAATGACTCCGCCCGGCCCATAAAACGCACCAAACAGTAATTTTCTGTGGATGAAATGGTGTTTCGACAAAAGCATGCTGATTCTCCTCACTCCAAATGCGACAATTCTGTTTATTTACTTATCCATTCTACCAAAAAATGGGCTTCATCGGAAAATAAAATTTTGAATGGAAAGTTAAAATCAATATCAATTTGTGCTTCAGCCCATTCGCGGAATTCGCGGCGCATGCGATGGTCGTTTGGCCTTAATTCCTGCACAAGTTGAATTTTGAAAGCTTTTAGGCCAAGATCTTTGTGTAAAATCTTCCATAAAGTGGAAGGAGACACTCAGTTGCTGAGAACGGCGACGAATTGATTGATTAGGATCATCTTCAATGCTTTCCTGTACAGCGGCTATAGATTCTTCAGTGCGCACTGTTCGGCGTCTCACGGGATGCACATTATCAGCAACAGTAAAAGTGGTCTATTGTTCTTCGAATTAGAAGCTGTGATTATGTACGCCGTAAAATGGACGAAGTGCACGATAAGTTTGACGAACAGAAGAATTATTTTGATTAAAAATTTCCACAATTTGCACGCGTTGCTCTGGTGTAAGTCGATCCATAATGAAATGTCAAAGCAAACTAAACAAAAAGCAACTGTCAGCTGTTAAGTTGGTGGTCAAATAGAGCAGTGATGTCAACTCAAAGTTGTATCATTCTATAAAAAAACACTCGATATTTTTTATATGTTATGACTTCTGTATTCAACTCTTTTTTATCTACGACTTTAACTAATTATTTTTTGCAATACCTAAAATATTCAGACCACAGAAAGTGTTCTAGAAATGCCACCAAAAGTTGTTTGCAAGTTTCCAGCATTTTATGTTAAATTAAACAGAAATCAATTTAATGAATGAATTTTTTTGTCTGTGCGTTGCATTAGACAGTCAAAAGACAGCCCAGAACTTTGAACAGGCTTATTAAAAAGTGAAAAATAACACACAAACAAATAAATTATAATGAAGAGAAGAGAATGTGTAGTGCAGGTTGGTCGTGACAGGTTCAGCAAGAAGAATTAAATTGAAAATTTATTCAGACTCTTTTTTGTTTGTTATTAAGAATAAATAAATAAATACAGAAAAAAAGAATTGTTACACAAAAAACAAATATTATTCTTGGCCTACTTGCTGGACGTTTGTTGGTTTGACATGGTGCTGCCACACAATGCGTGGCTAATTATAGGCGCACCGTGCGTTCGTGCGTTCGTTCAGATTTTCATTCGTTCACTCGGTTGGCGTTGCACAATTCGTAGTGAAAACCTTCTTGAGTATTTCTTAAATGAAGTTTGCGTTTTTTGTTTGTTTTTTTTGTTGTTTTTTTGTTAACAGGCTTTGCGTGTTTGCATTTTGATTTCAACAAAAACTGTATGAAATAAAATTAAGTTTCAAAACTAAGTCTGTCCATCAACTCAAGACATTTTGATATGATTGGCTCGGTTCGTTACGAGTTACTCCTCGTACTTTTCAAACTTTCAGTTGAATTTGTTATGCTGCATTTAATTTCATTTCGTTTCATTTGGTTATTATTTCTGGGATCTCTTTCTCGTTCCTATAATATATAGTCGTGGTATTTATGTGATTTTAAAACGAAAATGAAGGTTTTATCTGTCCAATTTGACTTTTGGTAAAGAGATGCTTAACATGTGATGTTAATTGGACACGAGATGGAAAATTAAATCAATTTGGAAATGAGATTTTTTGTTGTTGTTTATCTCTTTAAATTTATGATATTATTTAACTTGCGCATTTTAATATTCAGCAATTCGTTTTTATTAACGAGCTGACAATTAACAAACGTAAAATATGATATATTTGGCAGTGGCACGATTTTATATAGACTTTGATGAGAAGTATGGTGCAACGTCAGAAGGCTTCTTTGCTATTAAGTGCGCTGCTGTTTGCGAAATGTATTTTTAAATTTAGTTTCTTAAAATCATGAGATGGCTATTCTACACCACAGTCTTTACAACTCTGCCGTGTTGTAGAAGAATTGAGTCGCTAAACTCCTACTCTCCCAAAGAATGTTATACAGCGACTAGCAGGCATTTAAAAAGTCCTTGAGTTTACCAAGTATTTAAACGTTATATTTTGTAACACGGTAGTACTCAGTAAAACAAACGCCTCTTTATTGAAATTTTCATAGCGGCATTGATTTTGCTCTATTTTTAATGTTGAAAATGAAAATAAAATCCAAAAAAATTAATTAAAGTGTGTAGAGTGCTAATTAATGTGCAACATTAAATGGCTTAAAATGGGTACAACAGGTCCAATGGGACAAACAACATTCAACAAACCAGCAGTTACAGCAAAATTTTCATACAAAAGCTAACGACGCGGTCGGCACTACTTGTCACGCGTTGATTTTTGTTTTCTGGCGATTAAAACGACCATAAAATGCTGGACAATGTTAAATGTTGTTGTTTCTTTTGTTTATAATTCTTTTTTTATTGTTTTAATTTTGTTAAGCAACATTTACGGTTGTGTTTTTTTGTTTGTATTTAAGCAACATTTACGGTGTTTTGTATCCATTTAAAATTTACAATTTATGTTGTTGTATTTTGTTTCATTTATCATTCTCATTTTCACTTTGATTGCCGGGCAATAATGTTGTCAATAAATTACGGCTCAAATGTATTCAAACATGCAACAACTTCTTTAAATGAAAGAAAGCATCGCATCATACACAAATCAAGTTCAAAGTTGTCTCAACGAACTTAAATTATTGGGAAATGTTTTCTTTTGAATATTTTTCATCTCTCAATAGTTTTTAGTCTCTTATTAATTAGTGGTTGTCTGTGATCGATGTAATAGATATTTTTGTTAAAATAAAATTTAGATCTCTTTCAGCATATTTTAGATAAGAAACTCATTCGAATCACTTGATATTTAAATGTGTTGTCTGTTTGTTGTATGTAAAATTTATAACGATTTATTTATTGGCCATATAAAATTGTGGTGGTTGCTTCAGTCAAGGTAGTGGAGATTTAGGAGACATTTCAACTCCTCTGAGAGAGAACATGTTGTTTGCCAGGTTGTGTAGGCTGCTGCTTGTCTGCTCATGCTGAAGGCGTTTAAGTCCGATCGATTTAAAAGAAATCACTGACTGGAGGAAAATCTGGTTTTCTTTTCTGGTTATTGATTTAATGAAATTAATAACAAAATGCTTCATTAATTTACTAATAATATAAACATATTTTTTTCTATTTGCAGGCAACTCCAACTGAAACGGGTAAGTGGAAAATAACTTTAAATATTTATTGTTTAAAACAAAATACGTTTTGAATAACAAAGAGTAAATAAATAGAAATTAGTTCTGTTTGGTAATTATGCTAATAAAATGGAATGAATGTCAAACATATTTCGTTTTACAAAATTAGGAAATTGTTGGGAATATTAAGTTTTAAAATAAAATGGCCATAAAATGGGTGCTGCTAACCTGCAAGAAATGGTGTAGCCATTGTAGTCATGGCAGCTTTTCTATAGCTGATTTCCTGACTAGTGACTGCCAAAAAGGAATGTATGTATGAAAGAAATTTATCCTTCGTCGGTTGCAAAAATTCACCGGCTTGTTAAAGAGGTAGAAATCGGTGCAACAAACTATCTATCTTCTAATCTAAGGTTAGGTTAGGCCGAAAAGAGGGGCATAAGCTATCCCAATCCTCTCAGGATTACACTTAGGCTTCATGGTCCTGTTGTGCACTCTAATATAAGGAGTTTTCATTCTACCATAGGGAGCCTCCACTAATACCCTGGAAACCTTTGAGTTTGATTACGTCAGGAACGTAGTTTCTTCAATGTATCTTCTTAAGTCCTCCCAATTAGAACCCCTAAGAAATTCCATCTCCTGTATAATTTCCTGATTAAATGTTTGTCTTCTGACTTGGCTAAAAGCTGGGCAGTAGCACAAGTAGTGCTCCAGTGTTTCGTCCTCCTCCTGACAGGCCCTGCATGTTATATCGTCAACGATACCCATTCGTGCCAGGTGATTCCTTAAATCGGTATGTCCTGTTATTAAATGAACCAAACTCCGTAGTGCTGGCCTACTCAATGTTAGGATCTCCTTTGTCCTGTTACCATCTGGGTCCCCCCATTGAATTCTAGTCACCCTACCTACGGTAGAGTGCTGCCAATCTGTTGTATGCAATTATATAGCCCATTGTTTCAGTTTGTTCTTAAAAACCTGAAATGGCTTTGGATTGTCTAGTGTGATATTTGCCATTAATGCTCCCATCTTTGCTAGCCCGTCTGCCTCAGCATTTCCAGGTATTCCTTGATGTCCTTGATATTATCTCTATGGTTCCACAGTGCGTGTATGAGTTAATCTCATCCTTGCATTGTAGTACACACCGAGATTGAACCGCACGATTCTTCAGGGCCTCGATGACTCTCCTACTATCCTTGAATATACGAACCGATAGTCTGATATCGGTTTCCTTTAGCCATTTTATCCCTTCCGCAATAGCTACGATATCACTTTGAAATACTGTGTTATGATCCGGCAGGCGGAAAAGTATTTGCGAATGTTAAGACCCATGTCATAGAAACCTCCACCCGATCGGTCACCAATCTTCGACCCGTCCGTGTGCAGGTTAGTTATGGGGTTCGTTGCACTTTCATCCTCCTATTCCATACCCTCCGACATTGTGGTGGTGCAGTGTGATTGTACATATCTAATAGGAACTCTATCGCACGTAACTGTCCGAGCGTTGTTCCCGGGTAGGACGTGTATTATACTCTGGTGTTTGGTTATCACCATCAATCTTGTATAGCAGCCAGAGCTGCTTCGTATTTAACCTGTATATCAATAGGTTGTATTGATAGAATATTTTCCATTGCCTTAGCTGATGTGGTTCTTATTGCGCCACAGATGCCGATACAGCACTGCCTTTGTATTCTTTGAAGATGTTTGATATTAACCTTCTTTTCCCAGGACGTCCACCGCACTAACGAGGCGTACGTCACAATTGGCCTTACCACACTCGTATAGTGCCAGTGTGCCATCTTTGGGCTCATTCCCCATTTCCAGACTCCTTGGGTCCTGATTACCCTACTTTCTATATCGTCCTTCTAATCTAAACTCTCAACACTATCCCCGTCCATTCTAGTTCCGCAGCATTGCACTGTATATGCTGGGATCATCCCCTTAGAGCTGGTCCTAATAAAAAACCAAATATTTGTTTCCCCGTATCTTCAGTTATACATTTTGGAAGCGCTGCTACAAATCGCTACTAGTTTGCTGTTCACTACGTCTATATGTCTATAGGATTCTGTGTAAGAGCCAATGAAAGCCAGGCGTATACACATACTTAACGCACAACAATCCCATCACACGTTTAATTCATTATGTAAATTAAATTCGTTTCCCTGATGATATTAAATTGAATCACTTCTTGTCTGTTGCTGCAGCAAGTTTGTTGCCTAAGTCTTTAGTTTTGATCGCTTATTGTTGGGTGTCGTTAAATTGTTGCCCTTTTGCACAGGCAGGCAGGCAGGCAGGCAGTCTGTCTGGGTACCACAAACATTTTTAAAATGACATAATTAAAGATAAGAATGTTGCTTTGATATAAAAAGAAAAACCTTGAAAAGGGGAAGAAATATTATCGCAGATCGGGCCAGGGAAGGAATAGGGACGAAGCAGAAGAACGACAGCATAATTGAAGTGGTTATCAAACACGCAACAGTTCTAAGCGAATATGCTAAAATGTTTTAAATATATTTCGCTACGCTTTTCAGCATAAAGTGTCTGTTAATGTATTTTAGTATAATTTCGAGATAATTGCACGTTCTGTGCAATTTTATTGATTGTAACAAGTTCACTTGCTACCTCTTAAGCACGAATTATTTATGAAGTTTTAAAAATGTAACGTGTAGGAAAAAGACGATGGCATTTAATTGAAATGTTTATGAGCTTAAATTTATGGCAAATTTTATTTGAATGTTTATCGGTTGTTGGTTTCTATAAATATTAAACAGCAAGAAAATGCGAAGGAAAAGGTTGCTCAAATTCTTTAACAACTTTTCCTCAATCAACTTGACTGTTTTGCAAATATTTTGATTATTTTATAGTTTTGGTGTCTTGACAAACATGACGGTAATGCGTTGTAATAGCAACTGATTAAACTTTTTCTCTTTTCTCTTGTATCTGTAAATAAGCACTAGAATATGTTCTGTTGTCTGCTTAATGGCAGTTGGTAGTGGCCGTTTAATGTCTTGTACAAGTAATCAACAAATAAATGTTCGCTGTGGCGGAGTTTGTCTTAACGTTCGAAATTGATTGGTAACTGACAGAAGTGGTGGTATTGACTGGTAGTGTTCAGCCAACATGATTTTCAATTTTATAACCTTCAGTGTGTGTTGGGGTTTCTAAAATGTGTGCGTATACACACTTTCATGTCAAGTCTTCATCACGATCACTCGGGGTAATAATAATGCTGATTACTTGCGTTTGCATTTGTTTGCATGTGTTGGTGTTTTCGTGCTTAACGTTGTGTTTAATTAGCTTTTGTGGCAGTTAAATAATAATAACTGTTACATTTTACAAGCCATATATTGTAAATTGATAGTCTATTTTAGCCTTCAATGTACTCTGGTGTCTGCTTGTGTTATTCCTGTTCTCTTCTTGTATCATCCGTATCCGTATCTTTATCTATTTGATACTTTATCAATTTATATGTCATTTATATACAAATACAACAACGTACCCATCGAATTGTCTGATTTGGATACTTTTAACTGGACGATGTTATTGCAAGTTTTCATAAAATATCTTGAAATATGCAAGTTTTGATTATAAATGTTCGCTTTTTATGTCAGTTTATGGTTTTGTGATTGTATATTTTTATTTTCTGATCGGGATATTGATCAATAGGGATAACATTTTGTTGGTAACGGTCATATAACAAAAATAGAAGAAGTTGGTAAGTAGTTTAATAAAAAATAATAGGCTTCATTAATGCTCGAATGGTTGGATTTTTAAGTTGGAGTTTTCTAGAGCGGTAGAGTTTCTTCTTTATTTTTGTAATTAAAGTCGAGTTTCAATAATTAAATTGTTAATGTGAACATGTGGAAGGATATAAAAGGAGTAGATGATTAGAAATGAAATGATCTGATCTGATTTGGACTACCATATTGGAGTTACAGTGGAACTGTCTCTTTCAATTTGATGCAATTTTAATAGAGATATAAATTTTCAATCTTTGATTTAGAAAGGCGAGTACTTTACATTCAATTAATCAGATATTGTAAAATTTTTATAAAATATGGATAAATCGTCATCACAGGAAGATAAAAATGCTTTTTATTTTCCTTGAATCAGCGTAGGGGAGTGCCCTATGGCCCAAACGTAAACGTAAGAACTAAAATACTACAGATGCGTACATACCGAACAAAAAATTTTCCCCTGCAGATACATAAAATATTACAAGAGATGGTCACGTTAACAACGTTCCACTGCATTCAGTTCAGGCACACAGATTGAGTGTGCGGATTTATTTTGTCGCTGTAACAGGACCTGTTCTTAACTCTTTCAAATCCTGCGAGCCGTTGCTAAACACCCCCAAACTTAAGTTTCACATCTCAGCAAAAGTTGTTTCATCTGTTTGCGGTAGTATTAGTTACAGTTAAAAGCCGATTGCGGCGAATAAAAAATTGAAATCTTTATTTGTTCGGTTAATGGCATTTATGCAAATCCCGTATCAAAGAAGTGTGAGTTTAATTGAATTTTATTTCTGTATCTGAATGCAAACTATTCACAACAGAAACGAAATTTGCTTTACAAAACAATCATAAGAGAAATAAAAGCAAATTTAACGAGCCATTAACAAACAGAATATATCTCTATAAATTTCGAGGGACTTTATCAACTTAATGTTCAATATATTTGTGAGTGGCCGACATTAAACAAGTTAAAAATGCATTATTTTAATGGATTTAATGCAATAATTTAGTTTTGTTCAAGTCATTAATGTCCGATAACACCTGTACGTTATTATTATATATACATTTTTTCCCCTTGTTTATTATTTATACTGAAACGACTTAAGCTGAAGTTTATTTGAGTTAAGCAGTTGCGTTTTAGTATTAAAGTCCCCTTGCGGTTTTATATGGCGTGTAAGTTTTTGCACTTAAAAGAATCTCAACTAAACAAAAGCAAATTTATGCGTAACACATTCATTTAATCTTTTCTCACAACGAATACGACTAAATATGAATAAAAGTGAATTAGGAAAAAGGTTTTTGACTCATTAAATGAATGATGTATTTTTATTTTTAAATGCTTTTGCAAAATTATTAATGAAACAAAAAGCAAACAATTAAATTCACAGCATCTCGTTTGACTTCCAGAAAAGAACGTGCTGTTCAACCAAAAATTTCAAAAATTGTAATAAAATTTATAACAAAAAAAAAAAATACATATTTACTGGTATTTAATTGTCTGATGGTTGGTCAAGCCCGCAATTCATTAGTTGTTTGTATGTTTGTGGGAATAAACAAAAAGTCACACTATTTTCTTGAGATATTTTTGTCTTCTCCAAACAGCTTGAGTTAATGAAAATAAAATATTTTAAAGGCAAAAACTCACACAATCATTTTATTTATAAATTGTTTATTAACAAAAACAACAAAGACGCGAAAAAAAACTAAATGAAGTGAATTTAAAATTACATGTTAAACTCATTAAAAACCACACAACTCACAGCCAACAACCATGCAGTTTATTCGACAGGCCAACAAAAAAAAAAAAAAAAAAGTTGGTTAAAAATATTAAACAAAAAAAAAAAAAAAGATACTTTTTGGACTTAAAACAACGGCGCAGGCGTCGCGTCTTACTCTACGGGTGTGTGCTTTAATTGCTCTAGTCGCCAACTTGTGGTTTGTGCGAGCGAGAGTTTGTTGTGGTCAAGTTGTCATACGTTTTTTTCCTCTTTATATTTAATGTCTTTCCCATTCCCCCCACTTTTTTCTCCTTATCTGCTTTAATTCCTTTTCAGTTAGTTTGGAATTATAGATGTGTGTGCCTCCACATCATTCAGGTGTTTTATTTCAACAGATACTCGCAATATTTGCATAAAACTGCAATTTTTGAAAATTTATTTTATTACGAAACATCGTCAGATTTCTTAGATAATACAGCAAAGAGTTTTATTTATTTATTCAACAATTCCCAATTTATGAGGAGTTGAAGTGACAGTCATCGCTGGTTTGACACAAACAGTCGCAGATAATCTTGCCAAAGATATTACAAAGTATCTAAATTCCTACAAAGTTGAGGCATAAACTGTAGGATTTGTTTCTCAACTTTTTCAATAATCGCCTGATAGAAGATTATGGCCAAGAATAGTGACTGATAATGAGTAACTCGCTGTCGAGGGAAACAGTTTTTTTTTTGGAATATTTTAGCTCAACTCTTTATTGTGGTTTTGAGATGCAGAAATTATTTAGAATAAATACTACAAACGAATCTCATTAAAATCGTATTATTATGCGCGAATTTTATTAATATTGAATATCCTACAACTAACAAAAGATGTGGTACCAGTGACCTTTACGATATAGACAGAGGTTGCACACTCTTTTACAGGACCATTCAGTTCAGCTGCGACGATGTTGCATAACTGCGACAAAATATCGCACACTTTTCTCCAGTAATGAAACTGGAATTCAGAAAACATTTTTGTTCTTGCTGATCTGCCTTCAATAAAAGACAGGATTCTTAATATATTGAAGCAAAACATAAATGAGAAATCTGAAAGAATTTCCAGATTGGAATGAAATCCAAATCCATTCTAAGTTCTTGCTTGTACTTTTAGTCGCAAATGCCTATTCCATACAGATAATCAAAAATTGTGGTCTAGTTGAAATATTTTGTTTGTTTGTCAGAAGTGACAGTCTAGTCATGTGATACATTGTGTGATACTAGGGAAATTTCTTATGGGGAGGAAGCGTAAACGGAGTAGTGCTTCCATGTTGTATGTATCAAAGCTCTGCAGAGTCTCTATTCCAAATGCAGAATGCAGGCAGTATGACCGAAGAAATCTCTCACTTTTTACCATGTGCAGATCGACGTCAAATGGTCGATGAAGAGCGTATTGTGCGAAGAAAAGTTCTCGTTACCCTGATGTCATTAAACCACATCCCATGTCAGTTATCGTAAGACCACGTGCATCAAAAGACCAACTCTCCGTCTGCTATGAAATTTTCTTTTCTCTTCCGTACATGATCAATTAACTTTAAAATAGATTTCGGTCACATCGGTGTCCTCCATCCTGACAAGTCTATTTTCATATTTGGTGCTGATTTATTTCTTCTTGAACCAGTGCTTAAGGTAGGAGCACCGTATATTTACGTGATGCATTGCCTTAGAATTAGGAGAATTGATTGTGGAAGGAAGGACGGAGAGTATTGTGATTTAGACGACCGAATTTAGCTTCGCCAAGCAATAAGTGAAGTGAGTGACAGAAAAGTTTTGCATATGCGGGATGGTATAGGGTGTTTTTTGTAGAGTGATACAAGTTTAAATAATAATAAAACATAGTAATATATTTTTGATATCAATGAAATGGTCTTTATTGGATAGAAAATTTTATGAGATTAATGTTTAAATATGATTTCGGCCACGTGGCCGCCACGGCTGGCGCGTACAAGGCGCAATCTGGAACATCAAGTTTCACAAACAGTAACATTCTGACCACCATCGTTATTGAAGATATATGGGCCAATGCCTCCGCCAGCCCATAAAGCGCACCAAACAGTAATTTTCTGTGGTTGTAATTGGAGTTTCGACAAAAGCTTGTGGATTATTCTCACTCCAAATGCGACAATTCTGTTTATTTACGTACCCATTCAACCAAAAATGGGCTTCATCGGAAAATAAAATTTTGAATGGACGAAGTGTACGATCAGTTTGACGAACAGAACCATTATTTTGATTAAAAATTTCCACAATATGCACGCGTTGCTCTGGTGTAAGTCGATCCATAATGAAATGTCAAAGCAAACTAAACAAAAAGCAACCATCAGCTGTTAAATGGCTGGTCAAATAAAGCAGTGATGCCAACTCAAAGTTGTATCGCTCTATAAAAAACACCCTGCATAAAACAGAGTGAGTTGTTCTTGTAAATCGTTAAGCGGTTCACTAGCGCTTCAATCACAAACGGGTGTTTTTTAGGTATTTTAGTTGTTTGCTTGTCCTGTAAAAATACAGCTGATTGTATTCTCCTGCTCCTCACTTGATGATTTAAATACATCACTGGATGACTTAAGTACAAAATTTTAATCACTGATTCTTAGAACTGATCTCTTCTGTTGCAGTACAGGGGCTGGATGAGATCTTGTCGGTGTAAACATTTTACTTCAAATGAAATGTTAGTCTATATCGCCCCCAGTAAATATAGAAAATTAGGCTTATTGGGAAAATTCGGTTATTATATCGCAGTTTTAATCGAAAATGATTTGCTGGCATTTATTCTCACGTGTTTAGCTTTATTTCATTATTTCAATAGAACGTTTACTAAAAATGCTGTTTGGCTGTTAGCGGAATTTGGAATTGTCAGGCCGAATGTCGTAGGTTCGTTCCCAGCCAGAACCTGTATGTTTCCGCAGATAAATTTAAAGCTTTGCGGTCTGTATTTGTGATAAAAAACGAACTGATTGAACGTTGATTGATCAATCAATCGATCCACAGATTAAGAACTTACATTAGTATTCTGGCCATACCTTTTGCCAGGCCGAAAGCAGCATCTAAATTATGACATATCATGCTGAAAGTTTGCAAATGGAGTCGACTCATACTTCTTCTTAATTTCTTTTAATACAAAAAAATGGACCATTAAAGAGTGTCCAAGACCAAACTGTGAATATCAGTCGGACAAATTTCCTTATTAACACATTTTATGCCAAAATTTCTTTGTTTGTTTTATTATTATTGTTGGCATTTGCCAATTACAATCATGTGTCAAATCTGATCAATATAAATTTTGACATAATAGTGATGGAAATTCAAAACCTCAGACAACCAAAATTGATAAGACACACAACAAATAAAAGAGCTGAAAGCATGAAAAATGCTGGGAGTCGGGGAAAACTTAAGGGTGTGTTGGTATAAATGCACACATCGATTTCATATGTATGCATGCGTGTGTGTGTGTGTGTGTGTGAGTGTGTCACATGTGAACATTTCTGCCAAACCTAGGCTGTTGCAAATGCTTCAAATTGCCATGCTGCCAAATGTTGTTGTATGAAATACGGCACCGGTATGGATTTTATTTTTGTTCTTCCTAAAACAAAAAACCAACCGTCAGCCATTGTACGAAGTCAACGAAGCCGAAACTAAAACTAAAACTGATTAACAAACGCGATAAGGCGACTGTGTTGTTGCAACAATTATTATTTTTATTTTATACTTCAGTCAGTCAGCCAGTCAGTCAGTTCAGCCATTGCAAAAAATGAAAGAAGACAATGAGAATACGCTCGCACATACAATTGAATGAGTGTTATTGTATGTGGGAATGCATGTACGAGTGTGAACCCAGTGGACCTTTCTTTGTACGAATTTTTTGTTGCGGTTCTTTTGAATAATTTACGACGCACAGTTGGTAATCGAATTCATTTTAAGCTCTAAAAATGTTCCAGTTGAATCAGGGAAAATGGTATATGAGTTGGGAGGGATATATTTTTCAGAAGCTTGAATGTCCTCGCAAAAGTATGTGAAAGCATTCGGAAATTTTTCCACTTTAACGATAGTAGCTGTTACCTTTCATTTAAAAGGCCTGAGAAAAATATGATTTACAATATAAGAAATATATAAAATTGGCTTAATGGAACCGACATGTTATCACACTCTCCCGTAATTTGCTGAGTCGATGCGTTCATCAGAAAAGATATACTCATATATATATATATATATATATATATATATATATATAAATATATATATATATATATATATATATATATATATATATAAATATATATATATATATATATATATATATATATACATATATATATATATATATATATATATATATATAATGCGAAGTTGTCAAGAAATCAATGATCTCTTTGATCTGTTTTAGTGTATGATATGATTTTGTTAATTGTTGGCGAAACGTACTAAAAAATTCACCGACGAATTAAAAAGAGCCAAAACAATTTCCCTATTTCCTAATGTCTCTTCATCTGTTCTAACACCATCCTTGTAATCCTTTCTGCCTCGCTCCCTTGCGTGGCAAATAGAAGTAAATCTGTGTTATAGCTCGCGTTGTATGACGTATCTCATTTACGAAATGTTTGTGGTACTGTTTTATACACACGCACATTTGAATTTTGAAGTTATGTTCCTGTCCATAAACTTTTATAAATTCACGATCACCTGGGGGCAAATCACGGCACTCAATAGCTAACGAAATTTGTATGCAAAATGTATGGAAATTTCGATTAATGTCAAACGAGTCAATTTGGCCCCTGATCTTGAGGAATATATGATTAAGCGGCCAATTTGTGAAATGTGATATGAGTCCTGTTAGAACTTCCGGCGACTGTAGGGCAAGTTGATGACATGGACTCGTGACTTCAAGAGATCGAGCAAAAAGAAGTTCAGTGCAGTTTAAACTTCCGAGGAGATGCCATCGCCAGCAATTTGGCTGCATTTCGTGCAATATGCACTGTTGCTTCATTCTGTTGGAAACAGAATGTTGAAACAGTTGGTAAACTACAAATTTATTGGCCTTGTTTCTGCATCGCTCATCATTCACTGTAGTCATTTCAACTGCTCTGCTCTATTCGAAACTGTTGCATAAAAAACAGTTCATAGAATTTTGTAATCAGTTAGATCGGTCAAAATATCACTCGTTTATGCTTTCATTACGAACTTTAATTATTTAATCGTATAACTATTTACGCTTTAAAATTTCCATATTGTTGAACAGTGTTATTGATAAGAATATATGATATTTCAATAGAATAATGTTCGCTGGGAAAGATCGTTTGCAGTTAAGTAGCAGGCGTGTGCAACAAACAATAAGTGGCGAAATAGAGGTTTCTGTTTTGTTCTTCCTTTTTGTTATCGTGTTTGTTGTTGTTGCTGTTTGTGTACAAAAGGATTTTGCTGTTAAAAAGGAGGCCGACTTCTTCAATTACCTTTTTAAATATATTTTTGCTGTTTGCCTTTTTGTTTAATTGAAATAAAAACTCTTAAATCCCACTTTTCTTCTCGTTTAATCCACATCCATTTTCGAGTGGTTTTACAAAGTTTGTGTGTGTGTGTGTGTGTGTGTGTGAGTAAGTTTATTGGCATATGTTTCATTTTGGTTTATTGTTCTCTACTTAAGTTCATGCTGTGAAAATGTACATTTCTGAAGAGGAGAAAATAATTCATGTAAAATCGGCAATAAGCCTGCTTGTTACAAATTGAGTAGCTGCAATTATAAATTGCAACATGATTAACAATATAATTTGCAATACGTGGAAGGCACAACAGAAACGTATATGAAGGAACGATTAGGCCATTAAAACAGGAGAAAAATTATAATATGAATTAAGCAGGAAATTGCTGCAGCAAACAACTTGGGAAATGTAACATGAATAGGCAAACAATTCACAACAATATGTTGCATCATTTTACAGCGTCTGTACTGTTGCTGATGCTGGAGAGCTTCGCTGTAGGCTGGTTAACTTTGCACTTAATCTTTTAGTATCTTCTATTTCTCCCGTCTTTATAGAAATAATCGACTGAATATGCGGATGCAAATTTATTTCACTGGCACCAAAACATGTTTCATTTATAATAAAATAAAAAATAGAGAATAAAAATAGAAATTAGTTTTAAAAGAATAATTTGGTTAAACACGCCAAACGATCGTAAAATAAATTTTTATTGTTTATATTTTGATCTGAGAAAAAAGCAAACGCAACTCAAATGTAACGACTTTTAAAAATTAAACGCCATAAATGTCTGTCTATTGAGTATTAAATAGGATTATTTATGTGTTTATTTCGTAACATATTCATAATGAATATATTTTCCAGTTGATTTGTGATGCGTGTTTTAGAAGAATTAAAAAATGTTTGTATTTATACAAACTTACCACGAATTTTAACATACAAAACTGTTGAAGGAGTGATAAGACTTTCTATTTGCCACACGTTCCTGAAAGCAATACTGCACTGCATCAGGAAAGCAGAGCTTGGGAATGTCCGCAAATGAATCAACATATAAAAATTTAAAGGTATTTGAATAGTTCTTAAGTAAATCACACATACAAACAAGCGCCAAATACAGACCAAAATTCGCCACTGCTGTGAAGGATCGTCTTGAAGCTTTTGATGAAAATTTGCATGGAGTTACGGAGCCCCAAATCCGCCGCTGCTGTGAAAAATAGTCTGGAAACTTTTAATGAAAATATGTATCTATAAACTTAAGTTTGCTTTATGATGCACATCAGGAATGAAATTATACTGCCGAAGGTCTTTCAAGGCTTCATTTAAATGTTAAAGGAATGCATTCAAATGCACTGTTGCTGCAGAGTGTCCTCCATGAGGGAACATAATTTTACTTCTTTCTAAAATGGCGAGTTATTTTTATATGGTTACATTTAGAAACTATTTGGTTCTATTTGGATGTAATTCAGAGCTGCCCCCAAACGTCTGCAAGTAAATCTATTTTTAGCAGCATAATGATGCATTTTATTTAATCACTCGACTGGATGATTATTAAAATAAAAAAAATGAACTTAATAAATCCCTACTGCACTTGTACAGAAGCTTTGGCCTTGGCTTGGCGAAATATGTGACAATACGACTTTCATTTAAAAAAAGTGTGTTTATTTTTAATTCCCCAATTAAACTGTTTGCTTTAAATCAAGTCAATTTGCTTGACAATTTGCCGTTAATCAATGATCAGAACATTCCATACCATCACTGGCAGTTTCATGCCCTGACACACTCATCAATTTATTGTTGAAGAACAAACAAGAAAAAAAAGATCTACGATTCCTTAACAACAGGAAACTGATCGACGGACAGACGGAAAGGACAGATCGCCGCCGACAGACGTATAAACAATCAAGCATTAGCTGTCATCAAGTGCTTAATAAAGCAACAGACCTCTTCTTGCTGCAGATCATTTTGTAGCGCGTCCGTATCCAACAACATGTACACGCCGCAATATGCCAGAATAAAACAAAGAAAATGAGAAAAATAAGATGGAATTTAAGCAAAAAACAATTGAGTAATTTGTAAATGTGTGCGTAATTATTTCAGTAATTTGCTGACAACCAATTGCTGCTAAATTCCGTTTCAAATGAAAATTTCAACAGCCAACAAAAAAGGAAATATAAAAGTTAATATAAAAGTGAAATACAACAATTTACAACTTTAAATGTTGCTGCAATCCATTTCAGAAAGAGTTTTTACAGGCTGCCCAGAAAATATTCATACAACAAAATAATATGTTGGCCAGGATAATTATAATAATTTAAGGCCAGAATTTACTTCTCTGATCGATTTAGTTAAGCGTTCTCGAAAAGCGGAACGGTACAGGCAAATTGTTTAATTGGAAAAATAATTTTTTACTATTAAAAATATATCGGGTGTTTTTTATACAGTGATACAAGTTTAAATCATAATAAAACACAGTAATATATTTTTCATATCAATAAAAGGGACTTTATTGTATAGAAAATTTTATGACATTCATGCATAAATATGATCTCGGCCATGTGGCCGCCATGGCTGGCGCGTACAACGCACAATCTGGGACACCAATTTTCACTAACTTTTCGCAGCATTTGCGGCCGTAACTCGCCGATAACTCTTCGAATGTTGATTTCCAGGTGTTCAATTGTTTGTGGTTTATCGACGTACACAAGGGACTTTACATAACTCCAAAGAAAATAATCCAATGGGGTTAAATCACACGATCTTGGGGGCCAATTAATTGGGCCATTTCGTGAAATTATTTCTTCGTCAACAGTTTCCTTGAGTAAATCAATTGTAGCGCCCGCTGTGTGGCATGTGGCTGCTGTTCTGTTGAAACCACTTAACAGCCAGACTAAAGCCACTTAATTGATGTACGAAAAAATTTCCAATCATGTTTCTTTACCTGCCACCATTGACAGTAACATTCTGACCATCATCGCCTTTAAAGATATATGGGCCAATGACTCCGCCAGCCCTTAAAGCGCACTAAACCGAAATTTTCTGTGTTCTTATTGTGTTTCGACAAAAGCTTGTGGATTCTCCTAACTCCAAATGCGACAATTCTGTTTATTTACGTACCCATTCAACCGAAAATGGGCTTCATCGGAAAATAAAATTTTGAATGGTGGAAGCGCACGATAAGAACAGAACTATTATTTTGATTAAAAATTTCCACAATTTGCAAGCGTTGCTCTGCTGTAAGTCGATACATAATGAAATGTCAAAGCAAACTAAACAAAAATCAAGTATCAGCTATTAAATGGGTGGTCAAATAAAGCAGTGATGCCAACTCAAAGTTGTATCACTCTATTAAAAACAACTGATACTTTTAAATAATAAAACTACTCCCTATTGAGACTGACAATCTTTACTTGACCGCACTCGCCTGTATTTTTTGGCAGATCTGTGCGATTTGGTAACTTTTGCGATTTTTTGTAATGCCATTTCTCAAAATCTGATCGAATTCTCTTCTTAACTAAAAGCTGTTTCGCAAAGTGAATTTGAAAAATTGAATTCCATTTTCATGGCACACTGTGGCCGCTTCTATCTGTTGCCGTTGACTTTATTTATGTCATACATCTCATGCATTTCAGACATCACGATCCCTTTTTTTGTTGCTCTTCTTAATTTACGCTGCACACAAGTTTCCCATTTTATTTGGTTTTTTTTTGTAGCTCGTTATTTGCTATTTTAGTTGAATATAAATTCGGTTTTATTTCTTTGTTCATGTCGTTCGTTTTTGTTACTCCGGTGTCGTATATTTTCATTTAATGTGACATTTAGCATGTGTGTGCGTGTGTAGGAAAAACTTAATGTTTTCATGTTTGAATTTTTCTTTTGTAGAATTACTTGTCATTCTGTATCGTTTTTCTTAATTCATAAAGTAGAATTCATTGAAAAATTTCTGACAATTGTTGCAATTTGTGTCGTTGTATGTCAAAGTAAAGCTAATTTCAACTGGCAAATAATTATGTGTAAATGTTGTTCACGTCTTTATGCTGTTATGTTTTTGTTATTGTTGTTGTTCTATTTGTGAAATTATTTTATGATGGTAACCTTTCAAATTAGATTTGAGAAATGTTTTACAAATTAGAAACATTTCTTGAAGAATTATCTTATTTTGTAAAGAGTAGCGATTTCCTTTTCTTTCATATTTTGGCAGTTGTTTTGAAACGCATAATACGATCTGGATTAGCCCAGATCTTATCAAGATGAGAAGGTTGTCCGGAGACCAAAAAGCTGCCTCACTTGCTCGCAATAGAACAAAACAGCATCTGAAGGCGGGACCATGAATTTTATTTATTATTTTTATATACTTCTAAACTGCATTTTATATTTTATAGAGTGATACATTTTTGAGTTAGCATCACTGCTTTATTTGACCACCCATTTAACAGCTGATAGTTGTTTTTTGTTTAGTTTGCTTTGACATTTCATTATGGATCGACTTACACCAGAACAACGCGTGCAAATTGTGTAAATTTTTAATCAAAATAATGACTCTATTCGTCAACCTCATCTATTTAAAATTTTATTTTCCGATGAATCCCATTTCTGGTTGAATGGGTTCGTAAATAAGTAGAATTGTCGTATTTTGAGTGAGAAGAAACCACAAGCTTTTGTCGAAACACAATAAGACCACAGAAAATTTCGATTTAGTGCGCTTTAAGGGCAGGTAAAGTGCGCTTTAAGGGGCAGGTAAAGGAACATGATTGGAAATTTTTTCGTACGTCAATTAAGTGACTTTAGTCTGGCTGTTAAGTGGTTTCAACAGAACAGGAGCCACATGCCACACAGCGCGCGCTACAATTGATTTACTCAAGGAAACTTTTCACGAAAAAATAATTTCACGAAATGGCCCAATTAATTGGCCCCCAAGATCGTGTGATTCAACTCCACAGGATTATTTTCTTTGGGGTTATGTGAAGTCACTTTTGTACGTCGATAAACGACAAACAACTGAACACCTGGAAGTCAACATTCGAATAGTTATCTGCGAGTTACGGCCGCAAATGCTGCGAAAAGTTTGTGAAAATTGGTGTTCCAGGTTGCGCTTTGCACGCCCCAGCCCAGCCGTGGCGGCCACATGGCCGAAATCATATTTAAACATTAATGTCATGAAATTTTCTGTCCAATCAAGACCGTTTAATTGGTATCAAAAATATATTACTGTAATTTATTATGATTTAAACTTGTATCACTCTGTAAAAAAACACCCGATATAAAAATGTTTTATTAGTTGAACTTTGTGTAGATTAAATTACCAAGCTCACAATTATTTAGCAGCTCTCAGTTCGAGTCTGCAATGAGCAAAAATGTGGACAAATTAAACGAAGAACGCGTAGTGGCTTCGATCTGTTCTGTTAGTTTGACGATTATAAATAACATTGAAACTATTCCTCTCTGAATAAAAATATTAATTTAAAAAAATTTTATTAAATAGTTGGCAGACCGTAATTGTTAGAATTAAGAGCCGTAACTTAGTAATTTATTATATATATATATATATATATATATATATATATATATATATATGTATATATATAATTTACTTGTCACAATTTTTAGTAATCATCGTCAATAATTAAAACAATCGATGTCTATTATTATCCCTTTTGTTTCATCGAGAAAGTGCAACCGTTTCTCCTTTTTAAACTTCGATTTTGAAATATACGTTTTTTACCTTTTCATTCTGTATCTGTAGAAGTATGTGTGTCACATACACCCGGAAAAGAAAATAATAGGGGAAAAACTATTGTCCACTTTTAGTTTCCAAACTGTAATCATGTGTTATATATTTGCCAAGTGCTCGCATATAATTCCGTACGGCCTTATAAAATTTTAATACGATTTTTCATATCCGTATTTATTAACAGAATTATTAACTAAAATTTATGTGATCAGATACATTAAGGATTATTGCTATTGATATAATAAAACCAAAAAGCGTTTTATATATTAACAAGTTTTCTCTTTTTTTTTAAATATATTTTAACAAAATATTCCAATTCTTTTTACGACTGCTTAACAGCGAAAACTTTATATCTCTCTTTAGGATACATATTTTAAATGCCAATAAAATCGGTAGTAAAATTAATGATGTCAAATTAAGATTTTAAGCTAACGGCTGGCGGGGATTAAGCATATTTGGAAATCAAAATATTTAAAATAAAATTTAGCTACAGACTTATTTCCTATTATAAACGTTTAAAAGCGAATTTACATAAATCATTAAAAGGAAAGAAAACGACTGAATGGTGGAAGCGTTAATATCAACACTACCGTTGCACGACTTTCAATTTCGAACAATAAAAAGAAAACAATCAAAACCAAATATGGGCGTTTCTAGTTTAATTAACGTTTTGTGGAGTTATAGATCATAAAAACGTTTAATAGCCACGTTGTTAGCACCGGCTATCGAGTAGAATGCGGAAGACCCAACCACAACCAAATGTTTAACACTAAACACACTTGCGGGCCTTAAGAGTCTGTACCAGCATTCGCTACACCGTCATCGACAAATGCCACATCACTTAAGTGCTGGAGTCCACATCCACATTCATTTTTATATATCCATTTTGAATAAAGAAGCTACTTGTGTTTTAAGCCAAAACAAACAAAAAATATATAAAATAAACAAACAAACAAACAAACAGTTTAATGTGTTTCTGTGTTGTTTGTTGTTTGTTGTTCCCCACGATCACCTTTTAAACTGGCAGCCTCAAATATGTTTTGTTTTTTTATTTTTTTACTTTTTGTGATGTATTACCCACCATCAATTAGACAACAATTTCATTTTAATTCTCAAGTGTATGATTGAATGCATGGATGTTTGAAAGTGCAGTAGTTGGTCAAGTAGTCAAACAGGCGTCAATAATAATTGTTTCGTTCAAAGGTGGCATTTTTTTGATCGTCTCTTCGATTCTTGCTGATTTTGTTGAGGTTTCTTGGTTTTTAAATTAATTGTGAGTAATTTGTAATATTTTTTAAATGAAAAGAAAAGGAGAGATCTCTTGCTGCCGTGTGTTCATATTGATGGATTAGAAAATAATTAGCCACTGACATTAAATGACTGCTGACTGAAGATTTGTGTGCTGTAACAATTAATAGTTTAATGTTTAACTCAATTTAGGGGTAATTGTTTACACCATGCAACAATACCTTAATTAATGAATGCTCTGCAATTATTGAAGATCGCTGGAAAGGCCACTTCTCTTTTTAATCAAAAGTATATTGAAAATTATTTCATTAGGAAACATGTGCTGAAGAAATAATTTAGTTTCGTTCTGCAACCATCATGGACCAGAGTCATCGGGCAAGTTAGGGCTCTATTTCCACTTTTCAACTGGACATTAAGATGACCAAAAAGGAATAATTTAATTGACCAGCTGACGATTTTAGATCGTCAGCCATTAAGATGAAAAAGTGCTTATAGAAGCTGGAATTACATTGTGTCTTCGAGGTATGACTTTCAATCTTATCAAAATCATTTAGATTTGACACGAAATCTCATAAGCGGTAGATTTCGTTCACGTGTAAATGCACTATTAACTGGCCAATTTTGTAAGTAAAATAAACATTTTCGCTTGGAACTTCACACTGAAAACAATTTTGAGTTTTCTTATTGTTTTTTTTTCATTCAACACAAATTTTGTATTATTAAGAAACCAGGCATTGAGTGTCATGAATTTAGTTTCATTCCAAAGATAATTCAATATCATTTCAATATCAATATCTGGCATATGTCCACCTCACCCCGAGCATAGAAATTTAAGTTTCCGAACACTTTTTAAAAATCGCGTCATTCTAAATGGAATATTGGCGTAGCACCACTGGTCTCTGGTGCTTGCAAGTACTTTCTTAAGCTGTTTCTTAAAAAGTTATTTTATAAGAATTCTTTTTTTTATTAAATAACTTGCTAGTGTTTTTATAAAAGTGTGTTTACTGTTTAACATCTTCCGTCTTTTCTGGAAAGAATTTAAATATTTGTTACTTTTCTAAAAAGCGGCAGTTGGGAGGAGTTTTAAAATAATTATTATTTGAAAATAGTTATTGTTTTAAAAGTCCTCCTTTTTTATTTTCAAATCACAAAAAAATTACGAAAAATAATAATTATCTTAAAACTCCTCTTTCTTTATTTTCAATACACAAAATGTTGCTAATTTTCAATTGAAAAGTGTAAATAATGTTGCACTTTTTTCTGAAATAAATTTAATCATTTTTTTTACTTTTCCAAAAAGCGGCAGTTGGGAGGAGTTTTAAAATAATTATTATTTTTCGTAATTAATACTGGATTTAATTCAAAAAATTCTTTATATTCGAATCACAGTATGTTCCAATTTTCAATTAAAAAAATGTAAAGAATGTTGCACTTTTTTCTGAAAAAAACTCAAATATTTTTTCTACTTTTCTAAAAAGCGGCAGTTTATTATTTTAAAATACTTATTATTTTTCGTAATTAATGCTGGATTAAATTCCAAAAAGTCTTTATGTTCAAATCACAAAATAATGACAATTTTCAATTGAAAAGTGTAAAGAATGTTGCACTTTTTTCTGAAAAAAATTTAAATATTAATTTACTTTTAACAAAAGCGGCAGTTGGGAAGAGTTTTAAAATAATTATTATAATCGCAGAATGTTGCCAATTTTCAATTAAAAAGTGTAAAGAATGTTGCACTCTTTTCTAGAAAAGATATCGGTATTAGTTAAAAAATGCATATTTTTGAAATGCTTTTGCGTAGGGGACTTTTTTTAATTTTACCTTTTGCTTAATCATATTAATCATTTTGCTATTTTAACTTAAAAGCTTATTAACTCTTTTTCTATTCGCTTACATAAGCCCCCGGTCTGACATTTTTACTTTGTGGGTTAATTGACTGTAGCAGGAGGAAGAAAAAAACATGTTCATCATTCGATCAGAACACACAGAAATTCTTGTGAATGAAATTTAAAACCTTTTTAACGTAATTCACGTTTATATCTTTTCCTCTTGTTTAGTATGTGTTTATTTATTTGTTTTGTTTTGTTTGAATAAAAAAAGAAGATAAAATTTCTTAAAGTCTAAAATACAGAACCGAATCTTTGTTAAACATTCCAGGCGTAAAAATACCACGAAATGCATTTTTTCCTTTCGTAAGATCGCATCTCATACAGCGGAGTACAAATTTATTTTATATAGTGACTGCTAAAATTATTCTGTAGTTTCAAGGGTTGGAAAATCGCAAGTCTAAATTTCTTGTAGTCTTGTTCTTTTAGAAGATCACTTGTGAACGATGGGATTTTTGAAAGACTTCAATGTTAGTTGGATGTATCGGGTGTTTTTTATAGAGTGATACAACTTTGAGTTGGCATCACTGCTTTATTTGACAACCCATTTAACAGCTGATAGTTGCTTTTTGTTTAGTTTGCTTTGACATTTTAATATGGATGTACTTACACCACAGCAACGCGTGCAAATTGTGGAAATTTTTAATCAAAATAATTGTTCTGTTCGTCAAATTTATCGTACACTTTGTCCATTCAAAGTTTTATTTTCCGATGAAGCCCATTTTTGGTTGAATGGGTACGTAAATAAACAGAATTGTGGCATTTGAAGTGAGGAGAATCCACAAGCTTTTGTCGAAACACCATTCCATCCACAGAAAATTACTGTTTGGTGCGCTTTATGGGCCGGGCGGAGTCTTTGGCCCATATGTCTTTAAAAACGATGATGGTCAGAATGTTAATGTCAATGCTGAACGGTGTAGTAACATGATTCGAAGTTTTTTCGTACCTCAATTAGCTGGCATTAATCTTGCTGATATGTGGTTCCAACAGGACTGAGCCATATACAACACAGTGGGCGCTACAATTGATTTACTCAAGGAAACTTTTGACGAAAAAATTATTTCACGAAATGGCTCAATTAATTGGCCCCCAAGATCGTGTGATTTAACTCCACGGGATTATTTGCTTTGGGGTTATGTGAAGTCACTTGTGTACATCGATAAACCACAAACAATTGAACGCCTGGAAGTCAACATTCGAATAGTTATCTGCGAGTTACGGCCGCAAATGCTGCGAAAGGTTTGTGAAAATTGGTGTTCCAGATTGCGCCTTGTACGCGCCAGCCGTGGCGGTCACATGGCCGAAATCATATTCAAACATTGATGTCATAAAATTTTCTATCCAATAAAGACCGTTTCATTGATATCAAAAATATATTGCTATGTTTTATTATGCTTTAAACTTGTATCACTCTATAAAAAACACCCGATATGGGTATACTTTTTAGTGGCTGCCCTTAGACTGGAATGGTTTAGATTTTTTCCAATTTTGAAAGAAGTCACAGATGTTAATGGTATTCTTGATATGCTATCAATTCGAAGAATGCCGATGCGGTAGCGATGCGTTAAGGCGAAGACAGATGATTCCATATGGACATCTGTTGGGTTGCTCGGAAAATGAAGCGTCGCTAAAATGGAAGCTACTCATTACAATTAATAAATAGGGACCGCAAGGAACCCCGTGATCGAGCGCTGGACAAACGGTTTATATGATAGTAGAATAGGCCTGTCTAATAACGTCTTATCCTTCGTAGTTATAGACAAGAAAGCGAGAAGAAGACAGTATCCGAGGAAAAACATTTTGGGTAACGATTTATTGCTGACGATCTGAGTTATCCGAGATCGATCTAAATGGCCTGAATAGATTGATTGTAATACTTATAATCGGAACCGTGGACCAGAATACAGTGCCTCATAGACTGACACCAACTAACTAGTGATCTGTCAGAAAGGTATAATCCAGATCCACTCAACGATGAAAAGTTAATGAAAATGTGAAATGATCTCTATATGCTTGACTAAACTTTTCATTTTTGTCACCAACTGCATGCTGACACGAAACAGAGGGACATATTCAGATTTTGCGCTAAGGAAACTATTTAAAACTAAAATAAAAAATAAAACAAAAATCTTTATCTTTAACTACACCATTTATAACATCCTCATCGTCAGCATTAACAATCAACCACATGATGATGGTGATCATCATCTCTAACTCCGTCATTGTTTGCTCCTCATTGTCTTTATTAAAACAGTTCTTTAATACTTTTTCTAAAACAAAAGGAAACAAAAAACGACTGGCTGTTTTCATACAAATTATAAATAAAAATATTTTTATAAAAAAAAACAGAAAATTCTAAAGATTTAACTCTTTGGTTGTGTTTTCGGTTTCACTGCCTGCTCCTATACAACAGAAATTTATAAAAATGTATTTTGAAGTAAGTGTGGATGTGGATGTGTATGTGTTTGTGTATGTATGAAAAAATAAGCGTTAACATGGTAACAATGATATCCTGCTGTGACATTGAAATATTGTTATTATAAATTTTTATGACGTCGTCATATGGCAGGCAATGCGACATTTATTCTTGGTAAATGTTTGTCATACGAACATCGTTCGTATCTTGTGTTTTTTTTCTCTATATGTCGTTAAGACCTGAAAATTGGTCAAGAATAAAGAATGAAAAGGGCCTAAATACATGATAAGTAGGTATTAGGGGTAAGCGTGGGTACAAGTGGGCATGAGAGAAAAGTTGAAAATGCTTTTGAAATGGAAATAAAAAGTTGTTCATTCATATTCACGCCTTCAAGTACAGCTGAAGTTTGCTTGATGTTGTGCATAAATTTGGCTTGATAACTTCGGGATGGATTGACAGGACCTGCAACTCTTGTGAGCTGATCCACTTGGGTTAATTGTTGCAGTATCTTTGTGATAAAGCTGTTGCTGAAATTCTTAGTGCGTCAGCGAGAGTATGAAAGGCGGTTTTGAATGGTTTATATGGGAGTAGAGTCCGATATTAGCGACTAAGATTCAGTAACAATTAAACAGTGTTTGAATACCTATAGAAGAACAATACCTACCCCTAATACATACCGATTTTCAGTTTTATATATCGAAAATATATATTTTGCTCAAAGTTCTTAATATCATATCGTCATAAATCGCTCCCAATCATAACAAAGGGTGTTTTTTATAGAGTGATACAAGCTTAAATCGTAATAAAACATAGTAATAAATTTTTGATATCAATGAAACGGTCTTTATTGGATAGAAAATCTTATGGCATTAATGTTTAAATATAATTTCGGTCATGTGGCCACCACGGCTGGCGCGGTCAAGGCGCAATCTGGAACACCAATTTTCACAAACAGCAACATGCTGATCATCATCGTTTTTGAAGACACATGGGCCAATGGATCCGCCCGGTCCATAAAGCGCACCAAACAGTAATTTTCTGTTTCGACAAAAGCTTGTGGATTCTCCTCACTCCAAATGCGACAATTCTATTTATTTACTTAACCATTCCAAAAAAAAAATGGGCTGCATCGGAAAATAAAATTTTGAATGGAAATTCAAAATCAATATCAATTTGTGCTTCAGCCCATTCGCCGAATTGGCGGCGCATACGATGGTCGTTTGGCTTTAATTCCTGCACAAGTTGAATCTTGAAAGCTTTTAAGCCAAGATCTTTGCGTAAAATCTTCCATAAAGTGGAAGGGCACAATCCCAGTTGCTGAGAACGGCGACGAACTGATTTATTAGAATCATCTTCAATGCTTTCCTGTACAGCGGCTATAGATTCTTCAGTGCGCACTGTTCGGCGTCTCACGGGATGCACATTATCAGCAACAGTAAATGTGGTCCGAAAACGATCTATTGTTCTTCCAATTAGCAGCTGTGAAGGACGATTATGTACGCCGTAAAATGGGCGAAGTGCACGTTAAATTTGACGAACAGAACCATTATTTTGATTAAAAATTTCCACAATTTGCACACGTTGCTCTGGTGTAAGTCGATCCATAATGAAATGTCAAAGCAAACTAAACAAAAAGCAACTATCAGCTGTTAAATGGGTGGTCAAATAAAGCAGTGATGCCAATTCAAAGTTGTATCACTCCATAAAAAACACCCTATACTTTTTCATTTACTTTGTAACAATTTTTTAAAATCATCCTAATTTCTTATAAAATTTGCAAGAAAGTTTTATGAACGATGACGATCATCCATGACATGTTAATGTCAAATTTAATGTAGAATAAAAATTTCGATCGAGTGCCGTAGTTTGCTCTCTGATATGAAACTATACAGACCCCCGGTAAATAAACGCAACTCTGATATTAAAAAGAATTTAGAATCATTCCATACCGAGTAGTAGCAGCGTGTTAAAGATTTCTTACATTTCGTCCGAAGTAGGTGAGCGGCCAAACAACCCCCACATCTGGCTAAAACGTGTCAAAGTACATAAAAGTTGGCTAATTCAATACCCATTTATCAAGGATTCGATCACTATCGAAAATAGGCTGACTACGCCAATTTCTTCTACAGAGCGTCAATTGTATGTCGCTATCAAATTTCACTTTAAGACATACTCTTTTAAGATCTACTTTGCCACGAGAGTTATTAATATTCGCTGCCTAAAATTGATAAAAGTCACGCTCTCCTTCCCTACTGCCAACATATTTATTTAAATCAGTGATACTCCTGCTTTGATACATTAAAAATTAAATACTTTTCTCAGGTATCCTTTCATTTAGTCTTATTTTTTTTAATACAAAACTTTTAGTTAAACACTCAGCAGATGTTAATCGAAACGCTAAACCGACGCATTTCATGAATTCAACTCAAGTTGTAATAAATTAATTATCAAAAATTATTTGGAATTCCTTTTCCTGCAACGCTCTCTCTCTCTCCTGGGGGCACCACCAGAAATGACAACAACTTAACCCACGAAAACAAGACGATTTACATCATGTAAACGAAAATCGAAATGGTATTCATTCGTTTGCAGTAAAGAGCTGCGCAAAATGTTTTGAACGCTTTGTGTTCTACTGCATTCAGTTACTTCCAAGCACAAACAAACTTCCTTGTAAATGTAAATAACGAAAAATAAAGGACTCTCGCTAAACAAAATCCAGCATTTTTCTCTACATTTTTGTTAGTTTTTGTGTTCGTAACACAAAGAGAATATCAGCCCCGGCTATGACAAGGAAGTAAAGACAAAGAAAATTATAGCGAAAGCAGCGATGGCGCTAAAACATAATGATTTTCGTACTTTTTTGGGCCAAAAAAATTATGGTCGCTGCAATCAAAACATTCAAACATGATTTCAATATTTTAAAATAATTTTGACGTTCTATAGGGTGTTTTTTATAGAGTGATAAAACTTTCAGTTGGCATCACTGCTTTATTTGACCACCAATTTAACAGCTGATAGTTGCTTTTTGTTTAGTTTGCTTAGACATTTCATTATGGAGCGACTTACACCAGAGCAACGCGTGCAAATTGTGGAAATTTTTAATCAAAATAATGGTTCTGTTCGTCAAACTTATCGTGGCACTTCGTCCTTTCAAAATTTTATTTTCTGATGAAGCCCATTTTGTCGAAACTCCATTTCATCCACAGAAAATTACTGTTTGGTTGGTGCGCTTTATGGGCTGGCGGAGTCATTCTCCCATAAGTCTTCAAAAACGATGATGGTCAGAATGTTACTGTTTGTGAAAATTGGTGTTCCAGATTGTGCCTTGTACGCGCCAGCGGAGGCGGCCACATGGCCGAAATCATATTTAAACATCAATGTCATGAAATTTTCTATCCAATAAAGACCGTTTCATTGATATCAAATATATATTACTATGTTTTATTATGATTGAAACTTGTATCACTCTATAAAAAACACCCGATACTTACATTTTTAATCAAATTCAACTTCACATTAATTGAAAAAATTTTTAGTGAAGTTTTGTTCTCTTCAACATTTTGGTTGTCCAACGAAACGTGTTGCTGGTGGTATTTGTTTTATAATGAGAGGGTAATAGACGTATTCTATTTAATATTGCTGAGAATACTTGTCACCCATTTTTCTTGTACTTGTGCAGGGCTTTAGTTCGCACTTAAGAAATGCACTTAACAAATTACAGACGTGAATAACGAAAATACTTATTTAACAATTTTGTTGAATGGGAAGCAACACAATGAAAGAGAGCAAGCAGCCTTGTGAAAATCCACCAGAGCTCAGCAGGAAAAGCCAAACCAGTTCACCAGACGCCCACACACACACACACACACACACACGCACGTGCACTCACAGCCACATTCATTGTAGCCCATAAGTATTTGCAACTGAAAGTTGTTCCGTTTGTTGGCTGTTTGAAAATATTAAATTAGAAAATGATTAATGGACTCAACCAAACGTTATGAGAGTGTTCTTTTTTTATTCCAAAACGAAACCGGGCACACTTCAAGCCAACAATACTTAATGATACTCGGGAGGATAACAATATTTGTCTGTCTATTTGTCTGTCCAACTGACTGTTGCTGATGGTGAGGGGCAGAAGACAAGAGTTTGTTTATTTTTCTTCAAACCTGCACATCTTCGGTAAGTGTTTTGACAACCACATAATGCTGTTGCTGTTCCTGTTGCTGGTGTCTGCATGCTGTTTTACAAAACACAAAGTTCGATCTGGTGAGGGGGGAGCGGAGCATAATAACAATAAAAGAAAAAATCATTCTTCCGTTACGTTTAATTTCCTACCCCATCCTGGAGAAACAAAAATATATCCAAACCGAGGAAAGGGGGTGTATTTGTTGTCATTATTATGGTAGATTTAAAACAGCCTTCGAGTTGGCATGTGAACGTAAAAGCATCCTTTTTATTCCTTCCGTTTCGCACCATGATTGCCGGGTGGTGTCTGCTGTGCAACTTTTGGTTTTCAATATTAGTGTTGTTGTACTTTTATGTTTTTGTTTCTGCTGTTGTTGTTTGTTTTAGTGTGTACTTAAATTATGAATCAAATTACATTTAAAAATCCTTTAGATTTTAATCTGAAGGGTTTTTGACAAATGGATTTTTATGGCAATTTGTAGAAATTAGAGTGCACGCTGCACAGTGAGAGTGAGAGAGAGAGAGAGAGAGGAAATGTTTGTGAGTTTTCGAATTTAATTTTCACATTTTGGTTTGCTATGAAGAGGAGGGAGGGTGTGGTGCGTAGCATGCATGAGATTATTGTGGCATATTTTGTGATGTCAAGGTTCATATTATTTCGCCGTAATCTTTGATGTGAAATCTCTGATTAGAAAACTTTTTTGTGTTTTGTTGTGTGGAAAGAAAGAAAAAAACTGTCTGCTGATTATTATGTTTTCGTGATTGCTTAACAATTTTGACACCTCGACGGAAAGATTTAAATATGAGATATTAATAAAATTCATACTCATAAAAAAATGTATATTTGAAGAGCTTTTTATCTGATTTTTGTTTAAAGAATTGACAAAATGTGGTTATTGGAAAATGCCATGAATTCGCCAGCTTCTCAAATCCTGTCAGCAATAAATAAAAGAAGCCTGAAAAAGCAGAGAAACGGAATGACTTTCAGCAACTCAAAGATTCGCAGCACATTAAAGTGTTGCTTTTAATTAACAATATTTATAAAATTCTTTAATACAACTTGACATCTAGTCTCGCGCACATTTTATCTATTTCCGATTATTTCCATCATCTACACAAAGTAGAGAATTTAATCACATTAACAAGTGAAGTGCGCTCAAGCATTAAGAAAAATGTGCCACATGACTTTTTCAGCAAATGCTCTGTTTCAATTCAAACACAAATTTTGTACAAAAACCGAAAGCTCTTACAGATCATAAATTTTGTGGCTCCCCCTCTTGAAATTAAAGAAAGCAAAACAAAAAAAAAAACTCTGGATATATTTGCGTTCTTATGGCCGGGAGTGTGTTAACTTGATTACTTTATGTCCTTCCGAGCACATCCTTTTTCTAAGTTCATGGCGTTGTGAGTGCAACCCAACACACTGCAGACACCACCCTCTATCTGTTCTTTCATAATATTTTTGCAACAATACAACCACTTGTTGTTGCTTGGTGTTGCCTGTTGTACAACAAACAAATAAACAAAATATAATAATTGACAAAACATTGTCATTTATCACTGGTCTTTCTAATAAAAATGTATCAAGAATTCTAACAAAACTTTATACAACATTTGATTTGATTATAGTTCCATATGTGTGTGTGTGCGTGTGCATGTGTATGTTTGATTTTATTTAGTTATCAACGAGCATAACACAGCAGCTTCATGTAAATGAATACAACCCGTATAATATCTCTCCAGCACCATCAAGTAATTTTCTTTGCACTGGCGTTGTTGTTATTGTAAAAACAAGGGTGTTACTTGTTACAAGGATAATTACTACAAGATGTACACATTTTTATGTCCTTTTGTTGCAACTTTTTTCGTGTGTGATTTATTTTGATATTCAGGCATTTGTTGGAAAATTAAAAACAACAGGGGTTACTCTCACTCTTGAGCGATCACTTTATTATTTGGTGTGTCATTTTATGTGTCAAGTATCTCTTAAGTACTCTTGTAATGCACTGTTTAATGGACAATATTTTAAGGGAAATCTATTAATAAAGAAGTTGTTTTACAATGTGATGGATTCCTGTGCCATTCGATTATTTTACATTAACAACTTCAGACATCTTCAGTTAATGTAAAGCGAACATGTGGTTTGATTGTATTTGAAAAGGACGTTATTAAATTTGTTAGCTTTAATTTAGAAATAATATCACTTGAGGATATCAACAAGAAAGGAATAATATTGTTTAATATGTTGTGGAGTGTTTCAATCTGTTAGTTGTAGAACGCTTTACACCACAGCAGGCCAACCACTGTTCCAGCATACTGGCCTAAGCAATCGATGTTGAATTGTGCCCGCAACATACACCATACAAGCAAACTGGTGCAATATTCAGTTCTATTTGACGGTCTCTGTTGGCCGAAACAGTGGGCATGAGACTACGATGCTTTAGATCAGGGGTCCTCACAAAGAGAGCGATTGTTTTAGTTTCTTACACTTTTTCTATAGACGTTCGCTAACAGTCGTGTCACCAAGGGCCCTGGTGATGACCCCTGCTTTAGATTCCGAGTTCGAATTAGCACGCTGTGATGAATGCTAGTGTGGAATTTTTCTGATCTGTTAACTGCTGTCGGCTTTGGACGAAGGCATCACCGACAGTGGTTAACATCGCCGTTTATGAAACGAGTAGAATACAGCGTCCTCCCTCGTGCCTACCTGTAGCAAAAAGAAAAATCACCAGCGATGTAAAAAAGCAGAAACAGCTATAACGAAGTTCTCTCTCACTCTCTTCTAATCTGTGTTCATCTGTCCTCTTAAAAGTATCCCCTCCTTTCTAGTTCGGGCACAGTGTTCTGCTTATGTTAAGAGTCCTCTCCTCAGGAATGGCCCAAGAAAAAAAATTTCCCTCACGAACACGAAATGTTTATAGAGTTCCCGAGTCCCCAGCTAAACTGAGTTTCAGTGTCACGTTTGAAATAACACTGTGCAACATAAAAAAAAAAAAAATTACAAGGTCCGACCTATAAATTTTGATAGAGGATACAAAAAGACACTTGTGTCGCCGTTTTTGTAGTTTACATCTGAATTTAATTTGAAGGGGCATTCAAGTTTCCCATCTCTGGCACATTCTTATTGTTAATCGGCATAAGAATTCATGGGATCCTTACGTTTAAGGTATAAAATGTGTTCAGGAAATTTATGTAAAATGTTACGCATAATATTTTTGTAGAGCATGTTAACCCTCTAACTCCTCAAGGTATGGGTCTCTTTTGTCCCATACCTCCTGGATATCAGAAACATGACTTTGGACTCAGTGAAAATTCATGAAAAAAATTCAACTTTTCGCAAATTTTACCTCATGGAAAAATGATTGGAATTGATAAAGATTTATGCCACTCCCAGAGTCATTTCATTGACTTGCTTGCAACTTTTGTTTCTTTTACTAGTTAATTTAAAAATTCGTATATAACTTTTATTAATTTTAATTATAAATTATGGCCGCTATAACGTTTCTATTTTTATAATATTTTTTCGCAAATAGCTGCTCTACTTTAATGTGTTGGTTGAATATATAAAACTGAGGTTGACTTTGCCTTGTGCTTTGGAATACTCTCGTATCCTTTTCATAACAAAATTTGTTAAAATATAAACTATCATCTCACTCAACTAAGTCGCTCATCTAGTGGCAATAAACAATAATACACTTGATTTGTGATAATAAAAATGTAGCGGGTTTCGAAAACAGCTGTTCTGCTCTGCTGTGCAACTTGAATATATAAAACTGATGTTTATTTTCCCTCATGCTTCACAATAGTTATCACGTCTTTCTGTTAAAAAAAAAATACTTTACGTGTGTGTTTTTTTATAGAGTGATACAAGTTTGAATCATAATAAAACATAGTAATATATTTTTGATATCAATGAAACGGTCTTTATTGCATAGAAAATTTTATGACATTAATGGTTAAATATGATTTCGGCCATGTGGCCGCCATGGCTGGCGCGTACAAGGCGCAAACTGGAACACCAATTTTCACAAACAGTAACATTCTGACCATCATCGTTTTTGAAGAGATATAGGCCAATGACTCCGCCAGCCCATAAGGCGCACCAAACAGTAATTTTCGTTGGATGAAATGGAGTTTCGACAAAAGCTTGTGGATTCTATTCACTCCAAATGCGACAATTCTGTTTTTTTATTATTCTGAAGGACGATTATGTACGCCATGAAGTGGACGAAGCGCACGTTAAATTTGACGAAAAGAACCATTATTTTGATTAAAAATTTCTACAATTTGCACGCGTTGCTCTGGTGTTAGTCGATCCGTAATGAAATGTCAAAGCAAACTAAACAAAAAGCAACTATCAGCTGTTAAATGGGTGGTCAAATAAAGCAGTGATGCCAACTCAAAGTTGTATCACTCTATAAAAAACATCTTATTTATACTTTTTATTAAAACTACGTGAAGCCTGCGGCAGGTAGTGGAAGACTCAAACGTGTCCTTAAATTAAGACTCAAAGTACAGCACATATCACATGGCTAGTGTTCGCAACTTGCTTGACGAGTAATTGAGAAGAACATCGACAATTCGCTGGAAAATAAGAAACAGAAACTTAAACTTTGGCGTTCCTGCCACACACACACGCACACACATTAACATCTAGTATGCAGCTTGTAAAATATACAAATGAAGTTAAAATGTTTTTATTTTTAATATAAAATCATATAATTTTCTTCTTTTGTAAGAAACTCCAAATGGCGGAATCATTTAAAAGTTAATAAAACAGCTGAAATACGTTGACAGACTTATAAATAACATCAAATGAAATGTAATGGGTGGCTTCGTCAGTGGCAACTGCGACAGAAATGGATACAACTTTAAGTATTTAAAATTTCCTCTCCTCAAATGCATCGAGTACAAAACACTGCACAAACAACTCCCCAGGGCAAACAGCCGCACAAGTTGTTCCAAACAATTTCCACCATAAATTTTGAGCTAAATTTTCGCTCAGACAAACGCTATTAAATAAAATGTTTATATTTCAAACATTTTAGAATTTAATGAATACAATTTACAATTTTTTATATATATAAAAGCGATGGAGGGGAAGGGGGGGGGGGGACTGTTGCAGCAATTCAGTGTTTGCTAATTGATCTGCATATCAGAGGCTCCAAAAAAAATCCAAAAAAATATTTCGTTAAGTAAACTTTTAATGGAAAATTGTTAATCATAAATTAGGCAGACGACTGACTGACTGGCTGACTGACTGACTGTTGGTTGCACGTTGTTGGATGGAAGCAACTAATTCAATTGCGTCGAGTTTTCACAATTCGAGGGTCTTGTTTTATCATAATTTATTTCTTCAGTTTCATTTGTTTGTTGCTGGTTCTGGTTCTGGTTTTCTCTTAAATTCGGTGTCAGTTTGCAAAGTATCGGAGTGGTGAGAGATTCTTTTTTTTTTTTTTTCTTTCTGTAGTTTGTAGTTTTATTTTATGCTGTGCTGCTGCAGTCACTGCGTTTGTATTGCACCAGCGTGAGTGTCTTGTTGACAGATGTGTCAAATAGTTTGTTTTAATTTTAGAATGTGAAATATTCACTTTTGATATATTCCAGTAGAGTGTGGCAGTTGCAACATGATGTTTCAATTAAAAACACATTTACAAACAATTAAAATTAATTGTGGCTTTTAAGAGAAACAATAATTTGAGGGCACTTTTTTCAAGAAAGTGTTTCTAGTGTTTTTAAAATTTTCTTTATTTTTAATATCGCCGATTTTGTCTCGCTGTGAGAGGAGTTTTTTAAAATTATTTTCTATCTTTACAAACTGCTCATAAGGAAAAAGTTCGGTTTGTACTTCATATGGGAGTTTGTGTAGGTCTTTCACAAAAATTCACTGGAGAGTCAGTCTGGCGATGGCAGAAATAATGAACGGAAGACCACGACGTTGGACTGAGTCATGACTATGTTGTCCAATTTTTCTGATCTGTTTTAGTGCAGGGTTGTGTTGATGTTGTCGGCTCTTTTCAGTGACGAAGGCAGAGCACTGGCCGTTGAGAATATGATGTTTAAGAACGTCTTACAGCATCCTCCTTCGTCGTTACCTGTAGCAAGAAATTAAAGTAACCGTAACGCAACTCTCTATCAGCTAATCTGCTTCCATCTGTTCTTTAACACTATCCCAACCTTTCCAGTTCTGCCACAATGCACTGCATATGTGGGGACCATCCCCACGTATGCGTGAAACGTGATTTCAGCGTCATTGGCAGCAACGGCCATGATATGGCCGATAGAACGCCCAGTGTAGTGGCGGCCACGCTCTGCAGGATATTTTTCAGTTCCACTCTGCTTGAGTCAAGCAGCTAAAGGGTAGATTATTTAAACAGTTGGTATGACGCGATTAAGAAATCGATGACGATTTCTATGCAGCGCCAACACCAGCAACCGATTATTAGGAAACTGACACAATTTTTACGCGCTGTTGTATGATAAAGAGTTGCATACTGCAGTTGCCCACTTCACAAATGCCCGTCCATATATTCCCAACGACCAGGGAGGGTCCTGCCTTCGTCATTGAAATGAAATGCGATGGCATTTGCAAAAATGAAAATATTTTCCATTAGGGTGACTTCTTTTAAGCCACACTGTATTAAAATTTAATATCGTTCAATGTTCAGAAAGATTTTGAAATTCCTACAAAAAGTTGTTGTAAATATGCAAAGAAAAACTATTTGCAATTTTCCTAAAATTTAAAAAAAAGAAAAGACTGTTTCTTTCTCTCTCACACGAAACATTTTGAAAGTTTAATTTCAAACTTTTGAACTCTGGCACACACACACACACATTTTTCGTTTTTCAAAAATAAAATGCATTAAAAATTGTCATCATCCATATTGAGTTAATGCAAAAGCAACAACACGATTCATACAAATAAAAGCAGCCAAAGAAAATTCAATAATTTATCAACAAATTTTATACGAAAAGGTCAAACGAACAGGCCAAAGCAAAAGCAAATGAGCAGATAAAGCCATCAAATGTGGCCTAAATAATGGGAGGAATAGCATCGGAAATAAAATAAAGCAGTTGATACGAAAATAAATGAATGGATGATGAGTTGTTGTTGCTGTTGCTGAGCTCAACAGAAATACATAAAGAAAATAATAAAAAGCAGCAGCGAAATAATCATTAAACCAACCAAGTGGAAAGGAGTGCCAGAGTAACAGAAAAGTGGGTGGGGAGGGGGAGGGGGACAAGAACGAAAGCTGAGACGTGTGCTGTAGAGCTTGAAATTAGATTTGCCGAAGGTCTCGTCATATGTGGCATAGAAAATACCAGTAGCGGAAGCAGCCATTTTAATGCCAAAAAACAAGACAACAAACGGCAGCAGCAGCAGAAGAGGCAGCAGCAAACAATTTTGTCATCAATTCAAATTTGTTATGGGGGTTTTGCTAAGCACGTGATTTCAAATCCAAAATATTTGTAACTAAATAAATAAATCTTCGACTGTATTTTTAAGCAACAAATTGGCGCCAAACCAGAGAGAAAAATTATTAAAAATTAATTCTTCACAAACTCCCCCAACATGATCTAATAAATACGATTTTGGAAATATTTTCATAAATTTTTAATTAAAACACCGTAAATACCCTTTTTTATATATATATTTTTTTTTTATTAGGGCCTCCCCCCTGCCCCTTTTTGAGCAGCAATTTTGTGTAACTTTTTAACTCATTTTTAGTGGCTGCTTGAAAGTATTTCTGCTTGATTTATCTCAGCCGATGTGTGCAACCGTGTTGCCTTAATTATGTTTCCCTTTGAAATTTGTTTTTGCCTTTTTATTTATTTTCTTTTTTATTTTCTTTGTGAAAAGGGGAGAAGAATGATTGAGTTTTATTTATGACGGTGTTTGAAATTCATTCAGGGATTTCGTTTGTTTATGAGAGGATTACTGGGATTACGGAAGTCTTCTATTAAAAATTAATGATGATGTAGATTTATTTGATACAAAATTCAGCTGAAGAAATTTAGGGAAAGTTGAATAGAATCGAATAATTTGTTTAAGGAAAAATTAATTATAATAAATTGAAAGAGAAATAGGAATTCTGAATTATAAAAATTAAAACAAACGGATTTCTTTTTTTTTTTTATTTTGGGGCTTCAGAAAAAGAGAAACGAAATCATTTTAAGTTCATGGAAAAATAGGATTTCGTTTTCCTGATTGAAATATCCCTGGAACACAAGGAGAATCAGGACGTTAATTTTTACTATGCTCACGATTTCGCACGGTCTTGCATTTTTGAATCAGGCTCTTGCACGCACGGGTGATTTTAATAATTTGTAATTACAGTTCAAGTGATTCAGGTGTGACACGAGAAAGTCACCAAATTTGCACGTCTCTAGTTTTTAACAAACAAAAAAAGAGATTTTGAGATCAAATAAAAAAGAAAAAAAATTAATATCCCGAAAACGAAAAAATTCGTGCCGTATTTTGGTTCTTCGGGAAAATAAATTGAACAAATTTTTGTATTAAATTTACGTTTATAAATATTCTAAAAGCACATCAGTTTTATATATTCAACTTAAACAGCAGAGCAGAACAACTGTTTTCAAAGGCCGCTACGTTCTTATCACTACTCTGTGTATTTTTATTAGACGGATTTAGTTAAATGTATTTCTGTTTGTACAAATTTTATTACGAAAAAGAATACGAGAACACAATTTGATTAAGTGTCTGTGTTGCCGTTTCATTATTTTTCTTCATGTCCCATTTTTCTGAGCATTTTGTTCGATGTTTCCTTAATTAATCTTTTTTGGTTTGAATTTTTTCAAGTACATCTGAACAACATATTTGCCCTTTAGCAAAAGTTATAGAGTTTTAAATATTTTAATATATTTGATTTTTATTTCCATTAGTATTTCGCTTGATCTCTTTGAACTACAAAAAAAAAAAAAAATAGGAAAAGCGAATCAGCCCGATTGAAAAAAATGAAGAGTTGAAAATATTTTTAGTTTCATTAATGGAGTTATCTAGTGATTTCATTCCGAAGTCTTATTTGTTGGGGGGAAAACAAATTCCCATAAGAATTTCCGTTTTCGTTTATTTTTTAATTTTAATTTATTCGTTGAAAACTACAAGTCTCTTTAATATTGAAAACATCTTGATAAAATTTCGACATAAAACTCGGTTTTTCTAAATGAAATTTAGGTTTGCAAATAAGTCAGTAATTTTCAAACAAAATGGACTATTTTACAAATAAAACTCAGGCATTTTCTTAAAAAAAATTAATAAATAAAATTAAAAAAAAAAAATTGGCTCCTTAAAAATCAAGTTCAAGCGAATTTTGATTCAAGAAAGCTGATTTTTATAAAAAAAAAAAATGGGGCAATTGTGTTATAAAATGAAAATTAAGAAATTTTAAGTGAAACTTTGTCGAATTTCTAAATTTTTTTACATCAACAGGATCTCAATATTTTTAAAGCTGAAAACTTTTACAAAAATTTTTATTAACAACAAAATTTTCTTGATAAAATTTTTCTAAATAAAACTTGTAAATGAAAATTGTAATTTTCAAAAATTTTTATGTTTAACTTAAAAAATTTATTTATTATAATTGTTTTTTTATTTATAATCTTAATATTATCTCTTTTAATATAATTCATAAATATTTTGCTATTTATAGAAATTATTAAATAAATAAATTTAAAATTGTGCATATTTATGTTAATGAAAATATTTACAAACTGATCTATTCTGTGTGTCATTCGAATCCTTCTTGCCATAAATAGATTTTATGTAAAATAAATACCATGAAAATTTATAACATTTTCACTTCGAGTGAAATACAGAACAGTTCGAAAAATGAGGTGCTTCATTAAAGTGCATTGTTTGGAGGAATTAAAAATAAACTTAAAAATTAAAAAATGATGTGGAATAATGACTGTTTGCCCAAAGTTTTAGTTAAAACGGTCACGTGTCACAAAATTAAAACTTTGTGATTTTCGACGAATCATAGAAAACTTAAATTAAACGTACAAAAAAAAAAATAATTAAGTTGCTATAAATTGAAAAGATTTGTTTAATAAAATTAACTGCGGGATAGAATTAGCCTCATATAATAACCGGGAAGTTTAAATTACGGTAATTTCCTTAGAATTTCCCACAAAATTTTGAGTGTCTAGGCTCTTTTCATTCAAGTATAAAATTTTGCAAAGGAAATTTCCTTAAAGTATTATATAGTGACCTTGATATACTTCTTTGGACCGTTCTTGATAATCCTCAATATGATATTAAAAACCAAAACTATTATTGGCATAACAGTCATTATTGGCAAGAGTGCAAAATAATGTCTTATATAAAAAGTTGATTTGGAAAAAGAAAAAATACTGCCTGTTTGTTTGATTATGTATATCTTCTGTACAGATTTTGTAGCTTTACCCCTTTTGTACTGTGGTTGGCTGGACTTGAATGAATCATAGTTAACACACTCCTTTGGGGTGCATTTAGAAACTAAATTATGAATTATGATAGTTATTAACAACTCTGGGAATTTCCCTTTAACTTATATAATCTCATGAGTTTAATTGGGGTGAGTGGTTGCAGTAGAAGCTAAATGTGTTACTTTCATACTTTTACACCACTGGGGAAATCTTGTTTGTAATAATTTCCTTTTGCTGGTGCATGTCCTCAATGTGGTAGGTTTTTGTTTGCGTGGTAAAATAGTCTACATATTTGGGGTTTTGTTAAGCTGATTCTCGCACCGTCTACTATTGTGAGTTGTATATTTTAATGCTTCTAGTAGATGCAGTACTTTTCTTGCATAATATTTTCCGTTCCCTCTATTACAGCAGCGTCTTCAGTAATGGGACATAAGTTGAGTTGTATGTGAGGTGTTTCTAGTTTTTCAACCTGGACATGGGAAATAAATATTCTTGGTGATGTTAAAAGTCGCCAGGTAAGAGGATTGAATAGGCTTGTTTGATATTCCCAATATACACTGGCATAGACGGGATCTTTGATATCCTTGCCCGCCACCATAGAAGTGTAATCGAATCCCGGCTCGAAATACATGGGTTTGCTGGAAAATTTGATTTTTTCTGTATTTCTTCTACGTGTTTTGCCATGTAAACGCAACATCAAAGTACCAATTTCGCCACCATGAGTAGTGCTTTCCTCATGACCAGCCACATGCACTGATACTCTGTAATGGTGACCTGGAATTAAAATAAAAGCCATTTAACAAAAAAATTTTTTAGCATTATATTGAAGGTTTTTGATACTTACGGCAATAAGGCGATTGGTCCCCTGTTAGCAGATACAACATGGGAGGCGTTTGAACATCCAATTTCTTTTGTTTAACTAGGAGACGATAATCCTCCAAACTGTGATAACCCATGCGCATACATATATGACCATTTTCATCACATCTGGAACATTTGCCTTCTTGAAAACTTTCATAGGAGTCACAGCTTATGGCCATAAAAGGACATTTACTTTTTATGCTTTCGGTGAAATATTGATAACTTCTGATGTGATTGCAGCCCAGGAACTGTTGCATGTTAGCGAATATGGTGTTCTCACGATTGCGCATATAATCTTGCAATTTTGCATCACAGCCGGGCATATCCATGCCGCCATTGGGATAAAAGTCTACATGACCAACTCGTTGATATAAACCCAAACCACCCAGCATATTGGCATCGGTATGTATGACATCCACATAGTGGGCATCGGACCTATCCAAACGTACTATGGGATCGGTTTCGGCAAATAGGGGAGCAGCAGGATCCAGACCGGTTATGCGGCCCAATTTCAAACCGAAATCTCTTTGCAAATAACTACCGGCGTAACCAGCCAAATGGGAACCCAGAGAATGACCAACGAAATGGAAATTATTTAAGTTCCTCATGCCGAGTTCTTCGTATATCAGGTGTATGACATGGGCTGTGATGGCACCTACTAAACGAATATTGGCAACAGCTTGAACATAAGGGGGACTTGAGCCGCCACCCCAATCGACTAATACAACAGCAGCTTCACCCTCGCGCTCATAACTCAATATTGTTTTGCCCAATTCCACCATCTAATAGAAATCAAAATATTAATTTTCCAAATTTTTCTTTGCTTGCACGGTCCTGCTTACCCATGGAATGTTTCCCGCCTCCAAATAGCCATGAGATATAAAGAACAGCTTTCCATTCGGATTAATTCCCATGTGATGTACTGCCTCGGGATCATTTAAATCTATATGTTTCGGTTGATCAAATGCCCGCGTTGTATACAAAGTAAAATGGGGTTCTATTTGCGACGGCTTTTGTGGATGAACATTGATTTGGCGTGTGTTGGCTGTCCAGGGACCATTCAAAGGAAAACACCCGTATACACCATAACAAGTCACTTCGTTCGGATCTGAAATAATATGAAACGACATTTTGTTTAAGTGTAACAGTTTTGCTTATCTGTAATATTCAATTATTAATAATATTTCTTCTTGTTTTGTTGCTTTAATTATTTTCTTCTAAATAATCTGTCATGCTTGAACCCTTCAAGTACGCTGCTATTGGCTTCAACGATAGATAACCCATTTCTGACTTTTTTTTTATATTTCGCATTTAAAATTTTACGGTTCAGTGAGACAAATTGTTTATAAGAATATTTTTATTTTTTATTTTTGAAATTTTGTTAATAAGCGGTCTGTTGCCAAGTGGAATACGACGAAGCGCGTTTTAATTTGAACAACATTTTGGGTCAGACAAGTTGATTATTTGATGACTTTTAAATTAAATTAAATATAATCGCTATTTTATATGAGGAGAATTTGTTCCGCAGGAAACAGGATATTTTTAACAGGTTGAAATATTGAATTAGGATATTTCTTTTCAAAGTTGACCACATCTGCATCATAACAGCTGACCACTTTGTTGGCTTTCAGCACATACAGAGAAAGTCAACAATAAATTCTGCTGTTGCCACTCTAAGGCTTTTAATCAATTCAAAAGTTTTTATATTAAATCAATTAATTTTCGTTTAGGAAATTTTATTGCGAGTATTGTAATGATGATAAGTAATAATGAATTTACGAAGCAGTTTTTTATTTTAATAACGCTTTGACTCAGACAAGTTGATTATGTATTTGATTATTTTTAAATTAAATTCAATTGAATCGCTATTTTATATGAGAGGACAGGACATTTTCAACAGGTTGAAATATTGAATAAGGATATTTCTTTTCGGAGTTGATCATATCTCTATTATGAGAGTTCACCACTGTTGGGCGGTGTTGGCTTTCAGCACCAGTTGACAGAGAAAGTCAACAATTAATACTGTTGTTGCGTCTTTAAGGATTTTAATCAATTAAAAAAATTTTATATTAAATTAAGATCAATTAATTTTCGCTTGGGAAATTCGATTGCGAGTATTTTGGCAAATATTTTTTTAGGAGAAAATATGTTTATAATGATAAAATATTCAAAATCTTAATAGAAACGGCTCCTACTTTGGGCAGAAAATATTACCCAAGATCACTCCAATAAACGTGTACTGAATGACAAATGAAAACACTGCATATCCAGCCGTTTGTTTGTTTATATTCTGGAATGCATAAGAAACAAGACGCTTCCATTTATAAACTAACACAAAGTCGGATTATATTATCAATTATAAATATAAAATAAAATGCAAGCGAATCATTATCTGCAAAGTTAAACGTCATGAGTTAAAGCACTTTCCTTTTGTTTTTGATTTTTTGCCTCAAGCCTGGCAGCGATTTATTTGTTTAACAAAAAATTTTGAAGAAATTCATCAACATAAATCTCAATTAAGGAATTCGCCACAATTTATTGTAAATTTAATTATACCTAAAAGTATTTTGATCCACTTACCACTTTTCTGAGCAGGCGGTAGATCAATTAAAGTGTTTACGGCAGCTCTGCTGGTATGATTTGCCAAGTACAACATGGTCTGCAGCATCAGACCACTGGTGGAGTTCGACACATACATTTTTCACTGTTTGTTTTTTAATTTGTTTTTAGTTTTTGGGTAAAACAAAATTTGGTGTTTAAATCTGTTTGTTTGTTGTAAATGTTTAATTTCTAAAGAGAAATTTCAAATCTCAATTTCTTCTTAAAAACACACAACACTTCTTGCATCTGTATTTTATATGATGATTTCTTTTTTTAGTATTTTAGATTGTTTGATGTTGGTATTATTTTAACCTTTTTTTGGGTTGCTTAAACACAATTTAACTTTCATAAATCTCTTGGAAATACTTTTCGATCATGTTTTGTTTTAAGGAAATTTTCAATTAAGAAAAAATTATATTCTTTTGGTTGAAGCGAAACCTGTTCCTTTTTTAATCTCGTCTCTTATTGGAATTCACCGCTACACTGAGTTTAAGTCAGTGGTCGAGCAGCGATTTTATTTATAAGCAACACGATCTCAGCTGTCTGCCTGCTTCGAGAACGCTCTCCGTTCTTTTTACTCTTTTTGTTTCGATCTCTTACGCAAATTGTTTTCATTCAATTCGTACATCATTTAAAAATTGATTGCGATGAACCTCTTTTCTTTGGAATTTTCTTATCGTAGTAGTAGAGCTGCCATGTGGTATTGATACAAACCGAAGTCAGGGCAAGTTATATATTTCTGGTCAGTCAGTAGGTCGTTTGCATCCCTGAACTAACACTTGTGGGATAGTTTCCCTTATCGTTGAATCTTCTACATGACGCATCCAAAGACATAGTTAAATTGAAGACAATAAAAATTTTAAACCAAAAGGATGCTGCAATTCCATGGTCAATATTTTCGTCTTAAAATTGTCGTGTAGATGAAAAATTGTGTAATTGGTTTGCTGCAAAGAGATACAAAAAATGTGGTTTTTTTCTGAGACCTTCACAAATAAAAATCGGGAGATTTCAATAATTTACACCGTATTTTTCTTAGTATTCCCCAGGTGCGGAATATATTTCTGGAAATATTTAACAGCTCTACGATCGTCTTAAAATTCTTTGTCGCTGCCTCGCCAGCCATTTCAGAAATTTGATATTTGCAATAAAAATAGGTTTGTTTTGAAATGAAAATTTTGTAAAATTCCTTTCCGTAAAAAAATTTTGAAATGTTGCGGCATATATTGAAATTTGTTTAAATCTACAAAAGAAAGTTTCAGCTTCGCTTCCTACTCCTAAAAACATTTTTAGTTCTTTCAAAGGAAAATCTGAATGTGAAAAATCTATTTTATCAGATCAGAGCTGTCAGTTTGGCACAAATTGGAATTTTTCATACCCTCAAAATTAAAAAATTGTATTTTGGGCAATTGTCGTTTTTAAACTCTTTAATTTTAATTTATATGCTGATTCTTTTTTTCCTAAAATCTTGTTAAAAAATTCAAAGTGGTCAGTTGAACGGTTGAGTGAGTTCTTGTTGTGGCTTTGATATTTGTTTTAAACTTCTCACTTATTCAAGTGGAAGTTTGAAATAAATATCTTTAGTTATTCTAAGAAATGCTGGGTAAAGGTTCCCTGATGATCTGCATTAGCCCCAGTGAAATGCCCATAGGAATTAGCTGAAACCCCTCAATTGATCACTTTGAAGTTTTTCATAAGATTTTGGGAAAAAGGAATCAGCACATAATTAAAATTAAAGAGGTTAAAGAATTTTAATTTTCTTTTTCAAAATCCCCACTGTGCGGTGTGTTAATAATTATCTGGAGTTTATCTCTCACTTGTAATGATTTTCAGCCCGATTACGGTTGGCGTTTTTCGCCTACAAATTCGACAGTTTGTAATAGATTAAAGACAAAAAGATTCATTTTTCTTTAATCAACTGACGCATCTGAAGGCGTAAAACGCCAGCCGTAATCAGGCTGATTAAAAGGAAATTTGTGAAAAATAAAGTGTCAAGCATTAAATATATTGCAGGATCAACGTTTCTTGAGGTAGAAGTCCAGAGAAGTCAAATCGCTTTTGAGATGTTTTGAAATGAATCAAAAGTTCAATGAAGTTCGAGGACTTTGTAAAATATCACAAATTTTCTATATTAATATTTATATAGGCTAATTGTTCTAACTTAGTTAAAATCTCAGAAAGACATGATGATAAATAATCAAATGGTAACACAGGTATCATAACACACAAGTGTTAACATCAGGTTGATACAGTTCTCGGATTGTTTTTCACAATAAAATTTGTGTAAATAGAAAACTGTTATCACATTCTACTGAGCCACCTAAACAGTGGTGATAAACACAATATACACATGAGCACTGAAGATGAAAGTGTAGCGACTTTCGAAAACAGCTGTTCTGCTCTGCTGTGTAAGTTTAATAAAACTGATGTTGAGTTCCTTTGAGCCTAGGAATATTTATCATCATGTCTTTCTGAGATTTTAACTAAGTTAGAACAATTAGCCTATATAAATATTAATATAGCAAAATAAAAATGTTCAATAAAAATAAAATCACATCACAAATTTTCGTTATTTTATTACGGAGTTTCAAGCCAAAAAAAATTTTTTTTTTTATTTCTCACATCCTGTCGGCTGCCTGTAAAGCTGGACTTGCTGCTTTATTTCTGACAAAATTTCTGTTCGAATTAAATTATTTTTATTAGAAATTTGCTCTAATAGAATTTTATCTTCTAGAGACAGTGAGAGAGAGAGAGAGAGAGAGACGCTAAATTCATATAACACAAACGTTGTCGGTGTAAAAATTTTGTCTCAAAGTATATGGGTAAATCCACCATAAAGCTAGACTTACACTATAATTTCGGAAATATTTCCTCACATGCGATTTCGCATTTTCTTTCTAACGTTCTCGTTGAAGGAGATGGACAATTTCAAATTTGGGAATCCAGCTAAAGTCATGCTGGCAACCTTTCTTGACTGGTGAACTCTCCCCATGTTCTCACTCATTTTGCAAATACAAGTTTCTTTGGGGATCTTCATGAGTGGCCGCCAAACGATCGGCTTTTAGTCTTGTTGTAGTCGTATTCAAAATAAAAATAAAAATAAAAATAAAAGAAAACTACGAGAACTTTGCCGGCTCAAGACTGATAATAGAGAACTTTAATTTTGTTTTTTGTTCTGCTGTTTCGTTGCAATTTAGTGCGTACGACGTTGTAATTATTTAAAATGTTGTTGGTTGTTTGTGCAATTATTTGCTTTGTTATGTCCGTTGCTGCAAAAATATTTTTGTTGTTGAAAAAATGGTTTTTTTTTGTTAATAATTAGCCTGACTTGACTTTGTTATTTTTGAGCTTCGAATTTAGCCTGCTTTATTAGCTCAAATAATTTCCTTGTTTAGTTGTAAAAAATTAGAAATTTAATTACAGCATATTTGACGTACTTTGTGCTGCTGATTTATGAGTTTTTGATAAACAAAATTGTACGTCTGTTTATTAAAATTGTTGTTGTTTATTCGTTAGTTTGTTTTTCTTGTTTTGAAATGATTTAGATTTGATAAACTTATTATTTTATTGGAATGATGGACCTCTAGAGTTGCCTTTAATTTAGGGGAGTAGGTCCACTAAATATTGTTTATTTACTCTTTCCACTTACAGATAAGAGGGCTTCTTTTGCTATACCTTTTGTACTCACATTTGACAGCCGATTTTTACCAAAAATATAAAACTTGAAAGGTATTTCGCTGCAGGTACGCACAACCTACAAATATTTCAAGTCTAGTGTCTTATCACGCTAACTAGAAGTATTAGAAGTTGCCTTAAATCGTTTCTTAATCAGTGCAAAAAGTAAATTCTACTGGAGAAGAGTTTGTTAATTATCTCTGGCTTATCTTGAGATATAGTTTTAATTTTGGACGCCAAGGAATGTAGTGGACTTTTAATAAATTTCCTTTAAGACAATGAGTGCGTGTGGCAGTTACGATATTTTACGATATTCTTGATGTCATGAAAAATTACGGGATATAACTTTTATACAATTTTCGATCGATATCGAATGCGGTAATTCGGACCCAGTTAATTTAATAATATATCTTAAAAATTAATAATTGCGGTCCTTAGCACGTTGTGTTTTTAACAGTTTTGCGATAGTTTTGCTCAAACTTTAAAAGACTGCATTAACCGGCACTTTGCGTTTGCGGGAAAAATGTAAAAACACTAAAAATTTAAAAGGAAAGTGCTCTTCAGCTAAAATATCTTTTGCTGTATGTCGACAACTGTACTTGACAAGACTTTGATTTTTTTTACAGGATGGTCTGGGTTATCGTAAATACTAGATCTTTGCAAAAAAAAAAAAATTTTTTGTTTTAATAGAATGTCTCTTCAACAGGTAAAAGTTTTTCACTTATTTTCTAAAAAGTGGCGGCTTGGAAAAGTCTTAAAATAGAAATTATTTTTCGTGGGGAATGTTGGTTTCATTTCTATAAATTCCTTTTTTTTTGATGTGGCAAAATGTTGCCATTTTCTGTTAAAAAGTGTGAAAAATGTTGCATTATTTTCTAGAAAAGAAATCGACAGTAGCTTAGCTAACAAATTTTGTATATTTTTATCGTAAAAAATTTTATTTTCTTATTTTTATATGTTAGTTTTTTTTCAGTGTAGGCACATATTTTTTATACAATAAGAATTAATTTATATGTGGTGTGTTTGTCGGTTTAATATTTTAGGGAAACATCCGATGAAAATTGTTCCTAAAACTTGCTTCCAATTCTATTCAATACACTTGCGATCAGCAGCCTTATTCTGTAAGTCGTTAAACCTATATCTCCGTCGCTAATATTCTAAAAATGTTTCTAAGAAACTCTTTCATATTTGTACTTGGGAACTTTAACTTATGGCGTGTTCTTTTCTTGAAAATATGTAACATTTTTTCACTTCTTTTCTGAAAAGTGGCATTTTGTTGGAGTTTTAAAATAGAAATTAATTTTCGCGGCAGATGCTGGACTAATTTTTAATAAATTCCTTATTTCCAAATATCAGAATATTTTTGTTTTCCGTTAAAAAGTGTAAAAAATGTTGCACTATTTTTCAGAAGAGAAATCAACATTAAAGAAATATTGTTTTCCTTATTTTTTCTTAGAGCCTCCAAAAGTATGCAGAAGGAGTTCTTACAGTTATTTAGCCATCAAACTATTTTATACGAATTTTGGCGAATTACAGAAAAAGACTGCAGAACCCCTTGATTTTCTGATTTCAATAGACAACATGATTTTGAATTCTTTGCCTGCACAAAATTGTTTTTTCCACTGAAAATTAAAATTTTCCAAGAAAGCAGAATTAATAGCAGCAGTCATTGAAGTTGACTGTTTCACAATCAAAAGCAGCCAAAAAAGGGAAAAATTTACTAAAATAATAACATTTTAAACAATAATACTGACGAATGGTCCAGGATATAGTGAAGAGAATATATCTCTAATGGGCGATAAATCGCTCCAAGTCACAAAACTGTGATCTTAACACGTTGGCCTCTCTGCACCCTTATCCAATAAAATAAAATTTCATAAAAAATAGTTTCGCTCTAATTAAATTTTATATAATCGGGGTAAAGTGTGTAAACTATTTCAAATGCATGCGATTCTTATATTCAAAAACTTTTATAGCTGATGCAGCAAATCTAATCAAAAAAGTTGTATAGAAAATATATGATTTCGACACTGTGGCAACTTTGTGAGTCATTTCCAACAAATCTTTTCTTTGCGTGTAGCACAAAATTCTTTAACTGATTCAATTATGACTTCAGAACTTTCAAAACAAATAGGAAACTATTTATTAAATCTTCTTATAAGTGACGTAAATTGCATTTACAAATTGTTTACAACATGATTGATTTTAATAACGACATTAATTATTTGACTTGAAAAAAAAACCACGGAAAACATGAAATACGTACAAATTGTTTTGATTGAATGCGAACGAGTGCGAACAAATCAATAGAATTTTGTTTACAAAACAATTCGTCTAAAAGTCAAAATGTTAAGAAAATAGTGGGAGCATCAGAAATTTATAAACAAATAAAGAATATTTAATGAATTCAAAATCTATATTTAAATCAAAGTTTAATTTTAGCTGTAAAAGAGCAAAATCCAAATTGATTTGGAACAGGCCTTCTAGACTTTGGACTTTGATTTTTAAACCCACCCGAGTCAATGGGTGTGTTTACAAAAAATACAGCTGGAACGCAATATTGATAAGATTTCTGTCTCAAATATAATTCAAAAACAGCGTTTACAAGTACAATTATTTTCAAGAAAAAACAAAAACTCTCTGTCGAATTAGTTTTTAGAAGCATTTTCATCGCCCAAAACCTCTCTCGCACGCCTTAAAGCTTAAATGCAAAACATTGATAAGCCATATTACGCTTAATTAGTCTTGATCCTAGATCACCTCTCCGCTGTGTATTGACGTCAATAGACAGAGAGCAATCCTGTGTTTAATTCTTGTACTTTGATTTTGATACAATTTTTTTTTCTGTGGCACTGACCAACAGCAGCGAAAGCCATCAATTATAAAATTAATTTAATATTGAAAAAAAATAATAATAATAATAAGCATGACAGCGCGTGTACTTTGTTTGGAAATAGTTACAGTCAGCAAAGGAATTCGGCTAACGCTTGCAACGGTTGTAGGCAATTTATTTAACTGGTCTTAATATTCAATAGATCTCTCTACTCCCACACGGGCAGTTTGTGCAGAACAGTTTGCTTTGTAAGTTCACATGTAGACGAATACTTTTTTGCTTGACTTTTGCTTGCAGCTCCTCTTCAGAGTCGATCACTTCAATTAATTGCTAAACTAAACCCGATAATGGGTCTATTGATCATTTTCAAAACGACGATCGTTGTGGTTTTCTTTTATTTGGCACTCGATATTGATCCGGATATGAATTTAGATTCTAAAGAAACTTGTCATTCTTTATCAAATCCTTGACAATTCTCTGGAATAGTAAACCTACAACAAGAAGATCTTTAAGAGAAATGCAACCGAAACGGGCAAAAGTTAATGAATTGCCGGCACATGGAGGCGACTAAATTCACAGATTTTATTTTTAATTTGGAAGCAAATCCAATATCATTAAAAAAAACACCAGAAATAAACTCATCCAAACGAATTGATAAAAGCAGAAATTGTTGTCAGTTTCATAACAGAATCTGATAGAAGTTAAATTGGAAAGAATGCAATATCTGTTGTTGTTGTTGTTAATATGTAGACATTAATTTTCTAAGTTTATTTACTTCTTCTGTTTTTATTTTTATTAGCTGATTTATAATAAATATTTTATCAGGCTTCTTGTGTTTCTTTTTTTCAAAGAAGTGAAAAATAAAGATAATCTCTGTGTGGCACATTTGAAAATATTTTTTATTTGAAAGTTAATGAGTTTCAAACATGTTTGGCGCCTTCAACCCCAATCTTTTTGTGGCTTCGAAAGCTAAAAAATTAACTCATTGAAATAACATGAGTTTTTATAACGCTGGTTTACAAGTTTAAGTGCTTCTGTATGAATTGGAGCTTGATTTTACAAAGAGAAATGTTGCATGATCAAACATAGAACAAATTTCAGTGTCAACAAATTTGTTTAATTTTTATTTTCGTGCTGATTCTTTTTTCCCAAAGTTTTATTAAAATTCAAAGTGATCCATTGAGGGGTTTTTGTTTAATGATTTTCTTTTACAATAACAAAGTTGAAAAAAATAATGATTAAAGAGAAGAATATTCTTCTTTAGATTCCTCAGTTTGAAGAATATATCGGTTGTTTTTTATAGACTGATACAAGTTTAAATCATAATAAAATATAGTATTATATTTTTGATATCAATGAAACGGACATTAATGTTTAAATATGATTTCGGACATGTGACCGCCACGGCTGGCGGCTACAAGGCCCAATCTGGAATACCAATTTTCACAAACTTTTCGCAGCAGTTGCGGCCGTAACTCGCCGATAACTCTTCGAATGTTGATTTCCAGGTGTTCAATTGTTTGTGGTTTATCGACGTACACAAGTGACTTTACATAACCCCAAAGAAAATAATTCAATGGGGCTGAATCACCTGATCTTGGGGGCCAATTAATTGGGCCATTTCGTGAAATTTTATTTTCTGCCCTGTTGGTGCTACATATCAGCAGGATTAATGCCACATAATTGACGTAGGACAAAATGTCGAATCATGGTCCAACACCGTTTTCCATTGACAGTAACATTCTGACCATCATTGTTTCTGAAGAAATATGGGCCAACGACTCCGCCAGCCCATAAGGCGCACCAAACAGTAATTTGCTGTGGATAAAATGGAGTTTCAACAAAAGCTTGTGGATTCTATTCACTCCAAATGCGACAATTCTGTTTATTTACGTACCCATTCAACCAAAAATGGGCTTCATCGGAAAATAAAATTTTGAATGGACGAAGTGCACGATAAGTTTGACGAACAGACTCATTATTTTGATTAAAAATTTCCACAATTTGCACGCGTTGCTCTGGTGTAAATCGATCCATAATGAAATGTCAAAGCAAACTAAACAAAAAGCAACTATCGGCTGTTAAATGGGTGGTCAAATAGAGCAGTGATGCCAACTCAAAGTTGTAACACTCTATAAAAAACACCCGATATTATTTCCTATGTTGAATTTCTAAAAGTTGTTATTTATATTTAAACTTGAAATGCCAAAGAGGACGTCAATATAAAAATTATTTGATTATTTAGATTTGATGCCAAAATGAATGTGATAAAAATGTAAATAAAATCCATTTTTTTGGCCTGGAAGACAATTTCTCGACGACTGTAGGTCAATTCCTCAATACACCTGCCAGTCAATTTATATTATTCATCCAACCGATCTTTGGCAGCTTCGATGTTAAGTCCCAATTTGTATGGCTCAATTCTTATTGTCAATCATATCGTGTTTTTTCTTTTCTTTGAACTTTCATCGGCGTTCACACAATGCAAGTCTTATTATTTAAGCACTTCTTAATAAGTTAATTATTAATGATTGAATATAGAAATAAGAAACCAAAAGAAACTGATTATTTACTTGTTTCTTTTCCATTTGCCTCTTTCACCTAAAAACTAATCAGTCCATGAGGCTCGCATTCACTAAATAAGGACTAGCAGAGAAGAGGATCTTTACGCCATCAACTTAAAATTCTTTATAATTTATAAAATATAGTAAAAAATAAAATTAGTAAAACAAGCTGAAACTGCTGGCACAACTAAAGCCCTTTTACAATTTAATTTTTTGTAGTAGTTTTTAAAAAATAAAAAAATATCGCAGTTGAAGGTGAAAATCTCAAAACACGATCGAGTCTATTATTTTTAATTGGCGCTATAAAATTGTTTTCTTCTGCAGAAGTTCTAATTTCTTAATGGAAAAAACGAGAGGGGTAGAAATGCTAGACTTTTTCACATCTCTCTCTTACAAAGTAACAATTGCTGAAAGAAAACTTTCATAGTGTGAACCGAAAAAAAAATAAAAAATTCACTGTTAGATGGATCACAAGCAAAGTGATCAAGAAATAGAGTTGTAGGAAATATGTACGGCTTCATTATAATGTGCCGCGAGTCAGACATTCTGATCGAAGTATTTCGTATGTCGTACTCGTAGTCCGATCATTTCTCTGCTATTAATTTCCCATACTGTTGTAGTTGATGTCATAGAAACTAAATTTTCTTTTAAATGAATTTGAAATTCAACCCAACTCGTTTCAATAAACACAATATTACTCGACTTCTGTCGAACCCATTCCTTCGTTGATTTGAGATAAAAATCTATTGTCGAATAAGCCAACCAATTGTAGAACAAAAAACGTAGGAAAATAAAAAAGGAAAAGTGATCAGTGAGTTCTTGTTATGACTTTGATATTTGTTTTCAGCTTCTCACTTATTAAAGTGGAAGTTTGAAATAAATATCTTTATTTATTCTAAGAAATGTTGGGTAAAGGTTCCCTGATGATCTGCATTAGCCCCAGTGAAATGCCCATAAGAATTAACGAAAACCTTTCAATTGATCACTTTGAATTTTTTGGTAAGATTTTGGGAAAAAGGATCAGCACATATCTAAAATTGAAGAGTTTAAAGAAAATCTGTTTCAATTTAATGTAATTTGAATGTGTTTGATCAGAGATTTTTGTCTAAAATAAGCGAATGAATGAATTTTACCCAAGACTAAACGTTGTATGACTCTTTTGATCTTAATGATATAAAAGATAATTATGAATTAAGTACTCTGGAAAATGTTAACTTTAAATAAAAATAATTCTACTGCCGGTCTAAAGATGACACACAGCGGAAACCTGTGGGTTTTTTAAAATTTTAATTAAAAATAGTTGTTTGACCAAATCTCTTCTTCATATTGAATCGATTTCACTAAATCTCAGCTTGTAAATTATCGTAAAACCATACAAATATTTTTAGTATTCCTTTATATCGCGAAGACGAGCACTCGAAACATTCTTAGCATTGTAGTAGTCTCTCATTAGAGTTACCTGCGCACTCTATTGGAATCTTAAGCTTCCAATAGACGTGACTTAAGTGGCCAGAGACACGTACTACTCCTGCAATAAGTACGTATTCATAAACGAATGTTAAAGTTAATGAACGTTTTACGATAACTTTAACCATACAATATCCATACTTTAAAGCCACTTTCATTTTAATAATCGTTTATGAATAGGGGGAAAGACTATATGAATAATGAAAAAGTAGTTTTGATTTTAAAATTAACTCATTCTGCTTTAATAATTAATTTTTTTCCATTAAATTTAAAAATTTGAATTTTTCGTTGAAAATAAATTAAATAAATAGGAAACAAGAAAATAGTTTTAGAACATTTTCAGTAAAACAAATTAAAAAATTTTTATAAATATTAAGAAAATGAAATTGTGAGTGTGCGATAAAACCATAAACGCATGTGTTCATCGGCAGTACGGGTCTACGGGCCCTTTTAACCATAAACTCTTTATCTAGTCAGTCTGACTTAAGCCCAAGACTTGCACATTCTACCAACGCGTCAGCATGACAAACTATTAATTCGCTCTCAAAGAAGCTGTTTTTCACAAACTAAATTGAAATTAAAAATCTTAATAATTAAAGCCAGAACACATTTTTACTTTATTGTTTTAGCATTTTCTAAATTATAAAACTTTCAAAATCATATTGACGGCACAATATTTTGTTAATAATCTGTGAATATACTCGTACTTAAAATGCTCTCTTAAAAATAGTGTTGCATATTCCATATTTACGATAAAATGAAATTTAAATATATATTAGAAAAGACAATTAGAAGCACTTTAAGAATTCAGCTCAGCACTTAAATGAAATAAATTTTTGAAATGTTATTGTCATTTTAAATGGTTTTAGCTTAAAGACATAAATATTCTTTTAAAAATTAGCACAACTAAAGTTATTTCAAGGACAGTTTAACTTAAGAAACACAGTTTAAACAATTTTGTTATCTTGGCTTATAACTTACGAAACTAAATTAAAATACCATCGTATCCTACTCGTAATTATTTCATAAGAATTTTGGTTATTTGGCATTTGAATGTGTTACAAACTAAGTTCTTCGTACACGGTATTGTAAATCGTATAAAAATTATTTAAAATTGTATATTTGGTTAGAAAATAAATTAGTTTTGATCTTTTTTTGATCGTAGCACTTATGATCGTATATTAGATATTTAGTTGTGTGGTTGCTTTATAACAAAAGGCACGTACTGCTGGAACAGTTTTTCGGGGAGGTTTTGGCTCAAGTTGGACTTCTATCGCTATTCTGTGCGCTGCATAATCATTTCGATTTTGTCACCCGCTGCTGCTATCAGGGGCACAGTAAGACAACAGTCAAAATCTTGGGTCTTCATTTCGTTCACCTTAAAAATCGTATAAAAAAATAGTCTTTTCAAAAATACTTCAAGAACAAAAACCATGCGAGCAATAAAGTAAAACTTCGTTTCTAAATTTGGAATGAATATGAGAAAAAATATTTCATCAAAAAATACTTTATTTTTGTGGCCTGGAGAGCACAAAAAGAACTATTCGATTGATGTAAATATATGGCGGATGTAGTGGGTTCTACAAATGTCGTTGTTAATATACAACAGTTATACTGTGGACTACACACTTGGCGTTTTAGGAAAACTACAATTCATCTATTCAAATTGGAAAGAGTAACTTCATGGTTGTTACACTAATTTGTTTGCTAGTACACACCTGCATGATTCTATCGAATGGTTTTAGCAGGCCACATTTATCAGCAGGACCGCCAGTTCGTATACGATTTATGAACACCCCTCTCTCGTAGAGACCATCAGATACAGAAAATCCATAGTCATCATAAACTTTATCTTTATATAAAGTGACATGGAAAATTCTAGACTTTTCACTTTTACCGCTGGTCGAACCATTATCGGTGTTGGCCGAAGGACTTCTGGGCCTTCTTTGTACTTTGGCATAGATGACTTGCGGTTGTGGCGCATTTGGTGAATCGGTAGTTGTGCCGTAATTATTCTGTGTATCATGTGATCGTAAAATCTTCAAATCGACGATATCGCCCAAGTGCTGTAGCAGATTGGTGGCTTGTGATAGGGGTAGTCCTTGTATAGAATCGGTATTGATGGCTAAGAGTTGGTCACCAATTTGGATCTGGCCATTTTTGTGAGCGATGCCACCTGAAATGCAAAAGTTGTAGATATTATTTTATAATTGCAGCATAAACTTTAAGGAAAACTCACCTTCTACGATGCCACTTATAGTGATCGGCTTTGAAGTATCCTCACTGCCGGCCAGAGTTATGCCCAGCAATCCTCCCTTGGGCTCTAGGCGCACCGTAAAAATTACTTGATGCAAACTAGAGCCACTGCTTTTACTACTCGAACTAGCAGCTGAGCCATAGACTTTGCTTTCCATAGGCGGCGGTAAAGTGGTGCAGTCAACACTGAATGCAAAAAATAAGTTAAAGAACTAAAATTTCACAGGTACAATTTTTCAAACTAACCTCGCATATCTGTCCAAATCGTAGCCCCCAAAGTCATTGTAATTTACTTCATCATCGGGTAGTTCTGTAGTCAAACTCTGTGTGTTTTGATTGTGGAAAGATCGGCCCATGGTGCCGCCACCACAAGTCCAATTGGGCGGAGTCAAATGCTGTCTAATTTGTACCGAATTAAGTGTACTATCGTCCAAAGTGGGGCCTCTAAAATATTCCGGTTGAGGTGTGGTTGACTTAATAGACATGCAATCGTTGTATTTTGCCACATAAGCGCTGCTGTATAAATCATGATCCGTGGTAGGACTACTGGGGCAATTACTATAAATGTGATTGGATACTTTTTGCTGGGCATCGAAAAGGAAATCTGGCAGCATGACTCTCTTAATGGTAAGAGTAGAAAAATCTCCTAGAGGGCCTTCCTTAAGCAGGGAATCCACATTAAAATGTTGCACGGGATGATTGTCTACAGCCAAGAGAATATCACCAGTCCGTAACGAGCCAGTACGATGAGCTGGACTACCAGGCTTGACGTCGGCTATAACAAAGCCGCCATGACTAGAGCCATTAACACTTAAGCCCAACCCAGCTTTGCCAGCTCGTAATACTTTGACATTGAATACACCACTAGAGGGCACCACAGTATCGGGCATATCGAACTCTATTTCCAACTCCAGCCAATTAGCTGGAGCATGCTGAGGTCGCGAGCCCACATCCCCCAATAACTGGCGCATGGTTTGTTGATCTATGCTATACATTTTATTTATGGCCACTATGCGATCACCCTTTTGTATGCAACCACAGCGATCTGCCACTGAGTCGGGTATGATTTTGGAAATTGTAATTGCCCGACCGCAGGGTGACTGTTGGCCCAAAACTAGGCCGCTGCCCATACTGCAATCCAATAATACCGGGAAAGTTTCAGCTCGACAAATACCCATGCTGGGCGAGTGATGTAAACCGGATGTGGTGCTGTTGCTGGCTGCACCCAAACTACTGCCACTCACACTACTACTGCCACTAGGCCCACTAACACTGCCACTGCTGCCAGCGGCGCTTGCAGCACTCGTTGAGGCAGCGTTATTAGCCGACTCTAAAGGCAAAGAACTTTTGCGCACAAAACGTTGGCGCTGACGTGATTTGCGCGACTCTAAAGTGTTGAAACCATATTTGGGACTACTTAAAGTGTTGTGACCTGTAAAAGGAAAATGAACGGAAAATCAATCATGCTGATGGAAAAAAATTGTTTTATCTGCGTGTGCACATAAAACGGAAGAGCCCTCAATTAGAAGCCAAAATGTGTTTATAAATATACTATTCATGTACATGTGTGTGTGCGTGTGTGTGTGTGTGCATATGTGTGTATGATCACATTTAGTTGAACGTTTCAAAATGTTCTTCTTTGACTGTCTCTCATCAATTGATTGAAATAAAATTTTAAAGCTTTTCCAATCCCCCCTGATTAAGACTATTCCATCGTGTGCTCATAATTTATGGTTCTTTCAAAGGGCTTTTCCACAAACACGGAAATGAAGCTAAAGAAAAGCTGTACACATTTGTTCGAATTAGTATGTCAGAGAATAGTACCATCCACCCATACACATATGCCGATGTACGATCATATTTTCCACAAAAATATTTAATTAAAATATTGAATTTTTTAGAACAGTTTTGGTTTGTTTGTTGCTTCGCTGCTTTTTGGCTGTTTATTTCTTAAAATTATTTACATTTTCTTTGGTTTTATTTGACATTGACAGTCAATATATTTTCTATTTTTCTTGGAATACGGCTGAAGCCCTATGAAATTTAGTTAGCGTGCTTAAATGGAAAAGGTTTAAGGGAATCAATCAAATCAATAAGAAGTCCTTTATATTTTTAGCTGCAGAAATAACTTTTTAATTTGAAATGTCTTCTTTAAAAGTGTTTTCGAAAAACTGGTATTTTTAAAAAAGTTTTATGTATCAAGGGCTCTGCTTTCAATCCGTGCTTTTATTTTTAAAAGACAATTTTTTATATACAATTCTTTTTAAGTGCTTCTTCTTAAATTCAGATCCAAACAGATTCAAAGTCCCATGAAATTCAAGTTGAGTAACGCTCTTTAGAACGCTACCAATTTCATTTTATTATATAAAACTAAACAGGAACTTGCTAGAGACTCAAAAGGCCAAGATCTGATGAGAACTTAATAATAAGTTCGAGAGAAATACACTTCTCTTATGGTTACCTGATAATACTTTAAGAGGTACCCTTTAAAAAGGATCCATATTTTTTCTTTTTAAAGTTAATTTTTATTTTAAGTTTTTGTAAAATATTATATTTAAATGCTTACGAAACCATCCATACATTTAAATAGTTGATCTGACTAAATTTATGTTAAAGCATGTATAAGGATAGACTTTCTAAAATGTTTTAAAACACCTGCTTCCTGTGTAGTATTTTTCATAAATTGCACTTTAATTACTTGCGCATGTACTCGGCAACAACTTGAAGTGATGACTGCATATTAAAATATAATTTTCAAACAACTTGCGACACACTTCTAACCTTTACGACCCCTTCGAAAACACAAGTTTTATTTTCGCTTTCTGAATCATTATTAGAATCTGTATTAATTTCCAGTTGTTTTTTTTTTTTTGTAAAAATAAATAATACTTTAGTGAATTTGAAAATTATGAAAGTATATGATCTCTAGAAACAGCCATAAAAAACAAGTGATCGTGTAAAGTCTAGAAAGCGAAGACACTTCACAAAAATAAAAAATAAAATATGTATTTCGTTTATGTACGAACGAGTATTGTAATGCCTGAATGACGCCGATTTCAACAAAAATTTATGTTACGCTTCATAATGGCAGCGCAGCAGCAAAAACGTTTTGCTTGGATTTCATGTTTTCTTTCCACTTTGTTGGGCTCTTTTCGTTTTTGTGTTTTTGTCTCCTGGTGGCTACAACTGAGTCTGCAGACATTAAACTACAAAAGATGTTTTCCCCCTATTCTTTTGGATCTAATTTTTTCTGAATTTTAACGATCGACGAATGTCACCAAGTCGTATTGGCACAAGTCATATGAATGCATTTCTTTTTAATATTTATCTCTGCTTTGTATATTCAGTTTGTGGTAGCAAATCATGGGCATCAATATCAACGAAATATACTGTTCGTCTTTGGAATTTTATGAAGGTAATCAAGTTAAAACTTTTATAATACACCAGGTATTAGTTTGATTTAAATATCAACTGATTAGTTAGATTGAAAGCAAAAAGGATTTTCTTGTGTCATGTCTCTCTGAATTAAACACACTTTTCGAGCAATTAGCCTATTAAAATTGTATTAGAAATAAAATTAATTTTGAACTAAACCCGTAACAGGTTTCGTTGTAAGTTCCAGAATCGAATAATTTAGTTAAAACCAGCGTATAAGAGAAAAGCAGCTGAATATCAGCTGAATTAATTAACCAGTGAAACTTTATGCGAAAATAATATATAATTTGTTGCCGAAGTGTAAAACCCTGTCTTCATAATGATCGTACTTCAGGGGGCAAATTACGGCACTCGATATCGATTGAAATTTGCATTCAAATTTTATTTAAACTTCTGATCGATATCGAATGCTGTAATTTGGCCCCTGAATCAAGCCTTTTGACAAAAATCCTAACAACAAGTTATTCAATCGTAGCCATACGAGCTTTATGGAGCGGGGAGTTTAACAGTTCGGCGACAGATTATATATTTTTATCTGATTGCTCATAAAACTTATATGTCGATACAAAAGCTTTGAAACAAAAGAGCAACGAGCATGTTGTTTCTGTTCACCGAAATAGTCCAAGGCCGTTAGTGCGATGCAGCACTGAGATCAATATTCACTGAACACTGAAACAACAGCGTCCTTTGACGGTTTTGTTAGGAATATTCGGAGTCGAAGCAACATCATAAGAAATATAAAAATATTTTTCAAACTCTCTCTTCTCTAATTTTTCTGAGTTTGTTCTCTAAACACCGTCTCTTGCCTTTCATAGGTCCAGCACAATTTATTGTATGAGTGGAGGTCGTCTACTGATTGCCGATAATAATTAAAAAAATATATATGAAAATTACAAGGACGCATGATCGCCCACAAGAGTTTCAAAGAATGTGGAACCACACTAGAAAGAAATTTAACCTCTAGGGGATTTATTTCGAGGATAGTTCAGTGGCAATAAATCGATACCTCCGATTTCAATATCCCCTGCAGATGTTTTCCAAAAGCTGCCCGATGATGCTTGCCTCGAAGCACAGTTTTCTAATCAGAGTGGCTGAAATACCTCCCTGTACAATAAAAATGGTTAATACTGTCAATGCCAAGGCGTCAAATTGTGGACACCGAGCGATTATAGTTGTTATAAAAATGTTACTTCTTTACACATGTGAATTACTGGAAGTGGCTAAGAAAGGTAGCGCAAGTTGAGAGTTCAATATTTATAAATTGTCTGACAGCCTTAATTTTTCACCGTGTATTTTTGTGAAAATGCACAACATGCGTATTTGGTTTGATTTATTTAAAAGATCTCTTATGCTCCGTATTGATATTGATGATTATTGCTGATGGTTGGCTGACTGCCTGTCGCTGCTGCAGTTTCTTAACGATAATGAGGTTGTCATATTTTCCATTAATTGTTATATTTATTTTAGGCTTTTTGCTGCCATGTGACTGCGTGTGTCGGCTCGTTCATCAGCCTTGATTCTCAATAAGATTGTGATGGCTGCAACAGTGCTGACACAATGACTGAATTTTAGCCATAATTTCTTCACAGCCACATGCAAAATTCATTATAAAAATTTATGTAAAATGGATACAGAGTTGGTTTTTAGATTTTCACATGATTTGTACATTTTTGAAATAGAATTTTTTTTTAGCTTTCATATAGAAATGAAAGTTGTTTGAGTGATTAGTATTTTCCATAAGACAATCTTCATAATGAGATCAAATTTTTCATGGCTTTAATAAGAAATACTTTACTAATCAATTATGATTTATTTTCGATGTGACTACTTTCCACAAAAAAGTGATCTTGCATTGAAAAAAATTAAATACATGAGTACTGGGTAGCTGTGTTCTACTTTGCTGAGTAAGTGTGAAAATTAAATTTATTAGATGACAGATTTTTCATGTCTTTCTGTCTGTAACACTACGAACCTCTTAACTTTTTAATCCGCCAAAAATAACCCGCAAAACATCTGAGAAAAACTTAATTTTCTTCTGCAAAATATTTCAATTTCATTGCGCGCTATTGAATTAATATTAAAAAGCCAAAGAAATCCGAACAATAATTATAATATTTTTCAAATTGGTTGACATTCATGCCTCCTTGTCTTTTCATCACGAACAGGCTGACCTTTGAAAAACACCTGCATGCAAAGTGAAGCTGGATCTGTAAAAAGTTTCTGGTCTACACCGATTAGCGACATATCAGTGATGCCTTGGCGGGCAACATTTGGCACTTTCATATGGTTTCCGTTAGTTTAAAGTGTGATCGTTAGTTAAACTTTCTGTTTGAATTTTCTTCGAAATAGTCAGTTGGTTAAAAAAATATTTTTCTTAATATATTTTTTTATATGCAGAAATATTGAACGTTACTCATAATCTTAAAAAATAATTTCATTTGTGTTTTACTTCAATATCAAAGTCTGTATCTTAAACAGGACCAACGTTTATTTAAAAATTAATAAAGTTTTCAGAAATTGTAAGCGGGATTTGTCAGTCGTTGTATTGGGCGTTACTTATAATATTGAATTTATTTTCTTAAATCTATTTGCATGAAGAAAAAGTTTGATCATAAATAGAAGCCGTACATGTCATTTTTAAATATACATATTTTTCAATTCCATTTTATGAATTCCAACAATGTATTGAACGTCAATTCAACAAAATATCATGGGCTTTTCGATTTTAACAAATGAAGAAGTCAAAGTAGAAAAAACATCGACACATGGGAACCCAACGCTCCCTGAAGCCGGTACTTGCTAATTTTTGTCATTCATACAAATTGTGAGAATTTAATAACAGGGTAATAACACAAAATTTCATATGACATTTGCTCTATTACGCTCTTATAAGCCTCTAGTAATTTTTATGAATAAGGGGGTAGGAATGTCATTGATTTATATATGACACCAGTTGGTTCCTATTATTATTATTTACATAAAAATATGTCAACAAAAAATGAAATAGATAATTAATAAAAAAAAAAGAAAATCCCTTCATTTGTATTGAACGTTACCCATATAAATTTTGATTAATTTATAAACTAAAAACTTTTTTTTGTTGAAACCAGTAAATTAAATAATAAATTAAATGTACGTTCAAAATAAGAATCACCCATATAAATTTTCCCAACGACTTTTTTGTACTTTCTTGGGCGTTTCGTTTTTTAAGAAAACACTTATTATTTTATAGTGGAAAAGTTTTACATGTTTTTGCTGTCTTGTGTGGTTTTGTTTTCTTACACATCGGCGCCATGTTAACTTCGGAAAAGACATGCATGTTCCTGTCACCATACCAATTTTTCATTTAATTTTCCAACAAGTACAACACTATGAATTTGTTTTTCCCTTATTTAATTTTTTTTTTTTTGTAACATCGTTGATATAAAGTTTTCTAGATTTTCATGAATTTTATTTTTGTAATTATGTGATGTTTTCAAATATTAATTGGTCATGTATAAATTAATTTCGTTGTTTTTTGTTTTTATTTTTTGTAAAGTTATACGAACCTCTTCTGGCCAGGGCATGTGCTGGCATTATTTGCATTTGTGTGTAGCCACGTCCAGAGCTGGTATCCAGTATTGTCATGACTTCATCCGGCGTATACGTAGAATTTTCTATGTTTATATCGTCTATGGCAAGTACCTGGTCGCCAACTGTCAGAGCTCCGCATCTTGAGAGAAAAAGCAAAACAGCTGAATGTTTTGGAAAATTTCATTTACATATTGAGTTTAATTTAACTCACCTGTCTGCAATACTGGCTGGTAAAATACTTGCTATATACACACCCGCTTGACTCACTTCATCGATTTTGCTATGATCAGTCAGACCAGCTGCTGATGTATAGTTGCATAAAACTAAACCCAATTTGTCGTTCATGGGTCGTTCAATTTCAATTAGCAGAGGACCCATTGAAAATTCCACATTTTGCACCACCGAAACATCATATTCGATGGTGAGGTTGGCATACCCCGATACATGTCCGCCACATTTAATGATCTGCTGGGCCTCTGCCAAAGTTTTGCCAATAAGCGAGACCTTCAAACAGATGGAATACTTCAATAATACGTGCAACAAAAAAGCACAAAAGAAAAATAAACTCACATTATCTACTCTTAACAAACGATCACCGGGTTTTATTCGACCCGTCTTGTATACGGGACCATGAGGCCTAACATGTGTTACTATCAGGGGATAGTCGCCGCCACCACGTAACGTCAAACCCAGACAACCACTTTCCCGTTCTACCGTGATTTGAGCCAATTTCGATGTAACACAAAGACTATTTTGGGACACTGATGTTTCGTTTTTCATTTGTTTTTATTGGAAAATGCATTCCGAAGTGTTGAAAGACAACATTTCAATTTCCAACACACAACACACATTTAGATGATGAGCAAACATGAGGGTTGGTTGGTTGGTTGTACATCAAAACACATAATGACGAAGGAGGACATGAAAAGAGATCAGAAAAAGAAAATATTATTTTTAAAAAATGTATTGACAAATGAAAGTGTTAGAAAAATCTAAATGGAATATTTCAACATAAACGAGTAATTCCTCCCCATGTTGTGCATTGACAACATATTCAGTCATTTATTTCCAAATTACTTGAGCAACGTGTTGCTTTTGAAAAGATTGCTCAACTTAAATTAAGTCAAATATTTACTTCTGTGTTTTTAATAAATTTTTTTGCAGTTTACAAAACTCTTAAACTGCGCAATCTGAGTTTGAAAATTAGCCAAAAAACTCTGGGTGTATAAAGAATTAATTAGTTTACCTTTAAGGTTTATTAATTATTATATTTAATTAAAGAGTTTGACAGCTCAAATTAGTAAAAATAGTGTAAAGGTTTTAAGTAAAATAATAGTTGTTTAGCGTTGTAATTCTCATCCAAAGTGATTTGATTTTATGTCTTTTTGGTCTGGGAATATTTAGAGTGCAAAATACTGAAATTTTTAGGGTTGCTAAACTCTGTTTGTGTTGGGACTAGCGTCGCATTTTCATTCCTCTAGCACCTCGCAAATACCTCGAATAGAGGCGCTAAAGTATGCGCCACTATCACGGGAGACTTAATTATGTTGAAGTCTGTCCCCTAGAAGATTTTTAACAGATTTTATTGTGACAGATAATGATGTCCTTGAGTCCATTGTTTCAGTAAACGATCGACCAACACACGTTACATCAAAAGCACCATCGCTATTCAGGATTATCTGCGGGCGTTACTCAATGAATGTCAACTTATTTTTGCCTGAATCGGATGATCTGGACACCAAAGACAATTGGGATCCACATTGCGGTGCTGCACGCCATACGGCTCATGCTACATCGGAAAGTCTGCACGTCGAGGTGATGTGAACTGTTCATCAAAATCGTGTGATTTGACCCCGTTGGAATTTTTCTTGTAGGATTTTCTTAAGTTGTAAGTTTACGCGAATAAATCACAAGGAACGACGGTCCTCAAAGCCTGATAAACCACGATATCGGTAAAGTTCAGTCAGAGTTAAGAAAAGTTTAACAAACAAGCTGTAGCTGACATTTGAAAGCTGTTATATGCCACGCACAATGGCATCAAGCGAATGGAAAATATCGATGATATCCGATACGAAAATTTAGTTGAAAGAAAAGGTTAACTTGTGAACCGGGTCATGATCAAACGAGTCTCAATTAGCCTCTTCCTTTTCTTCATTAGCAAATGACCGCATGCGAATGCAAATAGAAAATGTAAACAAACAAAAACAAACATGATTTTAGCAAAGAATAGTGATCAGCGAAAAGGTACAGCAATTTTTTTAAATAAAAATTTCTATTGAGTTTGAACGTATTAAATATTCTCACTTATCCCGTCAGCTTTTGCGTGGTGCTTCAAATTAAATATAAGTAAAATAATTTTAAAACGGTTTTCCAACACAGTACAACCCTCGTAGACCCAGAGTCTCCTGTTTACTTGTTTGTTTGACGAGGTTGCAATGTGGCATAAATGAGGCATGTATAAAGTCAAGGCATACATGGCTAATCTACCCAAGATATCTGCAGTTCAAATAGCGTTTTTAAATAGTGTTACAAGTAGTTAGTGCAACAGTGTTTTCAATCATACAACCCTCGTCATTAAAAATAATTCATTAAACTCACTGTATTCGGGCAGGGAGTATTCAATTTCAACAATAGCCGGACCATCTGCTGAGCCTCCGCCGCACAGCATGCTCATTATGTGCTGATTTGTTAACCCAATTGTAGAGATGGCATCTATCTGGTGTAGGCGGTCTCCCGGCGCTAGAAAATCAGCAGCATGACCCAGTGAACTCAACGTTGCTATAACAGGTGGATACGAAAGGTCGTTGCGTTCTAAATTAAATAAAAAAAGAAAAGAAAATGCAAATAAACTATTAACCATTTTAAATCGAAAAAAAGACAACGAAAAAAAATATCGTTTTAATCCCACTAACGTGGTCGTGTGTTAAGTATAAATTACAAATTAATTGTGACTGCCTTCGAATGTCTAAATGGCCGGCTGTGTGAAACGACTGTTTATATATAAAGTGCAAACGATTTTACGTTTGTGATAGTTTCATTAAGAAGATTCTTAAATTTCACACAAAATATATTTCCTGTTGTGTGACTCTGTGCGCGTTTGTGTGTGTTTTTAAAAAGTTTTTCTTCAATGAAAATTCCCCTTAAAATGTTGCCAAGTTTTTCTCTTCATGATGCTCCTGTTAGTTTTTTTTTTAGTTTCAACTTCCGTTTAGTTGTTGTTCCTTCTTTGTCGATATCGTTTCGAAATGTGTATAAGTTTTGATGAAAAATCATCATCAAGATGATGATTTTTCTTTGTAATTTCGTTTACTTGTCAAACAATACACACATTAAATTTTTATTTTTATATATTTTTATTTAAAATTTTTCATTTTGTGGGTAACTTTTTATGTTTTAGGCATGGCCCTACATTTTACTCTGACTTTTAGCTGCATTTAGCTGTTTGTCTTGTTTGCTTTTAAAATAAATTCCGGTGGATTCACAAAGACCGAGGGAGTGTGTGTGTAACGGCACAACCAGAAATGTAGTCCGTTTTGCTAGTACCAACTTATGGTCCACTAAGTCTACACGACTGTCTTTCAAATTGTAGTTGTAGGATGCCGATAACAACAGTCAGTTTCGAAGCACTATAAATCGATTAGAGATTGCCATTATTTTTCTTTGGCGGTAAGCAAACAAAAGTTTGCAGGTTTTAAACTCTTAAGATAAACAAAAACAAACTTAGTTTACTTGTATTTTGTGCCGCTAAGACGACCATTTAGCACAGCTAAAGTGTCTAGCATTTCATAGAAATTGATTTTTTTAACAAGTTTTGTTGTTATTTGATTTGCCAATTTTTTATTAAATTATATCTTATTATCAAAGACGACTATGACGTCACATAAACATGACACTAAATAATTGCCACATGTCTTCTCTTTATCGACAACAATTGACTACTATTGACTTGTTCTTTAAATGTTATTTGTCTTAGAGAATACTAAAAGATTGTTAAATATAAAATATGCTGTCTTCATTGCAGGGAGGAATTTTGGATCGAAAGTTCTTCTATTTAATCTGTTTGATTTTTCGAATTTAAACCTTGAGATCACTTTTTTATAAAATAATATTAAACTTCTGTTGTCGATATTTTGATATACTCTGGATATATTTTTCAGGAAATAGAAAAACGAACAAAATTATATTCTGTTAAAATATAAATATATATAATTTATTGAGTTTTTAATTATATAGGGTGTTTTTTATAGAGTGATACAAGTTTAAATCAAAATAAAACATAGTAATATGTTTTTGATATCAACGAAACGCTCTTTATTGGATAGACAATTTTATGACATTAATGTTTAAATATGATTTCGGCCATGTGGCCGCCACGGCTGGCGCGTACAAGGCGCAATCTGGAACACTAATTTTCACAAACAGTAACATTCTAACCATCATCGTTTTTGAAGAATGACTCCGCCAGCCCATAAAGTGCACCAAACAGTAATTTTCTGTGGATGGAATGGTGTTTCGACAAAGTCTTGTAGATTTTCCTCACTCCAAATGCGACAATTCTGTTTATTTACGTACCCATTCAACCAAAAATGGGCTTCATCGGAAAATGAAATTTTTAATGGTGGAAGTGCACGATAAGTTTGACGAACAGAACCATTATTTTGATTAAAAATTTCCACAATTTCCACGCGTTGTTCTGTTGTAAGTCGATTCATAATAAAATGTCAAAGCAAACTAAACAAAAAGCAACCATCAGCTGTTAAATGGGTAGTCAAATAAAGCAGCGATGCCAACTCAAAGTTGTATCACTCTAAAAAAAAACATTGTTCGATTCGTCAAACTGATTCATTCAAAATTTTATTTTTGCCGATGAAGGCTATTTCTGACGTAAAGAACCAGAATTGTCACATTTACAAATAGGAGAATCTACAAGCTTTTCTCTAAACACCATTGCATCCACAGAAAATTACTGTTTGGTGCGCTTTAAGGGCTGGCTGGCGGAGTCATTCGGCCCCATGTCCTCAAAAACGATGATGGTCAGAATTTTACTGTCAATGGGAAACGGTGTAGGATCATGATTCCACATTTTCTCGTACCTCAATTACGTAGCATTAATCCTGCTGATACGTAGCATCAACAGGACGGAGCCACATGCCACACAGCGGGCGCTACAATTGATTTACTCAAGGAAATTTGTGACGAAAAAATTATTTCACGAAATGGCCCAATTAATTGGCCCCCAAGATCGTGTGATTTAACCCCATGGGATTATTTTCTTTGGAGTTGTGTAAAGTCCATTGTGTACGTCGAAAAACCACAAACAACTGAACACCTGGAAATCAACATTCGAAGAGTTATCGGCGAGTTACGGACGCAAATGCTGCGAAAAGTTTGTGAAAATTAGTCTTCCAGATTGCACCTTGTACGCGCCAGCCATGGCTGCCACATGGCCGAAATCATATTTGAACATTAATGTCATAAAATTTTCTATCCAATATAGACTGTTTCATTGATATTAAAAATATATTACTATGTTCTATTATGATTTAAACTTGTATCACTCTATAAAAACACCCGATATGTATGTGTAGGTCTTGAGCCACATAAGACGCAGTAGCTCAGTGTTGCTTCGTACACCGCAAGTGTTGAAGTTTCGGCCATTTTAGCCGGTGTCTTAATATTTGTTTTTTTTCTTTTGGCTGCCTTTAACATCGTTGACTGCTGTGTTGTACAGGGATTTTCTTGTATTAAATGTGCTTTTTACTTCTTATAAATCGTAACATGTGCCAATTTTTCATTTTTCTTTTCTTGTCTCGCATACAAGAAAAGAAAAGATCAATGGGAGGAATACAAAGAAACATATTTTAGCTACCGTCTAGACATTTTGGTCAGCATTATTTGATATTTTTATTATTATTTCAACAATCATAATTTAAATCTATTTATTTAAATATATTTATTTAAATATCATTCATCATAAATATTACCCGTGATGTTGTATAAATTTCAGGCATGACAAAATTTTGTCATAAAATATATTTTATTTATATTGTTATTTTTTAAACACTCGTAAGCATTCATAATTCCATTCAAGCGTTGTATCTCTATGGAAAAGATTTTTTTCTAGATGTTCTAAAACAGTTTTTTTTCATTTGCATTGTGTATTTCTTGGAAGAGTACGTTCTCAGGCTTGCAAATTAAAGTTTAAAAAAGCTTTAAGACAAAGTCGCAGATTTCAACTACAGACTTGCAGATGGTGTTGTTTCAAATATTCAAGCACTTCAGAAGTTCCATAGTTATTAATACCATGTTTTATGAATAAAGAATGAATCCACATATATATTTTAGGGAAAGTGTTAATCGGAATCACAACTTTCAACTGTACACTAATTTTTATATTGTTCCTGCCTCATCTGTGGCGCCTTCAGTCTTAAATAATACCAAATTATTATTATCGCTTATTAAAATAAAATATTAAATTTGTGAAAACGTTTTCTTGTTTTTTTATACGCTCTTCCCTCTTCCAAAAAGAATGAAAGATTAGAATAAGTGTGGCAAGAAATATGAAAAAGACACAGAAGAAAAAGTGCTTCACAGAGCGATTATGAACAATGATTTATAGCGACAGGTCGCAGCTATAAAACGGTTGCGTATTCAATTCTTGATTTATTTTTTATTATTTTTATAGCCGATGTCCAAAAAAAAGAGAACATAAACGTGGCCTTAAAGTGGGGGTGTTATGTTGCTGGTGTACAAACACGAATAGTTTTATTTGCTTCTTAATTAGAATACAATTCTGCCATCTTGTTGCTATAAAATGTTGCAGGCGTTCCATATGTTTTATTTAAAATATTATATTTATTTAATGTTTAGAAAGTTTTATTGCGCGTAACTAATGAATTGTTCAGTAACTGTTATAAGGGAAAATATAATAGATTAAAAAATAATAATAATAATGCATTTAATAAAAAACATTAACAACAAACTATTTCGATGCTTCTTTTGGATATGGAAATCTAAAGGAAAAGAGTGAAAAATATAGGAAAAATATATATTCACAGTGATGTAGACTAGTGAATAAGTATTTTATCTTGCAGCCATAGAGACAGACAACTTCTTTTTTATTTAAATTCAGATAAACATGCAGATATTTAGCAGTTACAAGAACTTGACAGCCGCCAAAACACCCACTTCAAAAAGTTTTTCTCCGCGCACTTTCCATAACAACAAAAATTAAAATTAAGTGAGAAAACAACACGACAGACATCATGAAATAAACTGTAATAAATTAAAAGCATTAATTTTAATTTTTTAAATAGCAAACAGTAGCTTTAAAGTTAAATGCCAAAAAATAATAATAAAAAAACAAATTCTCAGTACACGTTGGGGTAACTATTCTTTTAAAAAATTAATTATGGAGTAAATTTTGTTCAAATCTATTTTTTTTAGCGAAAACCTATTCACACTGCGTTTTTTTTTTTGTAGTTCTTGAAGAGGATTTTTTTTATTACTATTCAAAACTATCTGCGTGGCATATGCTTATATAGAGTGTTTTTTATAGAGTGATATAAGTTTTAGTTGGCATCACTGCTTTATTTGACCACCCATTTAACAGCTGATGGTTGCTTTTTGTTTCGTTTGCTTTGACATTTCATTATGGATCGACTTACACCAGAGCAACGCGTGCAAATTGTGCAAGTTTTTAATCAAAATAATGGTTCTGTTCGTCAAACTTATCGTGCACTTCGTCCATTCAAAATTTTATTCTCCGATGAAGCCCATTTTTGGCTGGTTGGGTACGTAAATAAACAGAATTGTCGCATTTGGACTCAGGGGAATCCACAAGCTTTCACATATCACATCCATAGAAAATTACTGTTTGGTGCGCTTTATGGGCTGGGGGAGTCATTGGCCCATATGTCTTCAAAAACGATGATGGTCAGAATGTTACTGTTTGTGAAAATTGGTGTTCCAGATTGCGCCTTGTACGCGCCAGCCGTGGCGGCCACATGGCCGAAATCATATTTAAATATTAATGTCATAAAATTTTCCATCCAATAAAGACCGTTTCATTGATATCAAAAATATATTACTATATTGTATTGTGATTTAAACTTGTATCACTCTATAAAAAACACCCATTATATGTTATAGCCTTGAGTTGACCCATTTTAAGATTTCAAATCGAAGTTCAAAATTGAAGCTCATAAACAGAAATTTTATTTATTATTATCGGCTTTCCCATTTGAAAACGTACAAACTAGTTTTTGAATCAAACATAACTGAATCAAAACTTCCCCATTTATTTTGAACGTTATACTGAGTGGTTTATTCAAAAAATGTCTATATCAATTTGGGCTAAATTTAAAATCTTACACTGCTGAAACTGCATAATTTGATTTATTTAAATGCAGATTTTCCAGTTTTTTTTTTTTATTTTAAAAAATCCTCAATTTAGTCGCAGTTATTCATAACTAACACACAGTGATGCGAAATTGACCCAAAATCGAATTTTTGTCGACCAGTGTAACAGCAGAAATACGAGTATACATAAATTTCTTGTTACATGTTAAGTAAATGTAAATAGATTTTAGCAAAATTCAAAGATTTATTTCTTAATCAAAGCGTACTTCCTCGCCTAACAGAATTCAACATTAAATCATAAAATGTTCAAATAAATGTTTTTACGCTTCATTAAGCAAAATTGTAAAAAATTTTTGGGCAAAAAAATCATTAATTTATTTCTCATAATTTATGGCAGTGTTTTTTTGTAACTCAAAATGCTCATTAACGTAGTGTTAGATATATTTTTAAAGGGGCGGAGTTGCCAAAGCTGTTCCATGCCTCTTCTCGTAACATCTTGTTGCGATATATCTGAGAATATGTTTGTGTGTGTGTGTGTTCACCAATAGTGTAATTAAATAAATATTTATTTGGAAAACATTTTGGTGTTTCACAACATCTTACCGACCGGGCGTCAGATGAAAAGGAAAATGGGAAAAAAGTTTCTACTTTCCATCACTCACTCAAATCACTTCTGCTAAAAACATAAACACGCACGGGAAAGACTCCAAAGCGAAAATTAAGTTCTTTGTGCGTGAGTGTCTGGCCGAAAATGAAACGAAATGACAGCTGTCAAATGCTGTTTATCACTTTTAAAAGGCAAATAAAAAACCAAATTCTGCTTGTTTGTTTTTGCCTCTTGTTGTTGTTTGAAAACTTTCGTTTTTCAAAATTCAATTTGAATCTTTCAATTTTGTTGCGTTAACCTTCGATTTTATAGACTATTTTTCAGAAGTTTATTTTCTGTCTGATATCAATTGTCCACGGCAAGTAAAAAATAAAATTATTTTGTTCACTAAATAAAAACGTTTGATTTAAAAATATGTTTCCAATTAAATGAATTGACGTTTTGAGAAATTAATTTCACATCTCGAACTTGTCAGAATTGGATATTTATTGAAAAATGAATTATAATCTTAGCTTTTTCTTTTTTTTTTTGTGCAGAAATTAAGATATTGAAAGTATTTGTTTTTGTAAAATAAACATTTGAAGTGCCTGTAGAAGTAGTCGTAAACTTCTTTGATGTGATTTCTCTTTTTAAATATAACCTTATTCCACTTGCGCTCAGATACTTCAAAAAGTAATTTAATGAGGATTTCAAGATAAATTGCACTTAAAAAGAAATTCATTTTTACAACACTTGCTTCTTCATGATTTCCATACAATTTGTCATTATGAAACACCTGTAGTAATTCTACTGGACGTCTCTCTTCTATGGAATGAAAATTTTTTTGGATCATCTACTTATTTTTAAAAATATATAAAAACCAGTTAGAAAACTTCTTCCTCATTAAGTGAAACAGTTAGTTGGGAAGTTAGTTCAAAGTTTACTTGACACCCGACAAACACTTGCGCCACTTTAATAATGATTTTTGGGAAGTTGTTCAACTTACCTGCCAATGTTATGCCCATGTTAGTGGTGTTATCTCGGGGCAATGTTATTGTTGCATATGTTGTGCCACGATCTGGTGCCAAACCAGAATCTTCTGACTGTGCAGGGCTCATGGCGCGATCCACTAAAAGACAAAATGCATAGAACAAAAACACAAAACATAAAAATTACAGCAACAAAAATTATCAACAAAAAACATAAAATATTAATTAATTATAAAACATAAGATATGGAAAATGACTGTATGGGCGTTTCCACAGAAAGATTCGGCGATATGTAGAAATCAAAGGCTCTTGGAAACATTTCGTTTTATGAAATTTTCATAGAGAAACAATAAAATTTCACTAATTTAAAAATAATAGGAATATATATAAACCCTTTCAAGATTTTCGATCGCAAAGCCACAAAAGTTTAAATAAATCTTTTGGATATATACTTTTTACGTTCGGTTTTCATAAAAATTCTTTAAGATTTTTGTTGTATAAAATGTTAAATCGACCAAGACTTCGACATGATCGTTTTTGATTTGGATGAAATTTGCTCAGAGGCTTTTTTGTTCTATTTAGTACTTGTACGAAAGGAAACAAGTTTTATATATCAGGATGTGTAAACAAGAGTTAGCGCTATTGAAAAAAAAATCAGTCAAAACATAAATTCTTTAAATAATTGAGTTTTTAAAATTTCAAAACTTTACAGATATTACATTCTTCTAAAAGGCAAAAAGTGTTCTATATTCAATTTGATAAGCTAATTGTGCGAAAAGTGAGCATCAGTTTTAAATATTCAACTCATATAGCAGAGCACAATAGTTGTTTTCAAAATCCGATACACTTTTATCATCACCTAGCATGTGTATTGTAGTTTTTTATCATTGTTTATTTCGCTCATTTGAATGAGATAACAGTTACTATTTGTAAAAATTTTATAATAAACAAGAATACGAGAATTGTTTCAAACCGATAGTAGCACACTTTTGTTAAGGTCCATATGTAAATTTTCTCATGTCCTATTTTCTGAATTTTTGTTCCATGTTTCTGAAGCCAAACTTTTTAAAAATTGCTTAAAACTATCTATTGGTTGTGTCACAGTGCAATGGAACCGAAGCATTTGTATTTTATGAATTTTCACAGCGTTGACACAATCGGTTCAGAATGTTTATAATACCATCCGATCAACTTTGTGGTTTATAATTTAAACGAATTGCTTTGAATCAATAAAGTTTTCGGAACAACTTCATTAATCGTAAAAGCGCCGAAAATATTTTAAAGTGCAAAATAATTTCCAAGGAACTGCGATTTCAAAGTATGAAAATATCTGAAAAATTCTTTGAATATTTCGTTACCTCACTATAACATAATTGGCCAGGAACACTATAAGAGTTCTCCCACACACACATACCCACACCTTTCCTACTTCACATTGAAGTGTTGAGAGCATAAAACTTAGCCCAGCTGAATAAAATCCTCCTGTTTGTTGAATTGCATTTTCTAAAAATACTTTTTATACAATTTTCTTTGGTAATAAGGTCGTTAAAATTTTTATGACCGATTAATGTTTATTTATTTTAAAATTACCTTAAATAATAAAGATTTTACGAGGTGTTAACAAAAGGATTTCTTGTTTCTTTATTCATAATGGATATTTTTACAGTCCAACCACTTCAAAAGGCAACAAAAAGAAAAATAAACATCAGATGCTTTAAAAAAAATGAATGCAGAATGCAAAATGCAAAAAGCAAAGAACAGTGGAACAACATCAATTCCATCCTTAACTTATAAAGCAGAGCAGAGCGTGTTTAATAACGAAACTGCACAAGCGATTTGACAAACCTTTAACTTCTTTTATTTGGACACAGAAAAAGATCTATTATAATGATTAATAAGTTTTCATTAGAGTTCCCAATTGGGATATTATTACATCTATATTTTAGTTAAAAGTATTATTAGCGGGTAGTTATTCAGCTACTGAACGGTCGCATCTTCGTTTATAAATTTACGTTTCGAGCTGAAAAAAGAACGAATGGTACCCTTGACACGAGCTGAAAGAATTATTTTCATGAAACAGACTATAAAAGTGACATCTACTTTGACATTCAAGGAATTGAATTCCTGACAGGCGGTGCCAAACACCCTTTGGAATGTAAATGGAAAACCCTAATTCCTTAACGTATGTCAAAACACGTTGCGTACTAATCAGGACACTACACATTATACAAGGACTCAATTCAACAGATGCCAGGGTGCCAGGGGATTCTTTATATATCTGAATGGTGGCCATATCACTTTTCAAGCGGATAATATTATCGACCCAGAGATTGCAGCGTTCGCTAGGACCTGATACGTTGCCATATTTATATTATCCTCTATGTCGTTGAATCTTTTCAAACAAGACATTTGGTTTGCTTTAATGCTTGAGCAACAACGTCGATGACCCATGAATTATCTGGATTTCTTGAATAATTTTATTTCAAAGATTGCCAGATATTATCTTTCTTTAGCATCAGTATTACAGAGATGAATAAATATTATTTTTATGGACAGCTTTTTAAAAAAATTGGGTTTTTGTTTTGTTCCAAATAATTGTTTATTTGAAATTTACCATTCCCACGTTGCTCACATCTTCCTGATTTCCTCCTTTTTATTTCAACACTTCAATCACTCAAAGAAACTGTTGTTTTTTTTTTTAATTGGATTAATGGAAATGATCGAAGTACGCTTGAGCAATTTTTTAAACAAAAGCTTTTTTCCGCAGATATTTTTCTTTCTCTTTTTTTATGGCTAAAACACAGCAGTTACACGTGCAGTGCAGCTGACATTAAATTAAAAAAAAAATTATTACGCAATACGCCGCTGCACCCGTGGAGAGCGCGTGCTGTATGAATGCGCTTTTCTTAAATATGTTCTTCTTTGTAAGTTAAATGAGCAAAAATAATTGTAAAATTAAATGCTGGTCATGATTAGTGATCAATTTAGCTTCACTGTGCTCGCAGCAGTTAAAAATACTGAAATACGGATAAGCAGGATTATATGTATTGTTGTCTGATTTTGATATGTTTAGGAAATATTTCATCTGTATTTTTAAAAATTCTGAAATTTGTTAACTTTTTCTATCAAGATATCATGTATGAGTCATAAGTGATTTTAAATCTTTAAGGAAAGTATTTCACATGTTAGATCGCCTTTGAAAAATTCTTTTTTTAAATGTGATTTTATTTTTATTGAACATTTTTATTTTGCTATATTAATATTTATATAGGCTAATTGTTCTAACTTAGTTAAAATCTCAGAAAGACATGATGATAAATATTCCTAGGCACAAAGGAAGTCAACATCAGTTTTATTCAACTTACACAGCAGAGCAGAACAGCTGTTTTCGAAAGTCGCTACACTTTCATCTTCAGTGCTCATGTGTATATTGTGTTTATCCCCACTGTTTAGGTGGCTTAGTTGAATGTGATAACAGTTCCTATTTACACAAATTTTATTGTGAAAAACAATCCGAGAACTGTATCAACCTGATGTTAACACTTGTGTGTTATGATACCTGTGTTACCATTTGATTATTTTCTTCATGTCTCATTTTTCTGAATTTTTTTAAAATAATTTTTTTAGGCCAATAAATGCACCCCCTTCCTGGAATTATGGAAGCTGTAGTTGCGAAATTTGTCGTTCCCTTTTAACAGATTTACCCCGATGTTCACAAAACTGAGAGTCTAATAACAGCGTAATAAAACAAATTTTCATATGAATATCGCTCTATTACGCTCTTATAAGCCCCTCATAATTTTTATGAATAAGGGGGTAAAAGTGCAAATGCATTTTAGTTACTCCACAGTGCTGCACACAAACTACTACACCCCATACAGCACGTCAAATTCTCATTTTCACAGTTTAATGCAAAGACTTGCAAATAAGACCGCTTGCAAATAAGACTAAAAAAATATAAGAATGAAATAAAAATAATATTTAAAAAAAACAGTTTCAAATAAATAAAAAGTGAGCCCCAAAAATTAGGCTGGTCGAATTGAAAATATGGTGCGTAAAATTCATTTAACTTTGATGTATTTTTTGTTTGTTGTTTTTTATGTCAGAAGACCTGCAGTGGAGGGTGTTGATTAAATTGAGTTAATGCAAATAAAATTATTCCCTGCATTATCTTGGAAAAAAAAACTTTTTCCAACTTTAAACGGTTGTGGCAAATTAATTTCTTTGATATAATATAAAACATTTTCTTTCATTAAATTAAAATTTGAAGAAACAAATACATGAAAATTTGTATTAAGAAGAATGCACTTGGCAAAACAGTGTAGGAAAGATAGATGCAAAATATAAGAAAATAAAGGATTTGTTGTAGATATTTTATTTCCCCAGCGAAATATCAGCACAACAAGCAAATAAACTTTTTGAGAGTTTGTAATTCTCAATTGTTTTGTAATAAATAAACGGTATTTATTTCCATGTCTATTTTCATACATTTATTATTCAAAATATAATAAAAAATTTGTATTTTACTCTTGCTTTACAGATATATATATATTATATAGAGTTCTCTATGACTTTTTCTATATTCTTTTAATTAGAAATACAATGAATTATTATTTCCTCTGTTAGTCGTGATTTATAATCTATTTATTCTGTTTTATATCTAACAAATTACACATGACCTTCAATTAAATGAAAAACATTATACTTTTGAAATCAAAACTAACCAAAAACATTAAAAACATGCTCGTACATTCATAATGAGCGAAAAGAAAAATACTCGAAGAACGTAAATATGAAATTTTTGAATAATGAAAATATTTCAATTAGAACAAAAAGTATCGTTAGTGGAAAATTAGAAACAAAAAGTAAAAATATTCAATAAAATTTCGAAAAGAAAATCCCTCAAAAATGTGCAAAAATAACGCAAAAAACTCATAAAAACTAAAAATTTCATTAAAAAAATACGTCTTCACATGAAATAAAATTGAAAAAACCAAATTACGCACGTACTCTTGTGTGTGTGTGTGTACCTATTTAACGAGCGAAGACAGACAGACAGACGGGCAGATATTTTTGTTTCCAACACCAGTGGCATGTTGTTCAATAATTATACTTTAAAATACATGTTGTATTACTAACAAAAACTTAATCAGCAGAAAGAAATCGAAATGAAAATTGTTTTCAACAGTTTTGTAAAGAATGAATTCTTAATTTCGGAACATTTTCTAAATTGTCCCGAGATACTGATGCTTGTGAAGTGAACCTAAGATTTGATATAACAACGAAATACAATTTTTAGTTCATAGATTAAGTGGGTACGGGCTGGGATATATAAAGAATAAGGTCACATGCGTTCCTGATACATACACTTCTTTAGTCATTTGGGGTATTCCCACTTCCTGCTGCATATAAAAATCTCATAAAATAATAGCACTCTTTCAGGTATGTTTTGTGTTGTCATAAAATATCTCTAGAGATCTGAGTCGAACGGCTGAAAATCTTTAGCGGCTAAAATATTATTCATACCCATATGTCTGTACAATAAATCACATTTTTATAACTTAAAAATATTACAAGAGCACTAAATCGCAAAAACTAAATACAATACAAGTGAACAATTTTTCCCGTTTAATTTACGTATCTGGCAGCCACTGTACGTAAATGTAAATAAATATAAATAATATAAATGTAAATGTATTTAGCTCATAAGAAGGCAGTAGCTGTTAACAAACCAAGTTTTGATGGGCTGTTCACACTAGTCATATATTTCGTGCCATTATTTTATGACTTTATGACTACAGTGTGAATCCCCCAATTATTTTCGCTTTCAAAGTTAACAGACCAGCCTCCTTGCCCTCTTCTTTACAATTATTTTGCTCTGCCACAATATTGCTATAAAATGTGTATTGTCATCTACATCCTTTCCAGCTTTAGCTTTTAAATATCATTATTCTTTTCTTTAATTTTCTGTTTTATTATCAAAACATTCTTTGACAGTTCTGGCCCAAACATTCAAGTGTTTACAGTACATATTTGGCAATACTTCCACCGCAAAGAAAACAACATTTAAATAAACATAAACGAAATACTCAAATTCTTCTGTGTTGCACACAACACACTGTAACAAAATCTCAATAATTTTTTTGGGTGAATTAAATTCACACCCGTTCTCTGTTCCCTCAAGGCAAAAATAATCCGCACAAAAATAACATTAAAAAAAACAATAACCAGATCAAACACAACAAATCCGCCAAAAAATATATTGAATTTAAAAGGGCGAAGGTTGTTGTTCAAACACAAATTCCACACTCCGCAGGTCTTGAGAAATTAGTCGTAAGTGCCTTCGAACAGCGGCGTTTGCCACATTTCGTATGTAAATTCAAGTAATAAAATTTTGCTCTTCGCTTAACTAAATACGCTGCTTCTAAATACATAAATAAAACGAAACCATAAAATCTAAAACACAAAAACATTAACAAAATTGGTATTCTAACAAAATAATAAATAAGATAGAAAAAAAGTACTCAACGATCATTTATTGTCGACCACCAAAGAAAATTGTTGTACTCGTGTATGATTGAAAATGTAGGGAAAATATCGTCATCATCATCATCGTCTTAATGAACGCTCTGTTCAGTCATATGTGGTGTTACGCATCATTAAAACATCCGCTTAAAAATGCATTATTTTTGTTGTTTTTTTTTCAATGTTTAACTTGGAGTTTTATTGCTTGAAATTCTAAGACAAAATACAAAGACTTTTTTTGTACAGCGTTAGCTAAATCGCAAATGGGGACAATTCTTGACTCTTGAAGCTTCTTGGATGCTCTAAATCCAGCTTTCTGGCCCTTGAATTATAAAATCAGAAATATTTTTATGAAAATTATAACCAATTCACAGGCCAACTTTTTAACTTTTCAAACCTATTTTTTTTTCTTAAATAATAATACAATATAATGGTGGCCATAAAAAACCATATGGGACTTTCATGTTGATATCTTCTCTTGATAGAAAATGACATTATTCTTCCGTTTGAAAATAAAGAATTTATTACAAATTAAGTCAACATCTCTTACGAAAAATAGTTTCTGTTTAGAAATCCCTTCTTTTTAAAAAAGGAATTAAAAAATTTTAAATGTTTTCGAGAAAAGAAAACGCCATAAATAGGCCGATTGCAAATTAGGTACTTATAGATATATCTTCGAAGGAAGCTTTTTAGATTTGAAACATCGTTATTTATTGACTACCTACAGACTATTTCAACTGAATTGATCTTTGACTTTTACACTAGTTTTGTTAAAACTAACAATTTCAAAATATATATAATTTCTGAATGAATTATTATGACAGTTAAACGGTACCCTGTATCCGATCTTCTTTAGGAGAAAATGTGTCTTTTAGTCTGGAATTAGATTGTCTTAGTCTATTTACTGAAAATTGCAGTGCGTCCAAGAAAAGACTTCTATCATAACGTGGAAGATACAGTAGATCAAACCACAAGATGTGAACACGTGTGATCATGTGAAGAGCTTAAAGATATAGAAATTGGATAATTAAAAAGAAACAAAATGACGAACAACTAATATTCGATGTTTATTTTTTCTATAGTTCCAGTAATGCTCAGTTTCAGCATTGCACGGTGGTCCAAACTCAACAACTTGACGTTAAAAAAAAAAAATCTTCATGTGAAACTTTCTTCAAGTTAAGGCTACTGAAATAAATGAAAAATGGGTTTTAATATATTCTTTTGTTTGTTACACAACACATTTTAACCCTTGTCGAACTGATAAGGTACAATTGTATCTTTTTCATTTTGAAATTGCAATAACATCTTTCTAATATACAACACATTATTTTTAAATTTCAAAACAGAAACTCAACTCTTTCCCCGACTATTTTACACCCTTTCAGGACTGCACAGGTACAATTGTATCTTCAACGACTTTGTATGAAGAAAAATTAATAAAACGAAACACCAAGTCAGTTTTTTTTAAAACAATTTTGTTAAATCTTCAGCGTCTTTACAGAAAAGTTCTTATATTATTGCATTTGTTCGCAAGAGATACATGTTGCAGTCTGTATTGAGTGTTCGTCACGTTTTCCATAAGGAATTCAGAACCTGCTTCTTGATTTAATTCTACTGCTACAGTTCGTCCATGTACCATTGCACTACGTTTTTCACTTGCGGGCATACATTAGCTGCTTAGAAAGATCTTTCAGAAACCTTCGTCTCTGATCGTTTATTTTTTTTTTTTGTAATAACTGCTAAGACAGCGACGTCAATCATATTTTTAAATAAAACATCTATTTTGCTCATCTAATTAATTTTCGGCGAGCATACAGGCAATAATGATCTACATACACACGCTATAGCTGAATTTTTATATTTGAGTGCACTTTAGAAATGTTTAAAGTTAATCTTAAGCATCGTTTTCGCTTTTAATTTAAATATATTATGTTATGGTAATTATTTATATGGTAATTATTTTAACGAACAGTTTATATTGCTATGTTAAATCTAATTAAGATTCATTGGCTAATTGTTCGAAATTAATTAAATCTCAGAAAGACATGATAATATATATTCCAAGGCACACAGAAAAGTACACATTTCTTTTATTCAACTTACGCAGCAGAGCAGAACAGCTGTTTTCGAAAGTCGCTACACTTTCATCTTCAGTGCTCATGTGTATATTGTGTTTGTCACCACTTTTTAGGTGGCTCAGTTGAATGTGATAACAGTTTTCTATTTACACAAATTTTATTGTGAAAAAGAATCCGAGAACTGTATCAACCTGATGTTAACACGTTTTTGTTTTAATACCCGTGTTACCGTTTGATTATTTTCTTCATGTCCCATTTTTCTGAATTTTTTGTTCCATTATACATTAAGTCAAACTTTTTTGGTTTGAATTTTATACTTAAGTATATGTGAACGTTTTTCCAATTTTCATTGGTAGCACAAGTCTTAGATTAAATTTGTATTGTATTATTATGTTATAAATACGTAATTAGAAGATGATCTCAATAATTTTGGGATGAAAAAATTTATGTATGAAGTAATAAACGTATGCCGGTACAATTGTACCTACTTCGTCATATAGCGTTGTAAAATTCTTCAGTTCGACGAGGGTTAAGGAAACCACAACATCCGTTGTACCTCAGCCAATATATAAAATTTTAGAAAATAATAATCTGCACAAAAATACCTCTCAAAGCATATATACTTTGTTGATATTTCAGGACGATAAGATAATGAAAAGTGAACCACAAAAAAGTGTGTGGCGTGCTTATATACATATAAAATTATTCTGCAAGTCCACAGACATCGTGACACAACAGATCTTCTGTACAGCCCATATATTCACTGAAGGAGATAAAATCTTCAAATAAATCAACACGAAATGCCACCTGCTCGTCACAAACGATATGCTGTGGCATCTCTCACAGTCAACATATTTTGGTCTTGGAGTTTTCAATAATACTCCTAAACTCGTGTCGTCTGAAAACGCAATGTGACATACATATAACTTTGCTGGTTTTGATAATACAAAAATTAGCTTAACTCCATATGAGTGGATTTGAAATATCCACGTGAGACGCTAAAGATAATGGGCTCCTCTATTAGCTTAACTGTCAGTACATTCGTTTTCAATATCTCTTTCAAGACCAGATAACCAACGCATCGTTTAACTTTGATAATAAAAAATAAGAAACAGGACAATATAAAATTAAAAATTTGTGTGCTGAACTACAATTTCGAAAACTTTGGATGCACCCAGACAGTAAATCAAAGTATTTTTGAAAATTCGCTTAAAAGAGCATTTGCAACTTGAGATATTCTACCGAAACACTCTCTGGTTGCGATTATTGCTGGTGTATTTTTTTTATCAGCTCAATATTAAAGCTTAACTGCCGTATTCGTAAAAGCAATTTGGAGTCATAATTTCCTAAAAAGCTTACTTTAAAATACTCATCAAGTTCATATTATATTTTTATGAATACTGCAGTAAGAGCTAGTTTTTTATTGGCATGTTTTATACTGTATTCAGACATGCACTTTTTATTGAGTCAATTTAATTTTAATTGAGCAATTAAATCTAGTGTACGCACATACTCAATTTAGCTGACTCAATTATCATTTGACATCTGAGGAAAAAACATTGTTTTTATTTGTTTCGTGAATATTCGTGTTTGTAAATTTAAAAAATGGGATGCAAATTTTGGTTTAAAAGAATTTTTACTTGCTTATAAAAAAATATGGAGCTCTTGGAGTCATTGCGATGGATTTTTGCTTCAAAATTATCAGTGCTTAAAAAAAAGAAAACTTGACAATTTTACAAACTTTATTTATTGGAGTTCAGTGTAGTCTGTTTGAAAATTCATTTTTTTGTTTGTATATATATTTTTTTGTATACATATTTTTCTGCTCACTGAACACAGTTCTAAATAAAGATACTTATGACCAGGGTTGCAATTCGAATTTTACACAATTAGTGATATAATTAACTACTAATTGCGCAATTAAGGGGTATATCTGAACACGGTATTATACATATACAAAATAGAAAATGATTAATTTGCTTGTATTTTTATTGTTGTCTGTAGGAGAAAATTTTTGACTCTTATTAGCAGAATGCAATGCCTTGTCAAGAGTATCCCTTGTGTCATATGATAAATCAAGTCTGATTAAAGCAATTATTTCGTTAAAATTAATGCGTGTGTGTGTGTGTGTCAGCCAAAAAAAGTTTTAATTGTTTTTATATTCATTCAGTGCTTTAGTTTCGATTTAATTTTTTCTGTAATAATTTATTCTTTTCCGTCAAGCCATTTACGCATTTCAGATGCCCTACAAATTCAGTTCAATCAAATTAATTATTTTTATGTCAGTGCAAGTTTTACTATGAGCAACAGCATGATTTTTATTGGCCGTGTATTTTTCCTTCTCTTTTCTAATGTACGCGTATTTGATTGAATGTAGTTCAATTTATATCGGTCGGTTAAGTTCATTTATGCTGCAGCAACTCTTGGCTGTCAGTTATCTTGTTAAAAGTTAAAGTTTTGATGGATTTATGAGTTGAGAGATGAACAGCAGTAATTTATAATCAAAAATTTTTGTGGCTAAAGATGATGGCAGCACGATGGCGTAGTTTTAATTTATTATTAATTAATGGGGAAATTTTTTTTTGAGCAATCAAAATTTTGAAAATTAAATTAAAATTAGTTAAAGAAGGTTGAAATTTGAGAAAACTCATTGAATCAGTGTTTAGTTTTTTTTTACACTTCATTCGCTGTTACTTGGATGAATCATCAAATATTTAAAAACTTGTCTTTTTCCTATTTTTGTATGAAAACTATCAAAGAGCAAATAAGAATTATTAAAGACAAGCACTGAAAAGAAACAAAAGTTTTATGAAATAAAGTTTTTAATTAATTCCTGTCACAATACTTTTTCTTTAACAAAAATATTTGTTCAGAGATGTATTTTACAATCAGTCAACAAATCAACAATTTTGTGAAAAATTGTTTGATTTTTTTGTTTTCGGTGCTTGTTAAGAAAATAGATTTTTTAAAACCAAACAAAGCCAGCATATTGTTTCTTTTAGCCATAATTCCTATATGTTGTCATTATCCTCATATTTCTGCGACTTAATGAGCCATTATAAAGACAAAAATGACGAAAAACATTACAAGTTTTACATTTTATTACAGTGGTCGCACTTATGCCTGCTTAATTATATTTTTATTTTAAGTGTTAATGGCTAAAGTGATCTATAAAATCTGCCATCTTTGAAGAAAAAAATAGAGGAGTATCTCTCTTCAAAAACCGTGAAACAATTTCATATGAAAAAAAGTCATGATTGTCTGATTTTAAAATAGGCATTTTTGCTTTGTTCTATTCTAAACCAAAACTGTTTTGGTTTTCAAGACAATTTAAAAATAGCAATTCAACTTGAAATTATGGGAAAGATCAGTAAATTGCCAGGGTGAGGGCGATGAGGATGAGGTGTACCATCGTGATGATGGTGTGCAACTGTTGACAATAAATTAACGCTGAATTTCTATTGCAATCAAAATGCAATGAAACGGAAATGGTGAATTGTATGTTACATTTTACGCCAAGTATGAGAGCATTAGAAAAGTAAGACCATCTCTGTGTTTCCGTTAAAAATAGTTTGAAGATGTTTAAAAAAGAAAATCAAATTGAGTGTAATTATCAGCATCTGTTTACACGGTGTTTTATTTATTTGATTTTTCTAGCAGCAGCGGATACATTTACAGGTTGAAAACTGAAGTCATATAAATTTTAGTTTTTGTATTATTAATACAAAATAAATTTTGTTTTAAAAAGTTTCTTTTATTTTTATTACCTCAACATTCAATGGCTCCAATTCTGCATGTTTTTATGGTGTGAAAAAATGTCAAAAAATGTTCTCTCAACAACATGTCTCTTTGTCGCATAATTTCATGAAGTGCATTGTTTTTTATTGAATTTTTTCATTTCCAATAAGCAACTGTTTAGTGATCCCATAAAGGGACCTCTTACAACACTACTTTGCACTTTCCGGCGTTACTAAATACTCTTGTTGTACTTCAAACTCCTTCAAAAGTTTATGTTTTTCTTTTACATTGAAACACATTAATGCACGCAATACAAGAAAAACCAATTAAATTAAGTCAACTGTAGTTCCTCAAAAGAATGTCATCAGATAAAAAATCGTCGGCAATAGCGCAGCAACTACCAGGAGTTAAATTTATATGCAGAGAAATATATTCAAACTTAAGGAGAATGACTAAACAGACAAATATTACAACGTTGAAAAAAAAATATTGTATATAAATTGTACAAAAAAAAAAGTATGAAAACAAAAACAATGGCATTTCAACTTTAGGCTTAAGGAATTATTGTAAATAGTCGGGCCTTGAAATGCTGCATTCATTTCATGACAGAAAAAAAATTCAAAAGACTTTACTGAGCTTGATAAGCATCCGATAGGAATGGAAAAACCTTTATTCAAGCGCAGCTTCCAATCAAGAAGCTTTTGTTTAAAATTGCATTTGCTGATGTATTTGAATCTGCAAAGCAAATAAGAAATATCATTAGACTTTGCTGCTTTTTCAAGATGATCTAAAATGTGTTCTTACCCATTTTGGAAAAAATATCTTATATTGTGCTTATCTGCATGTAAATACCTTTTAAGTAATATATGTTTTATTAATATCAGTGCATGATAAGGTATTTAAAACTGTAAGACAAAATTGTGTGTGGCTGGCGGATTCCCTACATGTTCAGTTGAGACGATTGCTACAATGTGCTTTATACATAGTACATGATAGTGCCAATCACTGTCGGTGCTGGTTAGTGGCCTGTGCTTGTTGGGGAGTCATGTATGTATGTATGTATGTATCATCAATGTAATTTCTTCCTCTTTGGGCTTATAGACGCCTCATTAAAAAATATTTATTGTACTTATAACTTGTACGAATTTCTCTGCAAAATTTTTAGTTTATAGACACGAATCATTTTAATAAATAAGGCTTGAAAGAAATAATTGATTAATTCGTTGGAATTTAAACTTGAAATTTAGTTTTCCTGCATAGACAACAATGATTCTCAATAATATCTTATATCCGAAATATTTTATTATACACTATTCTTACTTGTATGATCGAGCACCTTTAAAGTTCTGGTTTTATGTCAAGCAACAGAAGTCGTGAAATTTATTTACACATCAAATTGCATGATGATAATTTATGATTGCAGAAAATGAAAAAGAAATGAGCGAAATAGCATTAACTTCCAGGCTAAAAACTTATGATATCAGAGATGGGAAAGTGATATTTAGAAACAGTTCAGGAAACTGTTTATTATTTTGATACAATTCATTATTACTGATTGCAACATCTCCGCTCATTAATCTAGTTAAATAATCCACATATTCTCTATAGAGGTAATAAAATAAAAAGTGAAATTATATGAGTTTATAAGGTTCTATATCACGAAATTTTTGTTGGACATGTAACATTTTCTTACTTATTTTGTAAAAAGTATCGATTTGGAAAAGTTTTAAAACATAAATTATTTTTTGTGAGTGATATGGATTCATTTCTAATAAGTTTCTTATTTTGAAATGGCGAAATGTTGCAATTTTTTGTTAAAAAGTGTGAGAAATGTTGCATTATTTTCTAGAAAAGAAATCGATATTAGTTTTATTGCTAATTTTATGACACTTTTTTTGTTACATATATGAATATCTAAGGAAAAATAATTTTTAAACGGTGTGCATATTAGAGCAGGTTTATAATACGATCGACTAACAAAAAAGCATATATAAACACAAGCAATTGAACACCTCGAAATCAACATTCGAAAAATTATCGGCGAGATACGGCCGCAAATGCTGCGAAAAGTTTGTGAAAATTGGTGTTCCATGCTGCGACTTGTACGCGCCAGCCGTGGCTGCTACATGGTCGAAATCATATTTAAACATTAATGTCATAAAATTTTCTATTCATAAAGACCGTTTCAATGACATCAAAAATATCTTACTATATTTTTTTATGATTTAAACTTGTATCACTCTATAAAAAACACCCTACTTCTATTTTGATAGTCATCGGAATTTATATACTATGATCGCGAAACTCGCGATGTTTTTATAGAGTGATACAACTTTGAGTTGGCATTACTGCTTTATTTGACCACCCATTTAACAGCTGATAGTTGCATTTTGTTTAGTTTGCTTTGACATTTTATTATGGATCGACTTACACCAGAGGAAATTTTTAATCAAAATAATTATTCTATTCGTCCAACTCATGCATTCAAAATTTAATTTCCCTCCCGATGAAGCCCATTTCTGACTGAGTGGGTACGTAAATAAACAGAATTGTCGCACTTGGAGTGAGGAGAATCCACAAGCGTTTGTCGAAACACCATTCACATCCACAGAAAATAACTGTTTGGTGCGCTTTATGGGCTGGCGGAGTCATTGGCCCATGGTCAGAATCTTACTATTTGGTAATCTGGTGTTCCAGATTATGCCTTGTACGCGCCAGCCGTGGAGGAGACATGGCCGAAATCATATTTAAACATTAATGTCTTAAAATTTTCTATCCAATAACGACCCGTTCATTGATATCAAAAATATATTACTATGTTTTATTTGGATTTAAACGTGTATCAGTCTATAAAAAACATCCGATACAAAACCAATCTTAAACATTTTACATCACGAACACCAACTTATAACAGTTAAAGCATGATTCCCATCCTTGTTATCGGCTTTAAGAGTGAAAACTAAAAAATTGGGCTTTACCCTTGTAATACAAAATTGTTTCGTGTCCTCCTTCAACATTAAACTTGTGACAGAAATAAAGCGTTATTGAACATGAATGCGAGGGGAGTAGAGTTTGTTTCTATAAACTTCTCTTTTTTTATGGACAATTATAATATGACTTTTGTCTTGCACGTCATATTTGTAAAGGTCCTCTTTTTTTGTTGCTGTTGTTTGTTACACAAGTAGTGAAGACTTTGTTTTGTGGAGTTCTTTTACGGACAGTTCAACGAATTACATATTTTAGCTGCTTAATTCCAAAGCACAACTTGAGCATTTATTATTATTGAAATTGAGTGTTTTTAGCATGTGGCGGCATTTTTTGCGTTTTCAACAATTTAAAATTGATTTATGTAAACATGCGTATGCGTCTGCTTGTCTATGGAGTTTTTTTTGTTTTTCTTAAAAAAGTTTTTACGAAATTTGAACCTTTAATGTGGGATCTCATTCATTTAATCTCTTTAAAACTATATTTCGCATGCAATCTCCTTTTAGTTTATTGTGTTGTAGGCAACTTAAATGTGTTTCAGTGGTAAAAGTCCTTTAAAATAGTCAACAAGTCGCATTGAGGGTGAGGAAGTTGGATGAGAAATTATTTGTTATTAAGATTAGAACACAAGTTTTCAAAGATATTTAATATAATTATACGAGATGAATAAAACTAAGATTAAACAGAGGACACACTGTAAAAGTTTAAGATGAACAACTAAACAACACAACAACTTGGCATGTAGATATATTTATTTAACAGCGTCGCAACTTACTTAAGTTTGAATTAACCCTGGCAGTAATTGAAATTATTGTATAACAAATTTAGGGGATTAACAATGAGTCGGGTTAGCTTGTAAAAAGAAACTACAGATTTATAACGAGTTTTTATTTGAAACATTCTATAATGCGTCGTGCATTTCCTGCATAAAAGCTAAGATTTTTATACCACAATAAGCGCCAGCTGCTGTTGTGGCTATAAATTTTGTGCAGTGTAAAAATGCTAGTAATTTTTCTTTATTATATTCTTTTTTTTTTTTAAATATATTTTCATAATAAATAATAAAATGTTAATGCACTTCTGGATATCAGATTCTTATCCTTCGCCTGACATTTTTCTCCCTTTTTTTGCATATTTTTTACAAGAGCCTGCTTATCTCACCAGATTAAAGATGACGAATAAAAGAGGAGGATGAAAGAACTGTATTCATAATATACAAAATTATTGTAGTCTTCTCTTTGACTTGTTTTTGTTTCCCTTTAACCAAAACGCATTTGTGGATGACGTCAATTTGAAAAGTCATAAACATTATTTTTATTTAAAATCTGCCACTTCCATCTTCTGGCTACCGCAAATTTTTAACAATGAAAAAAGAAAATTTTCACCAAGGAAATTCAAGACATTCATGAGAATGAATGAGAAAAAAAGTTCAAAAAGAAAGCCAACAAAGAAAGAGTTCAATTTACGTTCAAGATAAAACAACTTAAGCAATAAATATTTTAAAGTGTTGTAATGAAATAAATTGTTAAAATAAATTATGGAAATTTTCACTGTAAATAATATAGACATAGTGTTTTATTATTTAGGAATTAATAATTGGAATTGAATACTTAAAAGCAGCAAAATCGAAAAGTACCGATTCACACAAAATACACTCTTGTCCGAATTCAATTAAATATTTACTTGCTACAAAAAAATTATTTTAATTAATATTTTAGTTGCAAAAATATTACGATTAACTGGCTTTTCCTTTCCTTTAGTGTTTTCCAGAAGTTGTAGCTCAAAATAAAAAATTTCTATAACAAACGTTTAGGTTTTCTAGGAATGCAGGTCTCTTAGTCGAACCGTCTGTTCACTGTAGCTCAAATTGTTTCATCAAGCAATTCGGCTTGTATTTCAGTAGAACACTTAACAAAAAGTATAACGCAGTAAAATAACGTGAGATTTTCTTTGGAAATAAACGTAATAAAAACAGGACATTTCTATGGAATTGCTCATCTGCTGTCTTGAAATAAATCTTTAATAAAAAAATGTGCAGTCTTCTAAAATGTCTTTGATTATCTGACATCATTATGTTTGTGTTATAATTATTAATACCAGTCTGAGGCTTTTAAATGATGTCAATTTTATTAGAGCAAAAGGGTTTACAATATTACATTGGAGTCCTACTCCTCGCAGATGGATATTGTGATCTGAAGTATTCAATTCCTGGAAAGAAAGAATTTTTCTGATCTGTGATAGTCCATGTTAGCGCTGACTGTTGCTGGCCTATTTTATTGATGAAATCATGTATTAACGAGCGCACTACAGCACTCTCTTTCGTCGGTATTAGATCGTAAATTAGCCAGCGCAGTGGAAAAATAAAAATGAAATGGCTGCTACTATTTCCGTATCTTGAATTGTATTTTCTACTTTCCATAACTCCAGCTCCTGACGACCGGAGCATGTTACAAATAAATTTTAAAAAATATTTGTATTTATTTCTTATATAAAAATTGATGCCTGTACATATCCGGTTGCATCTCGAAAAATATTAAAAGTAAAGTTTCAAATTTAATAAATTTTTGAATTGAATATATAACAATTAAATTTCAGTTCATTTTTTAATTGCATTTTTTATAGAAATATTTTTTGTGCAAATTTTTGTATATCTATTAATATTTTAGTTTAGTTTTTTATAAAAATATATTTCAGTTAAATTTTTTGTATTTCAATTAATTTTTCAATATCATTTTTTAAAAAATTATATTCGAGCTGTATTTTTAATAGAATTTTCTTCAAAAATATTTAAATATTTTTATTTTTTATTAAAAAAATATTTCGATAAAACCTTTTTTAAGGAGTTAATATTTCTAATTAAAAACTCTGATGAGACGGTGCAGCAGCCCCGGAATGAGTTCTGATGGTTTGATGATTAATAAAATATTCTGCATGAAACATGAAATTAAAAACGAATTCGTGAAAACAAAAATGTAAATTTTTAATCCGCATGTCGTTTTCTTTTCTGAAGAAAATACAAACTTTTTTTCCTTTTTTTTTAATTGGCAGTTTAGAGGAGTCTTAAAATAAAAATAGATTTTCTTAGCGGATGCTGCTGAATTGATTTCTAAAAAATTCCCTAAAAATTCTCTTGTTTTGTATGAATGAATTTCGCCATTTTCTATCAAAAAGTGTAAGAAATGTAGTATTATTTTTTAGAAAAGAAAAAAACCTAAGTAATAATTCTCAACTTAGTAATGTAATCTGTATAGTTCGAAAAATAATGCGCATTCAGGATTAAGACATATTTTTTATATATAAAAAATATCAGAATTTTTTCAATTAAATTTATATTTAATAGCAAACATTTTACAATGGGAGTAATTAGCTGACTAATCAAATCAACAATTATTACAAATGAATCCTATTTTACTTCCTAAATTCGATTATAGAATTCCCTCCTTTTAAATATTATGCTGGTAAACCACATCGCCTTGTAAGTAACGAATTAATATCAACAACAGCCTGCAGAGTTGAATATATTTTTTTCTCAAGCTCATCAAAATTAAACCCTTTTTATGACCAAACATTTTACTGAATTAATGAACAAAAACGTTGTTGTGCGTAAATTTCAAAATGGGAAGGAAAAGTTCATTAAACCCTTTTAAATCATCATCTGTTCTGCTACTCGTGCAACATCAAACAAATCTGCCAAATAAAAATTTTTTTTTCACAAAATCATCAAGACTGTCTGCTATTAAAATTTTTTTTATTGATAAAATCAATTAAAATTATTTATGATTAAATAAACGAAAATTATGAGCACTCAATTTAATAATGATTTTGCCACCCTTAACTGACTTCAAAAAAAAAAGTCAAAGGAAAGTAGGGGTGACTGCCTTTGAGCTCTCCCAAGTTGCTCTTGGAACCTTAAAACTTAAATTATTGTGGAATTACAATTTACACCCTGTTAAGAAATTTAATTGGGCCTGACGAATCCCTTGTACGCCTCTAAGTGCGTACAATATTATCAATGCAACAATGAAAATGATTAAAAGTGACAAATTGTTTTTATCTTAATTTTTCCTTAACCATTATGAACTGATTAAGTGGTTGAACGAAAAAAATGTATTTTCTCCTGTCAAAGTGTAAAACATGGGTGGGTGATAAGAAGTCGTCGTGTGATCCCTTTTTAACAGAAATGACATGTTTCTTTTTTTAATGCTTATAGAATGTTTCGGTATATATTTTTAATGCCACGGGTGTGATTTTCTGTATTGACTCAGGATCAGAATGTTTATTTAGGTGTTATCATGAGGTGGGAATTTATGGATGATAACTCAAATACTGCGGTGTGTAAATTGAAGCACATGTTTTTTGTGAGTGATGTTGGTTGTAAATCATTAAGCAGGCAACAAGGAAAATTAAAATTCTATTTGAAGTTTATAAAGATCATAAACCACGTTGGCTGTGGTTTTTTGCTTTGAAAATTCGTTTATTAATTAATGAAATACAATTATAATTGTCATAATTACAGTGGACGTCAAAACTGTTATTTTCTGCCTCGAAATTATTTTCCTGATTTCTCTTGTCTAACTCTTTGTATTTTGTTATATTTGTTTTGAATGTTATTTCGTTTCCAAGACAGGCGCAAGTCAATTTATAATGTGCTCAACGGTCTACACAATGTGCTACTTAAAGCATTTAAACTTATAAGAATAAACAAGATACTAAATATGCAGTGGAAGTAGTTAAAAGTTGTAGAAAAAATTTGGAAACTTAAAAAGTTAAAACCTTCTACTGACAGGCGAATGGAAAAATAAATAAAATATATGCCGGCTTGAAAATGCAGCGACCTTTGAAAACAGTACACATTATAGTCTATTATGCTCTGCTTTATTATTTTAAAAACGTCTGTATTTCTTTCTCCATAAAATAATTTAATTTAATAATATGTGTTTTTAACTCAAAAAACAATTAATAAATTTTTTTTCTCTTTGCAGATATCAGTGCTAAAAATGGTAAGTCGACTTGAAATTTTTTTTATTAAAAAAACTTATGTATATTTTAAAAAAAAACTTATATATATATTTTTTGTGAGTTAATCTCTCATCTATGTAAACAACAAATTTTTGCAAAACTTAAAAAAAGAATTATTACAATATAAAGGGTGTTTTTTATAGAGTGATACAAGTTTAAATCATAATAAAACATAGTAAGATATTTTTGATATCATTGAAACGGTCTTTATGAATAGAAAATTTTATGACATTAATGTTTAAATATGATTTCGGCCATGTGGCCGCCACGGCTGGCGCGTACAAGGCGCAATCTGGAACACCAATTTTCACAAACAGTAACATTCTGACCATCATGGTTTTTGAAGCCACAGGGGAGAATGACTTCGCCAGACCATAAAGCGCACCAAACAATAATTTTCTGTGGCTGCGGGGGGGTTTCGGCAAAAGCTTGTCTCCTCACTCCGAATGCGATAATAATACGTACCCTTTTAACTAAAAATGGGCGTCATCGAAAAATAAAATTTTGAATGGACGAAGTGCACGATAATTTTGACGAACAGAACCATTATTTTGATTAAAAGTTTCCACAATTTGCACGCGTTGCTCTGGTGTAAGTCGCTCCATAATGAAATGTCTAAGCAAACTAAACAAAAAGCAACTATCAGCTGTTAAATGGGTGGTCAAATAAAGCAGTGATGCCAATTCAAAGTTGTATCATTTCATAAAAAACACCCGATATATGCCTGTGTGTTAATCTCTCAAGTAAACAAACAATTTTTGCTAAACTCATATTTGAGCGAAACAATATCTTTCCATCCTCTGATCCGTACATACTTAGCGAAAATATAAAAAAATGTGTTAAATATTTGTTAAAATCAAAACAAATTCTTTAGTATATCAGTCAGTCAGCACGAACAAATCCCAAAACACATTTCCAAAGGGGAATTAACAAGAAATTCAATATTTTCCCAATCAAAATAGTCGAGCAATAAACGAAAGAAAAATAAAATCTTCTACAAAATTTCCAAACGACATGAAAAACAAACCTCTTGCAGCCATATTGTGTGATTTAAACAAATAAATACTTCATACGAAATAAACAAACAAATTAAAATTGAACATTAATTTTTGTTTTATTTGACGGGAAAACATGAATTTTCCATATTTGTGGCGTATTTCACACATCATAAAGGCACTGGAAATTGTGAAAAATTAAAAACCAGCCATCAGAATTAAAGATCGCAAGTCGGGAAAAATGTGTAGGAAGAGAAAAGAGTAAAAGGGAAAAAGTCTTTAGCCCCTTTAAAATCGTAATAAAAGTTGAAAAAGCATTGAAAAATAAAAATCCTTAGGGGACATACAAACGGGGAGACATTAAAAAGATTTACAAAAAAACAAATACATCAACAACAAACATAAAGACTTGTTGTTGATTTTAATGACGAACACAAACATTTCTTCTCCTACAATGTAATTTCATACTGCATACATGAGCAAAATGATAAATAAAAAGAAATTATTTAAAAAATACTCAATCAGAGATACACAGTTTCGTTGCCGTTCGTTTTACGATTAAATCCGAAATGTTTGAGGAACAAAATCACATAAACAAACACTTTAGCGGTCGTGTAAGTGAGTAAAATAATTGCAATAAAAATAAAAGTTGAATAGCTCCAACGATGAGTTTAATACCCAGCAGTTCTCTGATTTTTTTCAAATAATCAAGTAAGACAAGGAACGGCCAGTTGAGCCCTTGCAAGCAAATTAAACGAACCCCATGTCCGTAGGAACATCATCAAATGATGCCCGGTGAAAGCTGCGCGAGAACAAAGAAAATAATGCTCCACTATGTCAGGCATGCTTCTGCATGCTCTAAGTTTATTGTCATCCATTCGGAGCCATGGCGTAACTGCCCTCTTAATTCACACTGCGATTGACTTTCCTAGTACGGGTTTGCTTATGTTCAATTTTTTCCCTGGTAGCTACAACGACTTGTGGTTCTATTACCCATAGTATCAATGTTCTATGAGCCATCTAAAAATTCGAGCCATCTAAAATTCCAGAAGACGAGATTCTGAAACCATGACATATCTTCTGTAGCCAATAGCATGTTTGTACAAATTGGTTTGGTAGTTAAGAAATTTCATATTTTTAATCACTTTTTTTTAAATGCAAACCACTGTGCAGTGTTAGGAGCTCATCCGCGTCCCAGTGGGTGAAACTCCAAACCATGTTTTTAACATCCCCTTGGGAAAATTTAAAATTTTCAAAATCTTAAAGGTATTGACTTTAGCCCATTTTGTAAAAATCGAGTTGTCCACAGATTTCTATATTTTCAGCTCCCAGGAAGCTTCCCTGACAAAGGGTATCGTTATGTCTGTGTCTATATACAGATATATGTATACATATATGTGTGTGTGTGTCTGTATTAGTGTGACAGGCTTATAACTTTTAAAAGGCTTGGCTGAATAAAACCAAACTGGTGGCGTTCCAAAACTTTACCAAATTTAAATTTTCGATAAATCTAAAAAATTGAGCCGAAACTATTTTCGAAAAGTGTTTTCTTTTTTTAAATGAACGCATCTACAATCTAATCCTTTCTTGACTTGATCTGTTAAAAGGGGATCACACGACGAATTTTTATCACCCACCCATGTTTTCCACTTTGACAGGAGAAAATACATTTTTTCGTTCAACCACTTAATCAGTTCATAATGGTTATGGAGAAATTAAGATAAAAACAATTTGTCAGTTTTAATCATTTTCATTGTTGCGGCAAACCGTTTCAAAATTGGTTGATTCCTTCGTGGAATATCGTGAACGAAAAAAACTCGAACAAAATAATTATAAATCCCTGAAGGTAGTGAAAACCACATCAATCAGAGCACAGGAAGTTGCAGGGAGTTGACCGTTTTCCATGTATTTTTTTTATTTCAACGCGTTTGAAAATATATATCAGAACTAAAGGGTCCGACGACAAATCTTCCTACTGTACAAGAGCTCTTTCTTAACAAATAGATTTACACAAACAATATTAAAAACATCAACGACTACTGTAATAGCAAATGTAATGAAATCACAAGGAGCTGGAAGCATCATTTATGCCATAAACACGACTACAAAGACACTCGTCTAAAAGAAAAACCAACAATTTAAATGTCATAACAACAAAAACAAATAAAGAATGTCACCAATACCGCCTGTACGCTGTTATTAATGCTTTTAATACCCTCGCAGATGATGTGACTCCCTGCTTGACTGTTAGACTGATGAACTCACTAGAAGTGTCACAATTTGTGAGTTTAAAGTCTGGTCCAAATAATAATTGAATCAATACACAGATTTTGTAGAATTAATTTAGAAACGATCTTTTTAGGTTTGATAAATAAATTAGAGAAGTAAAAATAGCCAAAACTTTGTTGACTTTCGTACTCAACATGAAAGTGTGATAAAAAGGTTCATCTGAATTTTGTGCTCTCATCTCTTTTAAAGCCACAATTGCGGCGTTAAAAGTGAAAATGAATTAGAGAGTGAAAGCGTTTAATCCTGCTAATTACAATGGCAAAAACTCCTACGAGCCGCAATATTCCTGCCAAACCTCATTTCCTCTAGAATCTGTCTTTTATCTTTGAACATAGGTAACTGATTAATTTACTCTTTTGCATTCTGCATTTTACCACGACTAGAAATGTTTAGTCTAGGCAGTTATTTCTAGGTTTTCCTTGTCGACACAGCGACTCCTTTACAAAATCTACTCAAATTTGTGAAGCAACACCAAGAATCGTATGGAATTCATACACATTTTCCGTTCCACAAAATCTCAATCATTTTATATTTTCAAATAAAACATTTTCTTAATTTTTCCGCTAAATCGAATCCAGCCAGCAGGAGTTGTTGAGTAGAATATGCATTTGCTTTTGGGCGTAGTTTTTTTTTCTTTTTTTTTTTTGCTTCATTTTAATGAGACTCATTTGAGAAATGCCATAATTTCAACGCTGGAACGTAAATAAGTAAAAAGTGAGTCTAAATTTAAAAATAATTTTCAATATTATTTTTATTACACGTTTTCTTTAACAGCATCACTGTGTGGATTATCATTGTTTTGCTTTGTCTGCACATTTTTGATCCGTAGCTCTTGCCACAATTCGTCTAAGAGGCAAAATGGTGTGTCATTATAATTATCTTTTGCAGACTAAAGACTTTTTCATTAAATCATGTGGACACGTGTTAATTAAACAAGCATTTTTAGAGTTTGGAAAACTAACACTCGCGACAGTGAACCATAAAAATAGAATTTAAAAACATTTAATAGTTCTCTCTAAAGGTACTTTTTGAAGGATATTTTCTAAAAAGTTCTGTTTAAAAGGTACTTCTTACAAATTGCTTTTTGAACAGTTATTTTTAGGAGGGGTTTTTATAAAAAGGTACTTTTTGTTAAGTACATGTAACAAAGTATGGCTGAGTAGGTACTATTTGGGAGGTGTATTTTCCAACACACATTTTCAAAATAATTCTTGAAACGGTATCTTTTACAAAAGCATCAGGATGTACTTCTTAGAAGGTACTTTTTAAAAAGTACTTTTGATACATACTTTTTGAAATGTAGTTTTCAAATGTACTTTTTGAAATGTACTTTCTGAATTTAATGCTTAAAGGATATCCTTGAGATCAATACATCTCTTTCAAAAGTAAATTTTAAAGAGCTATTTTTAAAAGGTACTTATTAAAAGAAACCCTTTGAAGAGTAGTACCTAATGCAAACTTTGGCAAAAGTACTTTTGAGAAACTGTACTTGAAAGTGCTTTTTCAAAGTAGGTGTACTAAAAATTTTTTCAAAATAAATGGGTACTATTTGAATTAAATTTTTTTAAAAGGTAGTTTTTAAAAATCACACTTTTCAAATGAAGCTTTTTTAATGATACTTCTTATCAGGGGTTTTTTTATAAAATATGTTTTAAAGATGATTTTCAAAATGCACATATAAAAAGCTAGATTTGAAATGGCCTCTACAAAACATACTTTTTAGGAATTATTATTTCTTCTCACTTTTGAAAATATAGTTTGTACTTTTACAAAAATACTTTTTAACAGCTTTTAATTTTAAATGCACTTTATAGAAAGTACTTTTTGCAAGGAATTTTTTAAATATTTCTTTCTAAGCAGTACTTTTCTAAGTGCATTTTTTAAAAATACTTTTTAATGAGAACTTTTTGTTGTTATCAAAGTTCTGTACTTGAAAGGCTTTTAGACTGCCACGTTTTTCGTTTGTTTTTTAATTTCACCTGATATTTGAAGGTTGAATGCTAGACTTTTAATTGAAATATTTTCGATATATAAAATTTAAAAATATATTATTTGAAAAATCATTAATAAAATGTCATCTGACTATTTGCAACACTTTCCGGCTACTCATAATATTTCCTTTGAAATTACCAAGCATTTCACACAAATTGTCATATTAATTTTATGAGTTTTTAACGACACGCTATTTTCGTATATCTTTCATTAACGACATGACATTGAGACATAAAAACCATCAATTTTTCATCTTTGTTTCTGAAAGAAGGACTTGTTTTCGGAATGATAAATGAGAAAGATATTCAGCGTGTCGGGTTACAAGCAAATTGGAATAACAAAGAATAATTAAAATCTTAAGAAAAAAACAGCAGAAATATTATTTGAACAATAACAACTTACAAATGTAATTCTTTAAAATTGCATTTGTGAGGGGCAGCAATCTCATTTAATACAGATGTATCTGATGGATATATATTATAAACAAAACTATAAAGACATTCATCTATCAATCCGGTCATACACATGCAATATTTATTTGTTCTCTTCATGTTTATTTAAATCTACACACTTAAATGTTTAAACTAATGACATCTGGCCTTTCTGCCGTTTTTTATTTGTTCTTTATTTTTGTTGCGTCTGCAAACCTTTTATTCTTATGGCACTCCATTTATAATTGTGTGTTTGCACTGATCGGTTGTATGAGTATCTGCTATTTGAGAAATACCACACATATTCATGTTCACAACTTTTGAAAACCCTTATCTGTCACTTAGAAGTCGACATTAAATGAAAAGCAGTTCACAACAACAAATGTTTTACTCATAAGATTGCAGTCTTTTAAAGAATGAAATCGTGAATAAAGATTCAATTGCAAGTATAGGAAGGGGGTAGACGAGTAAACCCATTTAAAGTAATTATTAACTTCCAGCTTTTAGGACAAGTTGCAAGTTTCAATAAAATCTTAAGGTTGTGGACGGGAGAATAGCCGCTTTTGAACTCAATGTGGGTCCTTTAAAAATATTTGACTCACAATCCACTATAATTCAGTAAATACCTCAAAGATGAAAACTCCAAAACTAAAAAGATGTCAAACATAAATTTTCCTCTCTGTTTAGACTTGAGTGATTCCGTTCATTCGAGAATCACTCAATTTCCCTAGTAAATTCGCCACGTTCTCAAAATCATTGACATCAGTTGATTTAACTTTTCATTTACTTATTTCATTTCAACCATGAACAATTATTTAATTCCTTTAAGTAACTGCCATTAAAGCTAATTTAGCTTCTTCTTAATATGATTGCGTTCTCTGTGTAATTAATTACGGCTCAAATACATATTCTATTTCTATATGCCTTATAATTTTCGCATCGAAATTTGTTTCATTACATTGTTTTGACATTTTAATTGTAATTAAACCAGAAGAATAAAAACAACAAAATGCCACTTAAACAAATAAAATTGTCTATTAGAATGATCAATAGTTCAATTTTTTATTTCATGCTCCAGATCGTTCTTCATTTATTTCAGTCGATAAAGTACGAACAAATGCAACCTTAACGCCCACTACTCAATCTTTGGAGTTTTTCTCATAATTTAAGTAACTTTTAATTAAGACCGTTTTCTGTTAAATTGTTGTTTCTTTCCTAAAAAGTCTGATAGTTTATGGGAAAATATTTGTTGTCATTATTTTTCTTCCATTTTTTTTTCTTTTTTATAAATGATTATTATGTTATTAGAAAAACACTGCTATTTGAGGAATTCCTTGTGGTTTTTATATCAGTGTTATGAGATTTTTAGATGCATTTAAATTGGCAGCAGGGGACACATTAAATCTTATAGTTTAAACGTATTTCAACATATTATTTTTGTGAAGGAAAAGAACTTTTCAGATCAGAATTCTCGGAAAATATTCCACAAAGTTTTTATGAAACATTTTGTGCTGTTTCTTTTTTCTTTTTTTGTTTATTTATTTGATACCTTATGACCGAAAAATGCCTAAATGATTCTAATTTAGAGTATTAAATTTTTTATTCAGAAAACGAAAAACTTTTAGAATGCAAAGAAGATTTCAAACTTTGAAATACAATTTTTTAATTTTGTCATCCGATGAAAAAATAAACTGGTACATCGTGTAAAGGATAATGCCGAAAGAAATTAAAATTTTATTTTTTGGCACACTCAGTATTTTGTAGTACATGTAATAACTAAAATGTTTAAAAATTTCAAGTTTTTCTTAAACAAAAGCGCTTTATACATCATGAAGATTTGTATTAGTAAAAAAAATTAAAAAATTAATATTTTGTATCCAGGGCTGGGAACTTCACCTTTTTTCATTCATAAAAGTAACCAAAAAGGTAACTGACGTTGTTTTAAACTATTTTATAACTTAGGGAGAACAAAATTGGTACTTAAAAATATATGCAACGCCAGACTTACGTTGGTAAAGGGTATATAAGATTCGGTACAGTCAAATATAGCACTTTTATTTATTAATTGTTACTTTGCCGGTGAATTTTTCACTGCAGGTCGTGTTGTATTCTACTCTCTTTAGAACATGAAATTAAAATAGGCTGACAATAATTAAAACAATCAAATTCAACTTCACTTATTTATTTTCAATCCCTGACAAGAGCTTAACTTCATTCGAATAAATCAAAAATTTATCCACACAAATAAATATTCAAGCAGCCGAACTTTTAATGAGAACTGACAATTTATTGTTAATCAGAACTACTAAATCGCAAATGAAAGTTTAATATAGGGTGTTTTTTATAGAGTGATACAACTTTGAGTTGGCATCACTGCTTTATTTGACCACCCATTTAACAGCTGATAGTTGCTTTTTGTTTAGTTTGCTTTGACATTTCATTGTGGATCGACTTACACCAGAGCAACGAGTATAAATTGAAGAAATTTTTAATCAAAATAATGGTTCTGTTCGTCAAACTTATCGAGCACTTCATCCATTAAAAATTTTATTTTCCGATGAAGCCCAAATAAATAAACAGAATTGTCGCATTTGGAGTGAGGAGAATCCACAAGCTTTTGTCGAAACACCATTACATCCACAGAAAATTACTGTTTGGTGCGCTTTATGGGCTGGCGGAGTCATTGGCCCATATGTCTTCAAAAACTATGATGGTCAGAATGTTTTTGTTTGTGACAATTGGTGTTCCAGATTTTGCCTTGTACGCGCCAGCCTTGGCGGCCACATGGCCGAAATCATATTTAATTAATGTCATAAAACTGTCTATCCAATAAAGACCGTTTCATTGATATCCAAAATATATGACCATGTTTTATTATGCTTTAAACTTGTATCACTCTTTAAAAAACACCCTATATCATTTTCAAGAACTGGCACCCTAATTGACGACGTCCGGTTGCTGCCCATAATCGGCTGATACATTTTTTAATACACTTTCATTTAAATTCTGTCAAATCACATTTTTATAAAACAAGTGTCTGTTAAATATTATTCTCCGCCTAATTCATAAACGTTTAATAAAATTAAAGTGGCTTTAAAGTATGGATTTTGTACGGTTAAAGATCCCTTAAAACATTCATTAACTTTACTTTTATTCTAAAATGACCTCAGAAATTATATAAACTTAATACACTCAACCGCTGATTCTGTCATTAAAAGCTCGTGATTTGCTTTCTTTCGTAAAAAGGGACAACAAAGGAAACGGGACAACAACTGCTTCCATACAACTATCTATTCTGTCATTCAATTCCGTTGATTTGATATTTTTTATAAAAAAAAGAACACCAGCGATGTATACAGTTAAGAAGGATTACAAAAATATTTGTAATAGAGTTTTACTCTGATTCAAATTTCAATTTGAATGACATACATTAGTCAAAAATAGTGTAGCGGCTTTTGAAAACAGTTGCTCTGCTCTGTAGGGAAAGTTGAGTAGTTTATTTTGATGTTAATTTTTCCTTGTTCTTTTCATTATTAATCATGCTTTTAGGTGTGCTCTTTTATGATGTCACAAGTTTTTTATATTCCAGGATATATATGGGACATACTGTTCTAGTAACAGTAATTAATTTTAGGTTATTAATTTAATTCCGAAAATTACGCGACATAAACAGTTCGCCTTATAAAATAATCTCTGTTAAATTTGTATGAGCCTTTCCCAAAAAGGACATGCTTATGTATTTATATATTGTCTGCAGTATCTGTAATAATGCATGACAGAAAATACTTAAGCTTCTTATAATTTCAATTTACGTCATATTAAAAAACAAATTGTATTCACTGTTTTTCTAATACGATTACAGAAATGTAAACTTTCCAGCGAATAACTGGGCAGATAACGAATCAGCTAAGAGTCTTAAACCGTTTTTAAGTCGACTACAGGGCTTGTTATATAAAATTTCTTCTAAATATATGTTTAAATGAAAAAGTTGGGAAAAACTGGAATGCTGAAGCAACTGTTTTTTTTTTTCAATTTTGTAAAATATTTATTTTTTTAACAATTCATCAACATTTCTAAAATTCCTTAGATGCACACACTCTCAGACAAAGATTCATTTTTGTATGAGAGTACATGTTTAAGCAAGAAGTAGGAAAAATATTTATAAGAAAATTTAATTAAATTCTTAATTACGCGTACGAATGCCATAAATTCATTAAATGCAATTCACACATGCATACTTTCTTCTGTTATTTATTTTTTTTCTTTTAAAATCAGCAGCCACATTTTACTTCAAATACGATACACATACACACAAATATTTGCTCTAAGGAAATGCAATTATACTACGCATACAATAATGCAACAACGGCAAAATTTATAATATAACCCAGCAGTTCTGAAGAGTTATTGTCAGGCCGATTATCTATTTGAAAGATTACAACAAACGACTAAGAGACTTTATTTCATGGGATTTATTTGTCAATTCTGAATTTTGGAAAATGCAAATTCAACAGAGATTATTTCATAAGGCGAATTGCTTATGTTGCGTAATTTTTGGAGTTAATTTAATACTATTAAATTAATTATTGTTACAGTATGTCCCATAAATATCTGAGAATAGAAAAAACCTACGACGTCATAAAAAACACGTCTTAAAATATGATTAATAATGCAAAGAACAAGGAAAAATTAACATCAAAATAAACTATTCAACTTATCCTGCAGAGCAAAGCAGCTGTTTTCGAAGGCCGCTACACTGTTTGTGACTAATTTCTGTTAATCAAATTAAAATTTCAGCTCTGTTGCGTTCAGCGAATCGCAGTAAAAATCTATCACAAATATTTTTGTATTCCTTCGTAACTGTGTAAATCTCTTTCACAGCCCCTCATACACCTGCAATATAATTAAGCAGCTCTAAATTGTTCTTAACTACTGCAAGTCAAAGGCTTGCTTGACTTTGAAGCAGCAAATTTGTATGGGTGTTTGTTCTAGAGTTCGTGTCTAATACGAATGCGCATATAAGACACATTCTAGTGTTCTGATGAAGGCAGTTTTTCTAAAATGTTAAACGGTGAATAAGAAATAAAATATCAGAACTATAGGAATGACATACACTTGCATAGAAATTAAACCATGCATTTAAAGTCCACACACATACATACGCGTACTTAATGACTGTAATTCTCTGCCCAAACATTCATCTATAACGGCAGACAAACGGAGACGGCCTCTGATGGATTAAAATCATTACCATGATATGGACGCGAGTGCAAGTAATTTATAAGGGATATAAAAGTACTTAAACGAATTCACACATCCATGTGCACACATTCACACACACACACACATACACATGTATTTACGTACATGACTCTAGAGAAGTAGGAAGTTTAAGTATTTGCTTTCGGTACTGTTTTTTATTTTTTGTTAAATTAAAATTAAAGGCAATAATTATTTTGCTGGAACGATCTGAACGTTGTGCAGCACAAGTAGCACTGCGTCGAATGAAAGTAAAATTACTGCAGGGCTAGTCACAGTTTAAGCATATTTTTATTAGCTGACCTAATTAAAAGTGGCTGTTATTTTAGAGATTTGATATTTAGTAACCAAAAATAATAACTCATTTGTTTTTCAGAGGGTTATAAAAGAACTCCGAACTTGAGCATTTTAGCACATATACAAAACTATATTTTATTTAACTTTTTATACTTGCCTTGGTCCACTATTTTGATAGTAGAAAGTTTAAATCTGTTGGATTATTAAAAACTTTCCTCCCATATAGTAAACAAATCGGAGAAAAGGTTCCAAAGTTGCACACAATTTATTTTGAAATGCTGTAGACAGAAAATTGTGTGTGGTTTCTTGCGGAAAATATTCGTTAACCAATTCGATATTATAAAAACAATTTTCAAGTCAGGCCTAAGGTGAATATCATAAAATAATTTTTTCTAAATTTGCGACGATAAATGAACAAGAACTTTTCAAAATAGTCCTACTTAACACGCAAATGTGAAGTTTAAGAAGCGTTTCGTCAAAATGCAAGACTGCAATCACAAAGTTCTTAAAATAACTTCAGGAGTTTCTATAAACAATTTGTCTGCGCCCATCGAAATATGCAACAAATGTGGTGGAAGTTCCGATTTTGGGAATTTGCTTTACGAACTCCGGGGATCTCAGAAATAAATATAATTCTTTTTTTTTATAATTCAATTAACATTTATTGGCTTTGATTGGAAATCATGAGGATACAATAAATGAAGCAAACATTTAAACCAATTTAATTTATAATTTATACAGCAGAGCAGTACAGGCCCATTTAGAATGCCCTACACTCTGAGCATCAGCGCATTTGTCAAATCACCACCTGGTTTCCTTTTTTCATTTGATTACAGTCAGGTATATGAAGGAGAACTGCTTATAAATTCGTTTTGTCAATAATTTACAATTTTTTTTTAATTGTAGTCAAATTTCTTTTCATAGATCTGCTATAAAAATAGATGTTGAAGCCGTTTGAAATATATCTCGTTTTGAAAACGATCGTTCTCCATCAAATAGTTTATTATTGTCCAACTAACTGAGATTTTTCAACCAATCAGGGGATTTTTAAACCACAAGGGTTCTATAAGCACTTTCGCAATCCTAATTTACTCTTAAATATTGTTCACAAAAAATGTTCAGCCCCAGGCAAAATAATGCGAATAAATAGAGAGCTTCTAGTTTCGGGAATTTGTAAACTTTCTTTTGGAATCTTGGAGATCTCAGAAATAAATCTATACTATTTCTTTTTCTCTGTGCTCGAATTTATTGCATTATTTTCTAAAAAGTGTGAAGCTTCAGCTCAGCAACGGTTTGTCAGACTGCAAGGCTGCCACCAAAACGAGTTTTCACACTAACTTAATTCCTAATGGGATATTAAATATCCCAGGTTGTCGTTGCAAGCAGTTTTCTTCTTTGTCTCTACCATTTCAGTGAATGCAAAGTCATGTTCATGTTGATAATTAAATCTAATTTTTACTTGTCATTTCTAATAATTTTTAAAGTTAATTAGAAAAAGTCACTTAATGCGAATTCTCTGATGGCGCGGGGATGCAATAGACATAACTATTAGTAAATTAAACTCTTCAATTGTAATTATGTGCTGCTTCTTTTTTTTCCCAAAATTTTACTAAAAAATTCAAAGTGATCAATTGAGGGGTTTTAGTTTGTTCCTATGGGCATTTCACTGGGGCTAATGCAAATCATCAGGGGAACTTTACCCAACATTTCTTAGAATAACTAAACATATTTATTTCAAACTTCCATTCTACTAAGTGAGAAGCTTTAAAACGAACATCAAAGTCACAACAAGAACTCACTGATCACTTTTCCTTTTTTATTTTCTTACGTTTCATTCTACAGCTGGTTGGTTTTTTGCCGACTCTAATTGGAGTTGTAACAGAAATAAAGAACAACAACAACTAATAATTGTTTTAATGTAAAAACAACTCCTTTTTTTTACTTTAATTCAATTAAATATTTATGAATAAAAATAGTTTTATATAAATAAAAATGTAATATTTTATTTAAGTAAAATAACTTATTAATCAATTATCTGGATGTTGTTAATAGTGGCTTGTTGAGAAGACGAAAATGCAAACTAATTGATGCTCTGGAAGCAAAGAAAAGTACTTCACCAGAAATTACTTCAAATTGTTTTCATTGGAATGCTATTGAGAAATTAGAACTTCAGGATATTGCAAATTCAATAATATTATTTTCCACATATTTTTGTTCAGAATATTGATATGTTATATAGAGCTTTTATGTCTTTTCAGTATTAATTTATATAAAAATTACATTTTTCATTTACACCGTGTCTCAATATATCCACAAAGTTTTACTTATCTACGATATCTTCTCTGCTGTTGCATTTGCTTTTGTTGCACCAACAGACACTGTGATATCCCTCAACAATGCAAATGCAATTTATTCTCAAACTGTAACATCCCTTATTAAGCCTTATGGATTTTTTGCAGCCTGTGATTTTCATCAGCTTTAATTCTTTAATAAATTACACTCTGCCCGTCTGAATATTCCTCGCGCATTGAGAGCCCAACTACAAGCTTTTGAAAGCACTTCAATTGAAGATTTGCTTTTCACTTTCAAATGGAATTGCATCATAATTCTAACGCATTCTCATTCTCTTACATTTTTATTTATTTATTTATTAGTTAGAATTGAAGATTCAAGAGTGCCAGCCACTGTCAGTTAAAGTTTAATTTAAATTTATGACTTCTTATTTAGCTTTTGTATGGTACATGTTTCTCTAAATATTTTTATTCTTTTTGGGTTTCTTAGCCGATTGTTTATGGGTCTGTATGAGTCAAAATAATTCTATTTGAAATGTTTGTTTATGGCACTTCTATTAATGTTCATATTTTTTTCTACGAATGTGTGAAGTCAAATATGAAGCTTAACAATGTATATATTTTTAATTTATGGCTTATGAAAAAATCATATAAATATTTTTATGAAAATGAAAGATTTGAAATAAACAATAAGAAATATTTGTAACGCATGCCATGTACAACATAATTTAATTAGTATAATTTTTAATTATTCAAAGTTGACGCTCTATATAGAAGAAGGTTCAAGTTTGTTGTAGATTAAAATTGGAATAGTTTGGGATTTCTTGTTAACAAGTCGTTCGAATAGAGCTTCGAATAATTATTCGAATAAAATTGTATATCTTTCCCCATTATATATCGGAAAAAATTTGCAATTTCATGCGAATGAAAGCATCGGTTTTAATGAAATATAATTTGTTTTTATGTAGCGGTCTTTTATTTATTACTGCTGCCTAACAATTATGTACAAATCGGGTGTTTTTTATAGAGTGATACAAGTTTAAATCATAATAAAACATAGTAATATATTTTTGATATCAATCAAACGGTCTTTATTGGATAGAAAATTTTATGACATTAATGTTTAAATATGATTTCGGCCATGTGGCCTTCACGGCTGGCGCGTACAAGGCGCAATCTGGAACACCAATTTTCACCAACAGTAACATTCTGACCATCATCGTTTTTGAAGACATATGGGCCAATGACTCCGCCAGCCCATAAAGCGCACCAAACAGTAGTTTTCTGTGGATGTGAAATTGTGTTTCGACAAAAGCTTGTGGATTCTCCTAACTCCAAATGCGACAATTCTGTTTATTTACGTACCCATTCAACCAAAAATGGGCTTCATCGGAAAATAAAATTTTGAATGGACGAAGTGCACGATAAGTTTGACGAACAAAAGAATTATTTTGATTAAAAATTTTCACAATTTGCACGCCTTGCTCTGGTGTAAGTCGATCCATAATGAAATGTCAACGCAAACTAAACAAAAATCAAGTATCAGCTGTTAAATGGGTGGTCAAATAAAGCAGTGATGCCAACTCAAAGTTGTATCACTATATAAAAAACAACCGATATATATTTTTATAAATGTATTTAAAGTTTCCATACAAGTTCTTCTCTCTTGTCACAACCTATTAAATATCTCAGAAGTCATTCTTGGAAATAAAATATGAAGTTATTTCAACTTAACTTGAATAAGGAATTTTTAATTAGTTTTTAAGTAGTGACAATTTCAGAAAAAGCTCTAAATCTAGAAAACTCCAGACTCTAATTGCGTAACAGAGAAAAAGTTTTTATTAACCCTTAAGTAAAAGCGGGTATACGAGTATTCTTGTAATTAACCTGTTGCTCTTCAGTATTTTAATAAAAAAACATAAGCCTGATTTTGCTAAAAGAAAACACCCCATTAATTTTAATTACCTAAAGTTTTTGTCTTGCACGCAATTTTGTATCTAAATTTTTGTTTTATTTTGTGGGTGTTTTCTATTTTATTTTATTTAATTTTTTTTTTTGTCGCATAAAGCGAAACAAAAAAATTTTATTTGTAAAACTTGACGTACCCAATTTAATTTATTAGAATTACTCAGTGTCTTTTCTAATTTTCTACTTGAATTACTATAGTATTTTAATACAACAAACGTAATTTTTAAAATATATTTGGCATAATTTTCTTGAAATTATTTATAATAAAATATTTTACTTATAATTACGAATTAATTTAAGAACAAGGAAGTTATAACATCTTCATTAATTAAAAAAATGTACTGATGAGTTTGTCAATTAAATTTAAAAAAATTGGCAAAATTTTACACTTTTTCATGAAAGTAAAATGACTCATACAAATGATTGGCATGTATCAGTCTTTTTTGTCGCAGACATTAGGTCTTGGCTCCGATTGCTGGCAGTAAAGAAGAGTAATTGAAAAGAAGTAATATTAACTTTTTTGGATCGTCTCTCAGGGGTTGGTTCCTACTCACAAGGTCTATTGTGCCGCAACAATAGTACTGAAAGAAGAATGAAACCAGAAAAGTAAGAATTTTCAAAGCCCTTTGAAATCGCTGCAATACGAGGCTCTGTCAATTGATGTCAGCACTGTCCAATGAGTTCTTCATTTGCGCAAGCCGACAGCATTTAACACAATTGAGCACGGATGCAGATCACAAGAACTCGATGATATATTCTGTAGATCGCTGAAGACGGGATCGTACTTACGATCTTCGTCTTTGTAGTGAGCTTTTATGAAATAATTAATTAGAGTTGCATGGTAACCAACTTTAATTCCAGCATAAGAAGGCTTTTAGCTCGTGTACTTGAGATGCAAATCTTAAAATTTGGTGGTTTCAGACTGCGCTTGGAAAAAATTTAGTCGGCAGCACAAATTTTATGTGAAAGGCAGTTATTAGCAGACCGACTATTGCCGGTAATGTGAAGGTTAAATTCAGACCAAAGCAAATGCTGGCGATTATCAACCATTGATGACGATGTATTGCGCCCTTCGAAAACAGTATAATGCACTCTTCCTTGTAGTTCAGAATGAATTGGTTTTTGGAATATTGACTTATGATTTTTTTCCTACAATATTCGTGGTTGACGAGTACTTTTGATTATATGATCTGAGTAATTATAGTCGTGGGTTGTAAAGTCGAGTTGAATTATTGTTTGAAAATCAGTCTGAAATAGTTTTATTTTGCGAAAATCTTGTAAATAAAAATCGTAAGATTAAGGATTTCATATTAAAAAATAACCTGCAACATAACAGAGTGCTGAAATACAACAGTTTTAAATATTTCTTTTTCGGTCGTGGCCCAAATTTATCCAACACGTGTTTTTTTTCATACAACCATAAACTCTAGGGAATCACTATTCAGCTTAAAATTATTTGTGTGCAGCAAAAAAAAAAATAAAAATAATATTACAAACATGTTGGAAACAGTGTAACTTATTTGCCATATATATTTTGTTTTTCTTATCTTTACGAAATCTAAAACTTACCCGACAACAATGGCCCCATTTGTATGTTGGTACCATTCGTTTCATGTTTATCCTCATTTTTAAGGGCACCAGGTCTGCCGGACACGCAACTTATCGGCTTCTTCGTCTTCCACAACTTCATTCTGTTTGATTTATTTTCACTTTTTAAACAAACTTTAAATAAAAATTTAAACCAAAATTCATCATTTTAATTGGTCAAAATCAAAACATACACATTTTTGTATTTGATACTAAAAGGCACATATTATTTTCTTTTTATATATGGAAAAATATTTCAAAAATATTTATTTGAAATCTTTTTAGAACACTTCTTTAATTTCAGTTACCTCCGTTTTATAAATTTTTATAGTTAATTTTCTTTTGCGTTTTCTTGTTTGTTTATTATTTGAATTTTATTTTTGGTGCTGAAAAACTATATGATTTTTGTTTTTATTTTGTTTCTTTAATTAAATGTTAGTTTTCTTTGTCGTGTATTTTTATAGAAAAATAAAACTGCAGTTTATTTTTAAAGTCGTAAAGATTTTTATTTTAACGACAAAACCAAGTGAAAAATGAACAGAGAGTGTCTGGTATTTCTTGATGATGTTTTTTTTTTTTGAAAGTGGGGAGTGCTTGGCCAAAAGGGGAAGCATTTCCAATTTCCCTCTTTATAACGAAAGCCCAAAGCAGCGTAATCTATAAAATGCACAAAACGACACGAAACACACTTACGCAGTCATTCATACAGACAACAAGAACAACAACAAAAGCCAGCTATTTTAGACAAAATAAGCACTTTGGCGCACGCTTTTAGCAATTTAGATAAAATTGAAAAATGTTTTTCATTCTCTTTTTCATTTCAGTTCACTTTTATTGGCTTTTCTTTTTACGTATTCTTTTACATTTTCCATACTTTGAACGAAAATTGTTACAATTGACAAAAAAAATGGAAATAATTCTTTATGTTTTACTATTTTAATTCAAAAGTTTATTTGTTACGCTCAATTAATTCTATTTTTCCGTTTATTGATTGGCAAACACTTTCAGTAAATTTGCTCATGATGTTTTATTTTTGTCAAAAGTTTTCACTCTATTTCAAGATTTTTTCAGACATAAATTTTTCCCTAAATTTTCGCTGGTTGTTAACGTTGGCACTTAATGTTTCACAATGATTTGACCGTTTCCCTAAGTTTAGCGGTCTACGCACATTTTTCATTAAAATTTTCTTTTGCTTTCAATTCATCTCAATAATTAATGCTCTTGTTTTTGGTAGTCGATACTCAAAATGTATCTCAAATTCTCTGCAAAGTTTTTCTTTTTTTTTTATTACATAAAATGTTATTTCTTCAAGGGAAAATTTATTATTAAAGAAGCGAATATCACGTTCTCCCGCAACCACGTTGTTGCTTCATTCGTCGTTTGTGTACGAATGTCAAGTCAACACTTGTGTGTCTGTAATCATTGTTGCTGAGTGCAGTTGCTCATTTTGTAGCAGTGATGGTTAGTGTTGCCGCGCCCGAAAAACATTTTAACTAAAGAAAAGTCATAGATATGATTTTTCTTTAAAAAAGGAACGGAAATTCACTTTGAATATATTTTTAGAACATCTCAAGCGGATGATACATGAATTTATATATGACTTCCAGTTTCAATTTAAATAACAACAATCGACTATAACTGTGTTACTAATCTAAAGAAGCGTGCGAATTTGGTAGGATACAAGAGAATGCTCTACTGTCGCATCATCATGTAAAATATTTCGTACATCAATATCGAGCGAAACACTGAATGATCAATTTCAACAAGTAACTTTTTCAATGTTGCGCGGATGTACTCCAAAAGCCATCTTCATAAAAGATATTTTCTCAAAGCGAATTTATTTACACTGAATCCTATTTTGCAACGAACTATTTTCTATGGTGTCACAAAATAAATATAAATTACAAAAAATCGTTATTATTATGTGATTTGTTAGAAGAAACCTAATAATTGTTAAGGGCTTCTAATAAATAATTCTGCAAAAAATATCTCTATAACGGCAACAGTGTTATGTTATGTTTGGGTTAGTGTTGTCGAGGCTCTTAATGTATCTATGCGTTTGCAAGCTTGTGCACATCTGTTTACTCCCTTCCTTTTTTCGTTTGTTTACGTTTCGAAAAGTTGTTGCATTCAGTCTCTGCCGCTTGAGATATCCAACGCATGTTGTTGCCTTGATTATTTTGTATCTATACATTTTAAATGCTTCCAAGCTTGTGGCATCATAGGGTAGTGTTTGTTCTTTTTATACACAACAGTTCTATTGTTCTGCTGGAGAAAGTCTCTTGGATTTATCAACTTTGTTGCTAAGGCAAAAGGTTTATGTCTAGACTTCAAAGTAAAGGCTGTTTTTTATAGAGTGATACAAGTTTAAATCATAATAAAACATAGTAATTTATATTTAATATCAATGAAACGGGCTTGATTGGTAGAAAATTTTATGACATTAATGTTTAAATATGATTTCAACCATGTAGCAGCCACGGCTGGCACGTACAAGGCGCAATCTAGAACATCAATTTTCATACCGACCAATGACTCCGCCAGCCCATAAAGCGCACCAAACAGTAATTTTCCGGGGATGTAAAGGTGTTTCGACAAAAACTTGTGGATTCTCCTCACTCCAAATGCGACAATTCTGTTTATTTACGTATCCTTTCAACTAAAAATGGGCTTCATCGGAAAATAAAATTTTGAATGGACGAAGTGCTCGATAAGTTTGACGAACAGAACAATTATTTTGATTAAAAATTTCCACAATTTGCACGCGTTGCTGTGGTGTAAGTCGAACTATAATGAAATGACAAAGCAAACTAAACAAAAAGCAACTATCAGCTGTTAAATGGGTGGTCAAATAAAGCAGTTATGCCAACTCAAAGTTGTATCACTCTATAAAAACACCCTCTACGTGTGTAATTTGTACTTATTTTTCTAAAATACCGGAGTTCTTAACAAACCATATAAATTTTAATTATAATTTTGAAAATTTTCTGCCATCGATGAAAAAAACCATAATTTGTGATATGAAGAACAAAAAGGAACATTTATGAAACTATTAATTCCAAAGCACTTGTCTGAATTAAAAATTGTTTATTAGTATGTAGTGGTTACGAAAATAACGTGAGAATTTATTCATATTAAAGGTCGATATTAACAACATTTAAAATACATCGAATTTCCTTTTTTTAAAAATTAGCATAAAATAAATATCTTGTTGTATCACAAGATGGCTATCCCCGTTTCCGTCCCAGGCTCTTAAAATTTTTCCATAAACATTAAAAAATTTTCCTTCTGTACTTTTACAAAATTAATAATTATATTGAAAAAAGTCGTTGTAGGTTCAATTTCAATTTATAGTTTAATTGTAATGGCAAGAATATTAACCATATTTGCAAATAATTATTTTCAGTAAAGCTTTTGATAAATAATAATCACCAAAATGTTGTACATAATTTTTAACTATCGTAATTCGCAGGGAATTTTCACTTAAATGCCACACAATTTTATAACGAACATATCGTTTACATATTTCGACCGTTAAATGCAACATAATAGTAGGAATTTTATTATAGTATTTTTGTTAGTTCATTTTAATATCATTATAAGTAAAAATTTCATCCAAACTGAGACTAAAATTTTCATAAATATGCAATTTATTCACATATTGAACTTCCTACCAACAAAGTGTATCTGTTCATCATGACAAACACACAAATGCAGTTGTTTGAATGTGTGTAATAAGGCAGCGCACAGTGGAAACATTTTTTAAAAATATTGAATTTAACTAACACTTTATAAATGTATTGTGCCATAAAAGCTTTTATCACCTTGGAAAAGTTTTAGTGAAATTCAGCAGGGAGCTTCAAAATTAGAAATTCTAAAAGACACTTGAAAAGCGATATTATGGATACTGTTTCGTGTTGTCGAGTGTAACAAAAATGTAAAAGACTTTCGTACCTTTACAATTTTGATGAATATTATTCGTTTGTCAGATCAAGGAACTTTGGAAAATATATCCTTATTTATATATTTGCCCAGCAAACATCTTTTAAATTATTTTGTACGCTTTTCAAAATCTTTGTTTTTTATAGGAGAATGTTATTATTAATTAATCTCTTTTTAATTAATAATATTCACTATTATTTTTAAGTGTAAAATCTCTTTATTTTTTAAAGTTAATTATTTTCCTGAAGAAGTCACACAAACGACTGACAAAATATTGAAAAAACAAATTATAATTTTTTAATAATAAAGAGACCTTAAGCTTAAAAATATTAGTGAATGTTATTAGTAATTAATTTAATTAAAAATGTGATCAGTTGTAAATAAATCGCAATTTTAATTGTAAAGTATTTTAATTGTAAAGATAAGAAGATTGAAATGTTGTAGTCAATTCACAAGCCTTTTTATTTGAAAAGTTGTATTTGAAAAGCTAATTTCAAAGCAAAAATATATTAGAAATAACTTGATCACATTTCGAGAATTTCTACTTGAAAATGTCTTTTCTAAAAGATCTTTTAGCGATAAACCAGGACTTGTGGACTGAGCGGTTATAATAATAGTGTATTCTATGTTTTGTGGGACACAAAAATGTTATTTATAGCTTCTCTATATATTCTACGCAAAATTTTTAAGTATGGTTTTCTAAACAAAAATTTGACTCGATATCTTATACTCTGTTCAGACATGCATTTTTAATTGTGCCAATTTAATTTTAATTTAGCAATTAAATCTAGTGTTCACATATACTCAATTTAGCTGACTCAATTATCATTTGGTAGCTGAAAAAAAACATTGTTTTTATTTGTTTCGTAAATATTCGTGTTTGTAAATTTTAAAAATGGATGCACATTTTGGTTTAAAGGAAATTTTACTTGCTTATAATGGAAATATGGAGCTCATGGAGTCATTGCCATCGCTTTTCGATTCAAAATCATCAGTGCTTAAAAAAAGTAAAAGGAAACTTGACAATTTTAGAAACTTTATTTATTGGAGTTTAGTCTAGTCTGTTTGAAAATTCAGTTTGTTTTGCTTGTGTGTATATTTTTTCACTTTTGGCTCGCTATTATAGAACATTTGTGTGCTCACTGAACACAGTTCTTAATAAACATACCTATGACCAGGGTTGCAATTCGAGTTATACGCAATTAGTGATACAATTAACTACTAATTGCTCAATTTACTAATTGACTTGTTGTATGATAAATTGGGGTCAATTAAGGCCTTAATTGCAACAAGGGGTATGTCTGAACACGGTCTTAAGTTATAATCATGTGACAATTTAGTGTCAAAATATGTGGTCTCTGTTACACTGTGAAACACTAAAAGAATTGAATAACAATAAAGACTTTTGCTATGGCATATTTATAGAACTTAAGGTATCTAAAAACGCACACGTACAAGTGATCATTCACAACTACAACGAATAGAGGGTGAAAATGCCCACTGTAACATCCGAAGATGAATATATAAACAAGAGATGATTTTTTTTTAATTTATTTGACCATTGACTTTCTACGTAAATTTATCTGGATTTTTCTAATAATATGTGTCTTGCAGTGGGTCTTATATTCCCTCAGGGGGAGAAAAGTTCACAATCGATTTTAAAACTTTAATAAATATAAAATTGTTTCGATAAATTCCTTAAAATACAGACAAAATCTAAAGAAGACAGACATATTTGGCTGCAACCATATTTTAATTATCTATTATTAGTGTCGTTTGATAACTCTGTAATAAATTTGAAATAGACACATATTTCGATATCATTGGACTTGTCTTACCTTAATTTACCTTTTCATATCAAAGAATGCATGTATTTTTAATAATTCTACGAACTCCCTCTCAGACCTTCACCGTCTTTTGAATACAATCCGCACTGGCAGGAGTAGGTGGGTGGCATTTTAATGAAAAGATCAGCTACGCCAAATTTTCTGTGTTTATTCTTGTCATTATGTTTTATAGAATCTTACCTACGACTGCCATTATTTTGCTTCATTATAAAAACTTCAATTTGGACATGTGCCATTGTGTGGACGAAAAGCATAAAATCTTTTTCATTTATATATTTCCTACCTATTTTTCTTTTAGTTGTTGTTTATTTTTATTTTATTTTTATTGGGAGCGATTTCTCTTTTGAAGTCCCCTTCCCTTAATCTTTCAGGTGATTTCGTTTTCAGGTTTCTATATTTAGTTGTGCTTCAATTTTGTTTTCCACTTAAACTCAAAATGTCATTTGCATAAATAGGGCAGTTGTTTTGTATATCTAAAACAAAAAAATACAACAACAAACTCCCATATAATTCGAATATGTATTTCAGCTACTGCTCCTTAGAGATTTTGAAGAGATTTTCTTCAATTTGTTAAAAGAAATATAAAAATTTCTGTAAAAAATTAGCTGAATATAAAATTTTCTCTGTAAACAGATCTTTTTAACTACGCAACTAATTCGTTATGCATTTGAATAATTAAAATAACATGTTATTTTTTTTTCTATTTAATTGAATAAAAACAAATTAATGGATTTGTAATTCCAAAAAGTACTCCCACATATTGATTGTCCATTTTGTGTACATGCGGCTGCAATGAAAGATAAATTACAATCCACTCTAATCGCAGCGTTCGTTCAACATGTATTTCATTTTATTGTTTGCTGTCGTTACAGCACATGTTGCTGCCTTGTTCTACGTGTTGCACTTTATTCAGGAGATTCTACAGGCGATAAAGCAACACAACTCACTTGTATCGAAACGTTTCGTTAATGATTTTGTTGCTGCAACAGGTCAATTGTATAACATTATTCATAATACAGCACTGTTTTTATTCGGTTCGCTTTACACGGAACGAAATTAAGCTCTTATTTGTTATTAGTGACATCCAAACGAATTTTAATATTGTTATTCATAAGCAAATTCTCATATATAGTTCGTTGTTGTCGATCAACTACTGCTTCGAGCAAAGAATTCACCGGCGAAGGTGAAAATAACTACAGCAAATTCTCTACATTCTAATCTGTTTTAGATTCCTTTCTAGATTTTACACAATGCACCGTATAAGTCAGTATATAAGGGTCATTCCCTGGGTGCTACTCCAAGTTAAAGAAAAAATTACATGTACTACCGGGTAAGATGAAAAGATCTAACAACAGCAGTTTAATTTTAAATAGATTAACTGCGTGAAAACCACATATTTAAGCGTCAGTGCAGTTACTTCACGTAACTTGGAGGAAACTCCAAATTAAAATAAAACTCTTCATATATTTTATAATCCATCAATTTATGTGATTATAAAAAAAGTTGACTACTAGAGTTAAGCTTTTTAAAATGATTTAACTGATCAACCCCTCAACTCCATCAGGAATGGGGGCAAATTTTGGTAAAGTGCCATTGTGATTGGCTATTTGTTCTAAAATCCATTTTCGATAATAAGCCACATCAGTATAAACAGTTGGACTTAAAGGAGCTGCACAGCGACCACCCCATGACACAATACCAGCTTGAATTCCCCGACACACCATGGGTCCACCTGAGTCAGCAGTACAGGGTGATCGTCCCCCTTCCAAAAAGCCTGCACACAACATGCCCCTGGTTAAATGTGATTCGTAGTTAGTTTTACGTAGACAATCTGTAAAAGGGATGTAGGGCTGATCTACGACTTTGAGTTTTTCTGAGCGCACCGACTACGAGAATTAATGAAAAAATAAATGATATTTTAATTTCTATGATTTCTTAGTATGGCGAGAACAATTATTATAACTTGCATGTTCGTTTATACCCCATCCTGTTGTCTGACATAAAGTATTCTTTTGTATAGGGCCTTCATTGAGAACTACTGGCTGCACAGTGGGATGATTAGCAGGCACACGACCATTTAGCATCACGAGAATAATATCATCAACAATTGTTTGTGTATTGAACTGGTCATCATGTTTTACCACTTTCAGAATATCAAATACAAGAGTGTTGTTGTTGAACTCAGAACGATTGAGAGTTCCCATTACCACGATAAAATCTTTTTCGGATAAAAAGATGCCCTGACCGGAATCGCTAGAAATATAAGAAGTTAAGTTTCGTATAAATCGCTCAATTAAATAAGAAAAAAAAATCGGACTCAGAAGAAAAGCTTTTCTAAAGAATATATTCCATATATATGCGTATATATTGTATATATATATATATATATATATATATATATATATATATATATATATTATATATATATATATATATATATATATATATATATATATATATTAAAAGGGAAAAACACGCGTGTTGAAATAGATTTTTCTGCTTGATTTTCGCACAAAAATCCAACACTTATCTTGGAGAAGCTTCACCGCGAGAATACCATTCTGGACTGGAGCCGTGAGATTTGTTTGTGTGATTTACTATTCTTATTATGTGTAATCAGGGATATTTTTTCTGAAACTGATCTTCGCACAACATCCCCTTCTGGTAGTTCACATATATTTCTCGTTGATTTACCAATAAATTTACGGTTCGTATAAAAAAGAAATTCCCACATCCTGGACATACAACCAACTTACTCGATAAAACAATGAGCAGCAGTTAACACCACATTTTCGGAAATCAAGGATCCACCACATACATGACCTTCACCAAAAACTAAACCGTCATAGAGACGCCTTCTGATAGAAACTTGATTTTTACTTGAACTTAAACTTGCATCGGAACCATTTATGATCCTGAGGTTTTTTAAAGGATCATTTAAGTTTTTAGCGCCTAGAAAATTATATACCGATTTATTAAGAATGTCAATACTATTTAATATTCCGACCAACTTACTTGTGTCACTAATTTGAAAAAGCACTAGAATACAAAAACACAAATTTAATATTAAATTGAATCTTAAGTTGCCTGCTAACATTTTTATAGGAAAAATTATTTCCGTAGCGTTTGCAGGTGTTGCTTGTTGTTTGCTTAAAATTCTATAACTATTATTTAGAATTTTTGTACAACATTATTTTATTCAATAGCGAGTCAATCAATTTCTTCAGATCTGCTTTTACTTATAAATAATCTTATCTGAAGAGGGTTGATATACATCGTGTGCTCTTCTAGTTATTGTGTCATACAAATTACTTATTGTTATTACGTACGCAATAGATCAGGGACCGATTTCGCAGCACTGTGGTCTAAATCGTTTCATATAAATGCTTAGTGTTTATAACATGCCATCAAGAGAATCCAAATCCAAGGTTTTATTAAGGAAAACATATAAGGACTTCTGGCATATTTTATGGTACACTTTTAAGTATCTTAACGTGTGCCAAGATTATTTAATCATATTTGGCTTAAAAGTTATTCTTGTGTAGATATGCACATTATAGATTTTTGACACAGGAGATGTAAAAAGTCTTTATATTTCATTTTCATTTTATACTTTCATACACACACGTAAACAACTATGCAATCGTTGAAATGTGTTGGTGTATTTATTTATTTTTTTTTTTGTGGCTGGAAGAAACAGAATGTCTTCAAGAAACTACCGCATATAGAAATATATACAGACTTATTTTAAATGTAAATGGCTAGCGAGCGAGTTTCGCGATCATAGTATATAAATTCCGATGAGCATCAAAATAGAAGTGTAGGGTGTTTTTTATAGAGTGATACAAGCTTAAATCATAATAAAACATAGTAATATATTTTTAAAATCAATCAAACGGTTTTTATTGGATAGAAAATTTTATGACATTAATGTTTAAATATGATTTCAAGCATGTAGCAGCCACGGCTGGCGCGTACAAGGCGCAATCTGGAACACCAATTTTCGCAAACAGTAACATTCTGACCATCATCGTTTTTGAAGACATACGGACCAATGACTCCGCCCGACCCATAAAGCGCACCAAATAGTAATTTTCTGTGGATGTAATGGTGTTTCGACAAAAGCTTGTGGATTCTCCTCACTCCAAAAGCGACAATTCTGTTTATTTACGTACCCATTCGAATAAAAATGGGCTAAATCGGAAAATAAAATTTTGAATGGACGAAGTGCACGATATGTTTGACGAACAGAACCATTATTTTGATTAAAAATTTCCACAATTTGCACGCGCTGCTCTAATGTAAGTCGATCCGTAGTGAAATGTTAAAGGAAACTAAACAAAAAGCAACTATCAGCTGTTAAATGGGCTGTCAAATAAAGCAGTGATTCCAACGCAAAGTTGTATCACTCTATAAAAAACACCCTATATAAATTCCGATGACCATCAAAATACAAATACTTCAAATCAATCATATATTATTCTTCAGGGCGGTTGTTGGACAAGTTACTTCACAATGGTCGTTGAAGAAATTTTTGTGTTTTAGAAAAATCAGTGTTAAATACTGACGTTACCGACTTATCGAAGATATCAACGAGATGCCGGCATTGTTACGTCTTACCTCCCTAATTTGTACGATTATAACATGTTATTGTCATTAGCGGCAGTAGGGCAGTTGGTCAACACATATGATATATGACTTTATGACTACACTTTGAATCTCCCAAAAACGATTTATTTACAGTGTACATGCAGCTCAGCTCGTTGCATTTATTTTGAATAATATATTTTTTTGTTCTTAGTTGTAGTCAATATTGGCCTTTGGTATTTGATAGCAAATTAAGTTCAATTTCGTTAATGACCATGTATGAGAAGATTGTGTGACAAAAAGTCACGTTAGCTTCGATTAATTACGGCCAAAACTCATATTTAATTAACACTTCTGTAATAAATGGACTCATGTCTTTTCCATTATCTGGTAGTCTCACATGTACTCGTATGAGCCAGCGTAACTGGAGGCGGGTGAAAGATCACTTAACAATTGTGTCAAGCACGATTTTGCTTATAATAGTTGGACACTATAAAACGCTTGCAACTTTTGAAAATCCCTTCATTTGATTACAAAGAAAAACGTGTTAAAAAGTTTTGTTATTAACAGTTTAAATTTTGAACAATGAAAACGTTCGATTTTATAAGAAGAAGTTTTCCCATACAATTTAATAATTTTGCAGCTTCCACGCCGATTCCTGGCCTTAAGTTTATCAACTGTTATGGCAACAAATGCCAACAGTTCTTCTGGTCTGCCGCTTTAAAGCTCAGCCTATTGACTATGCTGGTGGTCAGCTTGGAATTTTATTATCAATATAAAAATCGAAGCATTTTGAAAGGTGTGATGACTTTCATCAGTGTTAAGCTTAAATTAAATGTTTAAAATAATTGAATTTTTTTTAAGTTTTTAAAGATTTGGAACAGGGACAACCACTGGCCTATCCTGCGGTTTATTTGTGCCTATCTCTTGCCTTAAGTCCCAATAAGTTGGCTAAATATAGAAAGAGTTTGTAAGTTGGTAAAACAATGTAGTTTGTCTGCTAACTATTCAATTTTTGTTCAAGTTTAAAGTCCAATTTAAGCATGTCCATCTCAGATATTGATCTCAATTTGCAAAGAATGTTACGTTTTCAACGCAGTGCTTTAAACGCTACTTATGATTTTCACGAACTGTTGGATAATATTAAAATAGATGTACTGGAAGAAAACTTGTTGCATGTTTGTATATCTCTCAGAACTCAATATAGAATTATAGATATTTATTTTTATTATTTTTTTATTAAACATTTTCAGCTTTATTATAAAGTTGATGAATTATTCGAGGAATGTTATTTTCAAGGAGTCCATATTGAATGTTCGGAGCTTTTTATACCAGTTGAGACGACACCGGGACACTGTTTTGTCTTTAATAGCGTTTATACAGATGAAAAATTCCACGAGTGAGTTGGTCTCATTCGCCTTTAGCAAATATTTATTTATAGCCAATCAAAATTTCAATATATTCTTGCACAAGCGATCCCCTGGAAGTTCCTTATGCGAAATTTTACGAATTCGATGACGATTGGAATTTGCGTTTCAAAATGCTTCATGCATCGAATATCCATGTTTTGGTAAGAATTCTTTCGACACTTTTCTTTTCTTGTATTGGAGGGCTTTTTATTTTACTGCACCAAAGTTTTATCAATAGCAACGAGGCTTGAGAATTAAGACATGAGAAGTATGGCCGTGACTATATATTTAGTAACATAAAATTCGATTGGAAGTTATAGAACCATGTTTACAGAGACTTTCAATATTTAAATCCTTTCATTTTATAATCGAATCTCTTACGTTGAAGACTAGTGTCACCGTGCTAGAAGTGTCAACAAAAATCGATTTAAATATCGATTTAAATGCACCAGCTACTCAATTTTAACGAAGTTAAAAATAAAAGTTGGTGATGACAAACCACTTATTAGGAATGGGCGCGTGAGTAAAATTGAGCCCACGGTCACGAAACTTATGGCGTTTGCTTTTCTAAAAAACGTGAAATATTTTTTCACTTCCTTTCTAAAAAGTAACAGTTTGAAGGAGTTTAAAAAACAGAAATTATTTTTGAAAGGAATGAGCCAGTAATTTCTAATATATTCTCTATTTTCGAATGACAGAATGTTGCCCTTTTCTAATAAAAAGTGTACAAAATGTAGCATTTTTTTTTAGAAAAAAAATCAACATTAAATATTTTTCCGCACGATTATAGTTTCTGACTTGAGTTTACGATTCGCAATTTTTTCCTCACTTTTCTTAACTTTTCGACGCGAGAAGCTTTCACTACATGACTACACATTCCGAGCCTGCGAGTTGGTAGGTGCCCGGAGATACATCAACCGCAGTGATATATAAAAAATTTACAAACTCCATCATATCCATGTTTTCCTACTTCCAGATATATCTCAAACATCCACACAATATAATCTCGCTTGCCGATTATCCCACACATATAAAACATGCAAGAACATTTGACATTCAATATGGCTTTTCAATAACTGACTATTACACTGAAGAAAATATTAGAGACTTGAGTCTGAGGTAACCGATAAATATATAAATCATATAGCAAGACTTTTATAAATAATTAATGAAAAAAAAAGATAATAATCCTCAACTGCTTTTAGTCAACGACTTTGCTTTTTTCCTGACGAAACTTTTGTCGACGAAGACTTGAGGGCGGAGTTTAAAACCAACTTCTATAACAGCGATATCTGTTTGAACTACTGTTACGTGTTGAGATTTATGGAAATGTGCAATTGCATGCCAACTTTTGGAAAACACATATTTCCCAGTAAGAAAGAGCAGTTTTTATACTTAAAATGTCGCTTAAATATTTCAATATGTTCGAAGAATTGGCCAATAGGGCGGATGTGGCAATCTGTGGTATTAAAGATATGGAATGCTATGAAAGGAGTTATTTATCGGTTAGGCAAACCGATTGCAAGGAGTGTTTGCGTAACTGTAATAACACGTCATATGTTTATGGCTTCACGCCGCAAAATGCGTGAGTATTAATTTACGAAAAATGTAATTTATTTATTTGATTTCTTCGATGTAAAGAACGCTTTATTTGTTTGTAAGTGCCTGGATTTCTTCTCTCCTTTCAGACGAGAAATGTACAAGTTAATCAATAAGACGGCAGTCAAAAACGAGGAACACCTCGATTTCACTTTGTACTTAACTTATTGGCCACTTGTGCACATCTGCTGCATGAATATATTTCGTAGAACGGAGTTTCTGTGTAATATATTTTTTAAATATATTTTGTGATGATATTTATATCGGATTGTTTTATCTTTCAGTGGCTGTAGGCAGCTCGGCTGGTTTATTTTTGGGCTTCAGTATTTTGACAATTTTCGAAGTTCTTTATAATTTGTTAATGCGTTTCCCTTGTTTCTATTTTGTTAATAAGGTAAGACCATTCAGTTTATTAACACACATTCATACCTCAATTCTGCCATAATATGTTTTCATTTCTACCATCACTTGTTTCTTTATCCTAAGGATTTCCTTAAGGCTTGTGGAGAATGTATTCTCATTGTATGTGACTGCAAACAAGCCAGGGATAGCAGGTTTTTTTTTAGGTCACATTCCCAATTTTCAAACTATTATCTCCAAAAATTTCCATTTTCGAATCTCCTAAATAGTACATGGTCACACTTCATTGGATGAAAAATCATATTCTTTTCAAAGCAAGTAAATCAATTACAATGAATATTTTTAAAAAATTAGTTTTATATGTAAAATATACACTTACGTGTAATTACATAAAAATGGTACGGAAGAATATACGCAAGAATAAAACAGGTAAAAAAAACACCCATATCTTGTCCAAAAACTTCGTGCACAATGGGGGAAATTTCATTTTTTTATATGACTTTTTAATATTTTAGAAGACAAAGCCAATCCTAATTCTCCAAGGATTTGTTCAAAGACCGCATTGTCTATTTTAGACACTATTTTTTATATTAATTCTTATATATTAATTCTTATATAAATATCAATTTATATGAATTTTTATATTAAAAAATTGTTTTGGCTCCAAAAATCTTTCAGTCGCCAATTCTATATTAGAAACCAAATCCCAAATATTCAATCGCTGAAATAAACCAATTTTGTGAAACTTTTCTAATCTAATCCACTTTTGCTAATCTAAAAAATTAATTTAAAAAACTTTCGATCGGCTGAGCCTGTGTGACATGACTATAAGTTAACATTTCGATTTCAGGAATACATCATGAGGACGTTGGAGAAACAGCAGGAAATAGATCGCAAGAAAACCGCACCGTATATCAATATGTCTTTAAAACCGTTTAGTAAAAAATAAGCGTGTGTTTGTATTTGAAATAAAATATATTGATTGGAGCGCAAGGAAAGAGGTTTGTTGTGTTATTTTTTATAATTTTTATATATTAAATTAACGTAATTCTCATTGCTTTTTATTAATTTTTTTTAATATATTAAATGTTTCGAATAAAATTACAAACTATATATAATTAACAATGAAAATTAACAAGGGCCTAAACGCGTTGTGGTAAAACAGAGCAGAGTCTAAAGAGGTAATTGAACCCACGACCTCTACACTCACTATCCTATCGAGGCAATGAATTCTCATTTCTTGTTTAACAGCATATTCATTTTAAAATTTGCTGAGTTCTTTGATCCTTATATGAATTTTATAATTTTCCAAGTAACTGCTTGTTGATCGACTATAAACATTCAAGATTTTAGGGGGGGAGTCTCTTAATTCCATCATAGTTTCTAGATATCTAAGCATAAATGAAAGCAGATTATATTTTTACAACACATTAATTCATGCATTGAGAATATAATATATGTTGCATATAAATATATGTGATGCACTTAGAAGTATCTTATCCTGTTTTCCGTTAAAAGAATGGATCGTGTTTGTAACTTTAAATCTTGAATTCATGAAGACATCTGGTTTTTTTATTTTGTTCTCATAAAATTTGTTGTGCGAGGATGAGAATATATGTAAAACCATTTTTCAATTATCATATATATATCAATAATAATGATTTAATTCAAGCGATCACACATTTGCCACAGGGCCTTGTTAAATTTATTAATAAGATTTACATTTTCTGTGGTACATATTTAAGTATTTTTTCGTCTTCAAATATTAAGAAAAAAATATGCTTTAAAAGGCATTTTGATGCACATTTGCACAGAGTAAATATATTTTATATATTCTATTATATTAACTGCTGTAAACATGTATCCAATTATATAATACATATAAACAATCTTATAGAACTTCGAAAAGAAAATGAATTAAGAAATTTGGAAAAAGTGGAAAGAGGACTATTAAAAATCATTCATTATTAAGATTATGCAAGTTATCTGTTCATGCAAATAAAAGTTGTGCAAATAAAAGTTGTGGAGAAATGGTTTATCAATTTGGCTCCGAAATTGAATAAAATTTTATCTAAAAAGCCTATTCTAAACCTGATCCTTTACAAACACATTCATCAAATAAAAATGACTATTAACAGCCGTTTATTTCTTCCCAAATTGTGTTCGTTTGAAAGCCACGAATGTGAATAGGAGAAAACCAAAAGTACCCCAAATGGAGCTATTTTGATTAGAACCATCACCAGTGACACTACGAATCCAAACCGCATGATACGACACATCGACATATATGGCTGGCGATAACTGAACCGATGCAAAACTTCGCACACCGATCAGTTTGTTGTGGTGAAACAATGGAGAACCGAAATCCATTTTTAAAGACTCATTGCTCTCAACGCACAGCATGCCGGTGGTAAAAATATTGCTGCCATAATAGCGCATACAAGTTTCATCGCTTATTTGCGAGGCATTAATCAGCATTAAATGATTCAAAGATAAATCCTTAAAAGATGTTAAAGAGCACATGTAATAAAAGTAACATTTTATTAAGCAACAACATTTACCTCATTTGTTTTTAGCCAAGTGTTCACCTTAAGTTCATCACCATTCTCCCTGCCATACCAATTATTGTTGGATATTTTTGTCTGGCTTAGCGTTATCGGTTTCACATACTCATTCAGTTTTGGTATGTCACGTTCCAGCATTAAAACCGCCACATTGTCTTTATGGTTAAGGGCATTAAATGTTGCTGGTTGATAACTGTGAGTCACAGCAAAGACAAGAGTGTGTTCCTGCCGTTGGTAAAGATTTAAGGAAGCCAAAACTACTCTCAGTTCAGAGGGATGGTAGGGCTTATTTTTGCCATGACTGTAAAGACGAAAATGCATCTTTATTTTGATTTAAAAAAAAAACATATCTTTTTACTCATTTATTAATTACTTGTAAACACAATGGGCGGTGGTTAATATCGCTGAGGGACCTATAACCACCCCAGAACATATATGACCCTGTCCAAAATCTTGGTCACGTTCTATTAAACGTATGGAAGCGTGATGTGGGGCATTGCTAAAAGAGGCTTCTGTTGCATTTGTTTTCGAGTTGTAGTACAGCACACGATCCTCAAAATCTGTCTTTTGGGTGACGCCTAGAAAGCAGGAAAATCATCAAACAAATTATTTTAATTTTGAAAAATTGTTAGCAGAAGAATTATTGATTCGAACAGTGCCCAAATTAAAAACGTTATATGAAATATATCAAATTTCAGAGCCACTAAATACAGTTGGTATTTAATAATCGTTGGGGTTATCGAAATTGATTAATTTCTTTTGTTAGACAGTGAAAGTTTCATTTGTGTTTGTTTTAACTTTATTTTACCTACCCCAATGCTGTTGCTGATAACAAGAAATTATCGTCAACTACAATCGAAAAGGCCACCAGAAAATTTTTAATATTTTTACTAGAGAAGCCAGGAAAACAGAATCAGTTTACAATAACTTAAGTCTTGCTCGAGGAATTGTTTTATTGTCCCTAAAGCTTTTGTATTTGTATTTGAAAATATCAGAGACCGTAAGTTTCTTTGTTTCCACAGCTGCACTCGTTGCTCAAGACGTAAAAGCTATTTTCTTTATTTTTATTTATTCTTCAGAAAATAAAAGTTATTTCTTGACTCCCACTTTTCTATCGTAAAGAAACTATTTCTTGAGTTTTATTTATTCCTCGGAAGACAGAAGTTAATTCTTGAGTTTGATTTAATGAGAAAATAAAACTTTTTCAGTGCTTAAAAATTTACAGATTTTTTTAACGAAACTATAAAACTTACAGACGAGAATTTTAAGATTTTCTTAAACAAATTTGGTATATTTCGTTCATCACATGAGAAAGATCGAGTTTTATTTACGTTTTTGCTTTTATATAATTCAAGAACGACGGTATATATTTCATGCGACGATATTAATTCTTATATGTACGTTTGTGGATTCCTTTTTGAATATAAATAACTTGGAATACACAAAAATCATGCGACTTTTTCGTGGCTTTTAAGGCTTGTTGTTCAAATTAATTGCTTAACTTTACTATCGCGCTTATTTGATCGAAAAAATATTAAATTATTTTGAAATCTTCACTAAATAACTTCAATTTAGTTGGTTGCATTCAATAAATATTAAACAGAACGGAAATTTTTGTTCTACAACTGCATTGACTTCCCAGTAGACCTTTCGAATGAAAATTATTTACTTGGAACAGAAAATCAGTTACGCTTTCAAAATATTGATCAAATAAGATAATTGCTAAATAATATTTAAAAGTGTCTTTTAGAAAAAGTTGCTCTTGGAAAAAAAATCTATTTAAAATATATTTTCAAACTAATTTCTGCCACTTGTTTTTTTATTCATTAAAAATATTTAAATTATCTTATTTCGACATTTAAAATCATTCCAAGTTGAGAAACTGGAAGCATCACCATCAAACATTTTAATTGTTAGTCTAATTCTTTGTTAAAATGAATGTACTTCAGAACGGAGACAATTTGTGTACACAAAATTAACTCACTCGATTGCATTTCACTGCATAGAAATATTATTACCAGCACTCTCGCTATTTTGCTTATATATTCATTAAAATGCATTTTGAATTAATTCACTGTTTAATTTTTACACAAGAAAAGCTGTTATTTTCCATAATTTTTATTTTAACACAACGAAACTCTCAACAGTCGACTCTGCACTAATTTAAGGTCACGATCTAATTGAATGTAAAACAACTTCTTTCGTTAAAAGAAACATTCGATGGATTTGCAAGAAATACTCAAAGTATTTTATTTATTTTTATTGTGGTTTTTATTTTATAATAGCAAATAAATCGTGTCAGATATTGATAAAGACTAAACAAAACACTTAATAAGTTAGAATGTTATCAACAAACAAAACAAAATGCACCTACTTTGGGTAATAATATAAACCTTAACAGAATATTTTAGTGAAATAAATCTAAAAATTTTTAACCAGGGAGGGAGGTGTTATTGCCCATCTAAAAATCGTTCAATAGTTTGCCATGTTTCAATGGCCTGTACTTCTAGGTTGTTATTTAACTCCATGCACTAATTCCTTTTGCAAACATTTCTTAATAATTAAATTGTGGTTACTTTTAATAAAATAATGGTATATATTAAAAAATTTTTAAAAACTAAAGGTTGAACAATTTGCTAGGAAACCATTTATTTTACATATTCTGCAAATGGTAAGAAAGGATATCTGTAGCCCAGAAAGTGGAAATTGCAATCTCTGTTCTCTATAACAAGTGGTAAGAAATAAAAATACGCATGCGTCCTGATGATAAAAATGTAACGGCTTTCGAAAACAGCTGTTATGCTCTGTTGTGTAAATTGAATTGCTAAAACTGATGTTGAGACTTTCCCTTCTGTTTGGGAATATTTATGGTGTCTTTGTGATTAAAACCCATTAAAATTGAATTTAGTTCTATTTAAAATACTTACAATTTGAATCAATAGATTTTATACATATATTCCCTTGTTCTGAATATAAATTTTTGAGCATTATCCTTATGAAATTATTGCATACCATGTGTTTGGGTATTGAAATAAAAAGGACAATGATTTCTCTAAAAAGAGTTGGTTCAATTTTTAAAAGCAAAAAGACAAAAATCAAGGACTGCAGAAAATAAACGCCGTGTAGTTTTAACAAAATTTATTATCCGTTATTTTTCGCTACGTAAATCAAGTCGATTCAAAGTGACTTGATTTTGAAGAAAACATTTACAGCAAAATTTTGTCGATTATGTAGATGATTTAAAACATCATATTTGAAATCAATTTATTGGATATAATTTAGTATAGATTTTTTTTTTATTTTTTAAATGGGAAATTCATTCTAATTCAGTGTGCAGTAAAGGGGCCAAGTCACAGTATTCGATATCGACGGAAATTTCAATGTAATTCGAATACAAATTTCGATCGATATCGAATGCCGTAATCAGCCCAGGGCCGATTTTTTCTTGTTAATTTGTTCCAACCATCAATTCCAGAACAAGTATGTTTTCGCAACATTTCGAAAATATTTAACAGCGATAACTCTTGAAATATATAATAGATTTGCATTGAATTTTTTGTTTTTATAATTCACAATTCAGTTGTTTGTATTTTTGAACCTCAGAAATTTTATATATGAAATCAATAGTCAGCTCAATCAGGTGCGGGAGTTATTAGAAAACTAGCAACAACAAACATGCAACACTGTATGATTATATGAGTCGACAACGTAACCAACATAATGCGAACTTGTGAATTTAACAAATATAGCAAGAATCTTTAATATAATAATCTTGTAATAGAAAAAAATTTCAAAAATATCGTCCAATCAAATCAATAGAATTTTATTTTTTAATATATCAATTTTTGATATCGATACATTAATTTAGAGTTTATTTCAGAGATATAAATTTCCTACATCTAGTCGGTCGAATTGATTCATATTCCCAAAAACCTGCAAATTTTGCTTTTGCAGGCTGCTCTATAGATTTGAAATAATGTACATACAAACAAATATTCATGCATATAGAAAAGTGTACAAAAGCAGTAATTTTAAAAAAAAATTAACTGTTTTATTCTGTGTAATTAACAAAATATCGAGATATTTTAGAAAAAGAAAATCTGCTTTCCAGCTGAGAACAAGTTAATCATGTACTCAATATAAAATTTCAGGGTATACAACGGTCGGTGCTGCCGCTTCCAGCGATATTCTTATTTTTACCATTTTCACATTTCTTTGTTTGCGCATATTTTAAGAAGTGTGTCCAATTTTAGGTTCTTAAACCTTGATCGAGTATGCATTTCTTTTTTATATAATTAAAATCAATTTTATATACACAAACGAAATATTATATATGTATATCCATACATACATAATATTTACATGAAAAAGGAGAAAGATTAAAATTGCTCATAGAAAAGAAATAGCGAAATATAATCAAAAAAACTTCAATGCAAAGTTTTAAGTTCAAGCAGCAGTTTTCTTTTCCACCTGATATTTCTGTGGACAAACTGAATTCTTCATAGATTTGAGATCTTTGAGTTCAAGTTCAACATGCTGGTCTGTGGGCTAAATATCAATATCTAAACGTCCAATTTTAATTTATTGTACTCTTGTTGTTGCTAAATTTTATAAAAAAAAATGTGTTTTATTTTGTTTAATTGAAGTGTATTTTTCCAATAGTTGTATCAATATCTGTACTCACGTCCAGCCCTGGGAATATTGTAGTTGCTAGAAAAATATGTAAGAGCTTTTTAAATATGTAATAACTAATAGATAGTGTCTAAAATTAACGTCAGTACCTACCATTGTGGCCTACCTGACGGTGGTTTAACACCGAGTGAAATTAATATTCACCACCACCCCTGCCGCCCTAGGAGTCACACCTCGAGCGCCACACAGGTTGCAATCTCATTCATATGGTTCCGCCACAAACCGTAATCTTACACCTTGATAAGGTGTTGGGGCCTATCTTTAACCCTTGTTACTTCCGACGAAAGCATGTCATCAGCACCGAGAGGAACCAAAGGTCAAAGTCATAAGACTTATCCCTCCTGACACTCCCAGCACCAACAACGTACCACCACTCTCGCAATGTCCATAGAGGCCACCATCAGCTGGGCCGAAGTCCCATCATAGTATAATTATGCCAGAACATCAAACCTTCTCTGACACCTTTCCCAGCGACTCTTGGTATCAAACCACACCCATCACGTGGACTCAATGAAGAGACCTCAACCAATATCTGGCCACAGAATCAACCAAAGTCTCATCTTTCTTTTCTTTTTTCCTTACCTTCCAGGTAAGGAAACTGGTTACGCCTCGCAGGTCTAACCACTGTAGGGTTGCAACCTACTATGGATTTTTCATCCTTTGTAATGACGCGACCCAGGTATCCGTCCACCTGTATTTCTTATCTTTTCCCCAGAAAACACTGCAACAAGGTGATACGACTCACCAAGTTGCCTATTGTGCCCCCGGGGACACAATAAACACTAGAAAATACATATTTCTTAATGGTGCCATAACCGCCGAAAATTATATTACTCACGCACACATCTCTAAATGTAACCGATATTCGCCACAAAAGGAATTAAAAAAAAGTAAATTGTAGCACGATGCATTTCATTAATTTCAATATATTTTATAAAATATTTTAATCAATATTGATTAAAATAATTTATTTACCTGGTTGATTTGACTACATTGAAATGGTATTTTCAATTTCTGATATTTACTGATACCATAAAATAGCCGGTGCAATAATTTTATCTGTTAACAAGCTCGTAACGAATTATCGTTTTAAAACGATCACTCTTCTTAGTTCAGCAAATATTGAGTGTTCGTTTAGAGCTGTTTAAAAGGCAGGCCATTTATTTGCTTGTTATTCTGAAAAACTTATTTCGATAATAAAGAAAAGTTACAGTTTAAAAATCATTATCGCTATTCAAGTCAAATTTTAAAAGGTTTGAATATGGGTTTGGAGTCTTTTAATCAATTTCAAAATCGGGTCAGGGTGTTCAATTGGTTAAGGGTTAAGCGTTTAACTTGTGTAAATCACTAACAAATTAATTGTTCCATGAAATTATCTCTTGTTAAATAGTGATTTTGATCAATTGAACACACACACAACAGAATAGAGGAATATAAAAAGTTCAACGAAACTAAACGAAAACTCGAAATAACGTATTTAGTTGTTGACATTATCTCTTAATTATCAGCATATACTTTAACAAATATCTGACATAATATTTAATGAAAAGTTTTAACAATTGAAAATTTAATTAAAAAGATCCTATAGGGTTAATCCGTAGAAAATTTTTCGTCATGAAATCATCGATAAAATGGAATAAAAAACAATTACAAAACTGTGGAATAAATCACAAAATTCCCAAAAGAAGTTACAAATTTCACATATTCGCTGTATTGTAAAGGGCAGATAATTCTTTTGGAGAGTCGTTATATTTATTATTAACATTTTGTTAATGGAGATTTGTGATTTGTATTGAATCAGGCCGCATGTTACGGCATTCATTATTTATTGAATCCGGAAATCTGGATCCCTGATATTTGCAATAAAAATAGATCTATTTCGAAACGCTCTGCCTCTTAAAAATTAAAACGTTTAACAAGTTCGACATTTTAGTCTATTTTTACACGATTTTGATTATTTCAGTAGCCATTTCCAAAAATTAGTCTTTGCAGGGATGCATTCAATACTTCAAACTGATAAATTTCTTTTACATCTCAAATTATAAAAAACACACACATTTTTTTATTTTTTGCTTTTTTAAGATTTTTCTTTATTCCGCGTCGAATTTGGTTTGCAGTTTCATTGGTGTGTTATTTAGTAATCCACTAGTGAGGACAAATATTCGCATATCATATAACGCAATTTCTCTGGGTTTGTTACATAAAGTCTTCATCAGGAATGGAAGCGAACTTGGGTAAACTGCCATTGTGCTCGATCACTTGTTGTAAAATCCAGCTTTTATAATGAGACACATTCGTATAGACACCGGGCCTTAATGGCAAAGCACAACCTATACCCCACGACACAATACCAGTTTGAGTGCCATGACAAACCAACGGACCACCCGAATCAGATCTGCAGGAATCTCTTTCACCTTCTAAATAGCCGGCGCATAGCATGCCGTCTAAAATTGCTGTCCCATATTCAGTTTTATCACGACATTCATTCAAGCCGATAATGGGAACATCCACTGTTTTCAGCATTACTGGGATCTTCCCCTTAAAGGAAAAGAATTAGATAATTCATTGTAAATGTTAAGCACAGAATCTTACTTCTTCGGTTACACCCCACCCAGTGGCTTGACATAGAACATTATTCTCTACAGGACCGTCATTGAGAACAGTTGGACTCACGGTGGCGTGATCAGCAGGTACTTTACCATTTAAAAATATCAGCGCAATATCATCCTCTAGCGTTACTGTGTTAAAAGTGGGGTCATGTTTTACAGTTTTCAAAATGTCAAATACGAGCGTGTTTTCGTTGGCTTCCAAGCGATTAAGATTGCCCATTACGACGACGAACTCACTGTCGGGTAGGAAACTGCCACCCATGTTTCTGAAATAATTTAAACAAAAAACAACGAAATAAAAAACTTGATATACAAAAAATGTGTTAAATGATAGATATTTTCGTTTCGGTTTAGCGTGGAGGAGACTGTTTGGAAAATTATGAAAAAATTTATATATTTTGTTTTTTGATGTACAAAATTATTAAAACTAGCGAATCAAAAAAAGCGAAGATGCAAAATTAATTTACATAAAGTAATAAGTGCTGAGGCGGTTTGCTCAATTTAATAAACCTTCATACTGTAGTAATTAAAAGGTATTTATCTTTAATATAGAAAAAGTCACCATATAAAATTTTACCTTAAAGGAATTATAATGGAATTCTTCCCTTGAAAATTATAAAAACTTGTAAAAAAAATTTCGAAAACTAAAGCATATTTTTATTCCAAGTCTTAGATCAATTTAATCATCAAGCCAAGAATTTTTATTTAGGTTGAAGTTCGAATTCCAGAATTTACCAATAGTTTTTATAAAAGAATTTGTATTAAACACGAACTTTTCATTAGGAATGGAATACCGATTTCGAAATGTTGCCTATCCAGTGCTTCCACTTTTTCAAGGAGGACCTACTCATATTCTGTGATGTTATAACTTTGGTTAAATAGTTGATATTCATTCATACTGACCAGTACGATTTTTGCAATAAAATATAACCTTAAAACATCATTTTCTTATATTTATATATGCCACACATGTTTTTGTGGTACACTTCTAAATATTTTATCGCTCAGTTCTATTAGTGAAAAATGCAGAGTTCAAAAGATATTTTTCCGTAGATTTGGACATTATAACTTATTAATTATTAATATAATATTTTAATATTATTATTTACTTGAACTTATTTTGGCAAGAAAGCTAATTTTTTATATATTGTTTTTTAATCCTTGACATAAAACTGTTCAAAAGCATATCACATGCGAAAAATAGAAATGTAATAGAGATCAACTTAAATGAAAAAGCTAAATTAAAAAGCCCGTGGAAACGCTACGTTTGATATAATTTAAAGTAAAATAAAATCAAAAAATTCTAACTAAATTGCTAAAAACAAATTCTCGCTGCCGAAGACTTTGTTTTACACTAGTCTGATGGATGTTGCGTTTAAATTTCCTCACCCGAAAAATAACTCTAAATAACACTGGTTTGGTTCCGTTTAATATTAATCATTCATATTCCCGTACTTACGCAAGAAAACAGTGGGCTGCAGTCATCACCACATTATCGGAAATCAGTGAACCGCCACACGTATGACCGCTGCCAAAGGAAGCGCTGTCCTTCGATCGTATTCTTAGGGACACTTGATGTCTAGTATCATCTAAAATGGCATTGGTGCCGTTTATGATTTTGGAGTCTCTCGTAAATGTACTCATAGAACGAGCGTCCGCTGTAATTTGTAATAGGATTTGTTATACAACCACATTTAGAAATGATATTATGAACAGCTTATACAATCATACCAGAGTTTAACAAAAGCACGGCAATGCTCAGATAAAAAATTAATAGCGAATTGCGTTTTAACATGTTTTCGAATATGTTTCTATATTTCTTAAACTGCTATTTGCCGAATGGTTGAAACTTTACCAACTACAAAATCTCACTGGCGAAAAAGTATCCTATCAGTGGCTATTTAATGGATTTTTTAAAAATAAAATGTTGTATGTTATGCAAGTTTTTTTATTGCCTTTATCGATCTGAGATAATTAAGCCAGTAAAAGTTTAATGATTTTATTTATTTAGTTTTTTATTATTCCCAAAAGGTCGGTCTAAATATCTAAAACTTCAACGTTCATATCTTTACAGTCTTATATTAAAAAATAATTGGTGCACTGGTGCACATTCTCCTTATCTGGTACATACAATTATGCACTTATGAAAGTGTGAAAAAACCTCATGGGTAAATGGCGAAAATACTTCTTGACACTATCGCTAATTACTGCAAAACCTGAAGCGATCTTTTAATATTAATAATTTGAAAATGTTGTTTCTCTACAAATCGTTTTGGGTGTTACTCGAAAATGATTTATACTTTTTATAAATTTAAAGTTTAAAAAAATCGAGAAGTTATTAGTTTTACCCCGTTTTGATAAAACCGAGCTCTCTTCAGATCTCCTCGCTCTAAGTTCCCTGCCTAATTCTGAGGGCCCCGTCATGATCTCTGTATGTATGTGTTTGTGTGTAAGTATGTGATCCGTTCATAACCTTTGAACGGCTTAGCCGAATTCAACCGATCTAGTGGCTTCGGAAAAGTTCTTCCAGACTTTGGATTTCCTGTGAATTTCAAACTATTCGAACCGGAAGATTTCAGGAAATCTCAAAAAAAAAACTATTAAAAAATTAATTTTTTTAATAACTTTTAAAATGATCTACCGATTAATAGTTATTTTCATATTAAAAAACCACGTTGACCACTGCAAACTGATTTAAAATCGATTATATCGTGAACGAAAATATTCATAAAAAGTGATTTATTTAAAAACCTTATAAATTTATATATCCGAGCAGTTAGTGCTCTCGACTATTTTACAGTAATCGAAAACTACATCCTTTGATTATTAATATAAAGGGTGTTTTGCATTGAGCGATACAAATTTAAATCGTAATAAAACATAGTAATATATTTTTGATATCAATGAAACAGTCTTTATTGAATAGAAAATTTTATGACATTAATGTTTAAATATGATTTCGGCCATGTGGCCGCCACGGCTGGCGCGTACAAGGCGCAATCTGGAACACCAATTTTCACAAACAGTAACTTTCTGACCATCATCGTTTTTGAAGACATGCGGGCCAATAACTCCGCCAGCCCATAAAGCGTACCAAACAGTAATTTTCTGTAGATGTAATGATGTTTCGACAAAAGCTTTTGGATTCTCCTCACTGCAAATCCGACAATTCTGTTTATTTACGTACCCATTCAACCAAAAATGGGCTTCATTTTAATTTTCATTAAAAATTTCCACAATTTGCACGCGTTGTTCTGGTGTTAGTCGATCCATAATAAAATGTCAAAGCAAATTAAACAAAAAGCAACTATCAGCTGTTAAATGGGTGGTTAAATAAAGCAGTGATGCCAACTCAAAGTTGTATCACTCTATAAAAAGCACCCTATATTAATGTTTTGCCCGAAGAGCTTAAAAGTACAGAACAGTGGGACAGACCACGATACGATAGCTTTGCGGTAAAAATTGGCCGGAAGTTACCGGGATGGCCTCTGGGATCAATCATTTTCCATATGTTTTGAATTCACTTTTAAGCTTGGTGTCATGTGATATGTCGCACGTAACATGGTGACAATATATTTTTTGTACATTTTCTGTTGCTCTTTTCACGAAATAATAAAAATGTTTTCAAATCGACAGAAGTCCTCGTTGCTGCAATAAAATACCGAGAACTGTTGGGGACCTAATAAAAGAAAAATGCGGGAAAATTCTCGTTCCTATTTGTACAGATAAGATCTGGCTAAAGTGGAAACAATTTCATTGACAGTCCCCACAAGTGGTTGACCATACCGGTTCAGTATTTATACTAGACAACAATATGATGTTCAGAATGGATTTTTTATGATAATAATTTAATATGACTTCAAACATATACATTTATTATAGGAATATGTTGCTATACAATCATGATAGTCCACATGTAAATACTTGCAAATAGTTAGTGCGTATTGTTTATGAATGTTTGGAAAAAAATTATAAAAGTCCTGCAAGTTGCTCAAGTGTTTAAACAGTCAGTTGTATGTTTAATTTGTAACTGCCCCCTCTTCTTCGTAAAAAAACTTTTGAAAATAAGTTGGCTACTTTTACTAATAAAAGTAAAAACAGCTAAAAAAAACCTCTTCTAATCTGTCCTCCTAACACTATCCCCTCCTTTTCAGTTCCATCGCAATGCACTCCATATGTAGGGGTTGTCCCCCACTCCAAAAAAAAAGAAGGAGAGATAATAGTCCAGTAATCCCGTATAGTAGGTGTCGTGTAATAACTCAAAAGAATCTTTTTCCAAACAGCATAAAATTTATAATTAAAAATAACATCTAACTAATTCGAGTTTTTTTTATTACCCAATTTTTATTAAAATATACTTTAGGACTTAAATTACTTGGAAAATTTTTAAAGATTTTTTAGCTTTTGCTGTGAGTTTTGTACTATTTTCATACATATTAGATTACTATGAATTATATATTAATTCCTTTTAAAAGCTAGTAAATCTGTCTCAAAGTATAATTAAATATTAACATGAAAGTTGTTAAAACCAACGAAAAATTCAAAGTAGAAGCTCCATCAACACCATCATGTGCACCAGTACCTGTATCGCTTTTATTACTATTATTGCCACCTCCAGCATTAATGCCAGCAAATGTGGGTAGAGAGCCATTGCGGCTCATTATTTCTCTTAATATCCAGTTCTTATAATATGCCACATCGGTATAGACACCTGGATATAAAGCTTCAGCACAACCGCTTCCCCATGACACAATGCCAGCTTGCAATCCCCGACATACTAACGGTCCACCGGAATCACCTTTGCAGGCATCTTTTTCACCCTTCAAATAGCCAGCACATATCATGCCCACATGTATCGCAGATCCATACTCAGTTTCATTACGGCAATCGTCGAAATCAATGATCGGTACATCAACGGTTCTGAGTATATCTGGCGGATAGCCCTACCAAGCCAAAAACAAAATGCTATTAATATTGTATAAAATAAATCATATTTAATGCTTATGAACAAATGCTTGATATTTAACTGATTGTTTTGAATTGCCTTTGCCTGAATTTTGCTATTCTTACTCACTTCATCAAACAAAAAACAAAACTTCTTAGCTTATGCACAAACTTTCGGAAACCAATTGAGAATTGCATAAAAAAAGCTTAGCAGACTTTGCAATTTGCTACAAATAACAAGAAATTCTATTCGATATGAGTCTGAATTTCTAGAATTAGCTTCTTAACAGTAAAAAAAATAAAAGTCTTTAAAGCAAAACGAAAATTAAAACTTAAATTGATACATTTGATAACATATTAAGTATATGTTTTGTCTATTAATATTAACTTTACAAGGAAAGTCAACACACGGCAGAGCAGAGCAACTGTTTTCGAAAGCCGCTACACTTGGATGATCCGTACTCATGTACATTTTTGGCCACCACCACTTATTAGGTAACTTAATATAACGTGCCAACAGTTTTTATTATTTTTTAATAATATTTTTTAATCTTATTGTTTCATAAGCTGTGGAAAATATGAAATAGAGAACAGTCTGCAAAATCGCGCGCATTTTATTGACTGGTGTGACAGCTGGTACACAATTTTAAAAGTATGTCGCTAAAGATACGAAGAGATTTCCTCTATAGGAATATTTTTAGCTCCTAAACTTGATAGGGCAGCGCAATCAAATAAAAATATTAAAGAAATATAACGAAAAATAGTTAGAAACTGAATAGTTACCTTGAAGATATAAATTTTAATGTGTTACATAAATACTTGAAGCAATAGAAGTCATAATAAATACACTTACATCTTCGGTATTGCCCCAGCCAGTTGCCTGACACATAGTATTTTTCATTAATTTCCCATCATTTAGAGTTATTGGTCTCACAGTGGGATGCTTGGCAGGCACTTTGCCATCCAACATTATCAGGACAATATCATTGTCAAACGTTGTCAAATTAAATATCTCAACAGCTTTAACTATTTCTAATATGTCAAATACCAAAGTGTTGTTGTCACGTTCAAAACGATCGAGGTTACCCATAACCACAATGAAATTGTTCTCGGATTCGTAGGTGCCATTAGGTTTGGGAAGTGTATAGCTGAAAGAAGCGGAAAGAATTCAGTGAGATTTCATTCGACTATAGTTCCGGTCGTGTTATTCAGAAAGTTGAACATTCTACCTTCAATGTTGTTTTACTTTTATTTTCAATCTGTTGATCATTCCATTAACTGATCAGAATATTGTTTTAATGGGTTAAATTTTAATTAATCGGTTAAGGGGTTGATGGAATCTTTGGAAATTAAATGTTTGATGTATATTTTTAGTAAAGAGACGGAGGAATGGTAATGTTCAGCGACCAGGGCCTTCGTCACTGAAACAGATCGACATCAAATAACACAACCACACACAAATGCAGATCAAAAAAAAAACTCGATACCATGATTCTTGACTGAGTATAAAGCCGAGGCCGGGATCTCAGGATAAGCAGTCTTATGGCGGTTTCTTTTCTCGAAAAAATTTAATAAATTTTTTACTATTTTTCTCAAAATTGGCAGTTTGTAGAAATTTTAAAACAGAATTTATATTTCGTTGAGGATATTGGATTAATTTCTTATATATATTTTATACTCAAAGCACAGAATGCTGACATTTTCTTTTAAAAAGTGTAAACAATTTTGTACTCTTTTCTATAAAAGAAGTCAACATAAGTGTTAAGTACTTCAGCCAACAGCGCATTCAAATATTTAAAGATTTGGTATGTGCACGTAATTAAGGCACAAAATTTTAGCCAAATATATGATTTTGTATAGCTCATTAATAGGCCGAAATTAGATGTTGTAAGCGGCTAGCGAGGAGAAAAGAAGTCATGTCCTTAACAAGAATGAAATAACATTCGCTCAAGAGCGAATCTCATGATCTTAAAATCAGTTACAGATTTTTATTGAATTCTAATTATAACTGCATCTTCAGTTTGACGACGAATCACTGTGCATCGCGTTAACAAAACTTGTAGAGAGAGAAAAAAAAATTGTAGCATATCGAAGAGTTTTCCTTTACAGGGAACAAACTAACAGAAGATCATGCGCTGCTTTGGCTTTCGACACCTTAAACATTTTCATGAATATTCCTTTTCACGAATATTTCTTTTCACGAGAAAATAAATAAGTCCAAGAAGAATTCCGGGAGATGAAAAAATTATAAAAAAGTGGCGTCACTGAATCTTCAAATGCATTGAAGATTGCTCTTGTCTCCTCTGACAGAAGTAGTCGTTAAAACTTGGTTGTTGCAAGATATAATTGGTTTTACTATATAAGGATGGTTTTACTATATTGGTTTTACTATATATATTTCCATAAGCGATATCAGCATGTACTTTATAGACACGCGGCCGTCAAGAGCCTAAAGTCCTTCACACCACAGTCTTTAAATAATTTCAAAGATTTAACTCAAATAATTAATAGTATCCAACGAATCACTAAATTAATAACTTTTGTTCAATAAAGTCGTTAAAAATATTTTTTGTAAAATATCTCATTCCGGAAATATTCTAAAATTAGTTATACCTACTCGACAAAGCAGTGGGCTGCACACAATACGACATTATCGGAAATCAAAGAACCACCGCACATATGGCCCGTGCCAAAGAAATATCCATCATTTCTGCGTCGTCTTATAGACACTTGATGTCTTGTTGCATTCAATGTGGCCTCTGTGCCATTTATAATTCTGGGATCTTGAGGGTTGAAAAACTGTAGAACTCCATTTGCTGAGCTTTCGGCAACTAAAGCAAAATGGAATTGATTTCACAATTGCATTTAATTTTGAAATTCAACTCACCAACACTAAAACATAAAATTAATGCTAAATTTTGGTTCAACATTCCGCTAAACGTTTGTGGAATCGCGTTATTTATGGTCACTGTTTTGTTCAAAAGTTTCAAAGCAAATAAGTTTTCTATGGCAATTTATATATAATATTTATTTATTTATTAATTTTTTTTTGTACAATTTCGCCTATCTCAATTGATTTACCCAATCATATTGAAATGTTGTGAAAAATATTCATCATATATAATAGTGCAATCAACGTATCAGTTGTATATATTCCAATTTTAACATCTATACCATAATCTAATCTAAAGAGGGTTTTAAGTACACACTTGTATCTATTTTAGTTGTTACTACAAAGTTGGCTTTTCTAGTTTCATTTACGAATTGATTTGCACTAAGATTTTTTGTTTGTTTTACTGCTTGTTTGCTTATATGCAGTCATCAATATCATTCGAAGAGTTATCTTATTTGTTATCAATATTATTTATGAATTTAAAGTTTCCAAAATGCCATGTAACGGGTGGGGCAAAAGTTGCGCTACCATTTTGATTGCTTATAATTATTAAAAAAAAAAAGATAAGTAAGTCTTATTTCCATAAAAAGTTTATTTATACTTTACATTTATTATCGTTAGAATTGGAAAATCATATTGGCTTAATGGTGACTGCAATTCGCTAAGCAACTTTCGGCGGCTATTTTTAAGGCATTTTCACAAAATAGTGACTTCAGTGGATACAAGGATATTTCATGAATGAATTAATTGTAAATAATACAAAAAGTTTACTTTGGAAAACAATAACAAAAAGATCAAATTTGGATTCTTTTTCAATATAAATTAATTAACAGTGCCCTACAAAATTTATGTTTCCGATCATTGTTTAAAAAGAAACTTAATAATAAAAGACGTCAAAAACTGTTTGACTGTAAGAAAACAAAACAAAATATAATCTGTTCTACAACCTCGTAGATTTTGGTTACAAATGACAGCTTTGCTATCCCAGATATATTTTACGAAACGTGGTGAGCCGTGCTGCAAAAAAACTCTGAGGAGAAATAAATTTTGTCCAAAACAAATGGATGGTGATGCGCGTCGTTGTGGTGGTATACGAAAATAAACTGGATTTGAAAAACAAGGTTAAGGTTTTACTTTTAGGAACTTTTGAAAAGTGTGTCCTAACTAAAAGTCTTATAGCGAAAAATATGCATTCAAAATAGATCTTGTGGACAGCAATTATAACCTCTACAAAACTTCCTTTTTATTATTCTGATCGTTCTTTAGTATTTGTCAGTAACTTTCAGATTTGGCATGCTAAAGAAATTACACTTGTGTTACTTTTAAGAAACTGTTTAGTCCATTAATTTTATGTGACTTAAAAGATAATTAAATATTAACATTGAGCCTACTAAAACTAATGAGCAACCTAAATTTGAAACTCCATCAACTAAATTATTAACATCAGCAGTGGCATTATTGTCGGCAGCTGAATTAATATGAGCAAATTTTGGTAAAGTGGCGTTGTGCTGCGCTATTTCTTTTAATATCCAATCCTTGTAATGTGCCACGTCAGTAAACACACCAGGTAGTAACTGCTCTGCGCAAGCAGATCCCCATGATATAATACCTGCTTGCAATCCTTGGCATGTTAATGGTCCTCCAGAATCGCCATCGCAAGTATCTTTTTCACCTTTCAAATATCCCGCACACATCATGCCCACGTGCACAATGTTTCCGTAACGTGTTTTTTCACGACAATCGTTGAAATCAATGATCGGCAGATCCACGGATCGAAGTATATCTGCTTCATAGCCCTATAAATAAGAAAACCAAAAAACTTGACACATATTATAAAACGATAAAAGTCAAGATATACTTCTTCGGTAATACCCCAACCAGTTGCCTGGCATAAAGTATTATTTTGCAAGAAGGCATCATTTAAAATAATGGGCCTCACAGTAGGATGCTTGGCAGGCACTTTGCCATCCAACATTACAAGGACAATGTCATTGTCATATGTTGACAAATTAAATATCTGAACATATTTAACTGTTTTTAAAATATAAAATACGAGAGTGTTGTTGGTGAGTTCAAAACGATCCAGGTTCCCCATAACCACAATAAAATTTTCATCAGGCTCGTAGGTGCCGTCAGGTTCGGGAATTGTATAACTGAAAGAAAAAAAAAGGTAATTTGCATCAGCTTCGACATCCATAAATATATACGTGTGCTTGTATGTGTGCATGGTACAAGAGAATATTTAAATTGAAAGAATATGTAAATGCGGCACAATAAAACGGGTCCCTTTTTCTTGCCACAGTGTTCAAAACTTCAGCATGTCTAACGATAAACCCATTTCGTAGCAATTAGACTTTTATAAATATTTTATAAAACTATACCTCTTCCACCAAAATAATCTTTTATATTTTTTCACATACTTGACGAAACAATGAGCTCCACTTAATACGACATTTTCAGAAATCAAAGAACCACCACATATATGGCCCGTGCCAAAGAAATTACTATCCTTTCTGCGTCTTCTTATGGACACTTGATGTCTAGCTACATCCAAACTGGCACCAGTGCCATTAATTATTTTTGGATTTCGATGGTTAACGTATTTTCGCCTTAAATTTTTTGCACTGTCAGACCCTAAAGTAAAATTGAAATTAAATTCATATTTTATTGTTATTTAGGAAGTATTTTAGCAAGTCACCAATAATATTAATTTGGCTGAAGACAGCAAGATTGCAAAATAAGATAAAAACCAAATTTTGTCGAAACATATTTTTCACATGTTTCATTCAAAGTGAAACTACTGACTTCTTGTTCGCTTAAAGTTTAAAAAACTAATAATTTATCTCTATTAATTTTAATGAAAATTATACATATATTTTTATTGCTTCTAGATATTCAATTTGCTTTGCCCAATTGTTTGTTATCAAATCATATAAAATATATAATCGAGTTTGGTGTGGAAGCATTTGAGTCTAAAGTTTTGCCAACTGTCTTGTACAATTTTGTCATTAAAGCTCTGACGTCATTGTTTGGTAAAATAGTTGTCTATAATAGATAAATTTATGAGTGAGTTCTTGGCATTTAATTTGGTAGATATAAAATTTAAATAAATGTAACACTCCCTTTCCTAATCTCAATAGCGAATTGCCTCGTGTGTGACACAGGGAAAAAAAGTATTTTAAAGCAATAAAAATTGTCATTGCAGAAGATAAAGAAATTGTTTGAAAACGTTTCTAGTTATTGATATCGAAACTGAAAATGGGACAATAATGGATTACTTTTTCATGTTTCAAAGAGGGCCTGGCTGCTCCTGATAGGACCACTTTTTTATTTTGGTATATTTTTGTAACTACTGCTGCTAAAGACTTATTCACTAAAATATAAAATGTAAATGAAATATATTTTAAGAAAATTTCGTGTGAAAAAAATTTGGATAAAATACATTTCAAACTCATTTCGAATTTTATATGTAAATGCGGGCATCAAAATATTGGCCTGAGCATTTCTTTTTATTTCATAAATAAAAAAATGTAATTTATTATTAAGCAAAAAAAAATTAAAGCTGTTTTTTTTCAATTCAAAGGAAGGAAGTCTTTCCGTAATCAATATTGCAAAGGTGTCAATTAATAGCAGCTAAAATCGCATATAGTTTGCAGATTTTAATTAAATATTGTTCGCAATTGTCTTTAACAAAAAAATGGGAACTTACGTAAGAGTAAGAGTATGGCGACATTTTAAATCAGTGGCTTCCACATTTACAAGCTTCTAAGATTTGTGGATGTCATTGAAATACGAATTGTAAAACAACTGAATAAATAAAAGGTAAAAGATTTATACAGAAAAAGGACGCCTGTTCTTTAGATTAATTTATTACATCAAATAAGAAAATACTTAGTAAAAAAATACTTAAAAACATATTTAAACTTAAATCGGTAGCGCCACCGTAAAAGCTGTAATTGAAACTGCTGTTTGTTTTTACAATCCAACCATGAAATGCGCTGATATTTGTATAAACTCCTGGCCTATTGGCTAAAGCACAACCATCACCCCAGGATATAATGCCCGTCAGCAGATTATTGCAAACCAGAGGGCCACCGGAATCGCCCTGACATGCATCAATACCTCCTTGACTAATATAACCGGCACAAATCATGGAATGTGGTACAAGTCCATAACTATTAAAACACTGCTGATACGAAATTATAGGTACGCTGGCACCCAAAAGACTCGACGACAATTGACCCTTTAATTATTGTATTATTTAATTATTGTATTATTAATTAAGTAAATAAATTAGGAAATTTTAAACTTACATTAGCCATATTACCCCAGCCGCTTATGAGACATGGTGTATTGGCCGCAGTTGGTGCAGTGCTAAGTTTTACTGCTGCGACTGTTGGCCAATTCCATGGTATATAACCATCAATAAATAGCAGCGCTATATCGTTCTGTAAAGTTGAGGCATTGTAATTTTGGTGCTTAACAATTTTCTGAACGTTGTATTGCAGGCACTGGTCATCGGTGACCAAACGTTTGGCATTACCCATAACCACTTTCAAGTTCTTGCTTGCATAACTATTAATAAAATTTATATAAATAATATAATTATGCGAAAAGGAATAGACGGTAAATTGTTTATCCTTTTTCAACTTACTTTTCCACACAATGAGCCGCCGTTACAATTGTGCGTTGCGCAATTACCGATCCACCACATATATGGCCGCTGCCAAAACCGTGGGATATTTCTCTCGGTTTCACTCTAAGTGATATTTGATATTTGGCTTGGCTAATGCTTATTGGCGATCCGCCAATAATTTTGCCTTCATTGATTGCAAGAGTGCCTGAAAAGAAATTATTCAGTAAATAATTTCAGTACTAATTTTCCTTTTTATAGACAAGTTGATATCGATATCTTAAATTTAGGTATTTCCGAATTGTTGTCCTAAATTACAAAAAATTAGAGCTGTTTTTCATGGCCTTTATAGAGTTCCCATGTATGATCTTTGGTTTGCTTTATGACCACAAGTGTGAACGTACCATGTAATTATTATTATTTTGTTACATTAAGAATATGTGACATGACTTTTTTATATGCAGCACAACAAAAACTTTTTTAAACTGGTCTAAAACTGTATTACTTTATGACGAAGTGTGAATACCCCAATTGTTACATTAAGAATATGTGAGTACTCGTGGGAATGAGTGAGAGCCGTGAGAGAAAAATATTTTCATTACCTACAAATCGCAATATCTGCACAATTTACACAAAAATTGTTTAGATTAAAAATAACTCTAAACAAACTTCGAAAAAATTCTAAAATCGGCTAAAGCTGCATATTTTGAAACGCTGGTTTCATAGTACGTCCTCATTGGCTCAATGGACATGAAATATTTAAAAATTTTATTTCATAAAAAAAATATACAATTAACTTTTCTGATATGAAATTTATTTGTTGGGTGGTTAAGCAATGTCTATATGCATTTCATTGGCGCTTCTTACCAAATCGTCAGTAGACTTCAACCACAGTTTTGCAAAGTTTCAAACTTCTCAACTTATTAAAAGACTTCCAAAAACCATCTGAGAATTATGTTAAATAAATTAACTATAAAAATTCACAAACAATTTCAAAAAATCACATTATAATAAGTGTAGCAGGCTATGAAACTTATACAAACCAAACCCAACAAACAACTTTTATTCGATACGACTCTATTTTATTTTTCTATACCTTTATACAATTAGAAATCCCTTGGATAACAATGAAAGTATTTATAAGGCAAAATGAAAAATAAAATCTCAATTGAATTGTTAAGTTGGTACAATGACAATATGTCAAGAAATTAGTTTATTAACAATTAACTTTTCTGTTTTGATTTTTTAATTACCTCTTCAAATGCAAGTATAAACGCTACATTATTTGATTAAACAAAATATTATTATAACTAAAATAAATTTCATACGACTCATTACAGAAACGCCTAAAATTGGCAAATAAAATAAATAGAATTTTTCATTTATATTAAGGAACAGAAATTCATAAATACCCATGTTTGTAATGAAATATTTTGTAGCTCTACTAAAGCGATAGTCAATAATTCACGGATCACGGATTCAATTGATTTCTAAGAACAACTGACTTATACATACTTTTTTATTTAAACTCACTTTCACCAGTTGCAGCAAATGAAATTATCAAAGTAATACAAATTAACATGACGTTGAAAATTTGTTTTCTTCCGTTTATTAATTAAATATTTTTGGTTAGATTCGTCGGAAAATGTGTCATATTGAATACATTTTTCAATATCACAAAACTTGATGGTGCAACCATTAACTATAACAATAAAATAGCCACTAACGTTGCATCGATGGTTGTTTATAACACGAGGAACCTTATTTGCAAGTTATTGATGAACAAGCCACTTACGAATATTCGAAATAACGCTACTTATCACTGTATCTTATCGCGAAATTTAGTGGAAATCAAGGAATGCAAGAGATTTGACGTGTGTATGTGTGTCTTGCAGTCCAAAACTGATAAAAATATAAAAAATGTTTAACATAACAAATAATTTGTAAATGTCCAGATTCGAACTTAAGTGTGACTAATAATTTTCAACTTCGAAATTCAATTCATAATGATAACGCGTTGGATCATTGATACCATTGAATATGTACATTCATTCGCATTAAAATTAACGAAGACTATTTCCTTATCAATAAATAAGTTTTGAGCCAAAAACAAGCTTCTGGGAGAATCGACCTGCACGCGCAAGATTGCAGCAACATGCCGTTGTTGGTTCTAGCCAAATTCTGCCACATAGCAAACTCATTTTTTGTGGTACACTTTTAAGTATCCTACCGTCCACTAACATTGATGAAACACATGTAATTTGAAAGGTGTTCTTATGCAATTGGACAATATAAATATTTTGTAAGTATTAAAGTGACAAAAAGAGGCAAAGTGAAGAACAAAATAGCCACAAAAAATTATCATTTGCTCATCTCCCTTCTTCTGTTCTCTCAAAACCCTTAACCCATAGAAAACTGTCGTCTGGCGTAGCAGTAATTATTTTTCTTATTATTTGGCAAGAAAAAATGTTCACAAGTTTTATGTATATGAAACTCAAAGGATCAGGTTTTTATTAAAGCCTCGCAAAACTGCAAGTGATCTATGTACTTTGCGGCCTTAAATTATAATGATTTCTATCTTCGTCCTGTTGTTCCAATACTTACCGGAATTACTTGCACTTAGCTGCCTCATTTGTACTTAAGAGTATAAAGTCAAAACACTTATTCGACTACAATTTATATGTAGTTTTATTTTCTTATATATCGAGATACTTCCTTAACTCGAATATCACTAATGGCATGATAACGCTTAGAACTTTCGCAAGAATCATGTTGGCTGCACTGTCATCATAATAACTATAATTAAAGGAATTATTATTTTTAGCAATCCAATTATTGTAGTACGAGACATTCGTATAAACACCAGGATAACCCGTCTGTGCACATCCTTGTCCCCATGAAACAATACCAGCTAACACTCCATTACAAACCAAAGGGCCACCAGAATCACCCTGACAAGCATCGACACCACCTGTTTGCATATAACCGGCACATAACATGGTCAAAGACAGATTACCATAATTGATATCACAGGTATCGTAACCCACAATTGGAACTGTAGCTTCCATCAAAACATCCGATATGTAATTCTGAAACGTTTAATATCGAGGGCTTTAAACAACCTACTCCTTGGAATAATAAAGAGACACATACATATCCTGTTGCTCCCCAACCACTTACAGTACATATTGTACCCGGCTGTACCGGTATGGTATTCAAACCTATGACTGATACCGTTGGCCAATTCCAAGGTATATAACCATTTATCAAGAACAGAGCGATATCGTTTCGCAAAGTGTTCACATTGAAATTGGCGTCAACAATTACTTGTAGTGCATCGTATTGTAGAGTGTAATAATTGGTTGTTGTCAAATAAGTTGAACCCATGACTAAAGTAAACTCGCTTGCAGTGCGATATGCTATTGGCGTACTACGTTCACTAAAATATGTCTACATAAATACTGATGCACAACAACTGGGATATAAAAGTCAAGCGGGATATTTTACTTACTTCAATATACAATGGGCAGCTGTAGCCACAACACGTTGAGAGACAACCGAACCGCCACATATATGTCCAGAACCATACATAACTTTTTCTAATGCTATAAGTCGGACGGAAACTTGCCATGGTGCCGCGTCTATATCTATTGGCTGACCTCCAACGATTCGGGGATCAATTTTCGATGTCGAAAACTGTTTGCTCACTGAAATTCATTAGCGCCTTTAGGCATATTTCTTAGGATGGTAAAAATTAATTTGTTATTCCTAGAAAATTTTGCAAAAATTGCCATCCCAATACCATCTTTGGAATGATTATTTATATGAAGCAAACTCTTGGCCTAGACATGATAGTTATATAATAAATATTCATTGTTCTAAAATCAATGTAGTTTTCAGTAAAATAGAATTCCGAATGTATTTCTCATGTACGATTTTGTACATATCATTACCCAATTCCGATATGATTTTTCAATATATCATAATAGATGCATGTGTATGTGTATACAATTTTTGCCTTGTGCTGGTGGTAATAAACAAGTGGTAGATAAAATTCAGTATGGCGTAAACTCAGTATAATAATAATAATAATATAAATTAGCACATCATATTAAGAAAAAAATTAGAGTTTATATTATAAAAAACTTTATAATCGTCTTATAAGAGATCTCTCTATTAGGGGTTAATTTTAGGGTTCAAAGTTGTTCATCTATGAGCACGAAAATCTACATCAAATTTATATGTCTAACTGAAAATCTAAATGCCTAAAGTCGATAAAGTTTCTTGTAATATGGTCGTTTTAAAAATAAGTTAACCAGAAAGGTGTTTGGTAGATATTTGGTAAGAAATATGTAATATTAACTTTCAAAAGATGCTGAACAACTATAGATGGCCACTGTAGAATTGCTGCGCTTAGCAGTTATTTTTGATGTACACGGATATAAGCACTTTTTTATAATTTTCATAAATGAGATTCCTAAATAAAAAAAAACAAGAATTCTTTTCATATTAAACGGCTCTTCGCGTATTTAGTTGTCAAAAGACAACGACCGGACTGCCATTTTAATAGTCATTTTGAGAACAATTTTTATATAATCGAAGAATTGTTATTGAGAAAGACTTGACCTTGAAAATTAGTTACAAAATAACGAAGACCAGCTATAAAACTGAGTAACTAGTATTTTGTATATATTTTTAAACTATTTTCATAAAAGCCACTCACAATTTGCTGTAGTATTTCTTATCAACAATAAAGAAATCATTGTTATTAAATTATGTATCACAATTATTTTTCCTTTCATTATAGGGCCTGTATTTTAACATTATTTCTTCTTAATTTTAATTTAATATACAATTTTTACAAACTTGTTATATTTTATATCATTATTAAATGTAGTTCTAGGTCTCTGCCCAATGGCAATAAAATTTTCAATGAAATTGCAAATCTTGTTTCTTGCCAACTAGATTTTTATTTTATGTGCATAAAATAGTATTTGTCATAGATAATGTTTTATATCTTATCAATTTTATGATAAAAATTAAATGATTTTATCACAAATTGAGGATTAAATACTAATTATTGATAAACTTATGGAAAAGTTTTTGTACTTAGTAAAAGAAATATTCTACTTAGAAATAAAAATTAATCAGCAAATGTGACAAAACATCGCACAGTGGGGGCAGAAGCAAAAGTAATTACTGATTTGTCTATACAACAACAACAGCGAGGTCCTCCAAATTTAAGTCAGGTCACTCTTTGGGCAATCTGTATGTTGAAACTTGAATTTATTAAACGGGAGGTGTGAACGCAAAATTAGATTTTTATGGTTTTATTCGACTCTATTTCGACCCATTTTGAACGGACAGATTTGTCAGGATAAGTTTGCCTCAATATCTCGTTCAAAATCGCCAGTTATATGATATCCCTACATGGCTTATGTGTGAAACCGAAAGCAATAAAACTTGTGCACGGTCTGCGCATGTGTGCCATTTTGATAGTTTGTTCAGCATAACGAAATACATAATTATAAATATTCCGTTATTCTGTAACAATTTGTCAACGTTAAGACAAAAAAAAAATGCAACACGTCTGTACTACTTTTCTTCCCCAATCAACAATTTCTAACAACTTCTAGCTGTATCCAGTAACCACACCATGTCACAAAATAGTTGATTTTCCTATATTTGATATTGTTTTGTGATGTTGTTGACAAATATCTACAGAATAAAGGGATTAATTTTATGATAATTTGAAAAATCGAAATAAAACATTAAAAATAAATACACTTAGAAAAACGGGAAAACAAGTAGGCTTCTCCATATATCAGTTCGTGAGAAGGACCACACAATTTTTTCACAGTAATACGATTTGCTATAAAAGCGTGTTTCTTGTAGTTTTTTAAACTGAATTTATTTTTATTAAAAACAGACATACAAAATCTTGTTAAAATTCAAAGTGATCAATTCAGGGGTTTTAGCTAGTTCCTATGGGTATTTCACTCGGACTAATGCAGATCATCAGCGTACCTTTACCCAACATTTCTTAGAATAACTAAAGATATTAAGATATCCACCTTAATAAGTAAGAAGTTGAAAACAAATATCAAAGTCATAACAAGAACTCACTGATCACTTTTATCGTTTTACGTGTTAATTTCATTCTACAATTGGTTGGCTTTTTTCCGACTCTAATTGTAGTTGTAAGATATAAAGAAAAACTAAAAATATTTTTAATATGTATTATCAAGTTGTGTTTCCGTGTGCACTCGCTCTTTTCCTAAATTTACGTGTATGTGCTCATATGGTCCTGGCGTGGACCATAAGCTCACACAAGTGACAATTCCATCGATTGTTGCACTTGCTACTCTCTTCTATTTGTTGGGTGCTTTTCCACAGTTTGTAGCCATGTAAACCAACAAAACACCTTATTGTGAAATAATTGTACCAAGACCGTCCCTGATTTTTAACCACCTAAAAAACAAATTTCGTTTCTAATAGTAATTGATCTTAAAGACTACCTTAAAAACAAATGCAATACCCACTTACTTGAAAATTTTACAATTCCGGATAATTAAATAAATGAAACAAAATATTTTTACGAATATATCATATAAAGTTCATTTTATAATTTTCGTTTGCTTTTTTTCCTTCCTTTTTTTAGACATTTTTAAATACGTGGTTAAATGTTGAAAACAATGCAGATAATTTTGAAGATTTTTCGTATTTTTCAATCAACCAAATACGTGTTATATTTGTACTATAGAACTGGCGTTACATGCTAATTACTGAATGGCTGTAAGCTATGAAAAAAAACGACCAAGCTGAGGAAAATTATAAAATATTAATGTAGAGTATTTAAAGAAAAATTGTACAAACGTCTTCTTTTATTCGATATGAATCTATACACTTCTACAATACAGTTATTCCTACTTTGCTGCACAATCGCACAGCAAAGTAGGATTATTTGACCTTATTGATCCTGAATAGGCTCTGGTATAACAGAATAGATTAGACCAAATATTTCTTTTTCATCGAGCACAAATATTCTAATCAATTCGATAAACGTAATAAGACAAATTTCATTAACGAACCCTCGAAAAGTTTGAGAATAAGTGGAAATTCTTACATAGAGTTACATATGTACATTAACATCTTAACTAAAAACGAATAATTTATAGTCAAGCTCCACACACAATTTAGAAAAATTATATCTCTTAAATATATTCAGAAGAACTTCCCTCGTTTAGAGTTTACAAGTAATTCATCATAAGGGTAATTAAATACCAGAAAGAGATAGAATATTCTACGATATACATATATATATATATATATATATATATATATATATATATAAAGAGCTTGATATGCCTTAGCGGCAATGTCTGCGGTGTCCAAGCAAGCAATGTTTTATTTTAGCACGAATATTCGATGTGTAAACATTGCTTAGATGCTTGGACACATTACCGTGCTCATCCACCTCCAGGAATATTACAATCCATTGAGTTCGTTATTCGACCTATACGGCGATTAGGGCGTAGACCTTCATTTCCACCAGGACGTCCACCACCACCTCCACCACCACCACCACCGCCTCCTGGGCCCCATCCATTGTTTCGAGTTCTACCACGACTTTCCGTTGTAAATGGAGCAATCAAAGTGGCGAAGCTGTATGGGAGCAATAAGACAAATTACTTATTTATACATAATTATGTTATTCACCTACAATTGCAGTACTACAGTCCAAAGAACAACGAATATTTCTATCACACGTTGGAGGTCCCAAGGTCGCCTGTCCAATACTCGACCATCTGTAAGAAAATATATTATATTTTTAAGCCATCTGATACAATACCAGTTCTTACTTCGATCTATATAGACCATTTTGAGAATGAGTAACGAATAAATTTAGTTAATATAATTCACAGTTTATAGTTTTTTCTGTGGTTTATAGTATTATGTTATTTATATAGAAGGAAGCTAGTAAAATTTGTTCATATTAATTTTTGGTTGTCAATTGGAAAATGACGTGTTGATATCGAACAGCTGATGTATATTAACGCAGAGTTGTAAATTATTGTATACAACAGTGAAGAACTTAAAAGGCCATTTGCAAATCCTTAGATATATTGTATATAGTCAATTAACTTCAAAAATACCATACATGCATATATTATATAATGAGTAACGTTCTATCCTACTCTGTCCTATAATATCTGAGTTGTTGCAATACGTACAATATATGGAATTGTATATATGCGTAACATCGGGATTCTACGAAATCTTTGGTAGTTTTGGAAAATATTATACATATATAATAATTTAACTAGATTTCGGCGATATATCTAATATTAGATTTCATAAGAATTCAGATTTGTTTATTTTTAGTTTCTTTTTATATACGCTTTGACTCGAATTGCGCCAGATACTGAATCTAAGCATCCACAAGACAAATTTTCCCTTCAGAACATTCCTCATAAAGATGATTCGATGATTTAAATTTTTTATCTGGCAATTCTAACGATAAAAAGAACTACAACCATGTGTGTATAAGCTCATATGGGTGAATTAATAAAATTTTTTTTATATGGATTCTGACATCACACTACTCAGCTGCTAAACACACTCAATAGAATGAAGGATTCACTTATCTCAATTGAATGAACGTTTCAATTCATTCATTCAGGAGCCGTTGACTAAACTACATAATATTGGAAGAAGTGATCTTATATTTAAAACCTTAAAAAGCACAATAAAAGTTACAAAATTCTACAATCGACGAAATGAGATCAATCTGCAGGAGATGTTTGCTCTACATATTGTGTAAAAATAAAAGAAACGCATCGTCTCTTTTCTATTGATATAACGGGATATCTTTTCTATTGGGATAACGGTTTTACAAGAGTGCAAAAGAAAGCAAGATAAAAGTAATAAAACTTTAAACTGCTAAGTAAATACATAGTTAAATTTGTTAAATTATGTTTTAGTAAACATCAACTGAAAATATTATGAAGTATTTTTGTATAATTCTATTTCATTTCTGCAGGTTTCTGGCATCACCTAAGGGAGGAGAAATTAAAAATGTTTTACTCCTGCTAGCCAATGATACCGGGTTTGAGATGGGAGCTTATTTTAACAAATATTGTCCAATAGAAAATTTGGATACCTTAGCCAGGAAAGATTTATTACTCTTCAATAATGCCTTTGCTTCAGTGAGTAGCAAGTTCACAATCGTGCCCAAGAAGAAGTTTTATGCCAAAAGCTATAAGCAAAAATATATTCTTTTTAAAGGTGGCATTTCACGATCTGATATGGAGAATTTCGTGAAGAGGGTATGGGAACTATATGAGAATATGAGCCGATACCCTTGGAAGATGATGCGGTGTATGATATTCACAATCACCATGAAATAACTATGACATCCTATGCGTATGATCGGCAATAAACGTTATAAACTAATATACAATCTCAATTATTGCTCATATTTTCCCGTTGATCAAGACTTTTACACTTCTTCCACCTTCCAACAAATTCTAAATGCCACCATGCTTTATAAATCATTGCCATGGTATAAAAATCTACTCACATACTATCAGCATCCTGAGTGGGAATTATATGACATTAACGTCGATGCACTAGACAAACCAAAGATATTTTCAACCACTTAAAACAACGTTAAAGCCAAATAGAGACAGATGATCCATGGCACTGTACTCTGCATGCTGTTATTCAATACTTGGGCGTGTTTAAAAAGAATGCCGAACGCCTTTCACTGGCTCATGACGGTCTTACAAAACCTGTATTTATATATGGAAAATGTGTTCTCATGTACGTAAGTATTCAATTTTTTATTTTCTCACACTACCTTCCAAAATATATCAATTTTGAAAGTTTGGAAGCATATTTTTCATATTACAGGCCAAAAGCTAAGATCTGTTAAAAAAATCGACCTTTTAAAAATTTTCTTAGAAATGCCTAAATATATTTTTCACCCTTATTTTTCTCAATAGTATCTAAAACAAATTGATTTTGAAAGCTTAGAAGCATATTTTTAATTTTATAGGAAAAAAACGAAAATGGAACATTTTTATTTTCTTAGAAGTGGCTAATATTTTGTATGAACTTCTATTTTTTCCAATAGATTCCAAAACAAATCGATTTTGAAAACTTGAAAGGATATTTTTCATTTTGTAGGACCAAAGCGAAAATTGAAAATTTCATAAGGGGTGTTGTAACTCTTAGTTCAAAAATTAGATTTTTTTAAATTGTCTTAGAAATGGCTAATTTTTTGTTTGAACTTCTATTTTTGGCAATAGATTCCAAAACAAGTCGATTTTGAAAGCTTGGAAGGATATTTTACAGTTTATAGGACCAAAGCGAAAATTGAAAATTTCAAAAAATCGATTTTTTAAACATTGTCTTAGAAATGGCTAATTTTTTGTTTGAACTTCAATTTTTGCCAATAGATTCCAAAACAAATCGATTTTGAAAGCTTGGAAGGATATTTTACATTTTATAGGACCAAAGCGAAAATTTAAAATTTCATAAGGGGTACCTCTAAGTTGAAAAAATCGATTTTTTAAAAATTGTCTTAGAAATGGCTAATTTTTTGTTTGAACTTCAATTTTTGCCAATAGATTCCAAAACAAATCGATTTTGAAAGCTTGGAAGGATATTTTACATTTTATAGGACCAAAGCGAAATTTGAAAATTTCATAAGGGGTACCTCTTAGTTGAAAAAATATATTTTTTAAAAATTGTCTTAGAAATGGCTAATTTTTTGTTTGAACATCAATTTTTGCCAATAGATTCCAAAACAAATCGATTTTGAAAGCTTGAAAGGATGTTTTACATTTTATAGGACCAAAGCGAAAATTTAAAATTTCATAAGGGGTACCTCTTAGTTGAAAAAATCGATTTTTTTAAAATTGTCGTAGAAATGGCTAATTTTTTGTTTGAACTTAAATTTTTGCCAATAGATTCCAAAACAAGTCGATTTTGAAAGCTTGAAAGGATATTTTACATTTTATAGGACCAAAGCGAAAATTTAAAATTTCATAAGGGGTACCTCTAAGATGAAAAAATCGATTTTTTAAAAATTGTCTTAGAAATTTCTAATTTTTTGTTTGAACTTCAATTTTTGCCAATAGATTCCAAAACAAATCGATTTTGAAAGCTTGGAAGGATATTTTACATTTTATAGGACCAAAGCGAAAATTGAAAATTTCATAAGGGGTACCCCTTGGTTCAAAAAATCGATTTTTTAAAAATTGTCTTAGAAATGGCTAATTTTTTGTTTGAACTTCTATTTTTGCCAATAGATTCCAAAACAAGTCGATTTTGAAAGCTTGGAAGGATATTTTACATTTTATAGGACCAAAGCGAAAATTGAAAATTTCATAAGGGGTACCTCTTAGTTGAAAAAATCGATTTTTTAAAAATTGTCTTAGAAATGGCTAATTTTTTGTTTGCGCCCGTATTTCTGCCATTAGATTCCAAAACAAATCGATTTTGAAGGCTTAGAAGCATATTTTTCATTTTATAGGACATAAGCGAAAGTTGAAAATTTCATAAGGGGTACCTCTTAGTTCAAAAAATCGATTTTTTAAAAATTGTCTTAGAAATGGCAAATTTTTTGTTTGAACTTCCATTTTTGCCAATAGATTCCAAAACAAATCGATTTTAAAAGCTTGGAAGGATATTTTACATTTTATAGGAGCAAAGCGAAAATTGAAAATTTCATAAGGGGTACCCCTTAGTTGAAAAAATCGATTTTTTAAAAATTGTCAGAAATGGCTAATATTTTGTTTGAACTTCTATTTTTGCCAATAGATTCCAAAACAAGTCGATTTTGAAATCTTGGAAGGATATTATACATTTTATAGGACCAAAGCGAAAATTGAAAATTTCATAAGGGGTACCCCTTAGTTCAAAAAATCGATTTTTTAAAAATTGTCTTAGAAATGGCTAATTTTTTGTTTGAACTTCTATTTTTGCCAATAGATTCCAAAACAAGTCGATTTTGAAAGCTTGGAAGGATATTTTACATTTTATAGGACCAAAGCGAAAATTGAAAATTTCATAAGGGGTACCCCTTAGTTGAAAAAATCGATTTTTTAAAAATTGTCTTAGAAATGGCTAATTTTTTGTTTGAACTTCTATTTTTGCCAATAGATTCCAAAACAAGTCGATTTTGAAAGCTTGGAAGGATATTTTACATTTTATAGGACAAAAGCGAAAATTGAAAATTTCATAAGGGGTACCCCTTAGTTCAAAAAATCGATTTTTTAAAAATTGTCTTAGAAATGGCTAATTTTTTGTTTGAACTTCTATTTTTGCCAATAGATTCCAAAACAAGTCGATTTTGAAAGCTTGGAAGGATATTTTACATTTTATAGGACCAAAGCGAAAATTGAAAATTTCATAAGGGGTACCCCTTAGTTCAGAAAATCGATTTTTTTAAAATTGTCTTGGAAATGGCTAATTTTTTGTTTGAACTTCTATTTTTGCCAATAGATTCCAAACAAGTCGATTTTGAAATCTTGGAAGGATATTGTACATTTTATAGGACCAAAGCGAAAATTGAAAATTTCATAAGGGGTACCCCTTAGTTCAAAAAATCGGTTTTTTAAAAATTGTCTTAGAAATGGCTAATTTTTTGTTTGAACTTCTATTTTTGCCAATAGATTCGAAAACAAATCGATTTTAAAAGCTTGGAAGGATATTTTACATTTTATAGGACCAAAGCGAAAATTAAAAATTTTATAAGGGGTACCCCTTAGTTCAAAAAATCGAATTTCTAAAAATTGTCTTAGAAATGGCTAATTTTTTGTTTGAACTTCTATTTTTGCCAATAGATTCCAAAACAAGTCGATTTTGAAAGCTTGGAAGGATATTTTACATTTTATAGGACCAAAGCGAAAATTGAAAATTTCATAAGGGGTACCCCTTAGTTGAAAAAATCGATTTTTTAAAAATTGTCTTAGAAATGGCTAATTTTTTGTTTGAACTTCTATTTTTGCCAATAGATTCCAAAACAAGTCGATTTTGAAAGCTTGGAAGGATATTTTACATTTTATAGGACAAAAGCGAAAATTGAAAATTTCATAAGGGGTACCCCTTAGTTCAAAAAATCGATTTTTTAAAAATTGTCTTAGAAATGGCTAATTTTTTGTTTGAACTTCTATTTTTGCCAATAGATTCCAAAACAAGTCGATTTTGAAAGCTTGGAAGGATATTTTACATTTTATAGGACCAAAGCGAAAATTGAAAATTTCATAAGGGGTACCCCTTAGTTCAAAAAATCGATTTTTTAAAAATTGTTTTAGAAATGGCTAATTTTTTGTTTGAACTTCTATTTTTGCCAATAGATTCCAAAACAAATCGATTTTGAAAGCTTGGAAGGATATTTTACATTTTATAGGACCAAAGCGAAAATTGAAAATTTCATAAGGGGTACCCCTTAGTTCAGAAAATCGATTTTTTTAAAATTGTCTTAGAAATGGCTAATTTTTTGTTTGCGCCCGTATTTTTGCCATTAGATTCCAAAACTAATCGATTTTGAAGGCTTAGAAGCATATTTTTCATTTTATAGGACATAAGCGAAAATTGAAAATTTCATAAGGGGTACCTCTTAGTTCAAAAAATCGATTTTTTAAAAATTGTCTTAGAAATGGCTAATTTTTTGTTTGCGCCCGTATTTTTGCCATTAGATTCCAAGACAAATCGATTTTGAAGGCTTAGAAGCATATTTTTCATTTTATAGGACATAAGCGAAAATTGAAAATTTCATAAGGGGTACCTCTTAGTTCAAAAAATAGATTTTTTAAAAATTGTCTTAGAAATGGCTAATTTTTTGTTTGCGCCCGTATTTTTGCCATTAGATTCCAAAACTAATCGATTTTGAAGGCTTAGAAGCATATTTTTCATTTTATAGTACATAAGCGAAAATTTAAAATTTCATAAGGGGTACCTCTTAGTTCAAAAAATAGATTTTTTAAAAATTGTCTTAGAAATGGCTAATTTTTTGTTTGCGCCCGTATTTCTGCCATTGGATTCCAAAACAAATCGATTTTGAAGGCTTAGAAGCATATTTTTCATTTTATAGGACATAAGCGAAAATTGAAAATTTCATAAGGGGTACCTCTTAGTTCAAAAAATCGATTTTTTTAAAAATTGTCTTAGAAATGGCTAATTTTTTGTTTGCGCCCGTATTTTTGCCATTAGATTCCAAAACTAATCGATTTTGAAGGCTTAGAAGCATATTTTTCATTTTATAGGACATAAGCGAAAATTGAAAATTTCATAAGGGGTACCCCTTAGTTCAAAAAATCGATTTTTTAAAAATTGTCTTAGAAATGGCTAATTTTTTGTTTGCGCCCGTATTTTTGCCATTAGATTCCAAAACTAATCGATTTTGAAGGCTTAGAAGCATATTTTTCATTTTATAGGACATAAGCGAAAGTTGAAAATTTCATAAGGGGTACCTCTTAGTTCAAAAAATCGATTTTTTAAAAATTGTCTTAGAAATGGCTAATTTTTTGTTTGCGCCCGTATTTTTGCCATTAGATTCCAAGACAAATCGATTTTGAAGGCTTAGAAGCATATTTTTCATTTTATAGGACATAAGCGAAAATTGAAAATTTCATAAGGGATACCTCTTAGTTCAAAAAATCGATTTTTTTAAAAATTGTCTTAGAAATGGCTAATTTTTTGTTTGAACCTTTATTTTTGCCAGTAGATTTCATAACGAATCGATTTTGAAAGCTTGGAAGCATATTTTTCATTTTGTAGGATCGAAGCGAAAATTGAAAATTTCATAAGGGGTACCTCTTAGTTCAAAAAATCGATTTTTCAAAAATTGTCTTAGAAATGGCTAATTTTTTGTTTGAACCTTTATTTTTGCCAATAGATTTCATAACAAATCGATTTTGAAAGCTTGGAAGCATATTTTTCATTTTATAGGATCGAAGCGAAAATTGAAAATTTCATAAGGGGTACCTCTTAGTTCAAAAAATCGATTTTTCAAAAATTGTCTTAGAAATGGCTAATTTTTTGTTTGAACCTTTATTTTTGCCAATAGATTTCATAACGAATCGATTTTGAAAGCTTGGAAGCATATTTTTCATTTTATAGGATCGAAGCGAAAATTGAAAATTTCATAAGGGGTACCTCTTAGTTCAAAAAATCGATTTTTCAAAAATTGTCTTAGAAATGGCTAATTTTTTGTTTGAACCTTTATTTTTGCCAATAGATTTCATAACAAATCGATTTTGAAAACTTGGAAGCATATTTATCATTTTATAGGATCGAAGCAAAAATTGAAAATTTCATAAGGGGTACCTCTTAGTTCAAAAAATCGATTTTTCAAAAATTGTCTTAGAAATGGCTAATTTTTTGTTTGAACCTTTATTTTTGCCAATAGATTTCATAACAAATCGGTTTTGAAAGCTTGGAAGCATATTTTTCATTTTGTAGGATCGAAGCGAAAATTGAAAATTTCATAAGGGGTACCTCTTAGTTCAAAAAATCGATTTTTCAAAAATTGTCTTAGAAATGGCTAATTTTTTGTTTGAACCTTTATTTTTGCCAATAGATTTTATAACGAATCGATTTTGAAAGCTTGGAAGCATATTTTTCATTTTGTAGGATCGAAGCGAAAATTGAAAATTTCATAAGGGGTACCTCTTAGTTCAAAAAATCGATTTTTCAAAAATTGTCTTAGAAATGGCTAATTTTTTGTTTGCGCCCGTATTTTTGCCATTAGATTCCAAAACTAATCGATTTTGAAGGCTTAGAAGCATATTTTTCATTTTATAGGACATAAGCGAAAATTGAAAATTTCATAAGGGGTACCTCTTAGTTCAAAAAATCGATTTTTTAAAAATTGTCTTAGAAATGGCTAATTTTTTGTTTGCGCCCGTATTTTTGCCATTAGATTCCAAGACAAATCGATTTTGAAGGCTTAAAAGCATATTTTTCATTTTATAGGACATAAGCGAAAATTGAAAATTTCATAAGGGGTACCTCTTAGTTCAAAAAATCGATTTTTTTAAAAATTGTCTTAGAAATGGCTAATTTTTTGTTTGCGCCCGTATTTTTGCCATTAGATTCCAAAACTAATCGATTTTGAAGGCTTAGAAGCATATTTTTCATTTTATAGGACATAAGCGAAAATTGAAAATTTCATAAGGGGTACCTCTTAGTTCAAAAAATAGATTTTTTAAAAATTGTCTTAGAAATGGCTAATTTTTTGTTTGCGCCCGTATTTTTGCCATTAGATTCCAAAACTAATCGATTTTGAAGGCTTAGAAGCATATTTTTCATTTTATAGTACATAAGCGAAAATTTAAAATTTCATAAGGGGTACCTCTTAGTTCAAAAAATAGATTTTTTAAAAATTGTCTTAGAAATGGCAAATTTTTTGTTTGCGCCCGTATTTCTGCCATTGGATTCCAAAACAAATCGATTTTGAAGGCTTAGAAGCATATTTTTCATTTTATAGTACATAAGCGAAAATTGAAAATTTCATAAGGGGTACCTCTTAGTTCAAAAAATAGATTTTTTAAAAATTGTCTTAGAAATGGCTAATTTTTTGTTTGCGCCCGTATTTCTGCCATTAGATTCCAAAACAAATCGATTTTGAAGGCTTAGAAGCATATTTTTCATTTTATAGGACATAAGCGAAAATCGAAAATTTCATAAGGGGTACCTCTTAGTTCAAAAAATAGATTTTTTAAAAATTGTCTTAGAAATGGCTAATTTTTTGTTTGCGCCCGTATTTCTGCCATTAGATTCCAAAACAAATCGATTTTGAAGGCTTAGAAGCATATTTTTCATTTTATAGGACATAAGCGAAAATCGAAAATTTCATAAGGGGTACCTCTTAGTTCAAAAAATCGATTTTTTAAAAATTGTCTTAGAAATGGCTAATTTTTTGTTTGCGCCCGTATTTCTGCCATTAGATTCCAAAACAAATCGACTTTGAAGGCTTAGAAGCATATTTTTCATTTTATAGGACATAAGCGAAAATTGAAAATTTCATAAGGGGTACCTCTTAGTTCAAAAAATAGATTTTTTAAAAATTGTCTTAGAAATGGCTAATTTTTTGTTTGCGCCCGTATTTCTGCCATTAGATTCCAAAACAAATCGATTTTGAAGGCTTAGAAGCATATTTTTCATTTTATAGGACATAAGCGAAAATCGAAAATTTCATAAGGGGTACGTACCTCTTAGTTCAAAAAATCGATTTTTTAAAAATTGTCTTAGAAATGGCTAATTTTTTGTTTGCGCCCGTATTTCTGCCATTGGATTCCAAAACAAATCGATTTTGAAGGCTTAGAAGCATATTTTTCATTTTATAGGATCGAAGCGAAAATTTAAAATTTCATTAGTTCAAAAAATAGATTTTTTTAAAATTGTCTTAGAAATGGCTAATTTTTTGTTTGAACCTTTATTTTTGCCAATAGATTTCATAACGAATCGATTTTGAAAGCTTGGAAGCATATTTTTCATTTTATAGGATCGAAGCGAAAATTGAAAATTTCAAAAAATCGATTTTTCAAAAATTGTCTTAGAAATGGCTAATTTTTTGTTTGAACCTTTATTTTTGCCAGTAGATTTCATAACGAATCGATTTTGAAAGCTTGGAAGCATATTTTTCATTTTGTAGGATCGAAGCGAAAATTGAAAATTTCATAAGGGGTACCTCTTAGTTCAAAAAATCGATTTTTCAAAAATTGTCTTAGAAATGGCTAATTTTTTGTTTGAACCTTTATTTTTGCCAATAGATTTCATAACAAATCGATTTTGAAAACTTGGAAGCATATTTATCATTTTATAGGATCGAAGCAAAAATTGAAAATTTCATAAGGGGTACCTCTTAGTTCAAAAAATCGATTTTTCAAAAATTGTCTTAAAAATGGCTAATTTTTTGTTTGAACCTTTATTTTTGCCAATAGATTTCATAACGAATCGATTTTGAAAGCTTGGAAGCATATTTTTCATTTTATAGGATCGAAGCGAAAATTGAAAATTTCATAAGGGGTACGTACCTCTTAGTTCAAAAAATCGATTTTTCAAAAATTGTCTTAGAAATGGCTAATTTTTTGTTTGAACCTTTATTTTTGCCAATAGATTTCATAACGAATCGATTTTGAAAGCTTGGAAGCATATTTTTCATTTTATAGGATCGAAGCGAAAATTGAAAATTTCATAAGGGGTACCTCTTAGTTCAAAAAATCGATTTTTCAAAAATTGTCTTAGAAATGGCTAATTTTTTGTTTGAACCTTTATTTTTGCCAATAGATTTCATAACGAATCGATTTTGAAAGCTTGGAAGCATATTTTTCATTTTGTAGGATCGAAGCGAAAATTGAAAATTTCATAAGGGGTACCTCTTAGTTCAAAAAATCGATTTTTCAAAAATTGTCTTAGAAATGGCTAATTTTTTGTTTGAACCTTTATTTTTGCCAATAGATTTCATAACGAATCGATTTTGAAAGCTTGGAAGCATATTTTTCATTTTGTAGGATCGAAGCGAAAATTGAAAATTTCATAAGGGGTACCTCTTAGTTCAAAAAATCGATTTTTCAAAAATTGTCTTAGAAATGGCTAATTTTTTGTTTGAACCTTTATTTTTGCCAATAGATTTCATAACAAATCGATTTTGAAAGCTTGGAAGCATATTTTTCATTTTGTAGGATCGAAGCGAAAATTGAAAATTTCATAAGGGGTACCTCTTAGTTCAAAAAATCGATTTTTCAAAAATTGTCTTAGAAATGGCTAATTTTTTGTTTGAACCTTTATTTTTGCCAATAGATTTCATAACGAATCGATTTTGAAAGCTTGGAAGCATATCTTTCATTTTATAGGATCGAAGCGAAAATTGAAAATTTCATAAGGGGTACCTCTTAGTTCAAAAAATCGATTTTTCAAAAATTGTCTTAGAAATGGCTAATTTTTTGTTTGAACCTTTATTTTTGCCAATAGATTTCATAACGAATCGATTTTGAAAGCTTGGAAGCATATTTTTCATTTTATAGGATCGAAGCGAAAATTGAAAATTTCATAAGGGGTACCTCTTAGTTCAAAAAATCGATTTTTCAAAAATTGTCTTAGAAATGGCTAATTTTTTGTTTGAACCTTTATTTTTGCCAATAGATTTCATAACAAATCGATTTTGAAAACTTGGAACCATATTTATCATTTTATAGGATCGAAGCAAAAATTGAAAATTTCATAAGGGGTACCTCTTAGTTCAAAAAATCGATTTTTCAAAAATTGTCTTAGAAATGGCTAATTTTTTGTTTGAACCTTTATTTTTGCCAATAGATTTCATAACGAATCGATTTTGAAAGCTTGGAAGCATATTTTTCATTTTATAGGATCGAAGCGAAAATTGAAAATTTCATAAGGGGTACCTCTTAGTTCAAAAAATCGATTTTTCAAAAATTGCCTTAGAAATGGCTAATTTTTTGTTTGAACCTTTATTTTTGCCAATAGATTTCATAACGAATCGATTTTGAAAGCTTGGAAGCATATTTTTCATTTTATAGGATCGAAGCGAAAATTGAAAATTTCATAAGGGGTACCTCTTAGTTCAAAAAATCGATTTTTCAAAAATTGCCTTAGAAATGGCTAATTTTTTGTTTGAACCTTTATTTTTGCCAATAGATTTCATAACGAATCGATTTTGAAAGCTTGGAAGCATATTTTTCATTTTATAGGATCGAAGCGAAAATTGAAAATTTCATAAGGGGTACCTCTTAGTTCAAAAAATCGATTTTTCAAAAATTGCCTTAGAAATGGCTAATTTTTTGTTTGAACCTTTATTTTTGCCAATAGATTTCATAACGAATCGATTTTGAAAGCTTGGAAGCATATTTTTCATTTTATAGGATCGAAGCGAAAATTGAAAATTTCATAAGGGGTACCTCCTAGTTCAAAAAATCGATTTTTCAAAAATTGCCTTAGAAATGGCTAATTTTTTGTTTGAACCTTTATTTTTGCCAATAGATTTCATAACGAATCGATTTTGAAAGCTTGGAAGCATATTTTTCATTTTATAGGATCGAAGCGGAAATTGAAAATTTCATAAGGGGTACCTCTTAGTTCAAAAAATCGATTTTTCAAAAATTGTCTTAGAAATGGCTAATTTTTTGTTTGAACCTTTATTTTTGCCAATAGATTTCATAACGAATCGATTTTGAAAGCTTGGAAGCATATTTTTCATTTTATAGGATCGAAGCGAAAATTGAAAATTTCATAAGGGGTACCTCTTAGTTCAAAAAATCGATTTTTAAAAAATTGCCTTAGAAATGGCTAATTTTTTGTTTGAACCTTTATTTTTGCCAATAGATTTCATAACGAATCGATTTTGAAAGCTTGGAAGCATATTTTTCATTTTATAGGATCGAAGCGAAAATTGAAAATTTCATAAGGGGTACCTCTTAGTTCAAAAAATCGATTTTTCAAAAATTGCCTTAGAAATGGCTAATTTTTTGTTTGAACCTTTATTTTTGCCAATAGATTTCATAACGAATCGATTTTGAAAGCTTGGAAGCATATTTTTCATTTTATAGGATCGAAGCGAAAATTGAAAATTTCATAAGGGGTACCTCTTAGTTCAAAAAATCGATTTTTCAAAAATTGTCTTAGAAATGGCTAATTTTTTGTTTGAACCTTTATTTTTGCCAATAGATTTCATAACGAATCGATTTTGAAAGCTTGGAAGCATATTTTTCATTTTATAGGATCGAAGCGAAAATTGAAAATTTCATAAGGGGTACCTCTTAGTTCAAAAAATCGATTTTTAAAAAATTGCCTTAGAAATGGCTAATTTTTTGTTTGAACCTTTATTTTTGCCAATAGATTTCATGACAAATCGATTTTGAAAGCTTGGAAGCATATTTATCATTTTATAGGATCGAAGCGAAATTTGAAAATTTCATAAGGGGTTTTTGTTTGAACTTCTATTTTTGCCAATAGATTTCATAACAAATCGATTTTGAAAATTTGGAAGCATATTTATCATTTTATAGGATCGAAGCGAAAATTGAAAATTTCATAAGAAATTTCATAAAAATCGATTTTTCAAAAATTGTCTTAGAAATGGCTAATTTTTTGTTTGAGCCTTTATTTTTGCCAATAGATTTCATAACAAGTCGATTTTGAAAGCTTGGAAGCATATTTTTCATTTTATAGGATCGAAGCGGAAATTGAAAATTTCATAAGGGGTACCTCTTAGTTCAAAAAATCGATTTTTCAAAAATTGTCTTAGAAATGGCTAATTTTTTGTTTGAACCTTTATTTTTGCCAATAGATTTCATAACGAATCGATTTTGAAAGCTTGGAAGCATATCTTTCATTTTATAGGATCGAAGCGAAAATTGAAAATTTCATAAGGGGTACCTCTTAGTTCAAAAAATCGATTTTTCAAAAATTGTCTTAGAAATGGCTAATTTTTTGTTTGAACCTTTATTTTTGCCAATAGATTTCATAACGAATCGATTTTGAAAGCTTGGAAGCATATTTTTCATTTTATAGGATCGAAGCGAAAATTGAAAATTTCATAAGGGGTACCTCTTAGTTCAAAAAATCGATTTTTCAAAAATTGTCTTAGAAATGGCTAATTTTTTGTTTGAACCTTTATTTTTGCCAATAGATTTCATAACAAATCGATTTTGAAAACTTGGAACCATATTTATCATTTTATAGGATCGAAGCAAAAATTGAAAATTTCATAAGGGGTACCTCTTAGTTCAAAAAATCGATTTTTCAAAAATTGTCTTAGAAATGGCTAATTTTTTGTTTGAACCTTTATTTTTGCCAATAGATTTCATAACGAATCGATTTTGAAAGCTTGGAAGCATATTTTTCATTTTATAGGATCGAAGCGAAAATTGAAAATTTCATAAGGGGTACCTCTTAGTTCAAAAAATCGATTTTTCAAAAATTGCCTTAGAAATGGCTAATTTTTTGTTTGAACCTTTATTTTTGCCAATAGATTTCATAACGAATCGATTTTGAAAGCTTGGAAGCATATTTTTCATTTTATAGGATCGAAGCGAAAATTGAAAATTTCATAAGGGGTACCTCTTAGTTCAAAAAATCGATTTTTCAAAAATTGCCTTAGAAATGGCTAATTTTTTGTTTGAACCTTTATTTTTGCCAATAGATTTCATAACGAATCGATTTTGAAAGCTTGGAAGCATATTTTTCATTTTATAGGATCGAAGCGAAAATTGAAAATTTCATAAGGGGTACCTCTTAGTTCAAAAAATCGATTTTTCAAAAATTGCCTTAGAAATGGCTAATTTTTTGTTTGAACCTTTATTTTTGCCAATAGATTTCATAACGAATCGATTTTGAAAGCTTGGAAGCATATTTTTCATTTTATAGGATCGAAGCGAAAATTGAAAATGTCATAAGGGGTACCTCCTAGTTCAAAAAATCGAATTTTCAAAAATTGCCTTAGAAATGGCTAATTTTTTGTTTGAACCTTTATTTTTGCCAATAGATTTCATAACGAATCGATTTTGAAAGCTTGGAAGCATATTTTTCATTTTATAGGATCGAAGCGGAAATTGAAAATTTCATAAGGGGTACCTCTTAGTTCAAAAAATCGATTTTTCAAAAATTGTCTTAGAAATGGCTAATTTTTTGTTTGAACCTTTATTTTTGCCAATAGATTTCATAACGAATCGATTTTGAAAGCTTGGAAGCATATTTTTCATTTTATAGGATCGAAGCGAAAATTGAAAATTTCATAAGGGGTACCTCTTAGTTCAAAAAATCGATTTTTAAAAAATTGCCTTAGAAATGGCTAATTTTTTGTTTGAACCTTTATTTTTGCCAATAGATTTCATAACGAATCGATTTTGAAAGCTTGGAAGCATATTTTTCATTTTATAGGATCGAAGCGAAAATTGAAAATTTCATAAGGGGTACCTCTTAGTTCAAAAAATCGATTTTTCAAAAATTGCCTTAGAAATGGCTAATTTTTTGTTTGAACCTTTATTTTTGCCAATAGATTTCATAACGAATCGATTTTGAAAGCTTGGAAGCATATTTTTCATTTTATAGGATCGAAGCGAAAATTGAAAATTTCATAAGGGGTACCTCTTAGTTCAAAAAATCGATTTTTCAAAAATTGCCTTAGAAATGGCTAATTTTTTGTTTGAACCTTTATTTTTGCCAATAGATTTCATAACGAATCGATTTTGAAAGCTTGGAAGCATATTTTTCATTTTATAGGATCGAAGCGAAAATTGAAAATTTCATAAGGGGTACCTCTTAGTTCAAAAAATCGATTTTTCAAAAATTGCCTTAGAAATGGCTAATTTTTTGTTTGAACCTTTATTTTTGCCAATAGATTTCATAACGAATCGATTTTGAAAGCTTGGAAGCATATTTTTCATTTTATAGGATCGAAGCGAAAATTGAAAATGTCATAAGGGGTACCTCCTAGTTCAAAAAATCGAATTTTCAAAAATTGCCTTAGAAATGGCTAATTTTTTGTTTGAACCTTTATTTTTGCCAATAGATTTCATAACGAATCGATTTTGAAAGCTTGGAAGCATATTTTTCATTTTATAGGATCGAAGCGGAAATTGAAAATTTCATAAGGGGTACCTCTTAGTTCAAAAAATCGATTTTTCAAAAATTGTCTTAGAAATGGCTAATTTTTTGTTTGAACCTTTATTTTTGCCAATAGATTTCATAACGAATCGATTTTGAAAGCTTGGAAGCATATTTTTCATTTTATAGGATCGAAGCGAAAATTGAAAATTTCATAAGGGGTACCTCTTAGTTCAAAAAATCGATTTTTAAAAAATTGCCTTAGAAATGGCTAATTTTTTGTTTGAACCTTTATTTTTGCCAATAGATTTCATAACGAATCGATTTTGAAAGCTTGGAAGCATATTTTTCATTTTATAGGATCGAAGCGAAAATTGAAAATTTCATAAGGGGTACCTCTTAGTTCAAAAAATCGATTTTTCAAAAATTGTCTTAGAAATGGCTAATTTTTTGTTTGAACCTTTATTTTTGCCAATAGATTTCATAACGAATCGATTTTGAAAGCTTGGAAGCATATTTTTCATTTTATAGGATCGAAGCGAAAATTGAAAATTTCATAAGGGGTACCTCTTAGTTCAAAAAATCGATTTTTAAAAAATTGCCTTAGAAATGGCTAATTTTTTGTTTGAACCTTTATTTTTGCCAATAGATTTCATAACGAATCGATTTTGAAAGCTTGGAAGCATATTTTTCATTTTATAGGATCGAAGCGAAAATTGAAAATTTCATAAGGGGTACCTCTTAGTTCAAAAAATCGATTTTTCGAAAATTGCCTTAGAAATGGCTAATTTTTTGTTTGAACCTTTATTTTTGCCAATAGATTTCATAACGAATCGATTTTGAAAGCTTGGAAGCATATTTTTCATTTTATAGGATCGAAGCGAAAATTGAAAATTTCATAAGGGGTACCTCTTAGTTCAAAAAATCGATTTTTAAAAAATTGCCTTAGAAATGGCTAATTTTTTGTTTGAACCTTTATTTTTGCCAATAGATTTCATAACGAATCGATTTTGAAAGCTTGGAAGCATATTTTTCATTTTATAGGATCGAAGCGAAAATTGAAAATTTCATAAGGGGTACCTCTTAGTTCAAAAAATCGATTTTTAAAAAATTGCCTTAGAAATGGCTAATTTTTTGTTTGAACCTTTATTTTTGCCAATAGATTTCATAACGAATCGATTTTGAAAGCTTGGAAGCATATTTTTCATTTTATAGGATCGAAGCGAAAATTGAAAATTTCATAAGGGGTACCTCTTAGTTCAAAAAATCGATTTTTCAAAAATTGCCTTAGAAATTGCTAATTTTTTGTTTGAACCTTTATTTTTGCCAATAGATTTCATAACGAATCGATTTTGAAAGCTTGGAAGCATATTTTTCATTTTATAGGATCGAAGCGAAAATTGAAAATTTCATAAGGGGTACCTCTTAGTTCAAAAAATCGATTTTTCAAAAATTGCCTTAGAAATGGCTAATTTTTTGTTTGAACCTTTATTTTTGCCAATAGATTTCATAACGAATCGATTTTGAAAGCTTGGAAGCATATTTTTCATTTTATAGGATCGAAGCGGAAATTGAAAATTTAATAAGGGGTACCTCTTAGTTCAAAAAATCGATTTTTTAAAAATTGTCTTAGAAATGGCTAATTTTTAGTTTGAGCCTTTATTTTTGCCAATAGATTTCATAACGAATCGATTTTGAAAACTTGGAAGCATATTTATCATTTTATAGGATCGAAGCAAAAATTGAAAATTTCATAAGGGGTACCTCTTAGTTCAAAAAATCGATTTTTCAAAAATTGTCTTAGAAATGGCTAATTTTTTGTTTGAACCTTTATTTTTGCCAATAGATTTCATAACGAATCGATTTTGAAAGCTTGGAAGCATATTTTTCATTTTATAGGATCGAAGCGAAAATTGAAAATTTCATAAGGGGTACCTCTTAGTTCAAAAAATAGATTTTTTAAAAATTGTCTTAGAAATGACTAATTTTTAGTTTGAGCCTTTATTTTTGCCAATAGATTTCATAACGAATCGATTTTGAAAGCTTGGAAGCATATTTTTCATTTTATAGGATCGAAGCGAAAATTGAAAATTTCATAAGGGGTACCTCTTAGTTCAAAAAATCGATTTTTCAAAAATTGCCTTAGAAATGGCTAATTTTTTGTTTGAACCTTTATTTTTGCCAATAGATTTCATAACGAATCGATTTTGAAAGCTTGGAAGCATATTTTTCATTTTATAGGATCGAAGCGGAAATTGAAAATTTAATAAGGGGTACCTCTTAGTTCAAAAAATCGATTTTTTAAAAATTGTCTTAGAAATGGCTAATTTTTAGTTTGAGCCTTTATTTTTGCCAATAGATTTCATAACGAATCGATTTTGAAAACTTGGAAGCATATTTATCATTTTATAGGATCGAAGCAAAAATTGAAAATTTCATAAGGGGTACCTCTTAGTTCAAAAAATCGATTTTTCAAAAATTGTCTTAGAAATGGCTAATTTTTTGTTTGAACCTTTATTTTTGCCAATAGATTTCATAACGAATCGATTTTGAAAGCTTGGAAGCATATTTTTCATTTTATAGGATCGAAGCGAAAATTGAAAATTTCATAAGGGGTACCTCTTAGTTCAAAAAATAGATTTTTTAAAAATTGTCTTAGAAATGACTAATTTTTAGTTTGAGCCTTTATTTTTGCCAATAGATTTCATAACGAATCGATTTTGAAAACTTGGAAGCATATTTATCATTTTATAGGATCGAAGCAAAAATTGAAAATTTCATAAGGGGTACCTCTTAGTTCAAAAAATCGATTTTTCAAAAATTGTCTTAGAAATGGCTAATTTTTTGTTTGAACCTTTATTTTTGCCAATAGATTTCATAACGAATCGATTTTGAAAGCTTGGAAGCATATTTTTCATTTTATAGGATCGAAGCGAAAATTGAAAATTTCATAAGGGGTACCTCTTAGTTCAAAAAATCGATTTTTCAAAAATTGCCTTAGAAATTGCTAATTTTTTGTTTGAACCTTTATTTTTGCCAATAGATTTCATAACGAATCGATTTTGAAAGCTTGGAAGCATATTTTTCATTTTATAGGATCGAAGCGAAAATTGAAAATTTCATAAGGGGTACCTCTTAGTTCAAAAAATCGATTTTTCAAAAATTGCCTTAGAAATGGCTAATTTTTTGTTTGAACCTTTATTTTTGCCAATAGATTTCATAACGAATCGATTTTGAAAGCTTGGAAGCATATTTTTCATTTTATAGGATCGAAGCGAAAATTGAAAATTTCATAAGGGGTACCTCTTAGTTCAAAAAATCGATTTTTCAAAAATTGCCTTAGAAATGGCTAATTTTTTGTTTGAACCTTTATTTTTGCCAATAGATTTCATAACGAATCGATTTTGAAAGCTTGGAAGCATATTTTTCATTTTATAGGATCGAAGCGGAAATTGAAAATTTAATAAGGGGTACCTCTTAGTTCAAAAAATCGATTTTTTAAAAATTGTCTTAGAAATGGCTAATTTTTAGTTTGAGCCTTTATTTTTGCCAATAGATTTCATAACGAATCGATTTTGAAAACTTGGAAGCATATTTATCATTTTATAGGATCGAAGCAAAAATTGAAAATTTCATAAGGGGTACCTCTTAGTTCAAAAAATCGATTTTTCAAAAATTGTCTTAGAAATGGCTAATTTTTTGTTTGAACCTTTATTTTTGCCAATAGATTTCATAACGAATCGATTTTGAAAGCTTGGAAGCATATTTTTCATTTTATAGGATCGAAGCGAAAATTGAAAATTTCATAAGGGGTACCTCTTAGTTCAAAAAATAGATTTTTTAAAAATTGTCTTAGAAATGACTAATTTTTAGTTTGAGCCTTTATTTTTGCCAATAGATTTCATAACGAATCGATTTTGAAAACTTGGAAGCATATTTATCATTTTATAGGATCGAAGCAAAAATTGAAAATTTCATAAGGGGTACCTCTTAGTTCAAAAAATCGATTTTTCAAAAATTGTCTTAGAAATGGCTAATTTTTTGTTTGAACCTTTATTTTTGCCAATAGATTTCATAACGAATCGATTTTGAAAGCTTGGAAGCATATTTTTCATTTTATAGGATCGAAGCGAAAATTGAAAATTTCATAAGGGGTACCTCTTAGTTTAAAAAATTGATTTTTAAAAAATTGCCTTAGAAATGGCTAATTTTTTGTTTGAACCTTTATTTTTGCCAATAGATTTCATAACGAATCGATTTTGAAAGCTTGGAAGCATATTTTTCATTTTATAGGATCGAAGCGAAAATTGAAAATTTCATAAGGGGTACGTACCTCTTAGTTCAAAAAATCGATTTTTCAAAAATTGCCTTAGAAATGGCTAATTTTTTGTTTGAACCTTTATTTTTGCCAATAGATTTCATAACGAATCGATTTTGAAAGCTTGGAAGCATATTTTTCATTTTATAGGATCGAAGCGAAAATTGAAAATTTCATAAGGGGTATCTCTTAGTTCAAAAAATCGATTTTTCAAAAATTGTCTTAGAAATGGCTAATTTTTTGTTTGAACCTTTATTTTTGCCAATAGATTTCATAACGAATCGATTTTGAAAGCTTGGAAGCATATTTTTCATTTTATAGGATCGAAGCGAAAATTGAAAATTTCATAAGGGGTACCTCTTAGTTCAAAAAATCGATTTTTAAAAAATTGCCTTAGAAATGGCTAATTTTTTGTTTGAACCTTTATTTTTGCCAATAGATTTCATAACGAATCGATTTTGAAAGCTTGGAAGCATATTTTTCATTTTAACGGATCGAAGCGAAAATTGAAAATTTCATAAGGGGTACCTCTTAGTTCAAAAAATCGATTTTTAAAAAATTGCCTTAGAAATGGCTAATTTTTTGTTTGAACCTTTATTTTTGCCAATAGATTTCATAACGAATCGATTTTGAAAGCTTGGAAGCATATTTTTCATTTTATAGGATCGAAGCGAAAATTGAAAATTTCATAAGGGGTACCTCTTAGTTCAAAAAATCGATTTTTCAAAAATTGTCTTAGAAATGGCTAATTTTTTGTTTGAACCTTTATTTTTGCCAATAGATTTCATAACGAATCGATTTTGAAAGCTTGGAAGCATATTTTTCATTTTATAGGATCGAAGCGAAAATTGAAAATTTCATAAGGGGTACCTCTTAGTTCAAAAAATCGATTTTTTAAAAATTGTCTTAGAAATGGCTAATTTTTAGTTTGAGCCTTTATTTTTGCCAATAGATTTCATAACGAATCGATTTTGAAAACTTGGAAGCATATTTATCATTTTATAGGATCGAAGCAAAAATTGAAAATTTCATAAGGGGTACCTCTTAGTTCAAAAAATCGATTTTTCAAAAATTGTCTTAGAAATGGCTAATTTTTTGTTTGAACCTTTATTTTTGCCAATAGATTTCATAACGAATCGATTTTGAAAGCTTGGAAGCATATTTTTCATTTTATAGGATCGAAGCGAAAATTGAAAATTTCATAAGGGGTACCTCTTAGTTCAAAAAATCGATTTTTCAAAAATTGCCTTAGAAATTGCTAATTTTTTGTTTGAACCTTTATTTTTGCCAATAGATTTCATAACGAATCGATTTTGAAAGCTTGGAAGCATATTTTTCATTTTATAGGATCGAAGCGAAAATTGAAAATTTCATAAGGGGTACCTCTTAGTTCAAAAAATCGATTTTTCAAAAATTGCCTTAGAAATGGCTAATTTTTTGTTTGAACCTTTATTTTTGCCAATAGATTTCATAACGAATCGATTTTGAAAGCTTGGAAGCATATTTTTCATTTTATAGGATCGAAGCGAAAATTGAAAATTTCATAAGGGGTACCTCTTAGTTCAAAAAATCGATTTTTCAAAAATTGCCTTAGAAATGGCTAATTTTTTGTTTGAACCTTTATTTTTGCCAATAGATTTCATAACGAATCGATTTTGAAAGCTTGGAAGCATATTTTTCATTTTATAGGATCGAAGCGGAAATTGAAAATTTAATAAGGGGTACCTCTTAGTTCAAAAAATCGATTTTTTAAAAATTGTCTTAGAAATGGCTAATTTTTAGTTTGAGCCTTTATTTTTGCCAATAGATTTCATAACGAATCGATTTTGAAAACTTGGAAGCATATTTATCATTTTATAGGATCGAAGCAAAAATTGAAAATTTCATAAGGGGTACCTCTTAGTTCAAAAAATCGATTTTTCAAAAATTGTCTTAGAAATGGCTAATTTTTTGTTTGAACCTTTATTTTTGCCAATAGATTTCATAACGAATCGATTTTGAAAGCTTGGAAGCATATTTTTCATTTTATAGGATCGAAGCGAAAATTGAAAATTTCATAAGGGGTACCTCTTAGTTCAAAAAATAGATTTTTTAAAAATTGTCTTAGAAATGACTAATTTTTAGTTTGAGCCTTTATTTTTGCCAATAGATTTCATAACGAATCGATTTTGAAAACTTGGAAGCATATTTATCATTTTATAGGATCGAAGCAAAAATTGAAAATTTCATAAGGGGTACCTCTTAGTTCAAAAAATCGATTTTTCAAAAATTGTCTTAGAAATGGCTAATTTTTTGTTTGAACCTTTATTTTTGCCAATAGATTTCATAACGAATCGATTTTGAAAGCTTGGAAGCATATTTTTCATTTTATAGGATCGAAGCGAAAATTGAAAATTTCATAAGGGGTACCTCTTAGTTTAAAAAATCGATTTTTAAAAAATTGCCTTAGAAATGGCTAATTTTTTGTTTGAACCTTTATTTTTGCCAATAGATTTCATAACGAATCGATTTTGAAAGCTTGGAAGCATATTTTTCATTTTATAGGATCGAAGCGAAAATTGAAAATTTCATAAGGGGTACGTACCTCTTAGTTCAAAAAATCGATTTTTCAAAAATTGCCTTAGAAATGGCTAATTTTTTGTTTGAACCTTTATTTTTGCCAATAGATTTCATAACGAATCGATTTTGAAAGCTTGGAAGCATATTTTTCATTTTATAGGATCGAAGCGAAAATTGAAAATTTCATAAGGGGTATCTCTTAGTTCAAAAAATCGATTTTTCAAAAATTGTCTTAGAAATGGCTAATTTTTTGTTTGAACCTTTATTTTTGCCAATAGATTTCATAACGAATCGATTTTGAAAGCTTGGAAGCATATTTTTCATTTTATAGGATCGAAGCGAAAATTGAAAATTTCATAAGGGGTACCTCTTAGTTCAAAAAATCGATTTTTAAAAAATTGCCTTAGAAATGGCTAATTTTTTGTTTGAACCTTTATTTTTGCCAATAGATTTCATAACGAATCGATTTTGAAAGCTTGGAAGCATATTTTTCATTTTAACGGATCGAAGCGAAAATTGAAAATTTCATAAGGGGTACCTCTTAGTTCAAAAAATCGATTTTTAAAAAATTGCCTTAGAAATGGCTAATTTTTTGTTTGAACCTTTATTTTTGCCAATAGATTTCATAACGAATCGATTTTGAAAGCTTGGAAGCATATTTTTCATTTTATAGGATCGAAGCGAAAATTGAAAATTTCATAAGGGGTACCTCTTAGTTCAAAAAATCGATTTTTCAAAAATTGCCTTAGAAATGGCTAATTTTTTGTTTGAACCTTTATTTTTGCCAATAGATTTCATAACGAATCGATTTTGAAAGCTTGGAAGCATATTTTTCATTTTATAGGATCGAAGCGAAAATTGAAAATTTCATAAGGGGTACCTCTTAGTTCAAAAAATCGATTTTTCAAAAATTGTCTTAGAAATGGCTAATTTTTTGTTTGAACCTTTATTTTTGCCAATAGATTTCATAACGAATCGATTTTGAAAGCTTGGAAGCATATTTTTCATTTTATAGGATCGAAGCGAAAATTGAAAATTTCATATACCTCTTAGTTCAAAAAATCGATTTTTAAAAAATTGCCTTAGAAATGGCTAATTTTTTGTTTGAACCTTTATTTTTGCCAATAGATTTCATAACGAATCGATTTTGAAAGCTTGGAAGCATATTTTTCATTTTATAGGATCGAAGCGAAAATTGAAAATTTCATAAGGGGTACCTCTTAGTTCAAAAAATCAATTTTTCAAAAATTGCCTTAGAAATTGCTAATTTTTTGTTTGAACCTTTATTTTTGCCAATAGATTTCATAACGAATCGATTTTGAAAGCTTGGAAGCATATTTTTCATTTTATAGGATCGAAGCGAAAATTGAAAATTTCATAAGGGGTACCTCTTAGTTCAAAAAATCGATTTTTCAAAAATTGCCTTAGAAATGGCAAATTTTTTGTTTGAACCTTTATTTTTGCCAATAGATTTCATAACGAATCGATTTTGAAAGCTTGGAAGCATATTTTTCATTTTATAGGATCGAAGCGAAAATTGAAAATTTCATAAGGGGTACCTCTTAGTTCAAAAAATCGATTTTTAAAAAATTGCTTTAGAAATGGCTAATTTTTTGTTTGAACCTTTATTTTTGCCAATAGATTTCATAACGAATCGATTTTGAAAGCTTGGAAGCATATTTTTCATTTTATAGGATCGAAGCGAAAATTAAAAATTTCATAAGGGGTACCTCTTAGTTCAAAAAATCGATTTTTCAAAAATTGCCCTAGAAATGGCTAATTTTTTGTTTGAACCTTTATTTTTGCCAATAGATTTCATAACGAATCGATTTTGAAAGCTTGGAAGCATATTTTTCATTTTATAGGATCGAAGCGAAAATTGAAAATTTCATAAGGGGTACCTCTTAGTTCAAAAAATCGATTTTTAAAAAATTGTCTTAGAAATGGCTAATTTTTTGTTTGAACCTTTATTTTTGCCAATAGATTTCATAACGAATCGATTTTGAAAGCTTGGAAGCATATTTTTCATTTTATAGGATCGAAGCGAAAATTGAAAATTTCATAAGGGGTACCTCTTAGTTCAAAAAATCGATTTTTCAAAAATTGTCTTAGAAATGGCTAATTTTTTGTTTGAACCTTTATTTTTGCCAATAGATTTCATAACGAATCGATTTTGAAAGCTTGGAAGCATATTTTTCATTTTATAGGATCGAAGCGAAAATTGAAAATTTCATAAGGGGTACCTCTTAGTTCAAAAAATCGATTTTTAAAAAATTGCCTTAGAAATGGCTAATTTTTTGTTTGAACCTTTATTTTTGCCAATAGATTTCATAACGAATCGATTTTGAAAGCTTGGAAGCATATTTTTCATTTTATAGGATCGAAGCGAAAATTGAAAATTTCATAAGGGGTACCTCTTAGTTCAAAAAATCGATTTTTCAAAAATTGTCTTAGAAATGGCTAATTTTTTGTTTGAACCTTTATTTTTGCCAATAGATTTCATAACGAATCGATTTTGAAAGCTTGGAAGCATATTTTTCATTTTATAGGATCGAAGCGAAAATTGAAAATTTCATAAGGGGTACCTCTTAGTTCAAAAAATCGATTTTTAAAAAATTGCCTTAGAAATGGCTAATTTTTTGTTTGAACCTTTATTTTTGCCAATAGATTTCATAACGAATCGATTTTGAAAGCTTGGAAGCATATTTTTCATTTTATAGGATCGAAGCGAAAATTGAAAATTTCATAAGGGGTACCTCTTAGTTCAAAAAATCGATTTTTAAAAAATTGCCTTAGAAATGGCTAATTTTTTGTTTGAACCTTTATTTTTGCCAATAGATTTCATAACGAATCGATTTTGAAAGCTTGGAAGCATATTTTTCATTTTATAGGATCGAAGCGAAAATTGAAAATTTCATAAGGGGTACCTCTTAGTTCAAAAAATCGATTTTTCAAAAATTGCCTTAGAAATGGCTAATTTTTTGTTTGAACCTTTATTTTTGCCAATAGATTTCATAACGAATCGATTTTGAAAGCTTGGAAGCATATTTTTCATTTTATAGGATCGAAGCGAAAATTGAAAATTTCATAAGGGGTACCTCTTAGTTCAAAAAATCGATTTTTAAAAAATTGCCTTAGAAATGGCTAATTTTTTGTTTGAACCTTTATTTTTGCCAATAGATTTCATAACGAATCGATTTTGAAAGCTTGGAAGCATATTTTTCATTTTATAGGATCGAAGCGAAAATTGAAAATTTCATAAGGGGTACCTCTTAGTTCAAAAAATCGATTTTTCAAAAATTGTCTTAGAAATGGCTAATTTTTTGTTTGAACCTTTATTTTTGCCAATAGATTTCATAACGAATCGATTTTGAAAGCTTGGAAGCATATTTTTCATTTTATAGGATCGAAGCGAAAATTGAAAATTTCATAAGGGGTACCTCTTAGTTCAAAAAATCGATTTTTAAAAAATTGCCTTAGAAATGGCTAATTTTTTGTTTGAACCTTTATTTTTGCCAATAGATTTCATAACGAATCGATTTTGAAAGCTTGGAAGCATATTTATCATTTTATAGGATCGAAGCAAAAATTGAAAATTTCATAAGGGGTACCTCTTAGTTCAAAAAATCGATTTTTCAAAAATTGTCTTAGAAATGGCTAATTTTTTGTTTGAACCTTTATTTTTGCCAATAGATTTCATAACGAATCGATTTTGAAAGCTTGGAAGCATATTTTTCATTTTATAGGATCGAAGCGAAAATTGAAAATTTCATAAGGGGTACCTCTTAGTTCAAAAAATCGATTTTTCAAAAATTGTCTTAGAAATGGCTAATTTTTTGTTTGAACCTTTATTTTTGCCAATAGATTTCATAACGAATCGATTTTGAAAGCTTGGAAGCATATTTTTCATTTTATAGGATCGAAGCGAAAATTGAAAATTTCATAAGGGGTACCTCTTAGTTTAAAAAATCGATTTTTAAAAAATTGCCTTAGAAATGGCTAATTTTTTGTTTGAACCTTTATTTTTGCCAATAGATTTCATAACGAATCGATTTTGAAAGCTTGGAAGCATATTTTTCATTTTATAGGATCGAAGCGAAAATTGAAAATTTCATAAGGGGTACCTCTTAGTTCAAAAAATCGATTTTTCAAAAATTGTCTTAGAAATGGCTAATTTTTTGTTTGAACCTTTATTTTTGCCAATAGATTTCATAACGAATCGATTTTGAAAGCTTGGAAGCATATTTTTCATTTTATAGGATCGAAGCGAAAATTGAAAATTTCATAAGGGGTACCTCTTAGTTCAAAAAATCGATTTTTTAAAAATTGTCTTAGAAATGGCTAATTTTTAGTTTGAGCCTTTATTTTTGCCAATAGATTTCATAACGAATCGATTTTGAAAACTTGGAAGCATATTTATCATTTTATAGGATCGAAGCAAAAATTGAAAATTTCATAAGGGGTACCTCTTAGTTCAAAAAATCGATTTTTCAAAAATTGTCTTAGAAATGGCTAATTTTTTGTTTGAACCTTTATTTTTGCCAATAGATTTCATAACGAATCGATTTTGAAAGCTTGGAAGCATATTTTTCATTTTATAGGATCGAAGCGAAAATTGAAAATTTCATAAGGGGTACCTCTTAGTTCAAAAAATCGATTTTTAAAAAATTGCCTTAGAAATGGCTAATTTTTTGTTTGAACCTTTATTTTTGCCAATAGATTTCATAACGAATCGATTTTGAAAGCTTGGAAGCATATTTTTCATTTTATAGGATCGAAGCGAAAATTGAAAATTTCATAAGGGGTACCTCTTAGTTCAAAAAATCGATTTTTAAAAAATTGCCTTAGAAATGGCTAATTTTTTGTTTGAACCTTTATTTTTGCCAATAGATTTCATAACGAATCGATTTTGAAAGCTTGGAAGCATATTTTTCATTTTATAGGATCGAAGCGAAAATTGAAAATTTCATAAGGGGTACCTCTTAGTTCAAAAAATCGATTTTTAAAAAATTGCCTTAGAAATGGCTAATTTTTTGTTTGAACCTTTATTTTTGCCAATAGATTTCATAACGAATCGATTTTGAAAGCTTGGAAGCATATTTTTCATTTTATAGGATCGAAGCGAAAATTGAAAATTTCATAAGGGGTACCTCTTAGTTCAAAAAATCGATTTTTAAAAAATTGCCTTAGAAATGGCTAATTTTTTGTTTGAACCTTTATTTTTGCCAATAGAATTCATAACGAATCGATTTTGAAAGCTTGGAAGCATATTTTTCATTTTATAGGATCGAAGCGAAAATTGAAAATTTCATAAGGGGTACCTCTTAGTTCAAAAAATCGATTTTTAAAAAATTGCCTTAGAAATGGCTAATTTTTTGTTTGAACCTTTATTTTTGCCAATAGATTTCATAACGAATCGATTTTGAAAGCTTGGAAGCATATTTTTCATTTTATAGGATCGAAGCGAAAATTGAAAATTTCATAAGGGGTACCTCTTAGTTCAAAAAATCGATTTTTCAAAAATTGCCTTAGAAATGGCTAATTTTTTGTTTGAACCTTTATTTTTGCCAATAGATTTCATAACGAATCGATTTTGAAAGCTTGGAAGCATATTTTTCATTTTATAGGATCGAAGCGAAAATTGAAAATTTCATAAGGGGTACCTCTTAGTTCAAAAAATCGATTTTTCAAAAATTGTCTTAGAAATGGCTAATTTTTTGTTTGAACCTTTATTTTTGCCAATAGATTTCATAACGAATCGATTTTGAAAGCTTGGAAGCATATTTTTCATTTTATAGGATCGAAGCGAAAATTGAAAATTTCATAAGGGGTACCTCTTAGTTCAAAAAATCGATTTTTAAAAAATTGCCTTAGAAATGGCTAATTTTTTGTTTGAACCTTTATTTTTGCCAATAGATTTCATAACGAATCGATTTTGAAAGCTTGGAAGCATATTTTTCATTTTATAGGATCGAAGCGAAAATTGAAAATTTCATAAGGGGTACCTCTTAGTTCAAAAAATCGATTTTTAAAAAATTGCCTTAGAAATGGCTAATTTTTTGTTTGAACCTTTATTTTTGCCAATAGATTTCATAACGAATCGATTTTGAAAGCTTGGAAGCATATTTTTCATTTTATAGGATCGAAGCGAAAATTGAAAATTTCATAAGGGGTACCTCTTAGTTCAAAAAATCGATTTTTCAAAAATTGCCTTAGAAATGGCTAATTTTTTGTTTGAACCTTTATTTTTGCCAATAGATTTCATAACGAATCGATTTTGAAAGCTTGGAAGCATATTTTTCATTTTATAGGATCGAAGCGAAAATTGAAAATTTCATAAGGGTACCTCTTAGTTCAAAAAATCGATTTTTCAAAAATTGTCTTAGAAATGGCTAATTTTTTGTTTGAACCTTTATTTTTGCCAATAGATTTCATAACGAATCGATTTTGAAAGCTTGGAAGCATATTTTTCATTTTATAGGATCGAAGCGAAAATTGAAAATTTCATAAGGGGTACCTCTTAGTTCAAAAAATCGATTTTTCAAAAATTGTCTTAGAAATGGCTAATTTTTAGTTTGAGCCTTTATTTTTGCCAATAGATTTCATAACGAATCGATTTTGAAAACTTGGAAGCATATTTATCATTTTATAGGATCGAAGCAAAAATTTAAAATTTCATAAGGGGTACCTCTTAGTTCAAAAAATCGATTTTTCAAAAATTGTCTTAGAAATGGCTAATTTTTTGTTTGAACCTTTATTTTTGCCAATAGATTTCATAACGAATCGATTTTGAAAACTTGGAAGCATATTTATCATTTTATAGGATCGAAGCAAAAATTTAAAATTTCATAAGGGGTACCTCTTAGTTCAAAAAATAGATTTTTTTAAAATTGTCTTAGAAATGGCTAATTTTTTGTTTGAGCCTTTAGTTTTGCCAATAGATTTCATAACGAATCGATAAATTACAAAATCGATAAATATATAAGGAACGTCAGTCATATGTCGTCTTTCTTTTAATAGATTGTTATTTTTATTTTATATTTTCAGACGGAGTGACCGATTGTGCATACCGAACAGTAGAAGTATCAAAATTCGTCAGTCTGTCAGTGTGATGAATAACAAACTAGTTTGTGCTCCGAGGGATAAATGAATATGATGGATTTCCTTTTATTTTGGTACAAAGAAATGCTTTGGAAATGGATTCCTTCTATCTCAGGCAGCATTTGGTTCATATTTCAATATATTTAGTTAATTCGTATTTATAAGTGTGTATTTTTAATAACATTTCAATCAAATATCTTCTCGCAATTTGTTAAAAAAGTAGTAAATTAAGATAAATTATAAGCAAAATTACTTATAATGTATTTACAATAATAAATCAATGACCATTTTTTTGTATGCAAAAATAATTCAATAAAAATATAATTTAAATAATCAAAAATACATTGTTTTTTATTCATCATCTAGTAGTAGTCAGTCGGGTCCTTTTACGTTCTAGCTGGTCGCGTCATTTTTTTCTCCCACAAAATCGCCAAAATTTCAATTTGTTTTTTTTGTAAAACACCAGGCCCCCAGAATGTGCTGAAAAGCAGTAGGTGGATTTTTTCTTGCTAAAGTTTAGCAGCCACTGGACGAAAAACGACTTGAAAGTCACTGGCTAAATACAGTTAGGCAAGCACTATTAAATATTTCCGCCTGAAATTATGCTGCAAAAAACCGACTTACGCGTTGCCAGTGCAGAATGTCTTTTGCATGTTGCCAGTGCAGAAGAACTAGCTTGTATTCGTGTTTGTTGTTCTTTTCATATACATATGCCATGAACTTACCTTCTTTTCGACAAAGTTTCAAATAAAACACTCTTGATTTAAAAATCGATTTATTAAAAACTTTCTTAGAAATAACTAAGTTTTTGTCAGCAACATGTTAAACATTAAAAATGTTTATTTTTGATTGTATACAAAAGTTGCTAAAATTCATTTAATAAATCGACTTTTTTAATTTTTTTTAGAAATGTCTATATTTTAGCACCCTTATTTTTGCCAGTATTTTCCTTACTTATTTTTTTATTTTATATGACAAAAGCTAAAATTGAACATTTCAATTTGTATGTTTGTTTATCTTTATAACGATTCAGACAGTTTTTGTGTTATTTGCGGTGAAACTATGCATTTACCTTTACGTAGTACCATAAATATATCACAATTTCGTAAAAAATTCATTAGTTGAGTGCCAAAGCTGTGACTTGTCTTTACAACAATGTTTATGTGGAAAACAAACTGACCTTCAGTTGAAGACACAAGACGGGAGCCCTGGAATCATCATGCCGCTTGTTAGTTTTGTGTATTGAGCAGTGCCGGTATGAACCCATTAAACGGGAAAAATGTTCCTTTCCGCTCAATAGCTCGAATCTTCTACGGGAACTTAAACAGGTGTCTCATACGAGAACGTTTTATGAGAAACAATTTAGTGCAACTTAAAATCAACTTTATTAAATAAAATGTGTTATTTGACGAAATTTATGTTTTTAATATGCCATTTCAAATTGAGAGCTGCCTGTGCATATCGGACATTATATTGACAGAAGCTCTACATATTATGTAGATAACTAGAATACCATCACAGAATCGCGTTGTTTATATTGGTCGACCTTATTTTGGTATTAGCGAAAGGAATTTACTATCCCATTTAGATTGCAACTTGTGATATTATTCTCTATTAAATTTGCTTATTTAAGTCAATATTTGGGGAATGAAATAAACGCAATACAAAAACCATATTTCCATTATCTTTAATTAGAAACGCACGGGTAGCTAGATGCACTTGTGTATATTGAAGTGAAAACTTAACTTTTAAAATAAATGCAAATGTAAATAACTTTGCAATATAAAAGTCAAAGCTGTTTTCCACAAAGTGTCAGTTTACGTTTTGTACATACCTGAAGAGCTAACTTTGAAGAATGCATCGCTTATCAGTTTTGCTGTGTGTTGAATTGTGCATTGTCGCAGTGTATGCAACCGACTATTGTTCTGATCAAATTTGTAAAAAGGGTGTTAGACATATTGCCTGCGGTCACAGTGGTGTAAGAATTATCAAACTTTTTCCAATTAGTTCAAGGCCATAATAAATAATATTTGTGTACTCGTCTGTAATTATGAACAGGAATTCGATGCCTCTTGTCCATCTGATGCTAAAATGGTACCCATTGATGACACTTTGAAACAAGTTTTAGTTAATGCACACAATGCTAAACGTAACTTTATTGCTGGTGGCGGTGATGCCAAGCATAGTCCTGCTTGTCGTATGGCCACTATGGAATGGGATGATGAACTGGCTGATATTGCTGCTCTAAATGTTAAACAATGCAAGATGGCTCACGACAAGTGCCGCAATACTGATGACTTTAAGCACGCGGGTCAAAATCTCGCCTGGATGGGTTTAAATGGCGATTTTGATCATGGTGACAAGTTAAGCAAAGCTGTTGATATGTGGTATTCTGAGGTTAAGGACAGCAACCAGTCATATATTGACTCTTATTCCAAAGGCTGTTCTGGACCGTAAATATTAAAAGATTTATTATTATTTGGGATATAATTGAAATGCTTTTCTTAATTTTTCAAGTGTCATCGGACATTTTACTGTTATGATGGCTGATCGTAACATCCGTGTTGGTTGTGCTGCTTCAACTTATACTCCAAAAGGTAAAGACGATACAGCATATTTAGTTGCTTGCAACTACGCTACCACCAACATGATTGATTTCCCCATATATGATAAATGCGACCAGGCTGGATCTTCGTGTGCCACTGGTACGAATCCTCAATACCCCAACTTGTGTTCCGTTTCGGAACAATATGATGTTAACAAATGGTTCTGAATCTGTTTAAAATAAATCACTTACGGTTTGAAATATATTTTAGCACATAATAAATATTCAAAGATACCTTTTTGTTTCAAATTAATATCAGAATGTGTTTGTTAAACAGTGGGATAGATTAGGTATAGGGGATGGTGTCTCTACAAGACAATCCAATTGTATTCTTTGATTCGGGCCCTTGAGCAGCGACCCTTCTATAGGGTTTTTTCCGCTAAGTTAAGCCATGCTGTGAAAGACGATATCCTTTCTGGCAGAAAGTTAGAGCCCAGCGCTGCTACCATTCCGCCGGTCAGCGCAGAGGCTGGCAGCCACTTAGAAAATATCCGCATGATCTGCCGTACTATCACCAACAGAAACGATATTTTCGGCAGAGGGTACATTGTGATGATACACTGTCTTGATCACTTTTATGTACACATACATTTTCCAGTCTCCTTAAATCTCTTTATAATATGTATTTACCAATCCTCTGCATAGTAGATCGACTACTACAGTCCTATTCAATCAGTCATGCTCGAAAAATGTTTGCTGAAATCAAACTGCCCTTTTTTGCTTTTAAATATTTGCAAATAAATATCTAAGGACCTAATTTTTTGAGCCACATGTCGTCGACAGTGTTGTCAGTTTAGGGGATTTTTTTTAATCAATGGGGATAAAAAATTTGGATTGGGCATTTTTGGGAAATAATAATTTTATCACTTGGAGATTTTTCCCTACGAAATTAAATTTTAGATTTAAGTTTTGTAATGAGTTTTGGTAACGTTGCAAGGGCGGTTCTTTAATCATAAGGAATTTGAAAAATTACGTTTGCAACGGACAAAATGCAGTGGAATTATAAAACATGTTATTGCTCCTGTACTGCTGCCGGATTTAATTGACGATATTATTGAATCAAAATATTCATTGTTGGTAGATGAGTCGACCCATATTTATTTTTGAGTTTCTTATATAACTTTTCTAATATTATAATGCATGTTTCAGTACGTAAAGTTTTAGTCAAGGTTTGCCGAAACAAAATCAATTTGTACCGAAATTTTAATTTCAGACAAAAATATTTAAAACTTATAAGTACTGGAACAAACGTATAGTTTCGAAAGAAGTAAATATTAACAAGTGAAATAAACTAACAGTACAAATAAAATACGTGTACATTTTTATGTTATAGATAATATTAAAAAATTTTAATTTTAATGGGGATTTTTGGGGATGATGAAAACTTCAATTCGGGTATGAAAAATTTCATTTTGGGAATAGAGCTCGAAAAAACTGGCAGCCCTGGGCGTTGATGAAATTTATGTTGATACAAAACAATAATCAAATATTTTTCTTTGCTCTCATTTACTCTTATAGATCTTAAAAATGTTGATAGACAAAGCAAAGCATGAATTTCTATACAATTAAGTGCAAAACAAAAACTATTTTTTTATAAATTTCCTTTTGCTTTGCTATGAATTTCATTAACAAAAAGTGATTTGCAAGATAAGAGTTTTAATTGTTTCAGGGGATAAATTAGAGCCAAGTTATAATAATTTATACAAAATGGAATTCGAAATATGTAGGTATATATATGTATATATCGTTAGCTAAAACGCAAACGGCCCTATCTATTTTGATTATTTTACAGGAGGAGCAAAAAACTGTTTTAAACTAATGGTCTAGTGACAATCAGCATGATTTCCACCAGTATTATAAAAAAAGGGGTGAGAAATTGAATTCTTGCAAAATAAAATAAAATTTTTAAAATTTAAATAGCCTTGTTAGTTAAGTCCTTTGGTACTCTATATTAATGAATAAAATGTATTTTAATCTACAATGAATACAAAGTAGATTAATTGACTTTTCTTATATATTGGGAAAACTTTGTTTTTAAAATTAAATATATGTACACGCTTTTTATTTATTTTTAATGAACATTAATATTATGTGTAAATTCATTTCAATATTGCATCACAAAAATAAAAATAAAAAGAATTCATTTAAAGAGTTGCGAGAATTGGAATTAAGAAGAGTGAATTTAGAAAATATAAATTAATTTTTCAAAGGGTATGCTACTATAGAAATAATGGCAATATACTGGAAGTAGTGACCTTAAATCCTGCAGTTGCTGCCAATTCATTTACTTTAAACTTTTAATCTTTCTTCGTGCAGTCGCGGAAGTAAAGCCGTAATGATTTTATAATGTTGTCTGTACAAAATATCAGTTGTTTTTTGCGTTTATGAAATTAATGCTTTTCTAGATAAGGTCGTTTGAAATTTTTTTGTGGATGTGTATTTCGATGCTATGCTTCAGAATCAATAAAAAACCGATTTTGGATTTTTTTTTAGTTAGGGCCGTTTGCGTTTATATATAGACTCATAGATATGTATACACACATATATATATATATATATATATATATATATATATGTATATGTATATATATATATATATATATATATATATATATGTATACATATATAGGTATATATATATATATATACATATATATAATATGCATATTTGTTTATTATGTTGCCAAAAACCACTTTTACAAAAACTAGTACTTATCTAACTGTAGAACATTTTAGTAAAAGTTTCGCAGGATTTAGATTTTCTTCATAGAGATATATTATTGACATCGTACTCTTCGTTCTCAGCACATAAATTTCCATAGGGTGCTCTATTTCGTGATTTGCATTTCTCTCCGCTATTGGCGCACGTAGTGTAGAGAGGCAATCCATATATGTTGGTTGTCGCGTAGTTGCAGGCAATTAAATATATCTCAAATTTGTCTGTAGGATTATTACACTTTAAACCTACTACATGGCTTACGCTTGATATGAAAATAGCAGCAGCGCACCCGACAGCGATATTAACTTCTTTGATCATGACAGTGAAATGACGCCAGTCGCTTAATTATCAAATAAATAAGGAAGTGTACATACATATGTGCTTCATATTTAATAATATATTCAGACTTACTTGCCACCGTTATACACTGGTAGCTTCCCAATAAAGTTTGGTTGGGTATAGACTATTTCCTCGGCCCAGGATTTCACAGCCAATTCAAACTCGTGTGTACTATTATAACCCTTCGGCGGACACTGTGCGTACATATAAAGATTTTGACCGCTGTATTTGTACTGACTAGTTGAATGACAGAAGTCATGCTGAGAGATACATTGCAGAACATTAAACTCAGCAGTTGCAGCTAAATCCTTACTATAATGCATGGTGCCCATCCGACAAGCGGGAGGAAATTTCGGGTCACCACCGCCTGCAATATCGTTGCGTATTTCATTATGCAAATGAACCACATATCTTTCCAAGGACAAGTCAATAGGTACAATCTTGGCAGTTGCTTGGCACGAAGGAGCGAATTGCTAAAAGAGATTAAACTTATATTTGTGGAACTACAGAAATTAATTGATAACACTTACTTTGTTGTGGCCACAACCAATATGTTGTATTGGAGCTTGGTTTGGATATGAGCAACTCATATCACAATAACTGAAGGCATATGATGTGGCAATAGAAGCCACAGCATATATTAATATTAAGTAACTTATCATTTTAGTAATACAATACAATAATTATGGTTTTACATGAGTAAAAATATTGAGAATGAGTTTATAATGGAACTGTTTAGTTTTTATACTAAATATTATGTTTGCTTTTATACATATTTTTTATACATTTTATTTATGCAAGTGTTTTAGAGTATTTGAAGGTCATGTTATGATGAATAGATGTATAAGTGTCTAAATATGTGTATATCAAAATCGAAATAAATCAAATATTTATTTAAGGTATCTGTAAATAGCATACATATAGATATATTTGTGGAACTTTAACTTGCTTTACCCTTGGCTAATATACTTAACCGATCTTGGAACTTTTGTATGACCTTCCCATATACCCACATACCCATGCAGTTCGAGTTTTAATAACTGATGAAATTCATCGCGCATATGTATGTAGTTTTTATTTTCAGCTCATTTAAACGACTTCTAATTAATGCGTAATTTAGTGACGACAAATCGTACGACATTGTTGTCAGATAGTCACGAACAACAATTTCCTTAGAATAGTCGTTTAGAAAACATAATCGATAATGTCATCTAAGGCGATTTGGCTACTGGGTAATTTCAATACTCATACATGCATACATAACCATGTGTCCTTCAAGTCTTTTATTTGAGCGCTTATGTAAGGAAGTGTTTTTTAAGATGTGAAGGTCATGTTCTGATACATGTCGTCCCATAACTGCCATAAAAGCCTAAGCATGAAAAAATAACTTTAGAAGGAAGAGTATTTTTTAATTATTTATATAATTTATATAATTGAAACAAAACTTTGATATTGGACACATGTGTTGTAGTGGACTGCAACATGTAATAAATTTCTTTTACGGCAACGACTGTTCGCTGCGGTTGTCATATTTTACGAAATTCTTGGTATCATGGAAAATCATCTAATTTAATAATTTATTATAAACTAGTTATTATTACCCTTAGGATAACGCTGAAAATCTGTTACAAAGTGTCATAATTTTTACACAAGCGCTAATTCTGATATATTTGCTCGAAGAATAAGGAGTGTTTGTGGAACATAGAACAAAGATAAATTAGTATTACTAGTATTACTATTATTATTATTATTATTATTATTATTATTGATTTTTTTACAATTATTATTATTATATTTCTTTGCGGAAAGTTAAAATTATAGCCTCAATATATTTGCATTTCAAAATTAAATGAACTTAAACAAAGTTTTTTTGTCATTCTTTTCATAGTTTAGTACGAGTTTATTGTTAAATAACTTAAATGTACATTTGCAACTTCTTTTTTACATAAATAAAAACTGAAAAAATACTATTTTGTATTTATAATCACGGCACTTACACTGAAGAATCGAGTTATATTAATTGTGCATGATTTTTTGATTATTTTTTATTTGTTAATTTAATAAAATATATAGTATATATCATATACATACATATGTATATGCATGTATAAGAAATATAACAATTAAAAGCCATGGTAAGCCAAATTGCAATACATAATAAAAATATATATAAAATATTAAGAGAATTTTCTTTGAAAGTGTAAATAAATTAATTTAAATAAAATTTAATCATTTACAAAATTTTTGTACGATATAAGAGTTATGAAAAAATAGTTATTATATTTTCATACATACATGCGAACAACTTAAATAAGAAATATATAAATACATGTTAAAAACAAACAAATTATTGATTTGAAGTAGTACAATTCTACGACTAATTATTTTTGTTTGTTGGTTTACAAATTGTTTCCTAAATGTTTTCAAAGTAGTTATTTTCTTAAAACTAGTTTTTAGTTAAGAGTTTGGTTTTCACCATTATATTCAACATCCATAAAAGTATGCGCTTGCATTTAGATCTTTTAATTGCTAATCATATGAACTATATGTATTTAATATACATTATAAATATTGCATTAAACTTAGTTATTTAGCTTTGAATTACTCAATTAAGTATTATGTACCATTAATGAAGAGTTCATTACTATCGAATAATTGATTCTGTTTAAATCTACTCATACATACTATATACTGCTATCAAAAAATACTTTATTATAAATTTATATATTCTTTATACATACATATATTTAAGCCATACACAACTAATTAAGTGGTATTAAGTATTTAATAGACACCATTTTTAACAGTTAGTTAATGTTTTTTTTTTGTTTTGGAAAAACGTCAACGCACACATGTAGAGAAAAATAAGTTGCGAATTGAGATGAATATTAAAGTTTCCTGTTTTTTAATTTAGAAATTTTTTTGTTGTTGCAATTTTTGCTCTCATATACAAAGGCATCGGAAGTGATCGGGTAACCTAATTAACTTTGTTGTTGCTGCTGTTGTTGTTGTAGCTGTTGTGGTGTGCCAAATTTGCTGGTTATTTTATGAGACACATTAACAATGGCCATTTCATGTTTTGAATCCATATCACAATCATATAAACCACTTAATGAATCTAAACTTAGTAGTCTAGAACTAGCACGACTTGATACAGATGTATCATCAACATCGGGAGCATTATACAAAGAATTGACATCGGATAAAGCACCTTCGGCATCAGTCAAACCAGCCTCATTAAGTAGGGAGATATTTTCCAATCCTGGCTCGTCTGTAATATATCCAGTTGACTCAGCGCCTCCTTTACGGTGCAACATTAGAATATATAAGCGAAGAAAGTGTTTCTTTAGAAATATTCTTGAAGCATTATTCAACAACAGCTTTATTAAGTCACTAATAAGTAAAGCACTTTTCATAAACACATTACAACATCTTTATAAGTCACTACTAAGTAAAAATCGCAAGAGGAATGCACATAAATTTTTCATAGCATTGTTACACTTTAATAATCCTTTACTAAATTTCAGACTTCTGTGGCTTTTCTGTTAGAACCGATCAGTGCTGTATTCGGACCGCCATTCGCGTTCTCTATTTAGTTTTTCGAACTTTTTGAAGGTGGAACTAATCTGAGAATATCAATTGGAATGTCAGTTAGAAATGGATTTCCCCAGTTCTATTCCAACTATTCCATTTTCTTATTGTTATTTTGAAAGCCATAAGCAACATTTTTATTTTTATGTCTTTACAGCTGAGACTAAAACGAAAATCCAATTGTAAAAATTTGTTCTTGGTGACAGTTTTCATGAATTCAATATTTCCAGAATCAGAATTTCAGCAATACAATCTAGTTAGTGTTACTTCTAAATTTCCTTACACTATGCGTTTTTTATAAAATATCTAACAAAAAATTACTACTTTTCTAATAAGTACAAATCGGTATAATTAATATATGTTTTGAAGTTGTTCACAAACTTAAGAAGAAAACTAATTCCTTTGACACATTTTTTCGATTTAAAATTGTGTAAAAATCTCGAAAATCTATTTAATATACATTTGGTAAGAATTAAGACTAGAACGAGTTCAGTAATCAAGTTTCATATTGTTTCTGATCAAATATGAAATTCATCTCCATGTCTTTTTGTAGTTTTCAGAACATTTCATATTTTTAATTGTTTGATATTAATTGTTGTTACATTTTTAAACGCTTTGCTATATGAAAAATATATTAAAACTTGAAGAGAGTTTCAAAGACTCTTGAACTCACGCTTTCATTCAGTTTAATATCAATTATGAATGAAAGATATATTAATAATTCAAAAATATATCAAATAATAAAATGTATGTATGTATATCAAATCAATTTGATATACTTCATTTGGCCTCTTCTATCTTGAGTTAGTGGAATTTTTTTATGTACATTTCCAAACATCGTGGCCTCTGTAAGTGCCGCTTACGTAAGTAAAAAAATTTATTTTAATCATACCTGTTGCTTCCTCCCTACAGTCGTCATCTGACCATTCAGATTGGCTCTCCAAATGATTAGAATCCATTGATTGATGATTATGATGACCGGCACCATATTTAAGCTCATCGTTTATCACATTCACTTCAATTAATTTGTTGCGATTATCGTGGGCACTTGATAATGCACCGACCAAAGCGTGTTCAGGACCACATTCATGTTCTTCATCACCTTCATCGTCTAAATCATCTTCATTATGATATGGACTGCGTTGACGTTGTTGCTGTTGCTGCTGCTGCTGCTGCTGTTGCTGTTGTTGATGATGATGATCGGAATGCGCTACATGCTTCTTACGCACATCTCGACTTACTTCATCGTCTTCGAATTCCTCATCGGCTAAATTGTCTTCCGTGTCGTCACGTTCATCTTCATCTTGGCTATTGATATGGTGCTGATGATTATTTCGTTGCCGTTGGTGAATGTGGCCATGATGACTAGTATGATGATGATGATGGTGGTGATGATGATGACGAGTGTAGCGTGAAGTTTTATTATCAGTCGGATCGTCCAGCTGATCGAGACTTTCGTGGCTTTGATCGAAATCTTTTGAACGTGGCCGTATACGATGACGATGATTATGTTCTTTGGTAGCAATTTGTTGCTGTTGCTGTTGCTGATTTTGTGCATGCTGAGGATAATTGTTGTAGTTTGTGCCACTTGTTGAGGTCGATGATTTATTGGTCATATCCATCATGGCTAAATTTAATTGATTTCGAGTTTCATGTAATATTTCACACGATTCTGTATCAGATGTTTGCCTGTAAATTGATAAGGATGTATGATGTTATTTAAATTCATTTCTAGTTCTTGTTATATACAACTTACATTTGACTGGATTCTGAGGGATTTTTATTTCTGGTAATCTCCTTTATAGCTTCTAGACCAACCGGATGTTTGGCGATCATAAAACTTGTACTCACAGGTATCTTCGAACATTGTTGCCTGCCTGTTGTAGGTGAATTCAGTTCATCTAATATCGAGGTTGCCATGGCAATTGTAACATTTTTTAAATTATTATTACCACTAAGAGGAGTACTGCCGCTGAGGTTGCCGTTGCTGCCTAAGCTACCACTGCCTCCAATACATGCGGCCATATTAATTCCATTCGAACTTAATTTACTATTGCTGCCAGAGAAGCTTACGTCTATGTTGTTACGACTGCTGCTATTGCTGGTGGTATTACCACCTTCAGCATTACCACCGGAAACGGATGTCACGTTACCACCAGTCGACGAAGAAGCTGTAGCAGCTGTTGAATTGTGATTTGTGTTTGCAAATCCTCTTGTTCTAGAGGATTCGTTTAAAAGTCTTTGCAATTCCCTCTCAAATGGTGATTTGGTGGCATTTTGATTACCACTTGCCGATGATATGTTAGCCTTTTTTCCCTGTGGCAATGCCAAACGATCTTGATATTCAAAACTGTTACAGGAGTCACCCTTATTTTGCGTTGTAGTTGTATATTGACCCTGACTCTCAGTTGTTGAGCTTACCTCAAAGTCTTTAAGGTTTGAGATGTCTACAATAGGTGACGTAGGATCCACTTGTATATCACAAGGATAAAGCCATTGTAATGGATTTCGCATCACATGATTATTAGTTGCTGTGACACGAGGTGAATCTTCTTCTCCCTCACCCTCACCCTCTCCCTCGGTAGTTTTCGAGTAGCTTTCATCAGAAGAGCTCATTGATGGTGAATGAGGTCGGGAACTTAAATCATCTGTGGAAGACATTTCACGACTCTCTTCCATTTCAGTTGGTAGCTTTGGCAGCGGCTTCATGTATGATCGTAGAAGAGGTGTATTCTGTTTTAGACTCGTTGTTAATGTGGCAGGTTTAGGTGGTAGGGCTGGTAGTGGAGGTTGTGGTTGTTGGGAATATAGAGGATATTGCTGTTGTTGCTGTTGTTGATAGTGTGCATAATTCTGTGGAATTTGTTGCTGTTGTTTTACAAACAAATTGTTAAGACACAAATTATTTACATAATTATTTGTATTTTGTGGAATTATGACTTATTTATTTTTGAGGATAATGGAAATTATTTGGGTGACATTTAATAGATTTTTAGAGTCGATAAAGGATTAAGCCGACGAATATTTTGTGGTTTAGATAAGATTTTAATTTAATATCGGCATACATAGATATGAACACACACACATACACAATAACAATGGTTTTATGTTTGATGATAAAAATGTACAAAATATGTTAGAAATTAATAAGTTTAAAATACAAAACTGCGAACCGTTTGGTAAATAAAATACATTCAATGTAAATATGAGTTGTAAAATATGAGTTTATGGAAAATTGTTCTCTTAGCATTTTTCGCTCCTACAAGGAATTATTGAAGTTTTTGGCACAGAAATGAATTTGATCAGGAATATATTTTCATAGCGGAACCTGACACTACTTTGATTCTTTGACAGTAAACATACAAATTTTGATTTAATCAGTTAGTATTCTGTTGATATTCAATGAATCGCTCAAACAAATTATAAAGATGTCTCATTATTTGCCGATTCTATTAGTTTAAGGCAATAACATAACAACTTTCAAGTAATCAAGCATAAGATATTAATAAAATATAAAAAAATATACTTTTTAGAGGTGGTGTGGTTGTTTAACGAGATTTCCTAAACTAATATTTATGAAAAATTTGAAACTGAATATTTAACACATCTTGAATTTTATAAATATTAAGTTTTGACTGAAAGTACTTCACTCTTAGACTCCAATAAAATTTTATTTAGTTTTCTCTTAAAACTTGAAATTATTCATTAACATCCTTTGATTTTTCAGACCCTTAACCCATACACTACAAAACAAGAAACAAGTTATTAAATTCACAGGAAATATTTACATTTGTATATGTATTGAAGTTAAAAAAAAAAAATTACAAATTAAAATAAATAAACTCTACAACAGTAAATCATGTGGTAAATAGTTCACCGATTAATGGTTTGAATAGTCTAGAAACAAGTAGTCGTCTATACTTCTATATCTTTCTGCAAATATATTACAATGAATGTGGGACATGCAAAGAGGATTCGGACACAATAAAGCATTTTCTATGCCAGGGAGTTATTGAAACTTGGTGCAACTCTATATCAAAATGAAAGCATATCTACCACATATTTTTCTAATTTTTTGAAAATCACAGAAGGTATTCTTCGTTATAACCCATAAATGCAATGTCTGCATTATCATTATCATCACAACTACTATCATCGTCTATGTAACTCACCTTGGCCGCTTGAGTGGCAAGCAACAACGGTTCACTCTCGCGACAATTGTGATAATTGTGGAACTGATTGTTAAAATTGTTGCGGGTTATGCTGGGCGAAGAGGACAACGACGATGTCTGTTGTTGTTGCTGATAGCTTTTAATATTATGATGGTTCTGATGATGCGATACATGATTATTAAGATTATAATGTTGCTGTTGTTGCGAAGACAACATTCCTGAATGATGCTGATACAAATAATGATGATAATTATTTAATGCAGAAGTAGTAATTGTTGATGTTGGCGTAGTAATAATAGTAGTTGTTAGATGTGTCGTAGTTGTATGGATGGAGGGTGCATGCAATTGTTCACGTTTACCATTACCACTGTTAGCGGCACCATACAATAAATTATTGAAGTTTTCCAGCGGAGCGTAAGGATCATGCATTTGTTGTTGCTGTTGTTGGTTTTCAGTTTGTTTTTGTTGCAGTTGTTGTTGATTATTATTATGTTGATGGTTATGATGCATTAAATATTGTGAAAGAGGAGTAGGAGGATTATTATAATTATTAAAAATGTTATAACAATTATTGCTAGGATTTTCAATAATATTAAATTGTTCACGGAGCATTACCGATGTTGATGTCAGGGATGATGCTTGTTGTTGACTTTGGAGATTTTGATTATACGGTAGGGCGGATGGTACATTGGACATTGCTGATGTAGATGATAGAGGAGGAGGTGGTGGTGGTAGTGCTTGAGGTAAAGGTTTTTGCTGTTGTTGGGTCATGGAATTAGGATTTAAACCCGTACTATTCATAGAACTAGCAGAATGTTGACGCTGATGGTGTACAGCAGTCTGTTGTTGTGGAAAGCCATTGCAACCGACACCGCCTCCTCCTCCTACACCTACACCATCTAAATAACTATTGTAGTTATTAATGCAACCATTGTGATCGTTGTCATTATGTTCACTATTATGACCATTCTCGTGTATATTGGGCAGGCCACCATTAGCCAGGAATGGTTGCTTCTGTAGTTTACTGTTCATTCTTTGTTGCTGTTGTTGTTGCAAATGATGTTGATGATGTTGCGGTTGCATGTGTTGCAATAGTAGTTGTTGTTCCTCATTTATTGAGTTGGCTTTAATTAAGCCATTGTTGCTGTCATGCTCAATATTATTGAAGCCAAAATCTTTTTTCACGTTGTAGGTTTCGGAATTCATATTCGCGTGATAGTTGTTGTCTTGATATTGAGTTTGTTTTTGATAATATTCTGCAGATTGCAGTTGGGTTTGTGGCAGCTGGCCAAAGGATGGCCGGTTACCAATCATAGCATTGCGAACTTCGCCATTTAAGCCATTGCTGGAATTGTCATTTAGAAAGTAGGTGATCATATCACCTTTACCTTTAACCTTGATTGTACCACGACATCTGTTAAGCAAAGATTTTTATTTACTCGTGAAAGGATTTATTTGTTAAGACTTACTTGAACTCAAAATGTGATCCTTGCAGGCTATCAACAACTTCCTGTGTAACTTGTGTATAACCTGGTATGCCAGTCGAGTCCATACGACTGGCCACATTAACTGTGTTGCCCCAAATATCATACTGAGGTTTGCGGGCACCTATGACACCAGCCACCACAGGCCCAATATTTATGCCTAAAATATTTTTGAATTGAAATAATGAAATTTGATATGTATATTCCTTCAAATACTAACCAACTCTTAACATAAAATTATTATAGGAGTGACTGTTTATTTCTTGCAAAGACATCCGCATAGACTTAACATATTCTACCAAAGCAGTCATATGACGTCGAACAGAATTTTGGTCTACTGGATTGATTTTATATTCTTAAAAGAAATTGATAAATATCTCATTATCTGTTGATATTATAACGGTGATTAACAATTTGAACATTACCTGGAATTAGACCTACAACTGCCATATAAGTGCTGCCCACAGTTTTAATTTTATCAATACCATGAAAGCGTTCTTCTTTTAGTAGCTGTTTCAATGAATAGATGAATTATTAATATTAACTGAAATTTTCTTTATAATAAAACAGTTATGTGCACAACAAACCTCATCAAAATCGGCAATAATTTCATTGAGTAGGCGCAAGCATTCCAGACCCTGATCTGAACCATCCATTTCGGTATAAAACTCATGAAAATTTGGCACACTGGCAAATATAACGCCGACTTTGGCATAACTTTGATGATACAGTTCCTATAGTACGAAAATCAATTTTATTGTGTTTTTTTTTCAGTAAAAAGGTGATAATTACTAGTTTTGGAAATATGTGATTAAATTAACGGTCTTTTCATAACATCAGAATTTCGATGTCTAAGAGTAATATTTTTGTAGGAATTCGGTAGAACAAATCTATTTTTTGATTAACGAAAGTTAGTTTAACTGATATCTCAAAAATGAATGTCCGCTCCTTTAGTCAATTTTAAGGCATTATTTCGAGTTAAATGAATCATAACTACAATATTATTCTCCTGTAGCTTTTTGTTGCTTAAGCTTTTTTGTCGATTATGGGACGATGTGCTTAAAAGTTTGTGTAACACAAGAAGCAACTCATATATATTCGTTCTTTCCCCAACACTATTTCTAATGTTCCTCAGTGATCTATGTTACACTTCGTGCCCTATTTACTCATATATATTTAAAAATTTTAAACTTCTTCTTGGTTTTAGTGCTTTTTGATATTTAAAAGTTAAAAATCCTAATTAAAACAGTGATTTAGAATTAGATTTTTGTGAAGTTTAGTCTTAGTATATACTCGTACTGGAATGTCGTTGTATAATAATTGGTTCCATATATTTTAGGAAAGTTCGCTTGTACTATTGCACTAAATCTCTTGAGCTTTGCAGTATTTTTATTAACACAGCTATATATACGCTCTAAACTAAAAAAACTCAATATATTTCAGTTGACTCACCATATTGCTGCGGAATTGATTATCAAGAAAATGTGCGGCCACATGCGCTGGCAGCAAATTATGTAAAATCCTTTTGTTCGACTCCTGCAAAACATCCATTTCCTTTTTCTCTTGAGACGCCTGCAATTGCCAGAGAAAATCTAATCTTGCAGTCCACTCAACTAGACGCCCATGTACAAGAATGGCAATCATAAAAATTAAAATACGAGCCAGTGAGATTAAATGAAGTGGAATTGCAGCACTACAATTTGTATATTATTCGAAAAATAAAAGAGGTGTTGAATATTGAGAGAGTCGGGAGAAATGATTAGTTAAATACTTACTTGACGCGACTGTCATAACAATCGAAAATATTTGTGTGTGAAAGCTCGATGAATAAACTATATACGATAGCCATCATAATAACCAGTAACGACTTAAATATAATAGGCAACCTACAATATTCATATAAAAATGGTATTGCAAATTATTATTTATAATATGATATTTATTTGTTGGGTGGTTAAGCAATGTCTATATGCATTTCTTTTTTATTTTGTATAAGTTTCATAGCCTACTACACTTATTATAACGTAATTTTTTGAAATCATTTGTGAGTTTTCATATAAATTCTCAAATGGTTTGTAAAAATCGTTTGATAAGATAAGAGTATAAATTTAGTAGGTATAAATTTTTTATTTTAATATTCCCCCTTGAAATTTCAATAACTTCAACATGAACTATTATTAAATCCATAATTTATTAGGAACTGTATTTTATTCTATGAGTTGGGTAGATAAAATAGTTCAAAAAATGGGAAAGTTATTGGTTTTACACCATTTTAGAAAATGGGGTTCATATCACGACATTTTAATTTCTTAAGAAGCATTCCGGACTAGTTTTGAGAGGGTTTCACTATATTTGTTGTTTGTGATCCGCTTATAACTTTTGAACGGCTTCACCAAAACCAACCAATATGGTAGTGTTCCAAAAACTTCTTTCAAACTTGGATTTCCAGTCAATTGGAACCGATTCTAGCTATTAGATTTCAGGAAATCTCAGTGGCTATTACAGAACAACTTTCACACGGCTGGACATTGAAAAACCAGGTCGAACTCTGCAAACCGGCTTAAGGCCGGGTAATTCGTCCATACTATACCAAAAATGCGATTAATTTTTAAAACTCCGAAACTATATCTGATAATTTCCTATTCCCGATTCTTTCATAGAACTCGAAAAACTACATCTATCGCCGCTAATTGCGTGAGATTAGCTTGATATACTCAATAGTTATAGCAGTTTGAAAATTTAAATAAATTTTTTTTAAATTTATAAAACTCTTATTAGAATTTTGCGTTCGAAGAGTTTTTCAGTTTAAATTAGCGGGAAGTTTCAAGGATGGCCTTAGGGTCAACCGTTTTCCATATTTTTTATTTCATTTGCATTGTAGAAAGACGAATTATAAAACGGCATTTGTTATTATCAGGTTGGCGCAACAAGTTATCCTCATTGTCTAGGGATTACACATATCCCTCAGTGGCACGTTGTGCGCTCTTAAAACAAAACTTGCCACACTTTGCAATACAAAAGTCAAAAACCTATCTAAATATATCCTCAATATATCTTTCTAAGCGTTTCTATTTCGAATCTCCAAGATTTTCTATGTCTATTCTGGGTTCAGAATTAAATACTTGTCTTCTAATTTAATTGAAAGCAGGTCAGTGACACAAGTATTGGTATACAGTTTCGTCATCTTCCTGGCAGGCTCTACATAAATTTTGGAAAACCTAGTATCAATAATAACTTTGTACGGGGGTATCCGTTTCCCCATTCACATACAATTTAGGAGCTGCATTCTTATAATTGAGCAGATCGCATAAAAAAATTAATATGAAATCAACAACTTGACGCACAGTGTAAGTTATTTACCTTAAAAACACTGACACAGAAAGTAAAGCAAATGTGGCCGAAAGTGAGACATATTGTGGCAGAGAACATTTTCTATGAGCTTCATTTTGATGTACCAGCATTAGAAGGTCATCTTCAGGAGTAGGAGCAGAGGTAGTTAAGTTACTGGAACAGGGATGGTCAGATACACAAGTAAACTGTAAGGAAAGAAAATTAATGAGACTAGTAGACACACACATGTACGTTATAAGTTAACACATATTTAACTTAAAATTTACTTACCACATTAACTTGGCCAACAGAGTATATTAAAATTACGGTAAATATCGTTATGGCCATACGCAGAGTAAAACTTTGCGACAAATCCCAAATAATCCACTTCAAACGTACTGCCAACAGCAGCATTAAAACAGCACTAACCCACACAAAAGCTGTTAGGAACAATAACAATAGTATCAACGTCCTGGGTAGAGCTGTTACCTGCAATGCGGCTCCCAGTATTAGCAGCAAAAGGGAACAGCCCATGGCGGTAGTAAAGCCTAAATCGAAATCTTTGCGATACTCTCTTTCCTTATCACTCTCACGAAATCTTAATGTTATACGATCGACATGTTCCGATTTATCACAATCGACAGAACGGGCATTTATCGCTTGTGAGAGAAAGCGATTCACACGATTTGTAGGCTGATGATGAACCGACGAATGACGCTTACGAAAAGGTCTCTTTATTTTATCGGTCACTTTGGACTGTTGCAAATTTGTGTAGTTTTTAAATAATTTTTTTTATGTATGGGTTTAATTTTTTTTTGGGAATAAAGAAACAAATTAATTTCAAATATGAGTAGATGTTTTAATGATATAGTAAAAATTAGCTGTGATATTTGTACATAAATCATACACCCACAGATAAAATGTTAGTACACACAACTTAACATGCAATCATGAGTCTAATGAAATGCATTTAGATAATTTATTTTTAAAGCCAAGTTAGCATGCTGATGTCATATGAAAACCCGAAGTAATTCTGAATGGTTTGTATAAGGAAAAATATTTTTTAAAGAATAGTTTAGGGAATTTGAAGTCATGCTTACAGCAAAGAAAATATTGAAACCGATATAAAAAAAAATTCCAAGCTTTTTAACTCATTCGCTTAAAAGAGTAAACTTCCGAAATATTAAAGTATTGAATGAGCAAATGAGCAAGAGTTTAATTTTAAGTTTATTTTTTATTTTTATTAAATCGAAATGTTTGAATATAAATAAACGTACATTCACATCTTTGAAAAATTATTCCAAACATTTCCTATAATAAATTTGAAATTTTAAAATCAATTTGGAGGAAATAGATAACACTTTTTAGGAAAGTTAAAATTAACTGCCAGGTTTTTAATAAGGAGCGAAACATATGGAAGAAAATAAAATTTAGCTAAAATGATTGGCCAAGTAAAACACATTACGAATTAGAAACGAACCAAACTTAATGTACTCCTAACACTGTATTGCAGAGTAGAGATCAGAGACGGGCATGATTAATGTTGCTATTAAACATTTTACAAAATCTGGAGTTTTATTTATTCGCAAAAAATTATGTGCAAATAAGTGCAAGAGGGAAATGTTGGCAGAGGAAGATGGAAACTCTCACATCATCTTCATGGAATACTTATAATTTCTCGACTACAGGGTCGGAGTTTGTTTTTCAAAGAAACAGTATATTTAATGAATTTTGGTTACGAACAAAGTTAGTTGTAATTTTTTTATTACATTAATGCAATTTTAAATAATAAATTTTTTAATAATTATATACAATGAATTAAGATTTATTCTTGAAAGTGGTGACATGTCACGGACACGAGTCCTAACAAATATTTATATATCGTATTCTTGTGTTGCACTTTTGAAAACATATTTTACCAAGAGTATATATCAGTTAAAATTACCGACCGATTTTCTTTAACGTCATGCTAATTTTTGACATTCAAAAAGTTTTTGAGAACACAAACTCCCAAAATAATTGAGGAAATCGCTTTTGGTACAAAACTCCAGATTTTTTGTATTTAAAAATTAAAAAAAAATTTTATTTAAAAAGAATATGCCATCTCAGACAGTCCCACTATCTACAAGTACAGTGTTATTGTTATTTATGTAACTTAAAACCAAAGAAACGCAAATGTATGGGTGTTTGGGTGTTGCAAAAATAGTAAAATGTAACGACTTGTAAAAATGCATTCGAAAATTGTTTTTGAAGAAAAATGGTTTATGCTTTTTTTCTCGATTTCGTTTCTTGCAAACAACAAGTCTCACTTTATTTTTGTGATTATTATGTCTATGAATGCGACTAATCGTATTCGAAGTAGAATTAGAAGTTGTTCCTACTTGTATGGTAACACCGCCACCTGGAGGTGTTGGAGCATGTAAGATTTTTTGTAGTCGTATTACCTAGAGAAAAACATAAATGAAACACAAAAACAGATGTACAGACATACATAAATATGATAATAATAATAGCAAAATGAAAGAAAAAAAACATATAAACAAACGAATCAGATGAAGATAAAAATATAAAATATTTATGCAGTAAAATAATAATAAGAGTTGGCAAAATATGAATAGAAATGTATAAAATAAGAGATAGAGAAAGAGAACATTAAAGAAGAAATAGAAATATGTATATAAGTTTTTAATTAGAAGACACTTTTTTCTATAAAAATAAAACATGGGGGGGATGTTTAATTTAAACTGGTATTTATAGAGGAAAAATTTCTTTTTCTATTTACTGGCATGACAATCGCCATACAGTCAATATATTTAATGAATATGTCTTTAATAAAAATTTATCATGAACTCAAACTTCTTTGGTCATTTTGAACCAGCCTGTAGTGGATGACTACTATGCATATGCCGAGAGGCCATAACTCTCCTCTTTTTTTTAAATTTATAATTACACTATCTGTTATGTTAATACCATCCCCTGTAATATTATAGTTATGTGAGTTGGGACCTTTCAACAAAAGATCAACGTGATATATTATCAATTAATTTGCTTAGAGTATAACTAGATATTTGGGGGATTCACACTGTAGTCACAAGTCATAAAACAATAGCACGAAATATATGACTAGTGTGAACAACAGGTCTCTGCTATTTCAGACTTAGTCTGCAATTTCAGACTTCTTCTGGTGCACAAGAATATTTGAATGAATTTGTATGTACACACTAAAACAGCTGCTGCATCGATATGAACTGATCTTTTGGCGTGGGCAACCGGAACATTCAGTGGCTATGAGTTGCATACGATAAACGAGAAAAACGTTTCTCTTGTATATATACTTAGATTTAGCGATTAAATTTTTTCTCACTTGTTTTACGTTATAAAAATTTACAGACAGACAGATATGAATACGTTTTTACTCAGATTTCTAGAGCCATAAAGTAGCAAACCAAAAACATAAATAAAAGAGTGATATTATTTCATAACTTTTTTGTATGCAACACAATAAGCACATTTTTAAACTGCTCTAAGATATTGTGACTGAATAGCGCACAGTGTGAATACCCCAATTATTTCTTCTTTAATATACTAGTATAAAGCCGCATACTATTAGTTACTTTTGAAAATATACCAAAATACACTTGTTTTTGTTTTGATAATTAATTTACACATCATTATATATATACAATATTTAAATATTTTGATAAGATATGCGTCGAAGGGATAAGGCAGTTTAGGCATTGAACCAAACTTACTTCGCATATTTACTTCCTGGTTGTTGCTGTTGGCATTTACTTACAAACATGCCAGCATGTAAAATATTTGTTAAGTTTTGATCGCTGTTCTCAATTTATTAATGCTTATGATTTCATGGCAAAGTTTATTTTGAATTGTTCTCCAACTTAAATCAGAGAGACGACATGTTAAAACATTTCCATCTTTGAAATTAGCGATACCTTCTTTTGGGAATTGCGAGTCATTTGGTTTTGGTTTTTTTATTTTCATAAAAAACACTTAAATTTAACATTTAACATTTAACACACAACTTTTTCGTGCTATACGACGGCAGTGCCACAAATAGGAATTTATTTCATTTGAATGTGACTTTTACTCTTTGAAATCTTCCTGAAAGATTTCTGTGTGATCAACAACGAACGACCTTTGCGTAGCAAGTAAAGTTTGTTCATAAATTGTAATTAATGTTGAATGCCTTATCTCTTTGACTTTCATCTCATTAAATTAAATAAAAAGAAATGAAAGAATTTGTAATTGTTTCAAATTAAAATATTGATGAAATAAAAATTAAACTTACCGCATCCTGGAATAAAGAAATTAAAGAAATAAAATTAAAATCTCCAAAAAATTATACAGATAATAAACAAAGACAGTTTTAGTTAAGGAAGGAAAACAGAAATTTAAATTATAAATTAAAATATGTGAAGTTAAAAGGAAAATTCTTACTCAAAGTTAAGCGTGAATAATTTTTTTTAAATTATACTTATAACACAAGCCAATTGATTGAAAAGAAAAACAACAAAAAATTAGGGCCTTATAAAAAATTATTTTAGGTCTTAAGAATTTTAATTATATAAAATTTTCTGATTTTCTAAGATTATTAATTATTATAAGTTTTTTGGTGTAAACTTCATGCAAATTTAATAAGTTTTTAATTTTTAAGCCAACTATGTAATTGTTTTTTTTTTCTCTATGAATATGAATATCTCAAAACAAGAAAATAAATATTTTGCTTCTAAACTACTGATAATATTTTAATTAATATTTTATTTTTGCTATGGTTATTACATAAGAACAATGCGGTTCAAAAGACTTACCTTTCTAGTACTTTTTTCCAACTGATTCTCTCCACCAGCAGTACTTCCCCTGCCCACACCACTGCCCGCAGAAGAGGGAAAAGAACCAGTGGCTATATTGGAAAATGGCACTGGTTCTGAGAATTTGATGGTATGCAACAATTGCATGACTACATTTGAAACGTTACGGAATGATAGTTTACGACGAGATCCAATAGCAGAACGAACTCCTAAAGTATTCAGCATTAAAGGCTAAAAGGATTACAAGATAATAAGTATTTTATAAGAATTTATTTGCTTTCGAGTACAATCCTTTACCTTACGCCTGTGGGGCGGCGGTACTATAAAATATGTATCAACGCCATGGTCTCTTAAATACGATGATCTTTGATCACCATGGCCAGCTTCTACCTCATATTCACCAGATAATGCATCTAAAGTGGAACGTGTTACATGCACCCTACCCGGTTCGCCACCGGACTCCATGTGATTGGCCAGCGTTACATCATTAGACCAGACATCAAATTGCCATTTGCGCAAACCTAAAACTCCACACAGAACACGGCCCGTATGAATGCCGACGCGCATGTTTAACATCACATCGGTAGCTTCAACCACCGAACTAAATAAATAAAAATAAAAATAAAAATTTTTAATTTTCTTACTGATTTGATAAATAAAATTAAATGTTGTTTAACTTACGCTATTGCATCAATCATATCAAGACCCATTTCTACTGTACATTTGGCATGATCTTTACGCGCCTCGGGCAAGCCCGATACACAGTAATAACAATCGCCTAAAATCTTAATGCGCAAACAGTGGTTATCCTAAAAAGAGAAATAAAATTTTATGTAAATTGTATATGTTAAAATCGTTTGTGGGCGTCATACATGGGCTAACTGATCAAATCTTCCAAACAGTTCATTTAACAGTCTGACTAGTTCCTGTGCACTACACTGAGAGGACAGCACGGTGAAGCCAACGATGTCCGCAAAGAGAATGCTGAAATGAAATAAATTTGTACACAAAATATTTATCAGAATTTCAATTAGGATTTCGTTCGTTAATTTGATTTAATTTACTATATTAATATTTATATATGCTAATTGTTCTAACTTAGTTAAAATCTCAGAAAGACATGATGATAAATATTCCTAGGCACAAAGGAAGTCAACATCAGTTTTATTCAACTTACACAGCAGAGCAGAACAGCTGTTTTCGAAAGTCGCTACACTTTCATCTTCAGTGCTCATGTGTATATTGTGTTTATCACCACTGTTTAGGTGGCTTAATTGAATGTGATAACAGTTTTCTATTTACACAAATTTTATTGTGAAAAACAATCCGAGAACTGTATCAACCTGATGTTAACACTAGTGTGTTATGATACCTGTGTTACCATTTGATTATTTTCTTCATGTCCCATTTTTCTGAATTTTTTGTTCCATTATAATTTAATTTAATTTATATTTTGATTTAATTTAATTTTTTGTAATAGGCTGACGCTCCAGCAGCAGCAGGTTCACCACTACTCCCTTCACGCAACAAACGTTAAACATTTGCGCCAACGAAAAATTATAAGCTAGCCCTTTAATATTTGCTTAATCCCAGTTCACACCAGGAAGCTTTTGCTGCTCAAACTCTTCGTAATTCCCTTTTGAAGCTGCCCGAATATTCACACAGAGAAATCTGCTTAAACAAATTAGCGTTTTCTTTTACTTTAAAATTCTTTCAATTGTTGTTACCAAAAAGTCCAGGTCCCAATTACCGCATTGGATATCGATCGAAATACGATATTGAAATTTCAATCCATATCGAATGCCGCAACGAGCACCCTGCTTATTTTCTAATTAAAAATTGTTTTGTCACTGCGAAGCAGAGCAGTGAAAAGAAGAGTCAAATAATAACTACGAAGGACATAATGAAACGAACTTCTCGACAAATGCTCTCCTCTTCTCTTTGGTTCACAAGCTCAATAGATGAGCAGCAAAAACTTTCACGTGTAAACCAGGGAGCAAATTATGGCATGCGATATCGATCAAAATTTGTACATACTATACATACATTTTATTGAAATTTCCATCGATATTGAAGGCCGCAATTCGGCCCCTGGCCGAACTATTTTGGCATTTGCTATTTCAATTGAAAATTACCTAACGTTTTCATGTTTTTGTATGTAGATTCGGTGAAATTGGCCAGCCACCGGCGAGAGTATATCATTTTTCATCTGCATGGCAACATGCTGAGGTAGAACCGACAATAAGAGTCTTTCAAGTTTTTCATTTTCATCTTGTATTTCCAGACGCGCCGCTATACAATTGCGTGTGTCCAGGAAAGCACGACGCTGAGCACGCTCCATCATTATGTTGACAACAAGTCCTGCCACATTAACACCAATAAACATAACAATGTTGGCAATAAGCTGAAATAAATATGTAGAAATAAAATTATAATTTATTATCAATTAGCGATTTAAATGTGTTCGGTTGTATGTTGGACGAATAATAAAAACCTCTTAATATTTATGTGACCAAATGGAAGAGTTACTATGATCCTTTTTAAAAGTTCGGAGCAAAACTCGTAATTCCGATTTATATCTTATGAATAGTAGAGAAAAATTTATGAAATATTAGGGTGATTCACACCGGCCTTGTTAATTCGTTAGTCGTTATTCGATAGTTTTTTACGTGTATTTTGTTTTTGTAAAATTAACAAATTATCGAACTGCCGAGTAACAAAGTACCAGTCTGACAGGCTTGGTAATTTTCTTGTTACTCGGTAACAAAAAACGAATAAAAAAAAAAAAAAAAAAAAAAAGAATTTCCAATTAAATTTTTTACTATTTTTGTTTTTGCACTTTCTCGAGGGATTTTTGCTTTTTAATAAATTTAAATCATCTGTTTTGTAGCAAAAGTTACCGCACTACTGAGATAGAACAAAAAGTGTGTTCACAGTAAAGTGTTTCAACAAATTACCAACTAACAAATTACCGGATTAACAGACTCGGTGTGAATACCCCTATTGTTATCTTTAACTAAAAAAGTATGCTTTTACCAGGAAGCATGTAACGAAAATTAAAACAAGCATAAAATATTAAATAAAAAGAAATATGTTATATTCGGCTGAGACGGATGTTATACTATATCCTTCAATTATATCCTTCATGTGCAACTTTATGTGCCAATAAAATCAGTTTTTATTTTTTGTCTTGCACTAGTACTCGGGAGATGCAGTGCATTGTGCCAGAACTAGAAAAGAGGGGATAGTGTTAAGAATTAGAATAAGATTTGAAGACAGAGACTTCTTTCGTAGCTATTTTTACTTTTCACTTTTGTCGGTGAATTGTTTTCTGCTGATACCAAAGAAGGAGGGATAGATGGATAACTCTATGATCTGTCACTTCACAGGCATTCCTCTATCGCACTGCAAGTTCTTGGTTCAGTGTGAATCATATAGAGTCGCTCAATTAAGATGGGATAACGTGACCAACTGTCGTGTGGCAAGGGCCACATGGCCCCGCTATGACCCACACAGAACACGCGACCTTCTGAACTTCAACAAGGTACGAATTCGTCAAGTTGTGAATGTCTTAACTGGAAATTGTAACTTTGGGACCCATGCGAGAAGGATGGGTCTAGAATACAATGACTTCTGTAGAAGCTGTAATGATGAAGAGGAGGAAGAAACAGTACTCCATCTTCTATGTCAGTGTCCTGCCCTGGGCGACTTAAGGGCAGTGGCGTTGCGCTCCAGCTTCATGCCGGACTTAGACAGCCTGGCGAGTCTGGAGCTGACTAGAATATCGGCCTTCCTAAGGTCCACGGGATGGCTTAATGCGGCAGAGGACGATTCGTGAGTGGTCTTTACTTTAGGGTACGACAACGGAACCGAATCAACGGACCTAAGTGCATTGCTTAGGCAATGGCCTTAACAACCTAACCTAACCTAAAGAAGGAGGGTGTTCATTCTGCTTTTTTAGTTCATAACGGTGTTAATCGCTGCCGGCAGCGGGTGAAAATTGTCGAAACTTTTATTCAAAATAATTTTTCGATTGGTCAAACTCATCCATTCAAAATTTTATTTTCCGATAAAGACCATTTCTGGTTAAAAGGGTACGTAAATAAGCAAAAGTGTCGCATTTTGAGTCAGGAGGGTGCACAAGCTTTTTCGAAACACCATTACTTTCACAAAAATTTGTTTGGTGCGCTTTTTGGGCTGGCGGAGTCATTGGTCCATATGTCTTCAAAAACGATGGTGGTCGATCCGAATGTTACAGTCAATGGTGAACGGGTATGGGAACATGATTTGGAATTTTTTCGTACCTCATTTAAGTGGCGCTACAATTGCTTTACGCAAAGAAACTTTGAGTGGAAAAAAATTGGTTACCAACATGTGTGATTTATCCCAATTTCATTATTTTAGGGTCATGTTAAGTCACCTGTCTACATCGGTAAACCGCAAATAATTGAACACAACATTCGAAGAGCTATCGGCGAAATACGACCGTAAATGGTGCGAAAAGTTGTTGAAAAGTGGTGTTCCAGATTGTGCTTCTACGCGGCCGCATGACAGAAATTATATTTAAACAAGAAGTTCACAAAGTTCTCTTTCCAATAAAGTCCGTTCGTTTCATTGATATTAAATATATATTTTCTTGTTTTATTATGATTTCAATTTGTGCCACTCTATAAAAACACACCATCATAACTGCTATAACCTCTAAAAAAAAAGTAAATATTTCCGATTTTCAATTGCAGTTTTTGTTACATATTTGCTTATATAAAAGAAATGTAAAAAAAAATTTTTTTGTCGACCGGTGTAGAAAGTCCTTTTACTACTAAACGCCGAGATCCGCTATCCTACACAATCGTGTGATCCGCTAAATATGACATGTCTGTTAAAAACGTATGGCAGTCTGATTTGAAAATTTAACCGTGTGGCAGATTTTTTCGGCAAGCCGTGCGACTCGGAATATTTATGAAAGTTTTTATAAAATTATAGTTATCATGCAGGGCAGCATTTAATATAATTTAATAGGTGTGGTCACGTACTCTACTTTGGGTGTCCGCGGATGCCCAAACTTACCCAAAACTGTTCCCGTACTCAAAGTTTGGGCAAGTGAGAGAGATTGTGAGAGAACAAAATTCTTCTTCTTGCCCGAAATAGCCCGCAAAATTTTTTCGGGTAGATTGGGAAAGCAGGCAAACGATCAGCTGTTTTAAAAAGATAAACAATTAAAGACTGCAAAAAACAGCAAAAAGTTATTATTAAAAGATTTTAAATAAGGATTGTAATAAAATAAGAGTAAACGGCGAATAAACTAAATACCGCTGGAGTTTAGCTTGCATGCAGACATCGTATACCATGTATTAAAATTCAAAACACTTCGATGTTTTCTTTTGGCAAAGAAATTTGGTTTTTCCTGTTCCCGCACTTTTGTACATTTTTAAAAATATGTGAGAGAATTTTTTGCTTACTCGCACTTTACCGAACTTTACCCAAAAAGTACGGGATCACACCTAATGTAAGCCAAAGCCGACAGATGTTTTTGCAAACAGATGTTTTTACCACTGTATAATGGTGCGTCAGCTACAACGCCATTATGAAGCCATTTTTAAAATCGGACAGATTCCTGCAAGATGTTCCTGCGCATGTATAGTGCGATTGCGTAGTGAATAATGGCTTGAAGTCTAAATTTGAGGGAATAAAGCAAAACTGCAATAGTTTTTAATTGCTTGCGCTAAACGAAAAATTATTAATATATTTATTTAAAAGAAAAAGAGTCAAAAATAGTTTGAAATTAAAAATATTGAATATGACTTGGAAAAAAGCTCAATTGATCACAATTTTTTAAATTAAATTTTGGGAAAAGGGAATCAACACGATTTTAAAATTGAAGAGGTTTAAATTGAAAATAATTTAATTTGTTTGCAATAAAATTTAATTTGCTTTGAAAAATATTGAGTTTTTATTTTGTAAAATTTAAATTTGTACTGAAATAACGTGGATTAATTTTTTAATTTTAATTCTCGTATTACTCATATACGACGTATTCCATTTACCTGATTATATTCCAAATAACGAAACGCATCAGTAAATATTTTGTAAACAGTTAAGCTGATGTGCACTAACGGCAGGCTTATGCCAAAACAAACAGCCTCCCAGATTTGTAAGGGCATCATGGCATAGGCCAGGAAGATAACAAATACAATTTGCCATACGCCTTCGGCCATGACCTGTAATTATAAAGAAATAAAAGCAGTTTATAAATAAAAAATTTGGCAACATATAAAAATGATTTATAATTATAAATATCGGCAAAAGAAATTTGTGTGGCAACTTCAGTCAGGCAACTAATTTTTATATGCGTAAATAATATAAAGAAATAATGCTATTTGGCCTCCAAAAATTAAATAGTTAATATTTCAAAATATTTATTTTCTTGTTTTGGAAAGCAAACAAGGGAATATGTTACTTTTGATCACAGATAAATGTTTCGGAACTTTTTCAAACTGAAACTTTGGCCTTGATTTATTTCAATCGAGCAAAGCCAGTTGTAAAATAGGGGAGTTCCACTTTTAATTAACTTGTGTTTTTTCCAAGAATCACTCTTGTGACTAAACTTGTAAAGTAACTGGTACTTCTGAAGATATTCTTTTGAGTTTTTTTTTTATATACAAATAAATTGTAGTTTTTAACTTCGTGCTACGAAAGTTGAAAATTTTCAACAATCGGGAAGTTATTTTTTGAATGTCACTATGTCTGTATGTGTGTGTGCGTTCCGCCTATATCTTCGGAACGGCTTGACCGATTTGAAACAAACTGTTGGTGTTCTAAGGGTTCCTCTTCCGAACCGATTCGAACCGGTAAATTTCAAGATATTGAAAAAAAAAACTTTTTTTCCGATCGAACCAGAAACTAATCAGCTCTCAAGATTAAAAACACGTCGGCCACTGCAAATCGGGTCAAAATCGGTTAATCCGTTTGTGAGATATCGTGAACGAAAAGAAATTAGAAAAAGTGATTTTCTTTTAAAACTCGAAAGTTATATAGTCCACTTAGTTAGTGTTCTCGATTCTTTTATAGGACTCGACCCATTAATTCCAAAGTTATAACATTTTGGAAATCAAATTGGTATTAAACAACATCGAAAATTCGGCACTGGACAGATAACATTTGTGGGTCCAAAAGGGTTTTCTTTTTTTTTATAAATTAAACATATTTTATTTATATGAGCAAAATTAATTAGTACTCAAATTTTTTAATTTTTCTAGCAAACATAATTTATGATCTAGAAAGAAATTTTAATTAATAAATTTTAATTTATAAAAATAGTTGCAGGGATGGCCTTTAGGGTCAGGCGTTTTCCAATTTTTTCTTTAATAATGAAAAATTTAGCTATTTCTCTTCTTTCTCTCTTCTTCTTTATAAGTATTCCTTTTTAAAAGGCCAAGTTTATTTGTTTTGTTTATATCTCCTCACACAGCATGTAAAAAGTGATCATTTAGTTTTTATTCTCTCTTCTCAAACTCAATAAAAACGTTTATGTTTGATCGAGGTACGAGAATAGCTTGTGGAAAAAAAAGAAAACTCACGAAGCGTGATCACGATCACAGTTTTGACGACCAGTGATTTTTATAACACTTTCACGAATCATGATGTTGCTTAAAAATCTCAAGATCGCTCATCTCTACTTTGCACCATTTTTGCAAAACTCCAATAGAGTCGCACTGATATCACACTGTTTTAAAAATTCTATTTTTCTCTTCTTGATCGACAGATTTTGTATGCGAGAAATTTGAAATAGTTCTGCAGTTTTCTAGCGGGTGGTCTGATTGTAATAAAATATCATATATTTTTTAGAAAAGACGCCAAACAGATCTGAGTCTGTGAACATGAAGCTTCTTCGGCAAATATTTTTAAGTGCCGCCAGGCTACCCATCGTTTACTTTCTTTCGAGACTTTTGGCTTCCACTCGCACTAGTTAACTTTAACACCTCAGATAACCGATTCCAAATCTTTTGATAAATTTCCCGTGATCAACTTCGTTGCTACTTCTTAGGCGATCGCAAAAGTCGTAAGCAGTCAGTCACAGGAACGGATGAAAATACGGGTTAACACCATCGCCCACATACTTATCGAGTCACCTGTCGTCATCTGTGCAGCGATATTTTAAAAAACTTATTTGGAAAGTATTTTAAATACGCATCTTATTTCAAAGTCTTTGTTTGGTTTTCAATTGCAGCTTCCACTTTATATGGTTAAAGAGCGCCGAGCTGCACCCCCCTAATTTTGTCACCTTGAAATCACAAAAATATATTCAATCTCATTGGGAAAATTCAACAAATTTTATCTCAAAACTAAAGAGTGCAGAGAACTTTATGTGGAGTATTAAATCAATATTTAACCCTTTGAAGTCAATATTTAAGACATTTTTAAAATTATTTTCAAACAAAATATTTGTACACTTGTTTTTATAATTAAATTATAAAAATAAATTCTAGTCTGCGGCTATAAAAGCCGTGGTATTTCCTACTCAATATCAGTTTAAATTCAAATATCTTCTACCGTAAAGTTTGTCGAAATGAAAGCATTTTTGATAATATTTTGTGGTTTGGCCACAGTTTCTGCTGTTGATTACTGCAGCATACCTTGCAAGCAGTACGTATCAAGCCCTGAAAAGTGTAAAGGAGTAAGTACACGGAAAAGTTTGAACTTAAGTTATTTTATATTCTCGAACGTACACTTTTTTATATGTTTTGAGTACTCGATTTAACAACAACTCTGGCATATTCGTAAGGCAAATTAAAGTATTTTTTAGACAAACTTAAGATCATAAGTACTGAACAACGTGATTATTATAATCAATAAATTAATTTGAAAAAATTAAGTGGTCAAAATAGGCTAGACTTTTTATTTTACTATCTTGTGAAATTGATTTCATTATGAAACAGTTTGCGAATGGATTTAGAACACAATGCTAATGGCATGAATATTATTGTCGTTTTAGAATAGTTTTGATTACTTCTTACAAAAAGTGTGCGAATAAACATAATAGAAATCAGAAAATGAAAAAAATCTTCTGCGGAGGAAACTGTGAAATAATATTAAATTAGTTAAAAAGCTCTGAAAAATATTGTTAAAATTGACAGAACTTTTTTCAAATTCGTTAGGACGTTAATGAGGAAAATGATATACAAACGGAATTCGGAGAGGATCAGCAGGCGCATCAATTGACAACTCAGTACTGATATATCAATTGATTACTCAGTACTGATGCATCAATTAATAACTCAGTACTGATATATCAATTGATTACTCAGTACTGATGCATCAATTGATTACTCAGTACTGATATATATAAATTGATTACTCAGTACTGATGCATCAATTGATTACTCAGTACTGATACATATAAATTGATTACTCAGTACTGATGCATCAATTAATAACTCAGTACTGATATATCAATTGATTACTCAGTACTAATGCATCAATTAATAACTGAGTACTGATATATCAATTGATTACTCAGTACTGATGCATCAATTGATAACTGAGTACTGATATATCAATTGATTACTCAGTACTGATGCATCAATTAATAACTCAGTACTGATATATCAATTGATTACTCAGTACTGATGCATCAATTAATAACTCAGTACTGATATATCAATTGATTACTCAGAACTGATGCATCAATTGATAACTGAGTACTGATATATCAATTAATTACTCAGTACTGATGTATCAATTGACTAATCAGTACTGATGTATCAATTGACTAATCTGTACTGATGTATCAATTGACTACTCAGTAAATCCAATAAGAACACATCAATATGACGTCAGAGCAGCTTAGAAGTTTATTTTTATTTTTCATGACTTTTATATGTACCTGCACAGTTATTAACAACCTCCACATATAAAACCAAAACATTTGAAAAAGGGTAGACAAGCAACGGTTGTGCAAATATTCGCACGTATTATGAATGAAGATGTCGACATCACATCAATACGACGGCAAAAAATTGTCATTTGTCTAGTCTTTGTCGATAGAAATTGACTTCTGGTAAAATACCAAAACAATGTTAATAATAATTAATTATTGTCGACAATGAAATAACAAGGGAGACGTTTTTGCTGTCGTGTTGATGTGACATCGACATCGTCATTCATCATATGGGCGATTTTGATCGGCCGTTGTACTGGCACTTCATACTGTTACCCCATGGGTGTGCTCATTTTTGACAGTATATGCAGCGAGAAAAATCAAATCAAATAAAGTGAAAGACAGAGCTTTTGTTTGCACTTCCTTGCTGAAGTTACACTTTGCCCTTCACGGACAAACGTCTGTTACTTTTATTTGCCAAAAAAGGTATCTATTCCCCAACCCTGACATCGTGTTCTTGATTTTGTTTGGTTATTATTACCACTTGAAAGTTTGTTTGTTTGTATCTGAGTCTCCTTTTGTATTGTGCTTCCAGGCGTATACTTAATATTATTAATAATGTTACTCATACGTTGCATTGCATTCATACAAGGTTGTTAGTGCGGTTCATGTTCTTATCTACACAAAATATGCAAGTATTTTTACTCGCTTTCAAAGCACATTAAACTAAAATATTAAAATTAATATTTTAGTAAATAAAAATATTATGCAACATGTTTTTTTAAGAAAATCGAGCTAAAAAGTTTAAATTCTAAAATTAGCCTAAATCCATAATAAACCAAAATACAGGTATTATTGCGAAGAAAAGTATGGAAGCTTTGCGCCCTATCATTCGTATGTAGAGAGCTCGACAATAATATTTGCATTTTAGTTTTTATTTCAACTATATTTTTTATTTTCGGTCTAAACAAAATTTATTCGTATTCTTATATAATATTGCTTTCTTCTAGCGTTTAATTGGTCAGTCAAAGTGTGAAATTCCGCATGTTCGCTGTGGTAATACCGGAGTGAGTATTTCTCATTAATCAGCAAATAAAGCTCCCAAAGATTTAATATACTTTTCTTGCAGTTTAAGCCATCGTGCAACGAACCCATGAAAATAGAGCTTGATGATAATGCAAAGAAGTTGTTTGTCGAATTGCACAATCAGAAACGTAACCTGACTGCAGGTGGTGCAAACATTATGCGAGCCTGTCGCATGGGCACAATGCAATGGGATGATAATTTGGCTGAATCTGCTGCTGCAAAAAATAATGATTGCCTTTTTGCCCATGATTATTGCCATAACGACGATGTCTACCATTATTCAGGGCAAAATATTTTTCGTAATTTCTCAATTAATGACTTTGTTCCATTGGAACTTGATGAGCAAATAGAGCATGCCGTTGATGGTTGGTACAATGAAGGAGTATATGTAAACAATGCCGTTTTACGCGGCTTCTATCTAGACCCCAACGTGTAAGTCTGAAATATATTCATTTAGTCCAATCAAGTCTTATATGCGCTACTCGATGCTATTGGTCGCATGTGATTTATAGTTGGAGTTTTGTGTATATCTGCTTCCTAACTGGTCCGCAAGTCCGACGTTATTGCAAAAGATTTACAGAATTCATTTCATGCACGTTCAGTGTACTTCGAGCATTTCGCAGAATCAATAATTTTTGCATTGAAATCAAAGGGCTAATAAGTCATTATTTATTTTAAAAAATTATGTGGAGAAAGGCTGACTCCAGAGGCCCTGCGCTCTTTCATTAAGTCCTATTGCAAAAGTTTTAGAGAATTCATTCCACAGACATTCAGTGTACTTCGAGTAGAATTAATAAATTTTGAATTAAAATCAAAGGGTTAATAATGCACTCTTTCCTTAATTCCCAGTATCTGAATATTTCTTATTGTGTGTTCACACGAATAAATAAGTTCGTTCTTGTCACTTGAACACTCTAAGGCAATCCTTATTATACATTTAAGTTAAGCCTTATGGGATGTAATAACGAGCGAGAAAATATATACCCATCGAGCCATGGGTGCAATACTGACTTGACTTAAAATTGAAAAGATATTAAAATATGTCTTAAGATGTAAGTCTATGCTGTAATTCAATTTTCACGCTTGTAAATTATATGAAAAAAATATATTTATCTCAGTAGAGGAAGTTGTTAGATTTGAATTAGATTTATTTAATTCTTGCTTTTTACAGTTATGACTCTATGGCAGGAAAGGCTCGATATATTTTAGATTTTCCCGTGCCAAAAACCTTTCATTTTAAACAATATTATTAAATAATAGAACTCGACGACAAACAAATTATTGGATTATTTTTGCTGCGTATAAATTCCATCGCACATTCTTTTATTTTTATATGTATATTTTTTTATTTACTTTCAGAGTCTATGGGCATTTTACTGTCATGGTCGTCGATAGCAATACACGCGTAGGCTGCGCCATTATTTATCATTATACAGAAACTGTAATGTACGACCAAACTCTTCCGCAGCGGAATATCTTAATCACATGCAACTACGCCAAGACGAATATGATTGGTATACCTGTTTTCCAACCATGCAATGAAGCTGCTTCTGGATGTACTAAAATAAACGATCGGTTCAAAAATTTGTGTTCCGTAGAGGAAGAGTATGATTTTAACGAATACAAGAAATTGGGTGAATAATGCAATTAATTAAACTGAAATACTTAAGCAAGAATTCTTCAATCCATTTTACATTTCTCTCTGTATCCTGATATTGACTATTGAATAAAAATTTATATTCCATTGAAATAGCTACCGTTTATCTGTATTTTATTTGCATTTAAGATTTAATAGCTTAGAGAAAAAACACCCAGTACTTTTATTTAAAGTGTCTACAAGTAGTGAGTTTTATAGAAAATTAATTAACAGAAATAAGTTTTAAAGGAATAAGAAACCCATATATTATCCGTACAGCGGATCATAGTCAACTCTGTCGCAGCGACAACCATTTTAAGCACAATTCGGTCTTCTGAAGAAGTACTTTGAAAAGTTGAAGCGAACAGATATTCGTTAGATATGAGTGAGCTAATCATATATCCTTAAAAATTATAAGGAGAAAACCAATTTATATAGAAATCACTTGGAAAGGTTTAAATTGCGTATTTAACTTCCGAACAATAGCGGAGAGAAACCGATCTAGACCAACTCCAAAATGCTTTATAAAATGTAAATTTAATAAAATCTATTTTAGTGTTCATCTAAAACTGCTAAAATATTTTCCATCGGATAAAGAAACTGCGAAGGAAACTAATCAGCAAAGGGAAGAATGAAAACTTGGCTTCGGTCAGTAACGAGCCGGGACCGATTCTTATATATGACCGTTTTACTCATTGAATATGAACTAAATAAAAAAGTTGTTTTTCGATATATATTGCAAAAATATATATTGCTTTAATCTATTCATATTTTTTTATTATTTATTGCAACATTTAGCCAATTCTTCGTGAGACTTCTTCAGGAAAAAAATTTTCTTTTCTATTCAACACAAGCAAACAAAAAATGTTTTTTATCAAAACTACAATATTTACAATTTTAAAAGTCATTAATATGTATTTCTTTGAGTGTGTGTATGCAAACGAAAATTTAATTTCTGTTTTTTATGAATTAAGATGTCCACGCTTGTGAGATTCACAGATCGATTCATTCTGGCACCGCGTCTTTAAAAAATAAGGTACGGTTACACTTGGCAAGCATTTGGACATTAACGCGTAACCACTAACAACGTATGAACAGTTTTTAATTCAGCCAAGAATTTATGAAGTTAAACAGCTTACAATAACTATAATAATTTAGTCCTGCATGAAGCGCGTATCTGAATATATTCCTATCTTTATGGGAAAAATGTTTACTCAGTGTGACCGTGTCTTAAAATATTTCCATACGTATGAGCAACATTAGCAATACCCAGTGTTGCCATATGTAAAGATTCATGCTATTTCTATAGGTCCGAATATATAAAAAGATTTTTAAGCTAGAAAATTAATAATATGAAATTTATTTGTTGGGTGGTTAAGCAATGTCTATATGCATTTCATTGGCGCTTTTTACCAAATCGTCAGTAGACTTCAACCACAGTTTTGCAAAGTTTCAAACTTCTCAACTTATTAAAAGACTTTTATAAACCATCTGAGAATTATGTTAATAGATTGACTATAACAATTCAGAAATGATTTCAAAAAATCACATTATAATAAGTGTAGCAGGCTATGAAACTTATACAAACCAAACCCAACAAACAACTTTTATTCGATATGACTCTATTTTATTTTTCTACACCTTTATACAATTAGAAAGTATTTATAAGGCAAAATGAAAAATAAAATCTCAATCCAATTGTTAATAAATTAACTATTTGACATACTGTCATTTTAATATGATAATGTTACGTTATATTGTTGTAGTTGGACGACAGTTGCCACAATTGTGCACTAATGCAGGTCAGAAGAATTCGACACCATATTCACGACTGAGAGCGAGGTCGAACTCCGAACCTAAATTCCGATCTAAAAAACTCCAGAATTAAAAATATCTATATTTATGAGCAACATTAACTGTATCTGCCTTAAAATTAATTCCTCCTTATTCTGTAAGTATTTGTCAATGTCACGTCAAGAAAATGTCAAAATGTCAGTTAATCCCTACGGCCAACATTTAACTACTTCTGACAGCCTGTAACTGATATCCAAGTTCTTTAATGGAGTCCTTACAGAAGCGGCTTATTTTTATTATCGTCTCGACGTGAAGTTACCAAATGTTACAGGACAAGGCGGACTACTTCACCTATTGGATTATTAAAAATATGTAGCATCTCTAACATGCTTTCTAATACAACGATTAAAGACATTTAACCGGATTCGTTTGGTATTTGTTTTAAAAATAAAATTAATTCATTTACTCAATTTTTTTGTTCACATGTTTCGTGATTTGCTTTTCCATTATTTAACTGCTTTCTTTTTAAATCAATTATTGCTAACAAACTTGCTCCAGCCAATTTTTTTTCACTTTATCTATGGAATAAGCCCATTAAATTTTCAATTTAGTATATTTTCCGATAAATTACTGGAAGATGTAATAAGAATTGATTTAATAGTAAGAAAATTGAAATAACTAATACAAATTAGCTTGTGATTTTTAGAACAACAACACGGTCGTGATTTCAGAACACGACAATTTACGAGACAGTCTCAACAAAAACATTGTTTATCATTCGCAGAATAACTTAAACACAAACTCACCTCTTTGGTGTCCACCGGAAATACGGAACCCAAAGTTGGCATCGATACAACGCAAATGGCAGCAGTAAACAACAAAATGCCATAACACAGACAGGGTAAATGATGATCTTTGATCACGCGACATTGTAACAAAATTAATATGATGGCAAACAACAAACAAACAAACGAATTGAAGACATTCTGAAAGAGTTAAAGGAAACAATTAATAAAATTAAAGGATAACATGAATTAGTGAAAGGACTCACGTGAAAAGTGGGAGCATTATTATAAGCCAACGATAAACCGGCCATGACACCACAAAGCACCACAACTAAAGCTACTACGCCCAGTACAGAGAAGCGTTGCAATTTTAATGTATAACGCTGATACAAACACTCCAGTTCGTCATTTTCAAAGCGCAGGGTATTCCAGGGACGACCACGTGTAGCTTTGACCGCATGATCCATGATAATCTCAATTTTCGCTTAATTTGTTGAACAATATTTAAAGGAAGAGAAAAAATCGGTATGTGCGCTCGTTCATGCAATTTTTTCTTTTGCTACGAAATTTTAAAATGCCCAACCAACCACCACCGCCTGGCAGAGGCGGTCTTTCCAAATAACTATGCCAAAGTTATATGATTTTTATTGCGCTGCAAGTGACATTTGGAGCTGAAAAGAAATATAAAATTTGCATTAAATTGTTTGTGTTAAAAACACACATCTGCACAGCCTTCAAAAATAGTTTGATTAAATAATTGATTGTTTTCCTCCCTTTTTTAGGGGAGCTGTGACGGAGCTCGTTGATTTACCGATAGCGAACTAGCGGCAGCTAAAAAGTAGGAAAATGACTTTGTAGCCACGAGAATATGCTGGGGTGTGTATAACATCGGGTGTTTTTTTTTAGCTGCATGGGATTTATTGTTGTCGATAACTATGATTTGGCAGCTGAATGTGTCAAACCATGTTGACGTTTCTGTTCAGTCAGATTTTGGCTCTACTCTTTTATATATTTATTAGAGTTCAGGGCGTGGCTCCTGAAAGACATAATTATGTTCTGAAAAGAGTGCGCAAAAACATTTCTGAATATGTTTTTAACTTCCCGTTGGGAAAATTGAAAATTTAAACAAATCGGAATGCTATTTTTTTTGCCCAGTTTTGAAAAAAACGAGTTCTTATCAGATCTCCATGCTTTTAGGAGGCTTCCCTGACTTATGCTGAGAGCCCGTCTCTATGTCTGTATGTGTGTGTGTGGAAGTATGTTACCCATTTATAACTTTTAAACGGCTGAACCGAATTAAACCAGACTGGTGACGATCTGAAAAGCATTTCTCAACTTGGAACCGATTTGTGCCGGCAGATTTCAAGCTTAAAAAACTAGTGTCCTTTTTAACAGTAATTTTTCAACAGCAACACCCATCGGTCAATCAGTTCGTGACATAACGTGAAGAAAAAATTCCAACTTGGAAATTATATATCTGGTCAGTTCGTGTGCTCGATTCTTTTATAGTAACCGACAACTACATCAGTTATCGCTAAGAGAGAATCTAAAAAAGTTTATTCGAAAAGTATTTTTATTTTGTATTATTATTTCAAGTTCTCGTTCAACTGAAAAAAGAGGACCCGATAAAAAGTACGCAGATGGAAACAGGAAAAAAATATTGAACCAAACTAAACGCCAATGATTTTATGCTCGGTTAACTGTAAAAATTCTAAAATTATTTAATGCAACATCAAAAGCAATTTCACCTTCTAACGAATAAGCAACGGAGGTTGGACACATAGACAACCACATTCACATCCCCACACACACACACACACACAACCATGTAACATGGAAGGATTAAAATGTGTGTCGATTAAAATTTTATTAAATTGAAAATATATTCGCCTGCAATGAAATCTTTTGATATTATAATTGATTTATCGATTTCATAAAACTTTATAAATGAATTAACGGATAAAAATGACTTAATACAGTTTGCAATATATTAAAATGCCAAAGGGCAGCAGCTGCATTATTATTTTCAATGCTGCTCAAGGACACAATAGGTACCAAATGACGTCACTAAAGTTAAATTTTATCAGAGTCACAGTATCGAAAACTACTGGGAGTTCCGGCCAATTGCTACATTTCTATTTGTTTACCCCTGTTTACTTCGACGCTATTTGAAAACATAAGACCTGAAGGATTTATTTTATTTAAGGCCGTTTAAAGGTTTTTTAAAAAAACACTTAAGTAAATATTTTAAGTTCTTTTTTTAATTTCTTGAATCGGTTCAAATGCACAGGAAAACTAAGTTCGGTAGATCCCTTTAGTTGGGTTGAAATCGGTCAAGCCGTTTCAAAGTTATAAGCACACTGACACACGCACACACACACACACACACACATAATATACATACAGACATAGTGACGTGTTCTCACAATTAGTAAGGGAAGCTTCCTGAGACCTCGAAACGTCCAAATCTGCTGAGAACTCGATTTTTTCAAAACGGGGTAAAACCAAAAACTCGATTTTTTTTTTAATTTTAAATTTTCGTAAAAGTTCAATAACTTTTGAATGGCTGCTTCATTATTCTTTTGATAAAAAAAAATTAACCATAAAAAATATTTTTCGTTAACATGTCATCCGAAGGCGTGGCGAAATATTTAAAATAATTATTAAAATTATAAAAAAAAATATATTAAAAAAAGGTTTTATAGAAAATATAACAAGACGAATTTCTGTGAAATGCTTTAAACTTTTACTAGATTTCCATGAAAATACGTTCCAGAAAGTGGATTGACTGGACAATTAATCGCTCCCCATTGACTATTAAATTAATTTAAAGTTGGCAGTTTTTGGTTAACAATTAGATAAAAAAGCAAAAAAGGCATAAGAGACTTTCTTATACTGAAAAAAATCAGAGACAACAAATAACAATTATTTTTAAAATTCAAGCTAAGAAACCAAACTAAAAGCCATGGGCCAAGCGCACCAGCAATACATCAAGTAATCCCTCTTACATGCGCTACCTTTAGATGCAAAAATTTGTTTTTCTTTCAGCTTTTCAAAAGCAAAAAATCTACTTTAGCCAACAAATTCTGAATTTTATTTTTCGCTTGGAAAATAAAAGTTATTTCTTGATTTTTAATAAATCTTCAGAAAATAAAAGTTATTTGTTGCCTTTTATTTTTCACTTAGAAAATAAAAGTTATTTCTTGATTTTTATTAAATCTTCAGAAAATAAAAGTTATTTGTTGCCTTTTATTTTTCACTTAGAAAATAAAAGTTATTTCTTGATTTTTATTAAATCTTCAGAAAATAAAAGTTATTTGTTGCCTTTTATTTTTCACTTAGAAAATAAAAGTTATTTCTTGATTTTTATTAAATCTTCAGAAAATAAAAGTTATTTGTTGCCTTTTATTTTTCACTTAGAAAATAAAAGTTATTTCTTGATTTTTATTAAATCTTCAGAAAATAAAAGTTATTGGTTGACTTTTATGTTTCACTTGGAAAATAAAAGTTATTTCTTGATTTTTATTTATTCCTCAAAAAATACGATTTTTTTGTCATTAAATCTTCGGAAAATAAAAGTTATTTGTTGACTTTTATTTTTCACGTAGAAAATAAAAGTTATTTCCTGATTTTTATTTATTCCTCAAAAAATACTATTTTTTTGTCATTAAATCTTCAGAAAATAAAAGTTATTTGTTGACTTTTATTTTTCACTTAGAAAATAAAACTTATTTCTTGAGTTTTATTTAATCCTCAGAAAATAAAATGAAAAACCTTTAAATTAATTGTGATTTTTTTAAATAAAATTTAGTACCGCTACAGCCCCTAATACAAACAACACATGCAATTTGTTTCGCGTTGCCAAATTAATCAAAATATTTAGAGCTTATGATTCGATCGCATGTGATTAATTGGGAAGTTAATCTTGCAGAAGTTTGATTGCGGTTTGCCAAAAAAGCTTTTTTCATGGCCGAATAAAAAGTTGAAGGCAACTCTGCGGGTTACTTCTTGCAGGGACGGATTAGACGATTAAATATTTATTTCTATTCTTATCTTTTAGTACATGACGGTGCTCATCGCTCGTTGATGTCCAGCGTCCAGAGACAAGCCGTAACAATTGACAGAAAAATTCAACACCATATTCATGACTGAGAGCAGAGTCGAGCTCGGGACTAAGGCCTTCGTAGGCTTGTGTTTAAAATTTGGGCCTCCATTAAGAATTTTGTTTACCATTTTTTGTTGTAAAAACTATAATTTCGAAGCTGCGAACACGTTTTTCTTTATGCTGTAATCAGCTGTTTTTGACAAAATTCAATGATTTTGAACAAAGAAAATGGCTGTTGTTTTATGTGTTGTTTGTTGTAAAGCAGGGCTTTCCATGCAATCGTTTATTATGAAAAATCATGTTAATTTCGATGTTTGAGAAGCGAAAGTGAACATAAACTGTTAACGAACACTGACTGTCAAAATGTACTAACTGAGTATTTTAGATAAATTTTTATGCATTTTTCCAAAATTCATGACTGGGCAACACACATGCCACATTTGACAGACCGCATGTTTATGGAAACAAGGCCTCGATAATTCACACTTGAGAAAAAAGTTTTTATTAAATCTTTTAATGCAATTCATTTGCGATATTCGGTCGGCCATTCGAGTTTTCAAGCTTTTTTCACTTGTATTTCGTTTATAAACAATAAAGTGACATAATTTCTTTTTATAAAAAACTGGAGTTTGTTTTAATACAATTCTGCTTAAAAAAAATTTTATTTTTCTAAATTTACGGCCACTGTACTATGGAAAAATAAATATTTGTGTAATTTAAATTTATCTTTCTTATTCAACTAATTAAACCATATTTCAGTACCCAAGAGCCAAGCGAACAATAAATTAGCCTGCCTTCAGTTGACAATTAATATTTATTCGTAAGAAAATGTTTGTGTGTTCAAGTGTTTTAGTACAAAATTTTTAAGCAAATATTTTTCAACTTTTTGTTGACGAAATCGTTAAATTTATACTTTTTTTTCTTAGTTATTGACAAGAAAAGAATTCAGATCAACGATATTTTATTATATTTTCAATAAAAATTTATTTTTGGCAGATACTGGTTGCTTTGAAATGAAAAAGCTTGTTGATTTTTACCTCAGGCGATATATTAAGTTTTAAACACAATAACAACAGCAGGCTACACGGACACCGGCTACAAAAACCGTTGGCTACAATCGTCGCCTCGTAGTCAACTACTTAATTATTTTTAGAACGACACCACTAAATCAATAACTATGAGCTGTTGTTTGTAGTAGAATTCTCTTCATACGCCAGTGTAGTCGCTTTCATATATTTAATACTCTTAAATAGTGTTATTCCCATTAAATATATTTAAAGTCCACAGTATATGACAAGAAATCATTTCATTAGCTTGGAAATATAGTTTATTGTTTCTTTTTGTATAATAAAAAAGCATATTTTCAAGTTTACAATAATTGAATTTATTTATATTATGATGGCAACATTGGATCTATCATTGTCGCTCACCAAAATAGAAATTAGTTTAATTCGGCTACAACCACAAAAACAGCAGGGACAACAACCAGTAGCCGTGTTGCCTGTAGTAGCAAAAATAATTATTCTCATACACGCACATGTATTCTATTTTTGACAAGTTGTAGTCTGTAGCCTGCTGTTGTTATTGTGTTTAATGCCTTATTTTCAACTTGTAGTCAAGGGGCTAAAAAGCTTAAAAATATCAAAGTTAAAACAAGAGCTCAACTTTTTGTTTTCTTATTTTATCATTTAGTCATATAAAACAGATGTAATAACGACACTCCGCACTATGGTATCGTTTCATAAATTTAATCGAGTTACTACAGGGCCAAACAGTGAGACACGTTAGTTAAATTTAGTCAAGAATTAACCGATAAAACTAAACTATCGTTTGGTTCCGATAAAAGTTATTTCTTGAGCTTATTAAGTCTTCAGAAAATAAAAGTTATTTGTTGACTTTTATTTTTCACTTAGAAAATAAAAGTTATCTCTTGATTTTTATTTATTCCTCATAAAAAACGAGTTTTTTTTTAATTTTATCTTCAGAAAATAAAAGTTATTTCTTGAGTTTTATTTAATCCTCAGAAAATAAAATGAAAAACCTTTAAATTAATTGTGATTTTTTTAAATAAAATTTAGTACCGCTACAGCCCCTGATACAGACAACACATGCAATTTGTTTCGTGTTGCCAAAATAATCAAAATATTTAGAGCTCATGATTCGCTCTCATGCGATTAATTGACAAGATAATCTTGAGGAAGTTTGATCGGCGTTAAATATCGACTGAACTACACAAGCGGTTTGCCAAGCAAACTTTTTCCATGGCAATCAATCAAGTTCTTATTAAAACATCCTCTCCGAGTTTTGAATTTTTAATAAATTCACCTGACATCAGGTTCTATAAATTAGCCAAATTTATTGTAAAATGCAACAGAGTAGGTGATGAAAAAAATTTGGTTAGGCGACGTCGAGATGTTGCATTGGCCAAATACCCACTACTTCCTGTCATAAAATCAAAAATTAATTTTGAAATTAAAAAATTCCAACATTTCATAAGTTGTCGCTATTAAATTTAAACGGCCATAAATATTAACTGGCCGACGTCATTAAAAGCCAAATACGAGTATCTGCTCTGCTCACGTGCACAACATCTGTTTTTGTTGGCTTTTTATTTTCTTCTTCTTTCAAATAGATATCAACCGCTCGTCAATAATAAAAATAAATGTGGTAAAAATGAAGATGAACGTTGTTAGACAAAAGAGACGACGGGAAAGGAAATAATACGACACCGAATGATTGAGTACTCCTCGAATGGAAGCCTGTAGTTTTGAGTTGAAAGCAGAAGAAAGACCAGGGCACGCGTTCACTTAAATCTCATTTTGGCATCCACTACATCCACTGGCTTCCTTCACTGACTGTCGGCCACTTTGTATTGTTGCTTTGCAATTCATTTTAATTTAAATATTTTTTTATCGCACTCATTCGGTGTGGCGTCTGACTTGGGTGTCAAATGGTGTCAAATAGTTCAAGTGGCGGCAAATATTTTGCAAGAATTTCTACAAAAAATAAATCCATCTCAGCCACTACTCGAGCTTGTGCTTTTTTCCTCTGGCATGATGTGTGTAAACGTTTCAAGTGCCAACATTCTTTAGCATCGATGAGATTCTTGTTTGTGAACATCATTTTATAAATAGATAATGATAAAATCTCTGTGTGCTTATTTACACGTCTTTCGTTTACAAAAGGGGGCATCAATCAATGTTTTCGTTTCCAATATTTTTACTTAATTTAAATGTACTATTAAGAAAAATTATATAACGGGTGTTTTTTCATAGAGCGACACAAGTTTAAATTACAATAACTCAAGGAAATATATTTTTACTATCATTGAAACGGACTTCATTTGAAAGAGAATTTTATGAAATTAATTTTCAAATATGATTTCTGCCATGCGACCGCTACGGCTGGCGCGTGGAAGGCGCAATCTGGAACACCAGTTTTCAACAGCTCTTCGCAGCATTTGCGGCCGTATTTCGCCGATAACTGCTCGCAGGTGTTCAATTGCTTGTGGTTTGTCGACCAAAGAAAATAATCCATCAAAGTTAAATCACACGATCTTGTTGGCCCATTAATTGGGCCGTTACGTGAAATTATTTTCTCATCAAAAGTTTCTTTGAGTAAATCAATTGTAGCGCCCGAAATGCTGCATGTGGCTGCATTCTGTTGCAACCACATATCAGCAAGATTAGTGCCACGTAATTGAGGTACAAAAAGACTTCCAATCATGTTCCTATACCGTTCGCCATTGATAGCAACATTCGGACCTCCATCGTTTTTGGAAACATATGAGTCAATGACTCTGCCAGCCCATGAAGCGCACCAAACGGTAATTTTCTGTGAGTGTAATTTTCAACAAAAGCTTGTGCATTCTCCTGACTCCAAATGCGACAATTCTGCTTGTTTTCGTAGCCATTCAACCAGAAGAGGGCTTCATCGGAAAATAAAATTGTGAATGGGCGAATCGATAATTATTTTGATTGAAAATTTCAATAATTTGCATTCGTGGCGCTGGTGCAAATCAATTCACAATGAAATTTCAAACGGTTAAATGGGTGCTCACATAAAGCAGTGATGCCAACTCAAAGTTGTGACACTCTACAAGCAACAGGCGTTATTTAAAACATATAAGAATCCAAAAATTTATGGCTGTTTATTTACAAAACGAATAGTAACTTTTTCATACAGCCCACAAACTTGCTAATAAATAATATAAAACGCAATTTTGTTAAAATTGCATTAAACACAATAACGACAGCAGGCTACAGACTACAACTTGTCAAATATGGAATAAGAATAATTATTTTTGTTACTATAGGCAACACGGCTACTGGTTGTTGTCCCTGCTGTTTTTGTGGTTGTAGTCAAATTAAACTTATTTCTATTTTGGTGAGCGACAAAGAGTAGATGCAATGTTGCCAGTTTAATATAAATAAATTCAATTATTGAAAACGGAAAATGTATTATTTTATTATACAAAAAGGAATAACAAATTATATTTCTAACAAATGAAATAAATTCTTGTCATATACTGTGGACTTTAAAAATATTTAATGGGAATAACACTATCTAAGAGTATTAAATAAATGAAAGCGGCTACACTGGCATGTGAAGAGAGTTCTACTACAAACAACAACTCATGCTTATTGATTTGGTGGTGTCGTTCTAAAAGTAATTAAGTATCTGACTACGAGGCGACGCTTATTGTCTTTAATGCTTTAGTTGAAAGTGGTATTTAATAAAGTCGCAATGAAATCTTAAGTGTGTTTAAAAAAGTTGTTTTGCATAAAACGCTGTTAAAGTTTTCAAATTACCAACAGCTTAATGGAAATGTAAGAAGCGACTTTTCTCTCAGGACTAAAGTATATGAGATATTTTAATGAAATTTTTACACAACAACATCAACGAATGTAGATTAAATCTGTGCCATTAACTCTGAAAATGCATTTTTTGACTTGTGACAGTATTGCAGCAAATGGGCGATAGATGACGATAGAGTTTTTTGTGAAATAAAATGTAACCATTTTTAATTTTTATTTCTAACAACCTTGAAATCACAATGAAATCTGTGCCTCGTTCCTGTAACTGATGTGATGCATTAAGAAATATATTCTGCCTCATTCTGTGTTTCACAGAGTGACGATAATTTTTTGGATGCGAGAAGTTCTCACTTCAGTTACAGAAACGAGGCACTGGCACACAATCGATTATTTTAGTTTGTCAACGTAATTTTTTTCAATAAATTTTATTACTTTTTGTCTTGGAGCAGCACTCACGGTATGATATGCAGTACGTTGTGCCAGAACTGGAAAGAGGACAGACGAGAAGATACACAATTTGTTGCATTTTTACTTTTTACTTCGGAGGTGTATTTTTTACTACAAATACCGACGAAGACGGGTGCTGTAATTCGCTCTTTCTTTTTTAGTACCTGACGGTGGTAATTCCAGCCGGCAGTGTCCAGCGACCAGTGCTATGCCTTTGTCATTGACACAGGCCGATAACAATTCACACAATCTCGCACATCGAAATCATGGCTAAATGTGTCTTTTATTGAAGTCTAGTTTTGAAATTTCAAAATAACCCACTTCTTATGAGAATAACTCGTAGGAGTAGCGAAAATATATGGAAAAATAGATTTAAGAAAATTTAAGCCCGTTTGAGTACCGCATATAACGATTATTTTTCAAATTTTAAATTTTAAATTAAAAAAAAACTGGAAACTAAAACAGCAGAGCGACGTGCATGTTCAGCACACTCACGCACGCACAGAACAGGTGTAGCAGATAAAACGAACATGTTTACAAACGTAAATAAAAGGAAGCAGAATAAAAAGCAGCCCAGTGAATGTCGAGATGTTAATTAATCTGTCGTTTTATTAATAGAATGAACCTTCAATCGACAGGTTTTATGAAATTAAGCTGCCGCAGTGATGCTCATTCGGCAAGAGGAAAGTTGTTGTACATAAATTTTTGTTGTTGTTGTTGTTATTTTTATAATTTTATAAACGATAATTCACTGACATTCAAGAAATGCTTTAATATTGAATTAAAGTTGGCCTGGGCGTATGATTAATATTAATATCGATGACTGCAATACTCATACGGCCGAGTGTTCAATTTTGATAAAAAATTATCCCCCTAATTCACAAACGATTGTTAAAGTTAATGAATGTTTTAAGAGACCTTTAACCATACAAAATCCATACTTTAAAGCCACATTAATTTTAATAAATGTTTATGAATTAGGGGGTAAATGTTTTATCACAAATTTAATAAACTTTTTCTTGTTTAACTTCCTGCGAGGAAAATTCGAACTTTTTAAAATCGCAAAATTAATGGTTTTAAGCAGTTCTCATCAGATCTCCACGTTTTGAAGTGTCAGGAAGCTTCCCCAACAAATTCTGAGAACCCTTCACTTTGTCTGCAAGTATGTGTGTGTATATATACATAAGTATATGTGCGTGTGTGTGTTTTAAAACAATTTCTTATAACTTATAAACAAATTAAAACCAGTCAGTCCAATTTTTTTTTAAAAATTTGTTGGATATATCGGGTGTTTTTATAGAGTTGGCATCACTACTTTATTTGACCACCCATTTGACAGCTGATAGTTGCTTTTTGTTTAGTTTGCTTTGATATTTCATTATGGATCGACTTACACCAGAGCAACGCGTGCAAATTGTGGAAATTTTTAAACAAAATAATGGTTCTGTTCGTCAAACTTATCGTGCACTTCGTCCATTTTATGGCGTACATAATCGTCCTTCGGAGCTGCTAATGCGAAGAACAATAGATCACATACTATTACGTTACTAATAACGTGCATCCCGTGAGACGCCGAACAGTGCGCACTGAAGAATCTATAGCCGCTGTACAGGAAAGCATTGAAGATGATCCTAATCAATTAATTCGTCGCAATTCTCTGCAACTGGGCTTGTGTCCTTCCACTTTATGGGTGATTTTATGCAAAGATCTGGGCTTAAAAGCTTTCAAGATTCAACTTGTGCAGGAATTAAAGCCAAACGACCATCGTATGCGCCGCAGATTCGGCGAATGGGCTGAAGCACAAATTGACATTGATTTTGAATTTCCATTCAAAATTTTATTTCCTGATGAACCCAATTTTTGGTTGAATGGGTACGTAAATAAACAGAATTGTCGCATTTGGAGTGAGGAGAATCCACAAGCTTTTGTCGAAACACCAAAATTACTGTTTGGTGCGCCTTATGGGCTGGCGGAGTCATTGGCCCATATCCCTTCAAAAACGATGATGGTCAGAATGTTACTGTTTGTGAATATTGGTGTTCCAGATTGCGCCTTGTACGCTTCAGCCGTGGCGGCCACATGACCGAAATCATATTTAAACATTAATGTCATAAAATTTTCTATTCAATAAAGACCGTTTCATTGATAAATATATTACTATGTTTTATTTTGATTTAAACTTGTATTACTCTATAAAAAACACCCTATAGTTAGAAAATATCTGCATTCCAAAATACAGCATTTATTTCCAATATTACTGAGATCCATTATTAGAGGACACATTTTTTTCCCCTGTTGCTCCTAATCGATTAATAATCGAGTAATTAAATTAATAGACTATTGCATCAAATTAATCGTTTCAGCTCTTTAAAAGAAAAAGGAAAACATTTGAAAATATTAACAAAAAATAATAAGAAACGTTTTTGCAAACCACATTCACAATTTACGTCGACAATTAAACAATTACATGGGCGTGGTGTGACAGCGTGTCACATTTAAAATTTTCAGTATCTGAACGGGAGACAATTTTCTTCAAAGAAAAGAAACGTATTTAACAGAATTCAAATAGTTTGAAAACAGTCCGCATTTATATGTGCATGTGAGTATTTATTTTGTGTGTGTGTGTGTGTCTGTTTTATCATTAAGATTTTTAAATTATTTTTATTTAAAATTAGAATTTGCAAATTTACGTCAATTTGCATTGAAGAAAAAAAGTGCATCCATTAGAAAGTTGAATAAAAAATTAAATCATCTACAAAGTTATTTTGGAGGTTGAAAGAAACACGCGAATTTATCTAACAGCAAAATTTTATCATGGAAAATGTGATTTAAAAAGCGAATGATAAAATAAATTCATAAAATTTAATAACTTATGGCGCTTTCTTTTCTAGAAAATGTGTTACATTCCTTCACTTATTGTCTAAAAAGTGGCGGTTTGGAAAACTTTCGAAGCAGAAATTATATTTCGTGAGGGATGTTGCATTCATTTATAATAAATTCCTTATTTTGAAAAGGCAAAATGTTGCCATTTTCTGTTAAAAAGTGCAAAAAATGTTGCACTATTTTTTAGAAAAGAAATCGAAATTAATAAAAGAGCGCAATTGCACGATTATAATGGTTTAATTGCATCTTTAATTTGTTATAAAGAAATAAAAAGTAATGGGTGCTTTTTTTAGAGAGTGGCCACAAGTTTGAATCATTAATAAGTTAAGGAAATATATTTTTAATATCAATGAAACGGACTTTATTTGAAGGAAAATTTTATGAAATTAATTTTTAAATATGATTTGTGTCATGCGGCCGAGACAGCTGGCGCGTAGAAGGCGCAATTTGGCACACCAGTTTTTAGCAACTTTTCGCAGCATTTGCGGCCGTATTTTGCCGATAACTACTCGCAGGTGTTCAATTGTCTGTGGTTTGTTGGCGTTGGCAAGTGTTTTAAGACAACCCCAAAGAAAATAATCTAACGGAGTTAAATCACACGATCTTGTTGGCCCGTGAAATTATTTTCTCATCAAAAGTTTCTTTGAGCAAATCAATTGTAGCGCCCGAAATGTGGCATGTGGCTGCGTCCTGTTGCAACCACATATCAGCAAGATTAATGCCACGTAATTGAGGTACGAACAAATTTTGAATCATGTACATCATTGACAGCAACATTCTGACCATATCGTTTAAACAGTCATGACTCCGCCAGCCCATGAAGCGCACCAAACGGTAATTTTCTGTGGATGTGGTGGGGTTTCAACAAAAGCTTGTGGATTCTCTTCCGCTATTAAAAATATTCTATTCCGCTTATAAAATAAAAGTTTGAACAGAAGAGTTATTTTGATTAAATATTTCAACGACTTGCACGCGTCGCTCTGGTGTAAGACGATTCATAATGAGATTTCAAAGCAATTTAAAGAAAAAGCAACCATCAGCTGTTAAATAGGTGCTCTACTAAAGCAGTGATGCCAACTCACAGTTGTCCCACTATAAAAAAATACGCTGTATATAGAAAAAAAATGTTCCTTCTTTTTTTTGCAGCCTCTAGTGCCTTGCAAATGGAATGCAAATCAATTCAAGTCGATTCATAATGAGATTTGAAAGATAATTAAAGGAAAAGCAACCCCTCAGCTGCTGCATGTAAAGCAGTGATGTCAACTCAAAGTTGTGACATTTAAATTTCTTGTGAGTTTATAAACAAAAAAATAGATTTTCTTTTATGTTGTGGGTTGGAGTTCATCAACTGCAGCACTCTGTTGCATGTTGCACTAAAAATAAATTCTCAAATTTTGTTTTTCTTTGATATAAAATTGTGCCGCAAAACGACCTCATGGAACAGGGAATTACAGTTCAATTGCAATCGAAAAGGTCGCATGAAAGGAGTTTGTAAATCCCGTCACTATGTCTGTAAGTGCGTGTATGTGTGTAAATTTGTAACCCACTTATAACTATTGAATGGTTTGGCCAAGTCAAAACAATTTGACAGGACTCTAAAGAGCGTTCCTGAAGTTGAAATTCGAGTGAATCAGAACCGATTCGAGTCTGTAGATTTCAAGTTATCAAAAAAAAAAAAAAAAAACTTAGAGAAGAAAAATTTGTCAGTGTTTTCTTTACAGATCGATCCCACAAATTAACTAACTCTTGACATATAAAAAGCACGTCGATCACCGAAAAGGGCTCAAAATCGATTAATCACTTCTCTCGATTGTTTTATGGTAATCGAAAACTACATCAATCAGCGTTTATCTCTTAGGAATCGGTGCATTTATAAAATAACACAAACACCAGGTTACATTAACTTTGCGGTTAATATTAGCGGGAAGTTACAGGATGACCTCTAGGGTCAACCATTTTTTATATTAATTGTTTTTACTAGGGCCAACATTCTGTGGATAACCTCCACATCTGTACGACATTATGCCGGATATCGAATGGAGGGAGTTGTGTTGAGAGAGCGAGGGAGTTACTGCGTCGAAGATTTTTACTACAGTACCGGGCCTGGGTTTGTCTATTAGATTAACATTTCTAACGGTGAAAATATGTATTTAATTTCACCACAATTTTTCTCTCTTTCTTTCTCTCTCTTTCTGTTAAGAAACTTCGTTTTATGCAATGTTGCCAGTTTAATATAAATAAATTCAATTATTGAAAACGGAAAATGTATTATTTTATTATAAAAAAAGAAACAACAAACTATATTTCCAAGCTAATGAAATGATTTCTTGTCATATATTGTGAACCTTGAATATATTTCATTGGAATAACACTATTTAAGAATATTAAATATATGAAAGCGGCTACACTGGCGTATGTAGAGAATTCTACTACAAACAACAACACATGGTTATTGATTTGATGGTGTCGTTTTAAAAATAATTAAGTAGCTGACTACGAGGCTTTTGTAGTCGGTGTTCGTGTAGCCTGCTGTCGTTATTGTGTTTAATGCTTTACTTTCCGTTTCTATTAAAACAGAAAGAAAATCTCGTCATATAAAATGCTTTGCGTGTGACTTGAGCTCAGAAAGGCGACCAAAGTATGAAACGCATTGAATGGAAGGTGTGGACTATCAGCTTAACGCACATGCAGATATTTTGTATTTTATTTCGTTGTATTTTATTTCTTATAAGCCATCAACGAAAGTGAAACTTCGACAAGGCCTAATAACCGGAGTTGTTGTGGGGTTTTAAAACACCACGGAACGGAGTTTTGTACTCAAAGACTGAGTATTACAAGATCTTCTCACTGAAGTGCTTGGCGTCTATCTTGCGAAATGTGTATCTCAAATATCAATAACATTGAAATTTATTATAAAAAGTACGTTGCAAATGCAGTTTGTTTCCTCACAAATTGCAGGTTTGAATTTCAAATTTGTTTTCATTGCACCGTATGCCCGGTATCTGCTTGCATACCAATTTTCCTAAACTCCTCCCCGCAAACCCTCATAATCATTTCATTTTTTTACTTAATTTTATTTTATAATTTTTCTTTTTTTCTTCTTTTCGAAAGCGTATATTTTGTAATTTTCCCTATTAGATAAGAATATTAAATAAATTTCACGTACTCGTAGTACAATGAAAGCAAAAAAAAATAAAATAAATAAAAATATTATTCAATTACAATTAATTTCAAGATGACAAATAATTGTAAACAGCGCAAAGCCCATTTCCACTCGCAACTGTGAAAGGAGCATACACACGCGTACACACACACACACACACACACACATACTGACGCACTTGCACTCACTTGAATAGCCAGTCGCAAAGATATCACTATAACATGACAGCAACAGTTAAGTGAAAATAATACATGTACGCGACTATATATAAAAAATATGTACGAGTGTGTGTTCTATATAAGAAACTATTTATTTAAAATATTTAAATGCCGGCTGCTGGTTGGAAACTTTGAGCGCCTGTCACAAATGGTGATATGAAAAAAGAGATGAACTAATTCGATGAATGGAATGAATGTCACAATGAAAGCAGCAAATCCAGTAGCAAGAAAGAAAGTGGAACGAAACTTAGCTTTTTATCAATGACGGTGGTTTTTGTTTGTTCATTTATCACCAAAACTTGTAGAATCGATATTATAATTCAAATTGTTCATTTTTTAAGATCTTTTCGGCACATAACAACAACTTACTCGTGTTTATTACAATCAAATAAGCAAGCAGATGTGCGATGTGATGATAGAATTAAATAAAATTTGTCACAAACATGTTTATGATAATTCGAGGCAACTACCAGGCGTACAGAGTCAAATTACAAGTTTTTATAATTGTTTTCATGCAGATACAAACACAACAACTGCGCTACAACAAGTGTAGAATCTACACAAGAGCACAAAAAATAACAGTAACAACCAACCAGTAGCCAATAATATTTTACAAAAAAAGAAAAAAAATATAAAAATAATAAAAAATATAAGTAAGAAACTTTAAAGAGAAAAGGCTGCATGCGAAAGAAATTTTACGTTAACATAAACAGGTCCTGAGCACTGGAGCACTCGAATGATATTCATACGACTAAAGCATTAAACACAATAACGACAGCAGGCTACACGAACACCGACAACATAAGTCCTTGGCTGCAATCGTCGCCTCGTAGTCAGCTACTTAATTATTTTTAGAATCACGCCACGAAATCAATAAGCATGTGTTCTTGTTCGTAGTAGAATTCTCTTCACACGCCAGTGTAGCCGCTTTAATGTATATAAGACTCTTAAATAGTGTTATTCCCATTAAATATATTAAAAGTCCAAAGTACATGACAAGAAATCATTTCATTAGCTTGGAAATATAGTTTAATGTTTCTTTTTGTATAATAAAAAAGCATATTTTCATGTTTACAATAATTGAATTTATTTGTATTTAACTGGCAACATTGCATCTACTCATTGTCGCTCACCAAAATAGAAATAAGTTTAATTTGACTACAACCACAAAAACAGCATGGACAACAACCCGTAGCCGTGTTGCCTGTAGTAGTAAATATAATCATTCTAATATACACACATGTATTCTATTTTTGACAAGTTGTAGTCTGTAGCCTGCTGTCGTTATTGTGTTCAATGCTTAATGAAGTTTCGAAGTAAATAAAGAGACAAAATATACTTCACATAAATTCACTGCCTGGCCCATGGTGTCACTTGCTATCGTTATTTTGATTCAAATTTGTTTCGTAGACAGAGAGATAACGAGTGACATGCTGGTCTTAATTAATGGCATTTTTTTCTTATTATTATCATGTTGTCCATATTATGTAAAACATTTTTCAAACGCTTTTTATTAGCTTCAATTGTATGTTTATTTGTATTTTGCTTCTACGCGTAAATTTGATATTTTTAATAATGCAGGCTTGTTGGTGTGGTTCATGTTCTTATCTTCTCAAGATGTGTAAGTATTTTTACACACTTCCGAGGCACGTTAAGCAAACAAACAAAAATTAATATTTTAGTTTAAAATTAACTAAAATAAACACACTTTTAAGAAATCCGCACTAAAAAGTTAAAAATTAATTTGAAAATAATCTTAAAACAATAATAAACCATAAATAAAAGTGTGATCGTAACAAAAGGGTAGACGTTTTGTTCTCATATAGCGAGCCACCGACGATTTTTTCACCATATCACATGTATTTTTAAGTTCCCATCATTATTCATGCCATGCAAAAATATTATTGTTTGTTCGTTGGTATGAAATTATAACGTCTGTAAAAGTAGGTCCACACTTATCAAATCTTTGTCCAAAATAAGCGCAACCACTAAATACTAATGAAAAATATTTGTATTGAGATGCGTTTTTATTACGTAAAACACTTTCCTAAAAAACTTATAGACGGTATTTTAGAATCCAATTTTATTGGAAACTGCTTAATTCAGGAAGCAGTTTTCTAAGTTAAAATATTTTTCTTTAGTACTTAGTGGTTACGCTTATTTTGCGCAATTACAATCGACTGAAAAGAGAATGCAACTCTCGTGTATGGGCCGGTGCCTCAAAGTCTATATTGAATTTACGCGACGGTGTTGAGGAGTGTAGGGTACCCAACTCTTGACTCTCTTGAGCATGTCGCAATGCGGGGTGTGTCTCATTGTTTTATCGTTACTATAATGAAATGTGCTCTAATGAAATCAGGGTATTTGTTTCCGAAATCCATTCCTTTATACACCTAACACCGTTTTTTAGCCGGAGCCGTACTACCCATTACAGAGAGAATTCGTTTTGGCAGAACAGTCTGTGTTTGGAACAACCTACCTGAAGTAGTCTTCTCCGTCACTTTCAATTTGAGAAAGTTTAAGTCTCAGTAGTGTCTGATAATGAAGTTATATCAGACATTATAACTTTCATAATGTATGTCTGATTTCCAAAAAATTTTTTGTTTCAGGCATTAAACACAATAACGACAGCAGACCACAGACTACAGACTGCAACTTGTCAAAAATAGAATACATGTGCGAATATGAGAATGATTATTTTTACTACTACAGGCAACACGGCTACGGGTTGTTGTCCATGCTGTTTTTGTGGTTGTAGTCAAATTAAACTTGTTTCTATTTTGGTGAGCGACAAAGAGTAGATGCAATGTTGCCAGTTTAATATAAATAAATTCAATTATTGAAAACGGAAAATGTTTTATTTTATTATAAAAAAAAGGAACAAAAAAGTATATTTCTAAGAAATGAAATGATTTATTGTCATAGATTGTGGACTTTAAATATATTTTATTGGAATAACACTATTTAAGAGTAGATATTAAATATCTGAAAGCGGCCACAATGGCGTTTGAAGAGACTTCTACTACAAACAACAACTCATGATTACTGATTTGGTGGTGTCGTTTTAAAACTAATTAAGTAGCAGACTACGAGGCAACGATTGTAGCACACAGCTTTTGTAGTTGGTGTTCGTGTAGCCGGCTGTCGTTGTTGTGTTTAAAGATTCAGTGTTATAAGAATATTTCGAAAGGAAAGGGTTTTTAGTATATTAACTTTTTTATTTATATATTCAGAATAGTATAACAAATCTTTAGGAATGCTTTTAAGCTACAACGAAACAAAAAAATTTGCTTTTATAATCAATGAAAAATTCGGCCAACTTATAAGAGAATTCGTAATTTACATGGCGGGCATCTGAGAAAGTGATTTTTTAATCGTAAACGAGCAAAATCCACCACAGATTTTGCGTACAAAAACTTCGAACTGGTGGCGTTATTGCACCCGATTTATTGGAAAATACAGCCAGAGTTCTCACTATGATTAATGACTTTTTTCGTTTTTTATTTTATATGACAGTTAGAAGAGCCAGGCTGAGTTAACAACAAGCTGTCAGAGCAAAGGTGAGATCCTGCCCTGTCACTCTGCATGCCCATTTCGACTTCTTTCTGTTGCCCAATACTGTGATGACTTTTGGCTGTTATCCAGTTCCTGATTTGCAGAGAATTATATTAAAGTGGTAAAGACTTGAGTCCCAGTTTACTTTTCCCTTTCATTGAGATATTGTAAATTAAATCAAAATTAGTTTTACATCGACCGTTAAAACTTCGTCGACATCCATCTTTTCGCTCACACTTGTGTTAGAAGCAAAATAGCAGTATGAAAGCGTGTACATACAAAATACTCAATCATACTGAAAAAAAAAACGCTGTACGTTTGTGTGTTGCTGCTGCGCACACCTTCCTCCAGTTTTGCCAGGCATCATGTTTTGTACGGCTCATCAAAGCAAAAAAAAAAAAAACTTTTATGTACGAACACTTGCAACTATTGAGAATATAGTAACAAAGAAAAACTTCCAACTAACCAAACAACCCAGTCTACAGCACAGTACGCTGTACATGCTTCCCTCTATTTGTGGGTAGTGGGGTGTTGCCCACTGCCCATTTAATAAACAAAAAAAATAATAATAATAATATTTTTATGACGACAGAGAAATAAAAAAACACTTGCTGTCGTGCCTGGTTGTTATTTTTGTAGTTGGTGGGTTTCTGCTTTTGCAAAACAACGCAGACAAACAGACAGACAACGTGTCATACATATAGGAAATTATTAGGAGGCGCCATCAGCCATTCATTTCATAAGCAATGCTTTTGCATGCCTACCGACATACCCAAAGAGACAAGCATAACAAGCACACAATCAGCAGAGTTCAGACGAAAGCAAGAAAGTGAAATTTATTGTACATGACAGACCTGAATTTGAGGAAACAAACTTCGTTTTTTTTTCCTTTCCAACATATTTGGGAATGCTAAGAAGTAACTGCAGCTTAATATTAAAAACTGGCTGCTTGGCACCAGATTTTGTCTGCACTGCTCTTCACATCTAACTTCAACTTGTGGTCTTTAGTTCGATAAGATGAAGTATTCCTACACTTCTAACACTCATGCATGCCCATACCACTGCATACCCACAGCCGATTTGATGTGACGATTTTCATTTGCCTGCTTTCTTCTAGCCTCTATCCTTTTAACGCGACACAACATATTCTTCGTTTGATTCAAAAATATTATATTAACTTTTGCTACAACATATCATGGGTCAGTCCAGGTCCAGCTGGAGAGCAGATGTTATTTATTTGAGTCAGAATCCCCGTAGAATATCTCTGGACCAAGAGCCATCCGTAAATAAGGAAGATGTGTTAGTCCAATTTACACTATTTATCTTCCAGTGTATTTACACACATTCATACAGGCATAAAAATATACATACAAACAAATATAGGGTGTTTTGTATAGAGTGATACAACTTTGAGTTGGCATCACTGCTTTATTTGACCACCCATTTAACGGCTGATAGTCGCTTTTGTTTAGTTTGCTTTGACATTTCATTATGGATCAACTTGCACCAGAGCAACGCGTGCAAATTGTGGAAATTTTTAATCAAAATAATGCTTCTGTTCGTCAAACTCATCGTGCACTTCGTCCATTCAAAATTTTATTTTCCGATGAAGCCCATTTTCGGTTGAATGGGCACTTAAATAAACAGAATTGTCGCATTTGGAGTGAATAGAATCCACAAGCTTTTGTCGAAACAGAAAATGACTGTTTGGTGCGCCTAATGAGCTGACGGAGTCATTGGCCCATGTGTCTTCAAAAACGATGATGCTCAGAATGTTCTGTTTGTGAAAATTGGTGTTCCAGATTGCGCCTTGTATGCGCCAGCCGTGGCGGCCACATGGCCGAAATCATATTTAAACATTAATATCATAAAATTTTCTATCCAATAAAGACCGTTTCATTGATATCAAAAATATTTTACTATGTTTTATTATGATTTAAACTTGTATCACTCGATAAAAAACAATGAGAAATTAATTTCTTTAGCGATACGAGCCCTGGAATGCAAAGAAATACTCTCATTAATCAGTCGCTATTTAATTAATTATTATTTTCCATAATTCTTTCAAATTAATAAAATATGAAGAAAAAATATGTTGAATTCCCTTCTTTAATTTTCATAATTTCTCTCAAGGCTCTCGTAAATAGTATTTTCCAATAATCGTAAGTGTTCATTTGCAATTAAAATGTCAGTCACGCAACACGCTGTAGTACCGGCAACGAACGAAGGCCAAAAATGAATGTGTTGCATTTTCTACATTTTGGTGCGTAGTCCGGTTTTACGAATTCGGTATTAAAACACACATTTTCGTAGCTGTTGCTGTCTGCGTTGTTGCTGCTGTTGACTTGAATAGAATTTTTTGTGTGGCATTTATTTCTTGCTGCTATTTTGCTGCAGTCTTTAGCAACATGCAGCAGCACAATTTTGTGCTGCTTGTTTCCTTTTGTTTTTGAATAAGTGTTTTTTATATGAAAAAAAAAACTCCTTCCTCTCTTCTTTGTTTTCATTATTTTTGTTGTAGTTCTGGTTAGTTTCCCTTACCAGGCACTCAGAATTGCACGTTTCATTTTTAATATTCTTGCCGTCGTGTTGCTGTTGTTGCTTTTGTTTGTGGCTGCTGTTGTTGGAGTGTGTCAGTTTCCACAATTTTTTGTTGTTGCATTTTTAAGTACAAAACTTGATGGCTGCGGAAAGTTTATGTGCAGCAGATATCGTTTTATTTTTATTTTTGTTTATTTGCAATATTTTTTCTTATTATCGGTTATTAAAAAGTTTTTTAAAATATATTTTGATGTAAAAGTGGATATAAGAAATTTGCTTCCTTTCATACTCAATTACTCCATATTTGAGTTACAACACTAACAAACACTAACAACGTTATTTACTTAAATGAAGAGCCCAGAGATAACCAACGAGGTCTGTTCGAAATTTAGTTTTTACTAAAACGTCTACTTTTAAGAAGTCGCAAAATACTGGTTATGAAGAGATTATTTCAAAATTTGTATTTATCAGTTAATCGTTTAAGACGAACATAATCGATTATTAACCGATTAAAGCAAAACTTGAGGTATTTAACTGTTAGACTACGAAGCCTTAAATCGGCAATTTAAAGGGTTTTCTAATAGGCATTTAACAACTTTGAATTTCAGTGACGAAGCTCATTTTTTGGTTCAATGAATTGGTCAATAAGCAAAATATGCGTTGTGGGCCTGGTTAAACTGTATATGCGCTGCATGAATCACCATTTCATCCACAGAAAAAGAAAAATAACAGTTTGGTGGGGTTTGCATGCCGGCAGGGCCATATTTTTTTGTCGACAAAGATGATGGCCACGTTAATGTGAATGGCGATCGTTATCGCGCCATGATCGCCGATTATTTTTAGTCTGCCACACTAATGCAGCCCCTTGGGCTTATACAGGTTGCAACTTCACTCATATTGTTCCGCCACAAAACCATATTCATACACCTTTCTAAGGTGTTCGGGCCTATCTTAAACCCTTGTTACTTCCGAGGAAAGCATGTCGCCAGCAACAAAAGGAACCAAAGTTCAAAGTCATAAGACTTATCCCTCCTGACACTCCCAGCACCAACAACACACTACCCCTGCCATAACGTCTGCTGATTCACAGCAGCCCATAGAAACTGCTATCAGCTGGATCGAAGTCCCAGCATAATATGAATATGCCGGAACATCAACCCTTATCTGACATCTCTACCAGCAACTCTTGATATCAAACCCCACAGCCATCACGTGGACTCACTGAACAGACCTCATCCAACTTCTGGCCACAGAATCAACTAGTCATGGAGGAAGAACGTGGTCGGCCACTCGCCATCACTTGGATAAACGTATGTCAAACAGAACTTCGCATGTGAATCAGATGTTCCACGCACGCCCAGCCAACATGTATAGCAACATCGTCACTTCACCCCCCGATCTAATATCATCTGTGGGGGTGCCAGATGCTGTGGCACCAGTGTAGGGAAACTGATTACGTCTCGCAGGTCAAACCAATATATTTTTTATCCTTTTTTTATGGCGGGATCCAGCTATCCTTCCACCTGTATTTCTTATCTTTTCCCCAGAAAGCACTGCAACAAGGTGTTACGACTCACCAAGTTGCCTATTGTGCCGCCCGGGGGGCGGTCATTAGAACAATTAACCGTGAATTGGCCATCCCGACTTTGGGATTTAACGCTGTTAGACTATTTTCTGTGAGGATAAGTGAATTCGCTACTCTGCAAAACGATTGATCACTTGGAAGGCCTCTTACGTTGGAAGAAATAATCGAAAAGGACCTTCATATTAGACTATATCCAAGCCAGACGTAGAGGTCGTATGCCAAAAGTCATGTTTAAGTTATAATGCCACAAAACTTTCTTTCGCATACCATTTCAAAGTTCTATACCTCTATAAACAACACCCTATACAATTTGCAAATTGTTTGCAAAAATATTTTGATTTAATTTTCTTCTTTCTCTTTTATAATCTTCCATAATGAGCTCAAGTTGTTTTGAAAACTTTCTATTGTTGTCCCACTTTGCGAATTTCCCACGCAATTTCAAAAATTATCCGTTTAATAATTTATTTGTGTAAATGTTTTTAGGGGAACTAAAAGTTCATGCCAAAATATGAAAAAAACTTTTATTTTCGACGCCAAATATATTGGAACAAATAAAAAAATAATTCAGAAGACTGAAATTATTTTTATGTTGTAACAATTAAGAGACTTGATAATAATTGGCAAGTTGTTATTTAAAAAAAAATTTATATATAAATTTCTCATGCGCTTAATTCGCACTATTTAAAGATATACAATTTCGCGGGCAATTTGTTTAATGCGAAAACTTCCATTAACGTCACGTTACAGGAAACAATAAAACGAAACCAAAAACACAATAATTTCATGATTATTCACGATGATATTTACAATTGCGAACAGAAAACTAATTGAAGAGGAAAGTTGAGTTGTTAAATCATTGAAATAAATTAAAGTGTAAAATATTTACCAAAGCAACTACAACAAAGTGACAAGACTATAAATATACGCCAATCGTAATTGACCAAAGGTTAAGTCGTATTTGCAAACAATCAAGGGCAACGTCGCTATGGAAATTGCAAATGAAATGCGAAAAAGTGTTCGTGTTCAATCAAATGAAATGCCTTATTTTTTAAGTAACATTTCTGACCCCGACCTCTTTACTTAGTTGGACAATCGATCATAATATTGTGGCATAATAATTAAGCACAACAATAAAGGCAGTAAGTTGCAGGTACTCCCGTTTATATCGCAAAAGAAAAATGAGTTTTCCGTGTTTGCGTGTAATAATTTTGCTTTCTGCGAGAGAGAAAAAAATTGGTTTACAACAGTTTGTTGGCGTTTAAAATGAAATCCTGCAAAAGAAGTGCAGAAAATCATTAATTTTAAACTAAAAAAGTCAAACGAGAAAAGACTTATTAAAATAATAAACAACAAGAAAAAGAAGATGACGGCTTCCCACCGCTTGAAAATGCAACATACAATTAAATATGGAACTTCTAAATTTATGCTTGCAGCGCCTGACCTTGAACTTTATTAATAGTCGCTGAAAGTGTTTAGAATGAGTGGCATTTAAGCGCCTCCTTCTTTGAAGTTACCATTTAAAGTTGCTGCTTCCATTAGAAACTTTATAAATTGTTCTAAAAGCAAATCTTGTTCTGTTTTGAAGAATTTATAGGGTGTTTTTTATAGAGTGATACAACTTTGAGTTGGCATCACTTCTTTATTTGACCACCCATTTAACAGCTGTTAGCTGCGTCTTATTTAGTTTGCTTTGACATTTCATTATGGATCGACTTGCACCAGAGCAACGCGTGCAAATTGTGGAAATTTTTAATCAAAATAATGGTTCTGTTCGTCAAACTTATCGTGCACTTCGTCCATTGAAAATTTTATTTTCCGAAGAAGCCCATTTTTTGTTGAATGGGTACGTAAATAAACAGAATTGTCGCATTTGGAGTGAATAGAATCCACAAGCTTTTGTCGAAACAGAAAATTACTGTTTGGTGCGTCTTATGGGCTGGCGGAGTCATTGGCCCATATGTCTTCAAAAACGAACGATGATGGTCAGAATGTTACTGTTTGTGAAAATTGGTGTTCCAGATTGCGCCTTGTACGCGCCAGCCGTGGTGGCCACATGGCCGAAATCATATTTAAACATTAATGTCATAACATTTTCTATCCAATAAAGACCGTTTCATTGATATCAAAAGTATATTAACACGTTTTATTATGAGTTAAATTTGTATCACTCTATAAAAAAAACACCCGGTCTGTGCACCGATATTTTCAAAATTTATTTGCAAAAGATTTTCAATACAACTACAAATAAATTCATTGAGAAAAATGCTAATATTATTTAAAATTAAAGTATTAATTTTATTGCAACTGCTAGAAAGTAAAAGCCAACGGCAAATTAATTTTTACATAAAATTTCCTCAAAAAAGGTTTCTACAATTTCCTTTAAGTGATTAACAAACAACTTATTGAAGGGCCCTCCCCAGCAGCGTATAATCTTTTGTTAACAACTTTCAAAATTCTGTTGCTACTTCTTTTGCTGCCACCAGCAAAAACTCTATTGTTTTGCATCCTCTTGAGCACAACATTCTTTTGAACTTTGAAAGAAATTCAATAAATAAACTGTAATTATTTTTTAAATTAATTACTTACTACATTATTTAACCTTAAATACCCCATGCTAATCTTTTCTTAACATGGCCCATTAGCTCAGTTGGTTAGAGCGTCGTGCTAATAACGCGAAGGTCGCGGGTTCGATCCCCTCATGGGCCAGGTTATTTTAATGCTTTTATTTAATTTTATTTTTTGAATATTTTCTATTTCATTATTCAAAGTTCTTGCAATACATATTTTTTCAATTATTTGAGTTGAATTAAATTGAAATAAAAGCATTTCCTATAAATTTATACTCGTACTAGAGAAACAACACTGAAGCTTGACACGGAAACGTGACATTTTTGGAAGGGAAATGGTTGAAATGAACATGAAAATATAATTAAATTAGCAAACAAAATAAATACATAAAAACCGATAAATGACATTCATTTGCTCTGAAATCATTTGCATGAACGGACATGATTTTTATTTTTGTTTTGGTGTGCGCGCAGTTTTATACTCGTAAATGCACAAATAAAAATTGTAAATTCAGTTGTATAGATAATCCATTAAACAACATCTGCCATTAATATTTATAATGAAATTTGTTACCGTTTCAGAATTCAGAAATTCTTTATAAGAAAAAAAACAATATTTTTTATTTAAAGTGATTTTGATATAATTTTTTATTAGCGTAAAACTCGTAAGTCTTAATGAAATTCGAATGGATTAATTTGTGTAGAAGAAGAATATTCAATTAAATATAGGGTGTTTTTTATAGAGTGATACAACTTTGAGTTGGCATCACTGCTTTATTTGACCACTCATTTAACAGCTGATAGTTGCTTTTTGTTAAGTTTGCTTTGACATTTCATTATGGATCGACTAACACCAGAGCAACGCGTGGAAATTGTGGAAATTTTTTATCAAAATAATGGTTCTGTTCGTGAAACTTATCGTGCACTTCGTCCATTCAAAATTCTATTTTCCGATAAAGCCCATTTTTGGTTGAATGGGTACGTAAATAAACAGAATTTTTGCGTTTGAAGTGAGGAGAATCCACAATTTTTTGTCGAACATCCACAGAAAATTACTGTTTGGTGCGCTTTGTGGGCTAGCGGGGTCATTGGCCCATATGTCTTCAAAAACGATGATGGTCAGAATGTTACTGTTTGTGAAAATTGGTGTTCCAGATTGCGCCTTCTATGCTCCAGCCATGGCGGCCACATGGCCGAAATCATATTTAAACATTAATGTCATAAAATTTTCTATCCAATAAAGACCGTTTCATTGATATTTCTAAGTTTATTACGATTTAAACTTGTATCACTCTATAAAAAACACCCGATAAATGAAAACATGCATGTTGTCTGCCACCATTGTTTTGTTGGAAAAATAAGTCGCAAATTGATCTGATCGAATGGATCGTGTAGTTCGTACCCGCACGGGACGAATGCTAGAAATCATATTCATCAAATATACGCCTTGAAATTATCCACTGGATTATAATAAAAGCATGTTAATGTATAAAAAAAAATATGAAAAAAAATCTTGATCGTATCATCTCTCTTCAGCTGTCCTTTTAACACTATCCCCCCTCCTTTTTATTTCTGGCACAATGTACTGCCTATGTAGCACTCCCTGGAGTGCTAGTCCCAGATAAAAAAGAAAGTTAATTCCAATAACAGGGAGGCCCAAAAATATCGAAAACATTATGAATTCCTCAAGATTTTTTTTATAACTACGAAAACTGAAAACTTTCAAAACTAAAGGGCTCTATTGAATTTAGATATTCTGCGAATTTGAACCGATTCCAACCGGTAGATTTCAAGATTTAAAAAAAAAACTTAGAAAAAAATTTTTTTTGCATGATTCTTTAAATAGCTTTTGAAGGGCGTTGCCGATCGATTCCAGAAATCTAATCGATTCTCAAAATTAAAAAACTACGTCGGCTATTGGAAATCGGGTGGAAATCGTAAACGAAAAAAATTTAAAAGAAGTGATTTTTTTTAAACACCGAAGTTATATATTTAAACAGTTACTGTTCTCGACAAACTACACCGCTTATGGGATTCGGTTGCTTTGAAAATGAGCTCAAGAGCATGGACCAACACAAAACTATGGATGGCCTCTAGGGTTAACCGTTTTCCATTTCCTTTTTCAACTGTCATTTAGGTATGGAATTCATTTTATACGGGAGCTAATAATTTTGGCCGCTTAAAGTTCCAAAAAAAACTGTCTGTATATTTTGATCTGGTGAGAGATAACAGTGTTGGCCATTATTGGTGAACTGCCTAGAGCAGCACTGTTTACTGGCGCGGTTCAAAAGACAATCATAGTCCATAAAAAGGTTAATTGATTTCATTAAAATACCTGTGATCTACAGCCGAACAATAAAATCTTAGAATCGAATTGAAAAACTTATCAATAATTCAAAATTAGAATAGAACTGAAAAACTTTTCAATAATTCAACGCAAATATACGAGTATATAAAAATGTTTTATAAATCTGTGGTACACTTTATATACCTTCCCGTCAACCGATTTCGATAAGACATATGTAATACAAAAGGTATTTTTGTGTAGATGCTCACAAAAGTAACACTGTTGCCTTCGAAGAAATCCTTTTGTTTTATCTATATATATGTTTACACTAACCTACAAAAAAAGTTATTATTGAATGCTCAAACGTGTGCGAATAATTTTTTATGGTTGGTAAAAAAAGGAACAAGTGCTCTTGTTGTGTACCAAATAAGAGGACTGTAGGAGGCCTTTTGAATTTTTATAACTTCAGTACCCTCGTACACACGCACACACGGAAATCTGCTTAACAATTGGTAATATTTGGACCAGCAGATGTTTCTAGAATTGAACTTCAATAATATAAAAATGTTGCCCACACCTTTTCATTCTAATAACGTGAAAAAAGCAAAAAATATGTATTTCGTTGTACAGTGTATTTGAACAATGTGTAGACATGAGTGCTGGCAACGTTTAAATTCATTAGCACACAATATGTTTGTTAGAATAATAATTTTTTGCCATTTTCCTCATTTAATAGAAATAAATTGAATTAATCAGCAGCAGTCTAATTTAATAATTTATTTTTGTTTTTGCTTCTTTTTTTGTGTGTGGCAATTTTAAATTAATTCTACTTAATATTAAATAAGTATTTGCATAATTAATGCCTGCAAGTTTTAGTACGCTAAACAAACAATTCCGATCAACAATTTTGATCACATAATTTCTGTTTGGATTTGCCTGGTTAAAGTAAAATTTATTACATGCGCTTGTGTTGGTATGAATCTGTCTGTAAGTGTGTTTGTTTATATTTATTTTAAGGACAAAGTCAATGTCAATAAGTTTTCAAATAATTATTTATTTCTTGGCTTGTCTTGAGTTCAGTTGTTTTTGTTGTTTTCGTGTTCATCATTGTTGTTGGCGTAGCTGACTTTTGTTTTGGTGTTGTTGCTGCTCAGCAAGCCGTCACTCGGTATTGTGTTGTATTTGACATTCGCAATATTAAAATGGCAAAATGTGTCAGACTACGCCAACATTGGAGACAATAAGCGTTACCACTACGTTTGGTAAAACCATATAATAACCGTTATCAAATTAATTAACCCTATTCTGCTGTTTTTCAAAAAGCTTCAAACTAAATTCAATTCAATTTCGATAGGCTGACTGCTCGAAAAGTGTTTTTAGCTCAAAGAGGCATCTGATATTAAGGGGTTGCGTTTGCTTTGTCAAATATCTTTGTAGTGTGTGCCTGAAACAGTCATGTTCGATAAGAAGTTGGCGTTGAACAATTAAAACTCGAAACTAGAGTTGCAAACTTTAAAGACATTGACGGAGGTATTTGTTATGTCATTTACTTTAGTACGTGACCAGAGCGGCACCTACAATTTAACATTAAAAAATTAAAACAACACCAATTAAAACTTTACACACACACACACGCTGCTGTTGCCTACTTCAACCTGTAAAAAGTTTATTTGCAGTTTATGTTTGCATAAATTAACAGACGTGTTTTTTTTTCTTTCTTTCAAATAAACAAACATTAATTAGAATATATATTTTACCAGTTTTTGTTAATCACCACAATCTCTGGCGGGATGAGTCAGTGTAAGAATTTAAATTAAAAAAGCAAATAAAATTCTTTTATTTATTTTGCTCATAGCTGGCAGCCAATGAACTTTGCCACCCCACAACATTTTGAATTAACTTGTTTATTGACTCACTTCAACATTCACTGCGAGTTATTCCAACAAACCAAAAAAGTGCACATGAATTTTAGAAGTAATTAATTTTCTTTTTTTTTTTATAACTGCACAGATTCAAAAGGTAGCAACAGATTAAATGGGACAATTGGCTGCGTTGCCAGGTGTTGCACTCCAAAGATGTGAAAACTTCTAATTTCAATCAAATAGTTTTTGTTGTAATAAATTCTACTCTGAAACTTGAAACGCATTAAATATTTTTATCTTCCCGCTAGGAAAATTGAGAATTTTCAAAAATCGTTTTCAATTTTGAAAATTGAGTTCGAAACACCATTCCATCCACAGAAAATTACTGTTTGATGCGCTTTATGGGCTGGCGGAGTCATTGACGCATAAGTCTTCAAAAACGATGATGGTCAGAATGTTACTGTTTGTGAAAATTTGGTGTTCCAGATTGCGCCTTGTATGCGCCAGCCGTGGCGGCCACATGGCCGAAATCATATTTAAACATTAATGTCATAATAATTTTCTATCCAATAAAGACCGCCCCATTGATGTCAAAAATATATACAATGTTTTATTATGATTTAAACTTGTATCACTCTATAAGAAACACCCTTCATCTATTTTTGAATTTACACAACTTTGCAGATATTACATTTTTCCAAATAATAAAAGTTATTTATTTTTTATTTAAAAGTCCCAAATATTCCCTATGAAACGACATACGAATCGGTTTTCTATATAAAATGGTTTTTGAGTTATTGAAAAAATAAACTGGCGAAACAATGAAATTTTAAATATGATTCAACTAGAGGAAAATATTACTTCAATTTTTTTCTTCCGGGGGGTCGTGCCAAACTCTTAGCCGATATGACATGGAATAACTTATAAAATGTTTTTACTTACAATTTTGTATGAAAAATTTATCAATAAAATTGCCCGCATACCTGCAAGAAAAGAAAATAAAAGAAAATTAAAAAATTCAGAAAAATGGGACATGAAGAAAAGAATCAAATGGTAACACAGGTATCATAACACATAAGTGTTAACATCAGGTTGATACAGTTCTCGGATTCTTTTTCACAATAAAATTTGTGTAAATAGAAAACTGTTATCACATTCAACTAAGTCACCTAAACAGTGGTGATAAACACAATATACACATGAGCACTGAAGATGAAAGTGTAGCGACTTTCGAAAACAGCTGTTCTGCTCTGCTGTGTAAGTTGAATAAAACTGATGTTGACTTCCTTTGTGCTTAGGAATATTTATCATCATGTCTTTCTGAGATTTTAACTAAGTTAGAACAATTTAGCCTATATAAATATTAATATAGAAAATAAAAGAATTTTTATAATTTATAATAAATTTTATAATTTATAATAAATTAATTAACGTGTTTTGCAATATATATTTATAAAACTGCTTATTTTATAAATTTTGTTAACAAATCTGCTAAATAAGAAGGTTATAACAATGAAGTATTTTTTATGAATTAATTATCCCCTAATAATTTAAATTATAATGTAAATTAACTTATAATAATTTAAATTAAATTATAATAATTTAAATTAAATTACAGTAATTTAAATTAAATTATAATAATTTAAACTAAATTAAAATAATTTAAATTATAATGTAAATTAACTTATAATAATTTATATTAAATTATAATAATTTTAATTAAATGATAATAATTTAAATTAAATTAAAATAATTTAAATTAAATTAAAATAATTTAAATTAAATTATAATGGTTTAAATTAAAATATAATTGAAGCATGAAATACTTGTAAGTATCCGATGATTTTTTTCAAGTCGCGCACTGTGGTTTGTGTACAAAAAAAATTGATAGATCGATTTGTATAAAAATTGGCGTCAAAGCCAATATTTCAGAATTATATCTCTTCAAGTGTTTAGCTGCACCATAATCGGGATGATGGAAGTTGTCTACCTTCAGGGTTTGAATGTTTTGTTTTTTCTTGTTTCCCAAAATTATTTTGGTTTGAATTTCTTTTTTTTACTACAAACCAAAGATTTTCCTTTTTAATTGTAAGAATTTGGTAGCGAACTATTTGTTGCTAATCGAAATTTAATTGTTGTGGGCTGAAGGATCAAAAAGAGTTTTTAGTTTATGAAAAGATGACAAATATTCCAAAGCACAAGGAAATGTTAACATCAGATTTTTAATTTTCAACTTATACAGCAGAGCTGTTTTCAGAAACCACTACACTTTCATCATCAGTACTCATGAGTGTTTCTTTTTCTCTTTCTTTTTTTTTTTTTTGAGCGAATAAAATTATATAAATTTAGGTAATAATATTAAGGTTGAGGCTTAATTATTAACTTTTAAAGCATTAAACACAATAACGACAGCAGACTACAGACTACAACTTGTCAAAAATAGAATCCATGTGCGTATATGAGAATGATTATTTTTACTGCTACAGGCAACACGGCTACTGGTTGTTGTCGCTGCTGTTTTTGTGGTTGTAGTCAAATTAAACTTATTTCTATTTTGGTGAGCGACAATGAGTAGAAGCAATGTTGCCAGTTTAATATAAATGAATTCAATTATTGTAAACTTAAAAATATACTGTTTTATTGTACAAAGAGAAACAACAAACTATATTTCCAAGCTAATGAAATGATTTCTTGTCATATACTGTGGACTTTAAATATATTTTAATGGGAACAACACTATTTACAAGTAGATATTATATATGAAAGCGGCTATACTGGCGTTTGAAGAGAGCTCTACTACCAACAACAACACATGGTTATTGATTTGGTGGTATCGTTCTAGAAATAATTAAGTAGCTGACTACGAGGCGACGATTGTAACCAACGGCTTTTGTAGTCGGTGTTCGTGTAGCCTGCTGTCGTTATTGTGTTTAATGCTTAAAATGTTTATTTTCAATTTTTCAATATTTCGATAACCATTAACAACAGTTTGTTGATTAATAATTTATTGTTATCCTGAATTCTAGAAATCCAAGAGATTTCGAAATACTGAAAGTGTTTAATGTTAAGAGTTTTATAAAAAGGGCATCAAATTAAAATAAAGAGTAAAATGCCAAAAAAATTAAAACAATTTAATAAAAAATATTTAATTTCTTTTAATAGATTTTTTCTATTCAATATTGTAAAATTCAAATCGAAAAAGTTTTCGTGCCGAATAACTATCAATTGAGCCAGCCAATGTCAGCAGCGCGGTCGCCGTTAGTCTTAACTATCTGAATATAAAGAGAGAACAGTTGCAAAGCAGCTCTGAGTCAGTCAACATGAAGCCTCGATGGCAATCATTTTTTAAGTGAACTCAGACCAGTGACCGTTTTCGAGAGTTCCGCATCTCAATCGCACTGGTCAACTTCTACACCTCAGATAACTGTATAGGATTAAGGTTCTTTTGAGGAATTTACCGTTGCTAACTACGTTGCCACTACGGATTACTAACATGGCCGACATATGATCACAGTCAGCCGTCGGTATCTGGGCACCGATATTTTGAAAATTTATTTGTGAATGATTTTTTAATACAACTTCCAATAAAGGAAGAAATGCTTTGCAAACTGGCAAATAGAGGACCGCCGAAAATCGGTTTTTGGTAAGTTAAATTTCTACGCCATTTAAAGAGAGCACTTGACACGACTGCAGCAGAATGCAGTGCTTGTCAACAACTGACATTATAAAACTGTGTCGATAAGTAGTTGTCATAAAATTCTTATTGGACAAAAGATATCACACATGCATATTACAACAACAAAAACACACACACACACACACACATACACAAAACGTGAGCATGCTGTTCTAGAACAATAGCAACAGCAACAGTAACAATAAAAATAATAATAATAACAACTATCAAAGTGGAAAAATGTAGGTAATAACACAATGTAAAGGTTAATGAACTGAAAATAATGGTTAGATTAATAACTAACACACAAACATGTACACACACACACACACACACTCGCATATGCATATAGAACTGTTCACCTGAAATTGTGTTGATGTCTTACCTTTTCCCACACACACACACGAACACACATGTTCAGATATATTTATGCATACAGTAACTGCATGTCATATGCAATAAAAAAAAATTAAATGCTGTTAAATAAAACTGCATTGTAATGGAATGAATATCTGAGCATTATTTTCATTTAACAATTGTCGCAAGTGCTGCTACAACAAAACCCTCAGAAGCAGCAACAATGTCCTCAACTAATGAAGCAAGAAAGGCAGTGCTGTAAAGTTTCGTCCTGTGCTGTAACAACTAAATGCAGGTGCCTGCACATGTGACAATGTGTGTTTGGGTGTGTGTGTGTTTGAGAGGTATTTTGTGCCATTGACTTTATGGCATAAATACACAGACCGACTAAAACAATGACTTATCCTGTGCAACTGTCTGTATACTTTTACATCATGCTGTTGTTGGCAAAGCCACATATCTACTCTCCTACATGTACGATATGCATGTGTATGTATGTAAATGTGTATGGATTAGTGTAAGAAAGCGAGTCAGGTTATTGTTCCAGTGCTTGCCACTGCATGAGCAGAATGTAGTTGCTGCCAAATGTTTTTGTCGCTGTTAATGCTGTTGCAATAAACATGTTAAGCGAAGTTAAACAACGTCAATTTACCCATCCATTCCAGTCGGTGTTTTATAAAATTTCCAAGTATAATACCCGCTACTTTGTGAAAAAGGCTAACCCTACGCATGCAGTAGGATAAAAAGTACTTTTTTCAAAAAGTACCCTTCAAAAAAGTACGTTTTCAATAAGTCTTTTTTTTCATAAAAACTTTTTCAACAAGTGCTTTAAAAAAATTGTTTCTTTTTTTCAAACTGTTTAAAATAAGTACTTTTATTTGAAAACACATATATTCTTTCCGAAAGAAGAAACTCTTATTTGGCCCAGAAAGTAGCTTTTTCAAACGGCCAAATATTTAATTTTCCAAAATACATTCAAGTTCCAAATACATATTTTGAAAACGTATACATATTTTCCATAATTACATTTTCGAAAAGTACCATTTCCAACAAAAAAGTACCATTCATAAAAAGTATTATTGCGCCCAGAAAATACTTTTTGCAAACAGATTTTATTAATAGTACTTTTTTTTAATAATGCTCTTTTTATAAAGTACCATTCTAGAAATTTACGTATTTTGAAAAATAAATTTTAAAAAAATATATTCATATTTTAAATACATATTTGGGAAATTTATACCATTTTAAGAAATATACCATTTCCAAAAAGTATCATTTCCAAAAAGATATTATTTGTACTTTCTCTTTACAAAAAGTACCATTCTCAAATCTTACGTCTTTCGAAAAGTTAATTTTCCAAAATTTTGGTATATCAATATATTTTGAAAATTTTCAACAAAAAGTAAGATTTCAAAAAAATATTATTGCGCCCAGAAAAAAAGTATACTATTCTTCAAACAGATTTGATTAATAGTACTTTTTTTTTAATTAAACTCTTTTTATAAAGTACCATTCTCAACAATTAAATATTTTGAAAAAATAATTTAAAATATATATATATATATATATATATATATATATATATATATTTAAATTCCAGACACACATTTTGGAAATTTATACATATCAATAATTTATGCCATTAAAAAAATACACCATTTCCAAAAAGTACCATTTCCAAAAAGATATCTTTGATAAATATACTATTTCCAGAAGGTATTATTTCGCCCAGAAAATGCATTTTCTAAACATATTTTCTTATATAAAGTACCATTCTCAAATCTTACGTATTTTGAAAAGTTAATTTTCCGAAATTTTTAAAATTTCAATAATAGATTTTGAAAACTTTACAAATTTACCATAATTATATTTTCAAAATAGCTGAAAAAATAAAATTTCCAAAAAAGTACCATTTAAAATAAGGTACCATTGCCAAATATACTATTTCCAATATATATTATTTCGTCCAGAAAGTACTTTTTTCAAATAAATTTTCCTAATTGTACTTTTTTTTAAATAGCAACACTTTTATAAAGTAATATTTGCAAAATGTACGTCTTTTGAAAATCTAATTTTCCAAAAAAAAACTTCGAACTCCACATATTACATATGTATTTTGAAAATTTACTTTCCCAAAAAACCTTCAAATTTCAAATACATATTTTGTATTTGATTGTATTTTCAAAAAGTACCATTTACAAAAAAATACCATTTCAATAAAGTACCATTTCCAAAAAGTATAATTGCGCCCAGAAAATACTCTTTTCCAAACAGATTTTATTAATAGTACTTTTTTTTAATAACGTTTTTTCTATAAAGTACCATTCTCAATATTTTTCATTTTGAAAAATTAATTTTCCAAAAAACCTCAATTTCCAAACAATTATTATAAAAAAGGAAGCATTTTCAAAAACGTACTTTTTCCCAAAAAAATACCATTTCCAAAGAGTATAATTGCGCCCAGAAAATACTCTTTTCCAAACAGATTTTATTAATAGTACTTTTTTTTAATAACGTTTTTTCTATAAAGTACCATTCTCAATATTTTTTAATTTTGAAAATTGATTTTTCGAAAAAAAACTTAAATTTCCAAATACAGGTTTTGAAAATTTATACATATTTTCCAAGATTGTATTTTCAAAAAGTACCATTTCCAAAAAGATACCATTTTCAAAAAAAGTACCATCTCTATAAAACTTCCATTTCCATAATACAATTTCCCTAGACATTGTTTCGCAAGAGCAGCATTTCCAAAAAGTTTATGGCAAAGTCAGCTCACCCGACCGTTCATTACTGGGGAGGCCACTGTGTTCAGGAGCCCAGATGAGTGTGCCATCAACGAGACTATTTAATCCGAGTAGTACAGATATATCGACTGGCCACATCCACTTTAGTGTCTATCAGCATCCTGCTGACTTCCCTAATAGCTGCAACTTTATCCCGACATATAAATTGTGAGTCCGTTCTAATAATGAGGAGGAGAAAGATAATATTATGCGTCTTCTTTGTCACTGTGCTGGTCTGGAGGATCGCTACTATCACTTTCCTGGCAGACAGCAATTCTAAAATTGCAGAAATCAACTTCAGGATCTTTAGTTTTTACTAGAGAGCAGTAGAGGTTTGCTCAGTCGCTAACTAACCCACCCCTGCTTCACTGATCGTCTCTGAAGCCCCTCAATATTTCTTTACTATAAGACAAACGGTCTCTCAGTTTTTTCCCTTAATTTATACTTGTGGAAGAATCACAGGAGGATCATCTACTCAAGTGCTGGTGTCACCTAATCTCACATCCTTTACAAGGACTAATTTTTGTTTCAGTTAAAATTGTATAAATAAAATTTTTAATACTTTATAATTAAATCTTTTCACGTTCTAAGAATTCTGACATTAAAAAGTATCCGTAAGTTATCCTTTAATTAATTTCAGAGATACCGAATTAATTTAGCGAACTTTCAGATTTTAGTTTTTGTTTAACCAGCCCATTTGAGTCTTCTATTGAAAGCAGGGGTGCCAACTTAATGAATTTTAAGATTAAAGTTTCAGTCATTTACGCCGAAATATAAAACCCTTATAAAGCAGTCAGAGTTTTAATGCATTTCACTGTGGCGTATCTAGGCCCTGACTGATAATGTCTTCTTTTCTGAAAAAAGTGTAAAATTTTTTAATCTCTTTTCCGAAAAGTGTCAGTTTTGAGGAGGTTTCAAACGAAATTACTTTTCGTAAGGGATGTTGGAATAATTTCTAATTTATTTAAAATTTTCAAATAATAGAATGTGGCCATTTTTTATTAAAAAGTGTAAAAAATGTTGCACTCTTTTCTAGTTTTAACACATTTTCCAAATAGAAATGAAGCTCTAAAGCATTTTAAGCCAGGCAGTTTGTTAACTTTATGAAACGTGTCTACGTTATAAAACGTTGTTTTTATTTCGCAACTCCGTTGCAAGTTCTTTTGTTGTGTTCTTTTGTGATTCTGCCACAACCACAAGTGAGTTGGCAGTTTGTTACACTTTTTCACAATTTTTTTATTTTTTCATTTTATTATTTATTTAGAGGCATCGTGCTTCTGTTTTCTGGCTAACACTATTCCAGGTGAAGTGAATGGAAATGTAAGTCAACACTCGAAGTGAATAAACTTGTGCGGGGAATGTGGCGAACGAGAGAATGGATGTGTGACAGCCGGTTTAGTTTTTCCATTTTATTTATTTATTGTTTTATTTTATTTTAATTTTGTTTCCCTGCACGTCTTTGTTCTCGTTCGTAAAGGACATTTTTGTTGTGGAATTGATGGCCTGTTAGTATTTTATAAATATGACACGTTTGAGTTGCTATTGACAGAGAATGGCGCAACAAAATTTGCTGGCTGGTGTAGAAAGTGTTGTCGGACATTTCCAATGCTACTCTCTGATTGAAAAGGCAACCAACCAACAATGAACGGCAATTTGATTTTAAAATTGGAACGAAATAAGGCAGGTTTTGACAATTTTATGTCAGAGTGCCCCTTCCTTTCATCTCGACTGTATGTGGGTGTGTGTGTGTGTGTGGTTGTGTGTTTGTGTGTGACATCTTTTAGATTTAAAAATAATTTGTTACACGTTTACACGATTGAATGGCACATTATGGTTTTGCTATTTTTAGTCATTGAGATTTTCTTTTCATTTTCATTTTTCCTCAAATAAAATGAACTCGCACGCTTTTACAAAGAATGTGTGTTATAATGACAGATTTTTGTTTTTTTACCTTTTGTTTTGATGTGTTTTCTTGTTGAAAAACATACATAATTTATTATTGATTCTCTCGAATTAAAATTTATATAGGGTGTTTTTTATAGAGTGATACAACTTTAAGTTGGCATCACTGCTTTATTTGACCACCCATTTTACAGCTGATAGTTGCTTTTTGTTTAGTTCGCTTTAAGATTTCATCATGTATCGACTTGCACCAGAGCAACGCGTGCAAATTATGGAAATTTTTAATCAAAATAATGGTTCTGTTCGTCAAACATATCGTGTACTTCGTCCATTTCATGGCGTACATAATCGTCCTTCAGAATAATAAAAAAAAACAGAATTGTCGCATTTGGAGTGAATAGAATCCACAAGCTTTTGTCGAAACTCCATTTCATCCACAGACAATTACTGTTTGGTGCGCTTTGTGGGCTAGCGGGGTCTAACTAAACAAAAAGCAACTATCAGCTGGTAAATGGGTGGTCAAATAAAGCAGTGATGTCAACTCAAACTTGTATCACTCTATAAAAAACACCCGATATTTCTAAGAATTACAAAATATTTTAAGCATATAAAAATGATCTGAGTAAAAATGCATTTTTATAATTTTTATTAAAAAAGAAACATATTTTTGAGAAACTTGTGATATTTTTTATTAAATTGCGAAGAAAACGAAAACATGTTCCATTTAAGACCCGTTTCATAATACAAAATTTTTGTTGCAGCAATTCGTGAGAGTGGCGAAATAGAAATATATACCCTGTCTGCTCCTTTTTCACTCTTTCTCGCTATAAACTCAGGAATTGCTGCAACAAAAATTGCAAGTGTGCAGGAAATAAAATATCCTCCCCCATGGCTCTCATGACAGACTCTTTTCATGCAATTTCCCATGACATGTTGACGATGATGTTGTTGTATTTCACCGTTGCCCATTGCGATTGTTTGCCAACAACAAATAAAATTTTGCAAAATTTTTTCTCAATGAAAATCTCGCCAAGAAGTCAGCTGGCGGAAATATCAAAACCAAAACAAAAGAAAATTTTGTTAAACAAGAAACACAAGAAAAACTTCTTAGTACGAGTTTAAGAAAGAAAAATGTTTCCAAAGCGTTTGACTGTTCCTTTAGAAAAATTTTGCAACGCATTAAAATTTACAGCTGCATCCATGTGGAAAAATAAACATGAAGAGGAATATTCTGATGCTTCCTTAACTGGAAGTTTACAAGAATAATCTTACAAATTGTTTACCAATTTCTTGTAAATTTAATTAAAAGTTCAACCAACTTTACTTCAAGAAAAGAGTTATTGAACCCTTTAAGGGAAGTCTGCATTTGTGTGTGTGGTGAGTTTCTTGTAATTGTGTGGTTTGCTATAAATAAGAGCGATCAATGCACTCCCCACAACACGCATACACATACAAACACACTAACAGTTAAGTGCACACATACACGTGTATGTATGTATGTATGCACACTTCTATGCATGAACGTGAGTGTGCTCATTTCTGTTTTTGTTTGTCTAGTTCTAACCTTTTGATTTTATGGATATTAAAGTTCATCATCTTCCAACAATTAGAGAGTTGACACGAAAATAGAATATCTATGTCTTGTTTTTTCAACCTCTACATACCAACGGTTTAGTTCGTAAACGCATAAGTGTTGGGTGGTTTTCACGAGAAACATACACGAATATAAAAAACCGATTGTTAGATAATATAATTAACGCATTAACTGATTCCAGAAGCCATCTATTGAAGACATAAAATGAGATATAAAATATGAAAATAAAATTCTAAAATCTCACACGTACATGCGTACATACATCAGCGCACTCCACGTGTATTTTTGTGGTACGCTTTTAGGAATTCTATCACTTAGAAATATTAATAAGACATGCATGCTTTAACAGGTATTTTTATCTAGATAAGCACAGTAATAAAAAAAATTTTAAATTCGTAGCATAAAAGTGGTAAAGGATCGTGCAAAATTTGGCTTTAAAGGCAACAAAAACATATTTAATATGTAAGTTATTATTTTTCATATTTTTCTGAATTGAAAACATTTTAATTCTATTTGATTTAAAACTAAATAGTTCCAAACAAATTACTCATATATAAAATTTAAAAGCTATGGCTTGTGCTACCCCAAAAACCTTCAAATGTACGTAAAAAATTGAAACAAAAAAAAAAAGTTTGGCTTAAAAACCATGCAATAAAGTGAATTCAGAAAATAGGATAAGAAGAAAATAATGAAACGGCTACTAAGTCCATGAGTCAATATAATTTTGATGCACTTCTCGTATTATATTTTCGTAATGAAACTGTTACAACTACAAACTTTTATCGCCTTCAACTACGCCACCTAACAAGTGATAACAAACAAAACCAGAAAGATTTCAATAATTTCACATATTTTTTTATTTTTTTATTTCACCAACAGTAATTATATCTCTGGTAAATAAATTCCACCCATGTCTGAGCAGTTATTCCCATCTTTGAAATCCATCAAATAAAAATTTTTTTAAATTATTTCCCATAACCGTTTAATACCGTATTCAGACATGCATTTTTAATTGAGTCAATTTAATTTCAATTGCGCAATTATATCTAGTGTTCACACATACTCGATTTAGCTGACTCAATTATCATTTGACAGCTGAAAAAACATTGTGTTTATTTGTTTCGTGAATATTCGCGTTTGCAAATTTTAAAAATGGATGCAAATTTTGGTTTAAAAGAAATTTTACTCGCACTTATTAAAGTGCGTTACTTATTAAAAGAGCACTAAATCGCCAAAAACTAAATATTTACGAGTGAAAAATTTTTCTCGCTTAACTTACGTAGCTGACGGCCACTGAACGTTTTTCCGTATGGCGCCGCAAAAAAAAAATATATTCAGTTCATAACAAGGCAGCAGCTGTTACAGTTTATATATACAAATTTATTTAGCAGACCAAGTTATGACGGATTGTTCACACTAGTCACATATTTCGTGCTATTATTTTATGACTTATGACTACAGTGTGAATCCCCCAAATATGGAAAAATGTGAACGTTCAAAGCACACTTTTGCAAAAATTCAGCAGTCAAACGACCTGTTCATTCGACCACGCAGAGGTCACACTGAGATGTCAACTTGAGTTGGGGGAAAAAAAACTTGACGATGGCCAACCCTTTAAAAGCCAAAAATTATTCGTTCCACAAAATTATTTCTATATTTAATTAGAAAATGTTATTAAACGAATAATTGCTCATTTCCAATTAAAACACTTGAACATTTTGTTGCTGTTGTTTTTTTTTCTCTTTGTGTGTCCCCAAAGTACAGTCAAATGACTTTTTTCTCTTTATGGTATGACCTGTTATACATATTTACGCTCTAATAAACTCATATTTTTACAAATACATCTGTAGAGGACTGCTTGAGTACGTAACTGTCTCATATACATATTTTTTGCCCGATTTTTCATCGTCTATTTGGAACAACTTTAAGTGTTTTTAATATGTTTCATGTGTTCTAGTCTAACAAAAAAAAGTCTTGTGGCGAAATGTGGCAATAAAGCAGTCCAGTAGGTAGTCAAATGCATACGATCTGTGGCACATGTGCCAAAACATACACCAACAAACGAACAATATCATGAAATATATTATGAAAATGTATGTAAATCTAAAATAAGTCTCTGCATTGTCTGACCAAAAAATAAAATGGTTTTTCTCAAACTTTCATAAATCACATGAAGCGAACGTACAAAACGAATACAAACATTCTGAATTATTTTTTATTCTTTTTCAACAGTTTAATGATTGAATGGAAATTCAGAAGCATAAAATTGTGCTTTTTATTTGAAATGAAAATTCTTACAAAACAAATCTTTGGCAATTTGGCCAACAGCAGAATTGAACAGCTTTTGCAGGAAGTCAATTTTCGTATATACGGCACAATGCTTTGCAAGGGTAGGGGTCACATCCCGAGTGTTGGGTCCAACTAAAAAAATAAATACCATCACTCGCTACCGATTGAAATTTATATGTTAATCATATAAAAAATTTTGAAAGTATGACATGAGGATTTTCGCGATAGGTTAGGTCAAAAAGAGGCGCATGAGTCATCCCAATCCGCTCAAGGATTACACTTAGGTCCCGTAGGCCTGTTGTGCGCTCTAATGTAGGAGTTACCATTCTATGGAACCTCCATCCTATACAAACCTTAGAATTTGATCACATAATGAACCTAGTTTCTTCAATTTATCTTCTTAAGTCCCTCCAATTAGAACCCTTAAGAAAATCAATCTCCTGTATAATCTCCTGATTAAATGTTAGTCTTCTGACTTGGCTGAAAGCTGGACAGTAGCACAAGTAGTGCTATAGTGTTTCGTCCTCTTCCTGAAAGGCCCTGCATGTTATATCGTTTTCGCGATAAGCGCGTATCTGAATCAAAATATTTTTCATTAGTGGTCACGCTTTTTTGGCCATATATATGGCAACTGTCAACGAATCTTTATGGTTTAAGAAGAAGTTAAAACAAGAAACAATAAAAAATTTCAATTCCACTTAAGCATTAAACACAATGACATTAGCAGGCTACACGAACACCGACTACAAAAGCCGTTGGCTACAGTCGTCGCCTGGTAGCCAGCTACTTAATTATTTTTAAAACGACACCACTAAATCAATAACCAAGAGCTGTTGTTTGTAGTAGAATTCTCTTCAAACGCCAGTGTTACCGCTTTCATATATGTAATACTCTTAAATAGTGTTATTCCCATTAAATATATTTAAAGTCCACAGTATATGACAAGAAATCATTTCATTAGCTTGGAAATATAGTTTGTTGTTTCTTTTTGTATAACAAAACAGTATATTTTCAAGTTTACAATAATTGAAATTATTTATATTATACTGGCAATTAAAATTAAATTAATTTGACTACAACCTCAAAAACAGCAGAGACAACAACCATTAGCCATGCTGTCTGTAGTAGTAAAAGTAATCATTCGTACATACGCACATGTGTTCTATTTTTGACAAGTTGTAGTCTGTAGCCTGCTGTCGTTATTGTGTTTAATGCTTTAATCGCCACATTTCGAAATACACATTTTATTTTCTCAAGAATTTCAAATTTTATTGACTACGAAAATAAACATATTTTTTTCAATTGAAATTCAATGTCGAACTAAGACCGATAACAAATTTATTACTTTTCTTATTAATTTTTGTTAAGTAATTTAAAGGCTCGTGTGCGAGTAGATGTCCAACTGAAGTCTGTTAAAATATTTTTTTTAATAATTTCTGGCACTTGAGATTAAAAATTTTATTAACAACTCAACAGGTTACACGATTTACGTAATCACAGTGCGAGAATGCTTCGTCTGATTGGGTCTAATAAAAAACTTAAAAACTCCTAAGCGAAGAAAGAATTTTTTAGAGGAAAAATAATATTACAAATTAAGTCAATGACTTATATTATAGCTGACGATACCTGGATATAAAAAAAAATAATATTTTATGCTCGTAATTTTGCTATTCGAAAAATACTCAGCCGATTTACAAAGAAATTCATGCGTTGGAAGGGTCTGCTTTTATTTATGGTTTATAAGAAACGATATTCAAAAAAGTTTGCTTGTAAAACAGGTTTCTAAATCAAAAGTATGCGACCCTATTTTCATATCAGAGTTGGAAATAAATAAAAACAAAGTCTTAAGCAAAGATTTTGCGGATATAAAGTTTTATATTCAATTAAAAATTACTAATTCTTATTAATCTTTTTTTTTAATAACTCCGCATTCATAGAAAATAATGCAATTTTTTCCATAAATTTTTTTATGAAAGTTATGTTTCAAAGAGTGCTCCAACTGTACACTATTTTCCAATCCTGGAGCCATATTTTGGATCCTGATTTCTAAAAGCAATTTATATCTTTAAAAAAAAATTAAATATATTTCATTACCAAAGCAAATAATTCATTTTATTTATTTATTTTGATATTCTATAAAACTAAAATTAAATTGTCCAGCTCTGACACTGTATTTTAGCTTTTATGATCTCTAGTATGAAATAAATGCTTTCAAATACATTTAATTTACAAAGAAAAGGAAACATATTATTTTACTTGATTACTTTTATGTAGCAAAGGAATTCAATTGTCCAACCCTGCAATCGAATTTTATACTTTAATTGAATTTTAATAACAATTTTAACTCCTTTTTAATACATAAAATATAGTTATTTAAAACTAAATAGTTGAGTTTAATTTTAAAAAATTTAAAATTCCCAGCTCTGGAGAAATCTTTCTGGCTTTTCTTATTTTTAGCATTAAATTTCTTTTAAAAGGATCACATATTATATATGTATATGTAAAGAAAAAAATTGAGTTGATTAACTTTTGTGTAACATAAAAGATATTAATTGTCCAACCCTGCAATCGAATTTTATACTTTAATAAAATTTTAACAACAATTTTAATTTGTTTATAATTCATAAGATATGTTTATTTGAAAATAAATAGTCAATTTTATTTGTAAAAAATTGAAAATTCCCAGCTCTGGAGTGGCATTTTTGACTTTTCTTGTTTTGGCTTTGTAAGACTTTTAATAACAATTTTAATTTGTTTTTTCAAATTGTTTACAATGTTTATAATATGTTTATTTAAAAATAATTAATTAATTATATTTAAAAAATTTTAATTTTCCAGCTCTGGAGCGTTTTTTTTTTTGGCTTTCTATATATTTAGCATTAAATTTCTTTCAAAAGTATTAAATATAATTAATTTATATAGAAAAAAGATTGAGTTGACTAACTTTATGTAACATATAACATATTAATTGTCCAACCCTGGTAATAAATTTTCAATTCGGTTTGGTTTTTAATAAAAATTTTAATTTTCACAGAGTATAAAGCAGTTTCAATTAGCAGAAAAAGTTTTAGCTATTTACTTTCTTGTTAAAAGTATTAGTTCGAAATTTTCCAGCTCTGCAAGAGTATTTTGGCCGTTTGCTGATTTTCAGTAGGAATTTATTTAGCACTATTTTCTCGGAAGACCGATTTCATATACAGACAGACGGACATCGCTTGTTCCACTTCCCTATTCTTGTACTTTATCGCACATCATTGTTGTTGAAGAGAGGCAGGGATGGCAACTCTATATACACCCTTTACAATATTCGGTGAAGGATATCAAATTATATAGAAGTGACTGTTTTGACATCCAAAGAAGTCAATGACCTTTGGCAGAATTTTTAAACGAATCTATGTGTGCGAGCGTGTTTGTGTTTCCTTATCAGCTGTTTATCACTGCATGTCATTACTGACATGTTATTCAAAATAAATAAACAAAAAACATTATCAATCATGTTCGTTTTTGTTATTTATTTTATAGCTCTTAACTGCTTATTAAAAATCAGTATTTGATTTAATAACCAATTAACACTTCAATTTCGATTTATTTATTAATTTTTTTTATTGTGCTTTCAATCTTGTTAATTGTTGTTTGTTGTTGCCGTTCCCTGCAATCGTGTTTCAAATTAACACTTTTAAATCTTCAATATTTCATTGATTCACCACCATTCATTTGCTTTTCAAATTTCAAATGATAATTAAAATCGCAAACAAATTAACTCATCAATTATTTCAGCATGAGATCAATAGAATTGATTTTAATGAATGAAAACCAATTTCTTTGTTAATTAATTGATTTGATATTGTGCCGGCCGCAAAAAAACAAAATCTAAATAAAACAATTTGTGCATTTAACACAATAAAAATTAATCATTCAAAATTGTATTGACTATTTATAGAAGCAAATTGAAATGCATGCAAGCGAAGAGAAAATGCATTCTGAAACAAAAACAACTGCAACAAGAACAACTATTAACAAATTGTTTAACTAATTGCATTAGACATTTAAGGTTTTTAGTTTTATTAGCTTTCGAAATATTCTACTGCGACTGCTTATTCCGGTGCAAGTGCACCCTATAATTCAATATAAATCCGCTTAGGAATTGGCAGAAGGGTGCTCGCAACTTTCCGTTGATTAAAAAGTTGTTTCCAATTTGTCACAGTGAAAAACGGGGTATTGGAAATTGCACTATATTTCTAACTGCATACGAGGGGTGGCGATCCATTTGCTAATGCTTATATTATCCCACCCTGGAATAGTTTTATTATTTAGTTTAATTTTCACTGCCAATTTAATAATTCCTGTGTAATTTGAAAAATAAAAACTAGTTTTACATGGTTAATTTAATATAACAACAAGTAAAAGTGCTATATTCGTCTGAGCCGAATCTTATATACTCTTCACCAACGTTCGTCTGGCATTAAATATATTTTTGAGTTACAATTTCGTACTTCCGAAATTATAAAATAGTTTTGGTTAACAAAAAAAAAAAACGTCAGTTGCCTTTTTGGTTACGTTTATGTATAAAAAAATGTTTCCACAATTTCCCAACCCTGCAAATCTTCATGATGTATAAAACGTTTCTATTTAAGAAAAACTTAAGATTTTTAAGCATTTTAGTTTCAACATGTACAACGAAACATTGAATGTGCCAAAAAATAACTTTTAATTTCCCATCCCTGGAATTTTTTTTTTATATTTTTAGTTTTTAGTGGACAATTGAGGCTTCCCAAAGCATGCATCAGGTTCAGTTTACAAACAAAGAAAAAAAATTATTGGTTTTTGGTTTTAATTAAAAAGGTGCAAGCTTCCCAGCTCTGGAACCGTATTTCCGATTTCAATACCACTCTATTTGAGTTAATTTCCAATCCATCAGTCCAAGAACGAAGTCTCTAGCTCTTCTTGGGGCTTGGGAAAACCGATCACAGGTACGTCTGTACAGACAGACCGATATCACTCAATCGCCATCATCCAGCTCTGATTGATTTCTTTTAATTTTTAATATCAAAGAATTATAGGACATGATATATACTCAATTATAAATAGAAATAATTCTTTTATTTATTGAATTTTATATATAAAAAATATTTAACTTTCCAGCTCTGCAACTGTTTAAGTTTTCTAATCTCTACTTTTAATTAATGTTTTTGAAATGTTTTAAATATGTTGAGTTTATAAAGATATATAACTTTTTTTAAGTTGGCTACTTTTATATTCCGAATAATATTGTAATTGTCCAACCCTGGAACGAATTTTTTATTTTATTTGATTCTTAATTAATATAACTGCTAATAAATTAGTATTATTTAGTTATTTCAAATTCAAAAAAATCGTAAGTTACCCAGCTCTGGAATTGTGTTTTTTTTATTTTCTATATTATGGCACCAGCAATTTTCTTTCAAATATATCAAATATGCTTAAGTTATAAAGAAAAAGCAAAAAATAGTTTTTAGTTGGTTACTTTAAGGTACCAAAAAAGGAATATTGCAGCCCTGCAATCGATTTTTATATTTTATTGGAAGTTTATTGCCAATTCCAAATATATAATAGACATATGTTCTAAAATATAGAAAATGTTTATTTATAAATAAATAGTTGTATTTGGCTATTTTAATATTTAAAGAAAATGTTTAAAATTTTCCAGCTCTGCATGTGGTTTTTTGACTTTCATTTTTTTCGCCAATTCATCTCTTTCAAAAGCATCAAATATGTTTAATTGAAAAACAAAAAAATTCTGTTACTTAGTACATTTAAGCTACCAAAGTTTCCAAGCCTGGTTTTGAATTTTTGATTTTTTTTCCCCTGGAGTATAAAAAAGTATAAAATTGGCATAATTCACAATAAGAACTAACCATCGTTTTAGATGGTGACTTTTAAATACCGAAAATTAGTTTAAGTTTCCCAGCTCTGGAACCTCGATAGACATTTTACTATATATTAATAACCAGCCTATATAAACGTATACTTTTCAATTTTTTGTCAGTCTATAAAAATGCCGTTTGCTGCCAAATATTTTAATAATTTTTTTCTTTTTCGATGCTCTCACTTCAAAAAGCCGATCATCACTTTTACGGTTCGTTAAGGCGCACTATGGCGAAGACTTCCTTTTTAATACAAAAATGCCAACGTTGGCGTTTAATTATTAAAAGCTTCGCTACAAAATGCACTAAAATCGTCTGCAGAGTGTTAATTAAACAACAATAAAAAAAAAGAATTTCAAATTGTCGTCTGCTGCTATTAAAACAATTATGAACCATTTTTATGGCAGAGCAATTTAATTGTTGAAAATTTTTGGCAGCTAATTAAATTGAAAAAATAGCGATCTAAATTAGAGCATGAATTTGCACGAATTTGTTTATTTTATTTATTAAAAACATTTTTTTTATTTTTAATAAATTTCTTGATAGACCAACAACTGTTAATAGTGTTATGATTGTATTCTTAATGGATTGTTTGCAATCTATTTACGAGATACTTAAAAAATTATAAGATAATTAAAAATTTATATGTGTGAAGTGTTGCCGCAAACAAGTTTTATCAATAGAAATATTGAAAAAGGTTTAGAATGTGTGCGTTATAATATTTAATTAATACTAGAATTGAAATAAAAAATAAAAAGGAAAAAACCTTCCTGACAAAATAGTTTACAACTTTACGTTGACTAAAAGCCAAAACGCTTTATCTAACAAATAATTCTAAGACGGCCTTTTCCATAAGTTATACAGTATTTTATTAAATTTGTCCCTATAATAGAAAATCTAAATTTTACAAACGAAATTCACTAAAAACTGGAATTCAGAAAAAAGCCAAATTACTGTTCCAGAGCTGGGAAGCTAAAAGCCTATTCTGGTGTATAAAAGTAACGAACTAAAAACAATTTTTTCTTTTTCTTTATAACTCAAGCATACTTGATATACTTGAAAGAAATTTGCTGGTACTATGATATAGAAAATAAAAGAGCACACTTCCAGAGCTGGATAGCTTACTTTTTTTTAGAATTTAAAAGAACTAAATAATACAAATTTTTCAGCAGTTATCTGCTACAATTTAGAAATAGTATTAATTAAGAATCAAACAAAATATCAAAAATATTCGATCCAGAGTTGGACAATTAGAATAATATTCGGAGTATAAAAGTAGCCAACATAAAAGAAATAATTTTTCTTTATCATTTAAACATATTTAAAATACTTGAAAAACATTAATAGGAAGTAGGAATCAGAAAACTTAAAAAGACTGCTGCAGAGCTGGAAAGTTAAATATTTTTATATATAAAATTCAATAAATAAAATAATTATTTCTATTTGTAATTGAGTACGTGTCATGTCTTATAATTCTTTGGATTAAAAATGAAAAGAAATCAATCAGAGCTGGACGATGGCGACTGAGCTATGTCCGTCTGTCCGTCTGTCTGTACCTGTAATCGGTTTTCCCAAGCCCCCAGAAGAGCTAGAGACTTCGTTCTTGGACTGATGGATTGGAAATTAACTCTAACATAGTGGTATTGGAATCCAGAAATACGGTTTCAGAGCTGGGAAGTTTATACCTATTTCTCGACGCAAAATTAAAACCAAAAACCAATAATTTGTTTGTTTGTTTGTAAATTGAACCTATTTCATGCTTTGGGAAGCCTCAATTGCCTATTAGAAACTAAAAAAATTTAATTTCTTTTCCAGGGATGGGATATTAAAAGTGTTTTTGGCACATTCAGTATTTTGTAGTACATGTTAAAACTAAAATGTTTAAGAATTTTAAGTTTTTCTTAAATAAAACCGCTTTGGACATCATAGAGATTTGCCTTGGTAAGAAAAATTTAAATTTTGTTTCCAGGGGTGGGAAATTAATTTTTTTTCTTACACAGAAGTAATCAAAAACGCAATTGGCGTTGTTTTTCTTTTTTGCTAACTAAAACTATTTTATAACTTGGGAAGAACAAAATTGGAACTTAAAAATATTTGTAACGCCAGACTTACGTGGGTGAAGGGTGTATAAGATTCGGCACACCTCAATATAGCAGTTTTACTTGTTTTTATATTCATACTGGACAAATTCGCAAAAGACACTGAATATTTTTCATTTAAACATGTTTCTCCCAATTTTTTTATATATAAAAAATACTAGACAAGACATTTTTAGTTTCAGGCAACGATATGCGTATGAATAACGTAAAAGCATATACATACTATTTTTTAATTGTGACAAATACGGCATATCGATCGTAGAATTAAACGTTTGTCGTATTTAAATTAAATATGTTCTCACATTAATAAATTGTTTTTGCTGAATTAAATTTTACAAAAAATGACGCAATCGGAATTTATTTTTAACCTTTTAACATTATAAATACGAGTATTCTATATTTATATAATTTTAGTAGAGACAAGCGGGCAGATGAGCACATCGTTTTGGCTGTTGAAAATTCAATTAAAATTGTCACAACTGTCAGATCGATAATTAATTAAGAGGATTCAAATTCAAATTCAAATTGAAAATATTAAGCCAAATTGTTTCCACACACACACACACACACACACAGAGTGTTAAAAGTATAGTAAATGAAATCTAATTTCAAGCAACATAAAGTCATATAGCGTCCACTGAAATGTAAAATAACTTAACATTAATTTTGAAAAGTTTGCAGGAAAATAAAAAAAAGTTTCAAGTCTAGATTTGAATTAAAATTTTTGATGTCAATATTTTTTTTTAATATTTCTTTTATGAAACATCATTTCATGTAATTTTGCATTTGTGCTGACGATATATAAAAAGCAATAAATATTTCCTTTAGTTTTTTATTTTCCAATATTTATTTCAAAATTATTAAAAACATCAACATCAGATTTTAACAACAACTTTATTTGCTGGAGTCAAAAGTCAATTTTGTTTTTGAAAAAAAAAAAATTTTTTTTTAAATTAGTAAACAAATCACGCATAAGAAATTGAAAAATGAGATAATTATGCAAAAAAAATTATTTATTTAAACAAATTTATAGATATTCTTATTGTACGTTCCAGGAAATCCCGACCTTCTTTACGAAAATTTCGTTTTCTACGACGTGCAAAATAGTGCGTCGTCCGTTTTTAATCGCGATAGTGGCCTGCTAAACGTGTTCATTTAATAAGTGTATTTTACCAAATCAATCTGGACAGACACGCCGTTTTACAAGGCACACAGTGACAATGTTCCACCACTTTCGCCTGCTAGAGGGCCGCATAATCCTCTTACCCGGAAAACTCTACGCAATTTGGTGCAGTAGTTGGAATGCGGAGATGAGATTCATTAAAGAATACACTACTGCTGATTTCTTTTGTAGAAAATAGTGCAACATTCTTTACACTTTTTAATTGAAAACTGGCCACATCCTGTGATTTGAAAATAAAGAACTTTTAGAATTTAATCCAGCCTTAATTACGAAAAATAATAAATATTTTAAACTTCTCCAAGTTGCCGCTTTTAGAAAAAAAAAATTACATCTTTTTCAGAAAAGAAAACGCTATAACATTTACACAATGCACAGTGGGGACTTTGTGGAAAAATGTCAACTATTCAATTTACTATTTATGCGAAAATATTTTTAGTTTAGTGAACAACTGTTACAGTCAAATCAAAACGAATTAATTTGATCCGACTCGTAGTCTTTTTTTTATATTCATTAAAAATACTTTGCCAAATATCGGTGCACAGATGGCGAAAGGTGACTGTGGACTATATGAGGACGATGTGGTTAATCAGTGTTTTTATCCGTTTCTGTGACTGACTGTCCACGACTTATGCCGTCACAATAGAAGTGGCAACGTAGTTAACAACGGCAAATTGCTCAGAAGAACCGTAATCCTGTACAGTTCTCGGAGAGATTGAAGTTCACTAGTGCGAGTGAGCCACAAAACTCTCGAAAGAGAGTAAACGATCAGTGGTCTGACCGCATTAAAAAATATTTGTCATCGAGTCTTGATGTTGACTGAATCGGTGCCGATTTGCGACTTGGAGTCTTTTTGGGTTTTTTCAACTTCAGCCCGAGAAAATATAAAATGTTAAAAACAGGATATTATTGGGGATTTACTCGATCTCTCAAGTATTGATTTCTGTTTAGATCTCTAAGTTTTATGTCACTAGGAAGCGTTTCTTACTAATTTCGAGAGGGTGTCACTTTATCTGTATGAAATGTGTGTGTGTGTGTGTGTGTGTCTGTAAGAGTGTGACCCGCTCATAACTCTTCAACGGCTGAATCGAATACAATCAAGTTGTTCTGAAGACTGTTCCAGAGCTTAGATTTCTTGAGCATTTGAAACGATTCGAAGCGGTGGATTTCGAGATATTGAAAAAAAAAAACTTTAAAAAACATTTTTATGTTTTAAACGCTTCCAGCGATCTATTTTGCGAACTAATTGGCTGCTAATATTAACAAGGCACGAAATGTAGAATAAACTAACATATTCGGCTGGGCCGAAATCTTATATACCCTTCAACAACGTACGTCTGGCGTTACATAGATTTTTAAGTACCAATTTTGTTCTTCCTAAATTATAAAATAGTTCTAGTTGACAAAAAAAAAAACAACGTCAGTTGCCTTTTTGGTTACGTTTATGTTTAAAAAATATTACAATTTCCCAACTCTGGAAGGGATATTCAAATTAAAAAAATTGTTTATCAATGCAAATCTTCATGATGTATAAAGCGCTTTTATTTCAGAAAAACTTAAAAATTTTAAACAATTTTGTTATAACATGTACTACAGAATTCTGAATGTGCCCATCCCTGGAAAAATGTTTTACTTTATTTTATTTTTACTGAACAATTGAGGCTTCCTAAAGCATGAAACAGATTCACTTTACAAACAAACAAATAAAATAATTAGTTTTTGGTATTAATTTTGCGTCGAGAAATAGGTGTAAGCTTTCCAGCTCTGGAACCGTATTTCTGAATTTCAATACCTCTCTATTTAAGTTCATTTCCAATGCATCAGTCCAAGAAAGAAGTCTCTAGCTCTTCTAGAGGCTTGGGAAAACCGATTTCACGTACAGACAGACGGACAGACGGACAGACGGACATCGCTCAGTCGTCATCGCTATTCATAAGAATCCAGAATATATGTATATATATATATATGTATATATATATATATATATATATATATATATATATATATATACTTTATGGTCTTCCATATTAATATCGAAAAAATTACACACGGAATGACAAACTTTCACTATTTTGTGAACTATATGAGTTTAAAAAGCGTGAGACGCTTTGTAACCTATTTTTCGTATATGGAGCGCCCGATACTTTTTCTCAAAATAAAAATTAAATTAATATTTATTTACAACTTTTTAATTCGATTATCTTAAAAATTGTATTTTTTTAAATATTTTTAACTTTTTAATTTTATATGCTTCAAAAGCGTGTAAAAGTATTTACACATTTTGAGAAGATAAGAACATGAACCACCACCACCAGCAACTTAGTACAAGTACAATCTTACGTATTAAGTATACGCGTGGCAGCACCAAACAAAAGGAGAGTCGGATACACACCAACAACTGAAGAACCTATACAAAATATTTTAAATAAATTTTATTAAAAAATATTTTCCACAAAATTTTCTTAAAAGAGATTTCAAATACATTTTTAATTTTTATAAACGCAGGCGTTAGTATTTGCCCCTCTTCATCCCAACAAATACAATAATTTTTTTATAAAAATATTTAAATCAACTTTAAAAACAAATAAGAATACGCAGTGAAGTAAAATTGACGTTGTGAAATGAAATAGTTAATTGACAGCAGTCACAGTAAAACAAGTGTAACTGTTTGACAGGCCGACTGACTGGCTACAAGAAACGGCTGCAGTAACAACAACAACACCACCTGCAGCAGCCCTCCAGCCGCCAAAATGTTGAACAAAATGCTGCCAACAAGAGTTTGTTAAATTAATTTTTTATTAGTTGTTTTTATTATTTTATTTTTGTTTGTTTGTTCTTTTGTTCTTGTTGTTGTTGGGTTAGTTTTTCTATCGTAAAGCCACTACGTTGTTAGCTCGTTGCCTGCGATTATTGACCTAAATTTCTCAACACGCATTCGTTTGACGTTTCATTTTTTTTCTGTGCAATTTGTTATGTAAAGCAGTATACGAGGTGTGTTCACAAAAAGCAGGAAAAATTCTTGTCATGTTGCTACACTCGTCATGAAAATATGTTGCAACCATTTTTTTTTTGTGCGTCATACAAGTCGGAAGTGTTTTGAGTGTTTGGCAAGATTCTGCTCAAGTTCGAGATCCAACGTTTTGTGGGGGAAATACGGCCGCCCATTCTCTTTGAAAAAGTCAGGGTAACTCCATTTGATGCATATTTTATTCCATAATTAATCGGAAAACGACTTCTTTAAGATCCGATAAAAAATATCAAAACTATTCAATATACAAATATTGTTTTGAATGATAAAAATAATTCTTCAAAAGAAAAATTTTTATTTTTTAAGCATTAAACACAATAACGACAGCAGGCTACAGACTACAACTTGTCAAAAATAGAATCCATGTGCGTATATTCGAAGATTATTTTTACTACCACAGGCAACACGGCTACTGGTTGTTGTCCCTGCTGTTTTTGTGGTTGTAGTCAAATTAAACTAATTTTTATTTTGGTGAGCGACAATGAGTAGAAGCAATGTTGCCAGTTGAATATAAATTAATTCAATTAGTGTAAGCTTGAAAATATATTATTTTATTATACAAAAAGAGACAACGAACTATATTTCCAAGCTAATGAAATGATTTCTTGTCATATATTGTCAACTTTAAATATATTTTATTGGAATAACACTATTTAAGAGTATTACGTATATGAAAGCGGCTACACTGGCGTTTGAAGAGAGCTCTACTACCAACAACAACACATGGTTATTGATTTGGTGGTGTCGTTCTAGAAATAATTAAGTAGCTGACTACGAGGCGACGATTGTAGCCAACGACTTTTGTAGTCGGTGTTCGTGTAGCCTGCTGTCGTTATTCAGGGTATAGGATTCAGCCTCTTTTTACATGTTCTAACATTTCTAATATTCTTTGGCAACTGATAATATGGGCGTCATAGAAAACTTAAAATTAGTTAAAGATATATTAATTCAATTCAAATTAATTAGAGCACTTCGAATATCATTGATTTCATAAAATATTTCAAATTACCTCTAGACAAATTCTTTCAAAAGGGAAGGAGACTCACCTGCAAATATAAGAAAAGAAAATATGCGTTAATTAGTGAAAGCGAAAATGTTTAAAAATTAAAATAAATAATTTTTAATATTCCAACTAAATTTATATCTATAGGGTGTTTTTTATAGAGTGATACAACTTTGAGTTGACATCACTGCTTTGTTTGACCACCCATTTAACAGCTGATAGTTGCCTTTTGTTAAGTTTTCTTTCACATTTCATTATGGATCGAATTACACCAGAGCAACGCGTTCAAATTGAGGAAATTTTTAATCAAAATAATAGTTCTGTTCGTCAAACTTATCGTGCACTTCGTCCATTCAAAATTCTATTTTCCGATGAAGCCCATTTTTGGTTGAATGGGCACGTAAAGAACCATTTGTATTGAGGAGAATCCACAAGCTTTTGTCGAAACAGAAAATGACTATTTGGTGCGCTTTATAGACTGGCGGGGTCATTCGCCCATTTGTCTTCAAAAATGATGATGGTCAGAATGTTACTCTTTGTGAAAATTGGTGTTCCAGATTGCGCCTTGTACGCGCCAGCCGTGGCGGCCACATGTCCGAAATCATATTTAAACATTAATGTCGTAAAATTTTCTATCCAATTAAGACCGTTTCATTGATATCAAAATTATATTTCTATCTTTTATAATGATTTAAACTTGTATCACTCTATAAAAAACAACCTTTATTTAAAAGGCCAAATAAATTAAAGTGCGAATATCTGGTAAATTTCATAAAAACATAACGGCAATTAAGTTTTATCTTAAATTGTGGTTGTAAACGAATTAAGTTTTTATTTAGTGAAACTTGTTAAACACTTTGCGAATATTATTTATGCTGTGGGTGAGACATCTGCTCGTTGCCATGAATAATATTTCCAAAGCATGGCACGAGCTTTTTAAAAGTAACTTTTACACTTGATTATTCATTCGTACGGCATTAGCAATATTTCCATCCTACACTAGTGCCTTTTATGACGGCTTGTAAGATGTTAAATAAAATTAAGCTGAATAGCTTTTAACAATTTAAGAAAATTAAAACGATTATCGATCAGCTGAAGCTTAGAATTCTCCCAACAGTCGCGAACTTTTTTGTGTTTATCCTTTTAACCCTGGACTCATACATAACCTTCTAATTAACCCTTTTTAACATAAGGCATTAAACACAACAACGACAGCAGGCTACAGACTACAACTTGTCAAAAATAGAATACAGCGCGTATACTCGAATGATTATTTTTACTACCCTGCTGTTTTTGTGGTTATAGACAAATTAAACTGATTTTTATTTTGGTGAGCGACAATAAGCAGATGCAGTGTTGCCAGTATAATATAAATAAATTCCATTATCGTAAACTTGAAAATATACTGTTTTATTATACAAAAAGAAACAACGAACTATATTTCCAAGCTAATGAAATTATTTCTTGTTATATATTGTGGACTTTAAATATATTTAATGGGAATAACACTATTTAAGAGTATTACATATATGAAAGCGGCTACACAGGCGTTTGAAGAGAATTCTACTACAAACAACAGCTCAAGGTTATTGATTTGGTGGTGTCGTTCCAAAAATAATTAAGTAGCTGACTACGAGGCGACGATTGTAGCCAGCGGCTTTTGTAGTTGGTGTCCGTGTAGCCTGCTGTCGTTATTGTGTTTAAAGCTTAATAAACTGAACTGCCAAATATTAGACGAAACAAAGTTCCGTTTTTTCTTATAAATTTTTTACATGGAATTCAATTGATTTCGTTAAGTGTTGCATTCTATCCGACCTGACTGCTGGTCCCCTTAAAAGAGAAACTAATACATTGCCGTTAATTTAGACACGCGTGTACAAGTAAACATTTTATGTCCAACATGACACACCATAGAAAATTATTGTTAGTGGGTCAAGTGGCTAAAGCCACATTTAAGCCATGGAGAATATAAAAAAAAGAAACAACCAAAAAGAATTATTTTTAAAACAAGAAGAAGAAACCTAATGATTTTAAGCATGTAAACACCCACGTTGCAACAACAAGAGAAATGACTACAGCAAGTAAATTTTCCATTTATTTAAAGCCGGCTACATGGACACCGCACAGCGCACTATTTCAAATACAGGCACACACAAACAAGCGACAATTTTTATCTTGGCCAAATAAAAGCCAGTAATTAAAAATTTACTTATCGCAGCCAATATCGGTGCTCTTTCCGAAGGCAAAAGTTTTAAAGCCAACAAACAACCGCAAAGACATAAATAGAAGAGTCGTAGGAGGCGTGAGTGTAAAATTAAAAAAAAAAAACAATTATCAGTTACACATTAACAATTCGATGTCAATTTTAATGGTTAAGGCGGATGAAAAGAGATTTTTTTCGGCTGCATTCCATGACACATTTAACGGGGTTTTTAAGCGTTAGAGGACTGCTTTTAGCAGCTCAATTATTTTCTTTACAACGATAACGAACTTGTCTATTATTTCGTTATCATTTATGTGTTTGTTTTTAGAGTGTAACATATATGAGTTGCCAGCACTGATTTATTTGAGCAACCATGGAACAGCTGATGGTTGCTTTTTCTTTATTTTGCTTTGAAATTTCTTTATTAATCGACTTGTACCGGAGCAACCCGTGCAAGTTGTTGAAATTTTCAATCAAAATAGCTGTTCTATTCGTCAGGCTCGTCCATTCAAAATTTTATTTTCCCATAAAGTCCATTTCTAGTGGAATGGGTGCGTAAATAAGCGGAATTGTCGTGTTCGCAGGGAAAAGGCTCAACAGGATTCTGCCGAAAAACCATCATATCGACAGGAAATGACTGTTGGGTGCGGTTTCTGAACTTTCGGAGTCATTGTCCCATGTGTCTTCAAAAACGATGATGGTCAGAATGTTACTGTCAATGGTGTCAACGGAAGAGGATCGTGATTCAATTTTGTATACCTCAATTACGCGGCATTAATTTGTCTGACATGTGGTTTCAAAAGGACGGAGCTGTGACGTTATAATTGATTTACTCAAAAAAACTTTTGATGAAAAAATAATTTCATGCAATTTTCCAATTAATTGGCCACCAAGATTGTGTGATTTAACACAATTCGCTTATTTTCGTTGCGGTTGTATCAAATCACTTGTCTACGTCGATAAACCACAAGCAATTGAACACCTGAAAATCAACTTTCGAAAAGTTATCGGCCAAATACGACTGCAAATGCTGTGAAAAGTTACTAAAAATTGGTGTTCCAGATTGCGCCTTCTATGCGCCAGCCGTGGTGGCCACATGGCGTTTTCTTTTCTAGAAAAACATGCAACATTATTTCATTTATTTTCTAAAAAATAAATGAAAAAATGGAAAAGTTTTAAAACAGAAAGTTTTAAAACAGAAATTATCTTTCGTGAGGGATGTTGAACTCATTTCTAATAAGTTCCATTTTTTGAAATGGGAAAAAGTTCCCGTTTTCTGTCAAAAAGTGTGAAAAATGTTGCCCTATTTTCTAGAAAAGAAATTTTCTTTCAAATTTATTCTCTTTCATTGATATTAAAAATAAATTTCCTTGTTTTATTATGATTTTAATTTGTGTCACTCTGTAAAAAAAACACCCATTATGTTTGATTACACGCAGATATAAAACCAAATTGTAGCACAGTACTTCAGTATTCGGATCCGTTGGTATTACAAGGTACCAGCAGTTTTCTAGAAACATCAATTCAATATTTCAATCAGCAGCTGCAACAAAAACCTGGTAACTCTTAAAGTACTCATACGTTAGAAAAAAATATTTTACTTGGGCGCTAATCAATTGCGAAGCATCGAGAATTCATTAATAAAACTTAACCCGAAGGGCAAGAAATACAGTGCTTGTTGCACCGTATTTCTCAAAGAAAATACTCGTATTAGAAGTCCAAACGAAATGCTTATATGCTGCTCAAATTCCTAAAATTGAATGTTGTATCATTTTCTGAAATACTGAATTGACTAAAATAGAATGAGTGCGTGCCCACGATACTGTTGCACACACACACCACAATTATGATGAGCATAATTGCACAGGGATGGAAAACTTAGAGCATTTCTTGTTTTACATTTGCCGGTATCATAAATACTTTTCCGTTGAAATTTTTCCTCTTTCCCAGAATTGGGTAACGTAAAATAATTAAAAGTTAATAATTTAATGATAAAATAAAGTTCTCCTGATCATGAATTTTATTGTAACTTTTTTGCTTTTTATATATTTTTCTTTTCGAGAGGAATAAAGATTTCATGGGAACAAGAATTTCACTTATAATAGTGGGCGAATATTTGCTGTTTAAATTTGAGGTTAGGAATTAAATTGACTCAAACACATATATTTTCTTTTAAAAATCCAGTTTGTTTGTTACCACCGTAGGGTAGAAGTACGGGAACTATTAAGGATATATAAGTCGGACAAATATTCACCTCTAGGAAAGGGTGTCTTTTATAGAGTGATACAAGCTTAAATCACAATAACACATTGTAAAATATTTTTGATATCAATGAAACGGTCTTTATTGGACAGAAAATTTTATGACATTAATATATAAATATGATTTCGGCCACGGCTGGCGCGTACAAGGCGCAATCTGGAACACCCATTTTCACAAACAGTAACATTCTGACCATCATCGGTTTTGAAAGCATATGGGCCAATGACCCCGGTAGCCCACAAAACGCACCAAACAGTAATTTTCTGTGGATGTGAAATGTTGTTTCGACAAAAGCTTGTGGATTCTCCTCAACCCAAATGCGACAATTCTGGTTCTTTACGTGCCCATTCAACCAAAAATGGGCTTCATCGGAATATAAAATTTTGAATGAACGAAGTGCACGATAAGTTTGACGAACAGAACCATTATTTTAATTAAAAATGTCCACAATTTCCACATGCTGTGCTGGTGTAAGTCGATCAATAATGAAATGTCAAAGGAAACTAAACAAAAAGCAACTATCAGCTGTTAAATGGGTGGTCAAATAAAGCAGGGATGCCAACTCAAAGTTGTATCGCTCTATAAAAAGCACCCCATACGTCGGCAAACATTCGCTCTTTTCACAAAATTTTGAAATACACTTTGCAAAACAATGCAGCGCAAAATTTCATAATTTTACATTTCAAAGTGTCAGTTGCTTGTGGTTTCTTCACGTAGGCCCGCGTCCAACGACGGTATATCACACGAACGAGGCAGCCAATTGACAAGGCCAAATGGAGTGATTTCGTATTAAGTGAATTTTGTGGACCGCTGTGTGGCTTGTGACGCCATCTTGCCAAAGGTCACTGATGTCAACATCAGCAGATTGTGGCCACTAAAAATCGTTTGTCATGTTTTGGTAGTGCAGAGAATTTCGAAAAATACACAAGCCGTTGATGCATTTAGAACACAAATCACACCCTACGATGGCAATCTTTGGATGTAACGGTTTTTCAGGGAATTCTTTGCGGATTTTGAGAGCCTCATATGCAACAATTTTGTGCGCTTGCACAACCGCCTAATGGAAAATGGACTTCAGCACTAGACATGATTTTGTTGAAAAATGCGTAAATTTTGTTTCGTGTTTTAAAAGGGAAAACTACGGTCGGCCGTCTTCCGAATTTTCTAATTTCACAACTTTTTACTAAATGAATGGCCAAGGATGACAGCTGAACTTTTAACTTTTCATCATTTGACAGCCAATCTGTTACCCACCCTGTAGATCTGGGCCATTAAAGATTTATATTCTTTTTCCAAAGTTACAAATAACCTGTTATTCGCATCACCATCTCGCCTACTTTGTGTACAAGCGGAAGGCGTTTAGGCCACATAACATGAGTGATCATGCACTTGCATTACTGTCATCGATCGCATCATCGATTTTGTACAATTATGTATATATAATATATATAATAGACTATTAAGAAAAAAACTTAGTTTTTGTACTCTCTCGCTGCTTTGAAATATATTTAAAAACATGAATGATATCAAAAACTACTTCAGGTTACCATCCCTGTATTTACATGTATAGCTCTAAACACTTAGACGACAGCAGACTTCACAACTTCACGGCTTCAAATGCTGCCAACTTCAAATGCTGCTCTGAAGTCAGCTTCATAATTATTTTGAAGACAGCAACAACATAATAATCAGCTGGTGCGTAAATCAATTTCAAATTTTGGGGATGCCGCATTTATATTTTATAATGATAATATTAAAGTTATTGATAAAAACTGTAATAATATCACAAAAAAACTATAAAAACATATACATTTATTTCTTTATTGTATTTTTGTTATGTTCTTTTATGTTTAATATTAAGAAATAAAGTTTTTGTTCTAATTTGTCCAATTTATATATATAATGGCAACTCTATATTTGCTTATTGCTGCCCGTCAAAATAGAAAATAGCCTAAGTTGGCAGCAGCAGCAAATGCTGTTGTGCAGTCCTGCTGCTGTGCTGCCGTCAAAATAATCGTTTTCATTTAAACACATGCATTTTATTTTTGACATATTGCTGCTTGCTGTCTGCTGTCGTCTATGTGTTTAGAGCTTATGTGGTGTATGTTTAAAACAAAAACAAAAACAGTGCACCGAACAATCACAAAAACGTTGCAACAAATTAAACTCGTTTCACAAACTTAACTGGCAAAGCGGCATTACTTGCATGAGTGTGTGTGTGTGTGTGTAGTGCCGACTGCTCCTAAAATTCATGACATACTCAGACATCTTCAGTGGAATAGTTTGTATCTCAAGTATTCTTAATTGCAAGTTGAAATATGTTGCACTGGGCACAAGCGCATGCATATTCACATGCACATGCCTCCACAAACAAAAATAAATGTTTTTGTTCCAAATTGCGGGCAAGTTGTTGGCACGAGTGTGTTTATTGAATGTGTGGCGTAAATTAACGATATTAATACTCGTCTGTCAATCATGAAGATGGTGGTGGTGGTGTTTGTGATGTTGATGTGGACGCTGATGTTGATGATACCAACCAGTTTGTGGGCTACACTCGTAATTTGACGTGCGAGCACTTCATACATATGCACTGATCATTGTTGTTGTAATTGTTATTGTTATTTTCTGTAATTCCAACTTATTAATGATTTATTGGTTTTATTGAAATTGTAACAATTTTTGTAATTGTTGTGGTTTTTGTTTCTAATTTCTAGTTGTTGTATTGTGGCCTGAATTGAGGTTATAACATTAAAAAATTTAATTATAATTTTAATTATGATTGGAAATTGTACTGTAATTTAATATTTATAATTGTTGTTGGATAATATTGAATAAACCTCAGCGTTTAATGATAAGTTTTCAATATATTTATAAATCTATTAGAGCAAAAATTTGCTGTAAAACAAATAAATTTTTTTCTTTGAAAAGTATTTTGAATATCACGGCTATAAATAAGTAATTAATTGTAGCAGCAACCAGTAAAATGTTACTGGGCTGCTGGGTTTAATGGGGTCGTTGTTTTGATCTTTTAATCGCTCTATTAAGAAATCCAAGTTTTGATTTAAGGTGTTTTAGCTCCACCACAAAAAAAAATGCGTTCTGAGTGAAAAGTGTTGGATCGCAAAAAGGATCGCTATCACATGAGCTCATTCCAGTGTAGCAGCAATAAAACACGGAAGCATTCGTTACACTTAAGTGAACTGAATTAAAGGATCCGCAAAGCTGACTCCGACTATAAAATTTTAATCGAAAACGTTAAGAAACTTGCAAAAAAAATTAATTAATCAATAAGTTAAAAAGTTTTGTTGGAATCACTATAAAAATTTTAAATTCTTATTTTATAACAAATTAATTACGTTTCATTTTTAAAACAACAAAAACAACAGTCTAAACTAATCAAACCAAAAGTTTAATATGATTTTATAAGCCACACACTATTCGAATGATCGGAAAACCGATCGTATGTTATGAAATAGAATCGACTTGAAATTCTCATCACGTTGCTATTTCATAGTCGTTTGTGTTTCTTTTTTTTCAAGTCAATTTTGATTATTTCGTTAAATTGTGTGCCGAAGTGTAAGTGGAAATAAAGTATTTGTCCGCATGGATTAATGTGAGCATGCGCGCGCAAGCAGCCTTGCCACCCGTTAGTATTTTATATCTAACAATTGTAGGAGATTGTTTATTTTAATTGGTGCCACATTTTTTCTGTTCAATAAACAAAAATCACAAAAACTTTGCTCGTTGTAAAATCACTTGTATTGATCAAGGAAATCACATTTCGCAACATGTTAACAATTTAATCAACATTTTTCATGCTTTCTAGCATGAAATGGCACAATTTTGCTATTTAAAAATAAGGAATTTATTAGAAATTAATCCCAGATCCCTCACGAAAAATAATTTCTGTTTGAAGCATTAAACACAATAACGACAGCAGACTACAGACTACAACTTGTCAAAAATAATAGAATACAGGGCGTATACACGGATGATTATTTTTACTACACGGCTACTGGTTGTTGTCCCTGCTGTTTTTTGTGGTTGTAGTCAAATTAAACTAATTTCTATTTTGGTGAGCGACAATGAGTAGATGCAGTGTTGCCAGTTTAATATAAATAAATTCAATATTTGTGAACTTGAAAATATATTGTTTTATTATACAAAAGGAAACAACAAATTATATTTCCAAGCTAATGAAATGATTTCGTGTCATGTACTGTGGACTTTATATAAGTATATTTTATTGGAATAACACTATTTAAGAGTATTAAATATATGAAAGCGGCTACACTGGCGTTTGAACAGAATTCTACTACAAACAACAACACATGATTATTGATTTGGCGGTGTCGTTCTAAGAATAATTAAGTAGCTGACTACGAGGCGAAGATTGTAGCCAACGACTTTTGTAGTCGGTGTTCGTGTAGCCTGTTGTCGTTATTGTGTTTAAACCTTGAAACTTTTCCAAACCGCCACTTTTTAGAAAATAAGTGAAAAAAAACACTATAAATAAACCAAAACTTTTTCGTGATTGCGGCTTTTAAAATTGCACCTGGTTTATTTGAAATACAAATTTTTCTTTCAACCATTTTATGTGGATTTTCATTTAAAATAAATTCTTGTGTGAACACAAGATTACGATTTTAATTGGCCGCCTAGTTCTTGTGATTCAACGCCGTTCTCTAAGACATCGGCCCTCTCTTTCTCTCATAATAGAAACGGCAACCCCACACAGCAGGCGAAATGCACTGGGGATAGTCTGCATTATTTTTTGCGATACTTTTATAAATATATTTTTTATTTAAAAAAAATTCCAACACACAAGTCACACTATTTTTCAAACACGACCCGCTTCAATGTAAACGTATTGAACGTTTACATTTTAATCCGATAAACTTTAGAAGTGCTTCGAATTATTATCAATTTTGTAGTTGTGATATCTGTTCACATTCAAACAATTATCACTTCATCTAGATTATTAGAGAATGAACAGATTTACTGACGTGTTCATTATTGAAATGATCTGAAATTATAACAAAATTGTTTTCGTAATTGACATGATCGAGCCCAACCCAAATCCAACAAACAAGCAAAAATCTCAATTTCATTTAAAAATATTGAAAAAAAAAATTAAATAAAATAAAACATAAACAAGCGAGTGTTTGGGTGCTACTCGAACACGCAAAAATCTGGAAACATGAGCATAATAATCAATAAAACAAATCGCAAATTTAAACGGTGCACCACGTGTCGGTTTCAAAAGTCAAATTAAAAAAAAACAATCATGAATCTGCGATTCAGCTAAAACTTTTGTTTCATTATTATGATTGAACTTTGTGATTGTGTGCAGGGCGGTATCGCGGCCACAGCTTGACGAATATTAGTTTTCAATTTCTCCCAGGAATTATTCGCAGACATGGGGCCGAATTGCCGCATTCCATATCGATTGACGTGGTCTTATGTCTCATGATCGTTGACGCAGCCAAGAATGTTTTTAATTTTAACGGCGTCAAACCGCTTGATGTTGCTGTGCAATTGACGTCGCCAAAATGTACAATCACATAAAATAAAATAAAGGTCGGTCCCAAAAAAATTGGGTTACCATTCAGCCATAATGCGTTCCGATTTGTTGAATTGTTTTTCCAGTGTTATTTTCGCCATCTCCAGACCATAACGAACCCCAGGGTTTCGCTTTTTGTGTTTGCAATGGCTTTTCCAGGACCACTTCTTTGAGTACCATTTTATGGTGCCATTGGCTGTAGTCTACGAATCCGGTTTCGACTCGGCACTTCGAATATGGCATCGATTTATGTAATCGCCATGATCACGTCCGTTTTTGCGTATTCGTTGTCGCCATAATGACTGGTAGACTGGACACTGCCGACAGCCTCTAAAACTGTCATGTAATAAAGGGCGCAGCACACCATCTTCCTTCGTCGGTACTGAGGCCGGCAAATTAAAAAATAAAATAATTAAATAAAATTCTCCATTTTTCCTCATCTCTCCTCTCAGTACTATCCCCCACTTTCTAGAGCCCACATAATGCTGTGAATATGAAGGGGTAATCGCCTGAATGCTGGGCTGGTCCTGCCAAAAATATTCCAAATTTTTTGCTTATTAAAAGAACCACTGAATCAGCTTTAACACTGAAAAAATTTGTGGTCGCAAAATCGGCATTGAAAACCTGTTGCTCTAGCCCTCGATCGCATATCTACGGGGTGGTGAATGATCAGACGCTCTCTATTCGTCAGTGCCAAACTTTTTACTAAATAAATGGCTCTTCACATGCCACATATTTATTTACTGACAGCTGCTTTGCAGGACCGGCAGTTTTGAAACTACATAATGGATAACCCTCTATAACAGCTTCGATAGATTCAATCAATTGCTTGCATTTACCGTACATACACTCACACACGCATACACATACACTTGTGTGCGAGTATCTATAAACATTCGAACCACTGCATTTTACATTCAATCATGCGTGCATGCCACAAATAAATGCGAATACGTTTGAGCTTGCACTTGCGCATACGCCACAATGTTTCACATGAACATTAAAGGCTTAAGTAAATCGTACACCCAACAATATTATTATTTAGTTTAGTTTTTTTTGTTGTTTTTGTTTATAAAAATATTTGCTGAATATGCGAAACTATTGGATTCTGGCACATGCGGCCATAAATACACACGCAGTAACACACATGGCCGTATTCTTATGAATGTTAAGGACAGTTGCGAGGGACTCTCTAATAACTGAAACAATTTGTGAATTACAGTGTGACCAAGTTTGCATTTTTGTTTTTAAGATAAGAAATGTACTATGAAATTTATTTGTTGGGTGGTTAAGCAATGTCTGTCTATATACATTTCATTGGCGCTTTTTACCAAATCGTCAGTAGACTTCAACCACAGTTTTGAAAAGTTTCAAACTTCTCAACTTATTAAAAGACTTTTATAAACCATCTGAGAATTATGTTAATAGATTAACTATAAAAATTCAGTAACAGTCTGACTATCATCGTTTTTGAAGAGTTATGGGCCAATGACTCTGCCAGCCCATAAAGCGCACCAAACAGTGATTTTCTGTGGATGTAATGGTGTTTCGATAAAAGTTTGTGGACTCTCCTCACTCCAAATGTGACAATTCTGTTTATTTACGTACCCATTCAACCAAAAATGGGCTTCATCGGAAAATAAAATTTTGAATGGACGAAGTGCACGACGATAAGTTTGACGAACAGAACCATTATTTTGATTAAAAATTTCCACAATTTGCACGCGTTTCTCCGGTGTAAGTCAATTCATAATAAAATGTCAAAGCAAACTAAGAAGCAACTATCAGCTGTTAAATGGGTGGTCAAATAAAGCAGTGATGCCAACTTAAAGATGTATCACTCTATAAAAAACACCATATATTTCATAAAACCTAATTCAAGCCAATTCGTAAATGGTTTTAAGTTGATATTAACCAAAATCAGTGTGTATGGTAAAACCATGGTGTAATAAATACAAGGTGGCATCGCTACCACGGGTGACTGTTTTTTGCTGAATCATTATTTGGCTACAACTCTATCAAGTTCTTCTGCACAACAACTCCTCGTTTTGTTGCTATAAGTTTGTGACGTGGATCATGACTTTACACAAACAGAGAATTGCTTTGGTTGTTGCTATATTGTATTTGTAGTCGCAACGATGCCACCTAGTATTTATTAATCAAATTAACGCATTTGATCGAGTGCCGTAATTTGTTGGTTTTAGCATTGAAACCACAACTTGTTAAAACCAAGGCTGTGAGAAAAAACTATAACGTTTTCAGCCAAGTTTGTAAATTCCTACCATTGAGTTTTTTCACGGCCAAGAATTTTATAAAAATAGAATCTTCCTTCTGCACAAAACATGTTCACAAAATTAAAGTTTCGTGCTTAAAGTTTTTGCTAATTAAACTAAAACATGGAAAAAGTCTATAAAACTTTTCAGCCCGGCTCGCCGGACAGACAGAACATGTTACAAACACAAAAGCGAAGTGTGAAATGAGTTTGTTCCCAATTGGCCCTTGAACTTTTTGCTTTTAACTTTTTACACACTTTTCAATGCGCTCCATCTTTCAACATTTCAATTCATCCATTTTTATGCGTGTTTGTGTGATTGGATTTTATGTCGATATTTTGCGTCATTGAAAACAACTTCTCGATTTCTTTTATTTGAAGCAGTTTTTACGGTTACAATTTTCATAAAGACGAGTGAGTGAGTGAGTGAGTGGGTGAGTGCAATTTTGCATATTTTTTCTTCTTCTTTTTCTTTGTTAATTTCACTGTGAAGGTTGTTTTATTGTTGTTACCACCAGGGGCCGTTGCCTCCACTCATTCTCATTATTAAAACTGGCCGTGTTTTGTTGCACTTATTCGATGGCGCGAGTGTTTATTATTCATGCCAATAAAGTTGCTGTTTAAAGATGATACCATGGAATCGTTATTATATTTACATTCAGTTTGCATGTTATTTACTTTTATGTAACCGTTTGCATCCGCGTGTGCAGAGCGACGACGTACATATTCTGTTTGTCTGTGGGCATATTTACGTATGGATTTTGCAAGCTCAGTGGCTGGGATGCAGGGAATTAATCAAACTTATAATGTGTGCATGTATGTGTTGATTCAATCAACTTGATTGCAAACAATCAGTTTGATAAGACACAATTTGATGATCATGCACGAGTAGAGGTAATAAATTATTAAATATGTTTGGCCAACAGATGGTGAAAATGGTTTATTACATTTATTTGTGATATTATCTTATATCAAATCATCATTAGAATTCAGATCAAAATGTTGCTCAACTTCTTAGCTTATGCAGAAACTAAATGAGAATTATTAGAGAAATATGCTTTGGAACACAAAAAAATATTTGGAAAATGGTTTATCCTAAAACACAACCCGCTAATTTTAACGGGAAAGTTTTCGTAACCTGGTTTTGAAATATTCTTTAAGCTATTCGATCTAAAAGGCCGTTATTATGATTTTCAAACCAACCGATTCCCACCTGATTGATGTAGTTCTCCGTTACTGTAAAAGAATCGAGAGCACTTACTGAAAAGAGATTCTAAAATAAACATTTTGAAGAGAGCTGTTTTTTAAGTTTTTGCGATATTTTGAAGTCTACCGTTTCGAATCGGTTCAAATTCACAGGAACTATAAGTTCAGGAAAGCTTTTCTTTCGAGTACTTTTAAAGAATCGCGAAAGTTTTTTGTTTTAAATCACTTTTCTTTTCGTTCATGATATCCCACGAACGGATCAACCGATTTTGACCCGATTCGCAGAGGCCGACGTGGTGTTTTTAAACTTGAGAGCTAATTAGTTGAGCCACTTTAAAAATGTTTTTTATTTATATTTTTTTTTACTTTCATGAAATCCACCGGTTTGAATCGGTTAAAATTTAAATTTTAAAATTAAATTAAATTCAGTAGAACTCTTTACGCACACACATACACAAATGCACATACACACACATCCATACAAACAGTCAGACTCATATATATATATATATATATATATATATATATATATGTGTATATATATATATATATATATATATATATATATATATATACATGCACACACACACATCCATACATACAGGCATAGTGACGGATTCTCAGACTTAGTCAGGGAAGCTTCCTCGGACCTCAACATGTCCAGAGCTGATGGGAGCTCGAAGTTTTCAAAACGGGGTTTTTAATTTTCGTAGCGGGAAATCAAAAACTAAATTATTTTAAATTTTTTGTTTTTGATTCTGATTTCTTGGTCCATGTGAAAAGAAAAAATTTGCAGGAAAAAAATCCTCTACTAATTCAGTTAACACACTGTTAACATTTATGCCACTCCCAGGAACAAAAGTTATAAAATTTTAAAGAAAATTAAAAAAGGCCTAAATGTTTTCTGCTGGAGTGATAATTTGAGTAGAACGATACTTTATGGCACTTTAATTTGTGATTTATAAAAAACTAGCGGGCAAAATCGCACACGATCGAGGGAACTTAATTTTAGAAAGAACTTATTCAGGGGAAATTTTTCCGCAATTGCAAAGAGGAAATATTTCGAGAGAAAAAATATTCGTGCGAAAGTCGTGAATTCGATTCCCACCAAAGACTCCCACGTGTTTGATTCATTTTCAGTAACGTGACCAACTAAGTCTGAAGTGTGGTGAATTTGTTTATTAAAACTGGCAGCCAGGACTACTTAACCGCACTTTTGTTAATTTTAGCTTGAAGTTTAAATTCAACTCGATGTCCCCGATATTTCTTTTTGTTATGGGCGAAATAGCCAATCGTGGCTCCCCCTAATAAAACTCTGATTAACCTTCTTAACTGTTAGCAAATTGATTTAAATTTTATGAAATATTGCAAACCATTAAATCTGAAATTGAAAACTTTTTGCTGGAAATAGAAGAATATTAAAACCAACATAAACGAACTTTCAAATTAAAATTTTATATGATTTCTTATTTCCGTTTGCAGAGCAAATTCATTTGAAATGAATTCCCATGAAGTCGACACGATCAACTACACAAACTCACAGAAATAAATATTTATTTAAACACTTTGAAGTTTTTATTTTTTATTTTTTTACTTCTTCTACAATTTAAAATTATAATTACGGTTGCAAATAGAATGTGATTTTACTAGACGACTGTTTTGCACAACATGTGCGAAGCACATTTTGTCTGAGAGTGTTAGAAAAAGTAGGCACCAACTTGACGTTGCACAGTGGCACACTTAAAGAACAAAAGTGTTTGTCACAAGCCATTTTGATAACTGAAAGTTGCTTCAAATGAGAAATTTTGTTATGGTTAAAATGCCTTTAAGGCATTCATTAACTTTGGCAAAGGTTTGTGAATAGAGACGATAATATTTTATGGAACATTTTTAGAATTTAAATGCAAACATTTTGGTAACTTTTCAACCAATCGATTAATAAAAGGAATAGCTGCAATTTATTAATAGTTTTCGCTTTCGCAAACATGCGCGTGTATTCGCTACTTCTCTAATAATGACGCGCTGTCATTGAGCGTGTTCACATTAACCAAACACAAGGCTGGCTTTCAAGTAGAAATATTAATGGCAGGCTCAATGCACGACTCTCAAGGCTTTTTTGCCATGTCTATGAATTCGTTTCTAAGTGCGAGCATGTGAATTGTTTTAAGGTGTGTGTGTGTGTGTGTTTGTCTTTTTTTTCATTAGAATGTGTATCATCCTTTTAATATGCAACGCAAATTTCCAAGTTTTTTTTTCATTTTATTTTTATTATTATTGAAGGCAAAATAAAATCACACACTCCATTGTAACCTTAAAACTGCTGCTGAACGAGCGCATTTTTTTTCTTAATATTTTTTTTTGTACCGGTTCATTGAACCGCAAACAAGACAAACCACACATAACGCGCGTTTGTTTTGCTCCACGCTAAACTGATGTTGCAACAAATGAACTTTAACCAACAGCAACGGTGACGATAATGACAAGAATAACAACAACAACAACGACATCATAGGGAGCACCTCCAGGAATAACAACAACTAGCGAATGAGGAAAAGAAAAATATATATACAAAAGCCAGAAAGTGGAGCAGGGCAAGTGTAGAGCATTTCAGAGATCTTTCGTTGCAATTTTTTTAAGCTGCTTCCAGAAGGTGGACCTGCAAGTCTATTCTGAAGTTACTCGACAGGAGTTACTGTACAGGAGAGTGAGCAGAAGTTCTTCGTTGTAAATAGGGTACCCAATTTCATTGACTGTCTTGAGCATCATCACAATGTGGGGTGCGTTTCGTTGTTTTATCGCTACTATAGGGTGTTTTTTATAGAGTTATATACAACTTTGAGTTGGCATCACTTCTTTATTTGACCACCCATTTAACAGCTGATAGTTGCATTTTGTTTGACATTTCATTATGGATCGACTTACACCAGAGTAACGTGTGCAAATTATGAAAATTTTTAATCAAAATAATGGTTCTGTTCGTCGAACTTATCGTGCACTTTGTCCATTCAAAATTTTTTTTTACGATGAAGCCCATTTTTATTTGAATGGGTACATAAATAAACGGAATTGTCGCATTTGGAGTGAGGAGAGTCCACAAGCTTTTGTCGAAACACCATTACATCCACAGAAAATTACTGTTTGGTACGCTTTATGGGCTGGAGGAGTCATTGGCCCATGTGTCTTCAAAAACGATGATGGTCAGAATGTTACTATTTATGAAAATTGGTGTTCCAGATTGCGCCTTGTACGCGCCAGCCGTGGCGGCCACATGGCCGAAATCATATTTAAACATTAATGTCATAAAATTTTCTATCCAATAAAGACCGTTTCATTGATATCAAAAATATAATACTATGTTTTATAATGATTTAAACTTGTATCACTCTATAAGAAACACCCTTTATAATGCGATGTAATCTAATGACATCAGGGAACTTGTTTCAGAAAACCATTCCTTTTACACGCCCACTGTTCAACGCCCAAGACGCATTGCAAAAATAATTTGTCTTTTGGCTAAACAGCCAGTATGTGGAACTAATTACCTTCTCATTTTGAGAAGGTACCACTGCTTTCCCCCCTCCCAAAACCCACATATCACCACAGTTCCAGCACAAGCACTACTTATTTGGGAGTCTGCCCTTGAGTTCTGATCCTACTTATAAACTATGAAAGTTGCAAAATTATTTTAGATACTATATAAAGAGTTTCCCGAACTAGTTTTCCACAATTGGCCAATAATCTGACCAGGAATATATTTTCGAATAAATTCCTATACAATATCTTTTGTATTCAGTGCATTCGAATTTGGCTCCAATTTCTGGATTACGGTTCCCAAATAGTTTTAATAAAATTTTACTCCAAAATGTTGCCATTTTCTGTTAAAAAGTGTGAAAAATGTTGCCATATTTTTTAGAAAAGAAATCGTCTTTAAATTTATCTTCGTGCACTTTACACAGTGTGCTATTTAGTGTTATTGTCATAAAGTTGTATTATTTCAGAACATCCAATAAAACTTTTTGATGGCAGTTATTGTTTCATCATTAAATACCTCTAGTGATCTGATTCGGATGGCTGAAAATCTTTGATTTATCATTCAGCTCATATCGCCGGCAGCATATATTTTTGTTTGAGCTTTAAAAATTTATTTCAAGCATTATGGCTTTGATTAAAAATGGAATTTTTAATATATTTTGCAAATATTTTAATTTCTTTTTTTTTCGGTAGGAACTAATTCAAGATGCGTTGTTTTCTTCGCTGATCGAAACAAATATATAAAAAACTAATTTTTTTCTATATGAAAAGCCTTATTTTATTCGCTAAAACAGGCTCTTCACACAGGTCATATTTTATGACTTTATAACCACAATGTGAATACCCCATATATATTTCATCACAATAGGGAAGGAAAATGCTTAGGATTAGTGTCCCCGTTTCTATCACTGTAGGGCCTGAATTTGTAATTACAAGGAAGTGGTAATAAACGGTACGAATCCACAAATTTTTACACAGTTATGAGATTTATCCGATCATGGGAGATTTCACTGTGTATGCAGATACACATTTTACTTACTTACATAAAATGTAAACAATTAATAACGAAATTTAAATAGGGAACACCATGAAGTTCTTTAGAATTTAGTCTTGCTCACGCATACTTTAAAACAAGAGTATGAATACACACACACACACATCTATTTACATATTTATATATTTACATACTAACTTATGCAAATGAGGCATATGTAAACTACTTGCAATCAGAGAGAGAGATAGAGAGAGAGAGAGAGAGAGAGCTGTGAACTCATGTATTCATTGCACTTGTGAGTTTGTTGTGTTCTAAATTTTTTTTTATGCTGCAATAAAAATGAGTGGTAAAAGCAGCTGAGCCAAAGATGTAAAAGTTTTGTTGTTAATTTATTTTCTTAATAAAATCGAGAGCACGTTTTAGAAATATTTACACAAACACACACACACAGCCAATTAACAAAATGTATACACTTTTGCAGTTGTATTTACATTCATTTATTTGAAATTTATTTGTAATTTATGATGTATAAACTTGTAACTTATTACCATCACAAGAGAGTTTCTTTTTAGCATTTATTTCATTATTAAATTGAAAACACTCAGGCTACAGCAAGAGCTTATTAATAACTCAATATTGTTGAGTTCAAGGCGCATCTATACTAGGTGACCTTAATATGCAAAATGTCGAACAGCTGATACAATTCGCCTTGATCTCGTTTGTCAAAATCTTCTGCTTTCGCCTTAGTTCGCCTTGCACTCGCTTGTCAAAATCTGCTTTTTAGTCTTTGCGCCAAAAAGAAAATTTGTGAAGAGTTCAAAAACAAAAATTAATTTTGTGAAAATTGCTAAGAAAACAAGAGTTATTTATATATGTATATAATATATAATTGATTTGCTTATTATTAATTAAAGCAATAGTTTTTATTTAAGTATATTTTCTGAACTTATAAAACAATGCGTGTTTGTGCAGTGTGCAAGCGCAAATTCTTTAAGGGAGAGGGATCGTTGTTCCAAGCGCCGAAAGATGCGGTATCCATGGCATTAACACGTAATGAATTCATATATGTAGAATAACAAGAAACAAATATTTCGTAAGCTGTTATATAAAAAATTGGTTATATTCACCGTTGTTCTCATATTCTGGGTTCTTGTTCTCTTTGAAGAAATTTTTTTATAGGCTGCCTCGGACGTACACCATTATGGATTTCAGTACTTACAACTTATAGCTTGATTGGCTATGGGTGCTGTATAGTTAGCAGACTGATAGTCATTTTGTGGCTTGTGTAAAACTACCAGAATTGGCTGAAATGTTGCCAATTCATCTAAAGACGAATTGTTCAATGTCATTGATTCTTGATTGTTAGAGCGTTTCAACAACTTCATTTCTTTAGGTTTGGACGGAGACATGTTTAGAGCTATTTATAGCAATTGTAGATGCAAAATTTGTGTCCGATTCTTTTATAAGAGCAGGATATATGTGAACCTTAGTCCAGTCAACTTGCAGAATCAACTCCGCCAGAACTAATTAAATTGAACTTTTATATATTTTATATTATTATATGTATTTACAAAAGCTTACCCTTATAAGCACCAATTCCATCCAGCAATGAATATGTAAATAATAATTTCATACTTCTGCACAAACATTTTATAAATAAACACCTTGAAATAAACACTTTACATTTTTCTCATTTATCGTCTGTTGGTGTCTGTGTTGTTGTTTCTTCTGTATCGTAATTTTTCGTATGTTTTACTTGTCAAGTCCATTTGACAAACGAAAATTTTTTACACAAACAAAATACATATCAAGGCGAATCCACTACATATATTTTCTGCAGGGTTGTAAATTGAGTATACCTAGTATAGATGTGCCTTGGTTGAGTTGGTGCTTAAGAAAGTTTGTATCTAAGGGGTCATTATGACGTCTCTAACGTCGTTTTGACAAAAAATTTGAGGAGCTTCGAAAATTTTGATATATTATGATTTACTTGACTGTTTTACTTCCGGATCGACGAAGCTCATTTACTCTTTATCACATAACTCTTCTATATTTGCTTAAATTCGTATCGAAAAAAATCAAATTTGTAGAGAAATTTGAAATTTAAACTTGTGTTACATATTATTATTAATTTTTTTATTCTATTTTAATTAATATAGTTAACCAAAAATATTTTTGTTTATTTTCCACGTTAAAAGTTGTTCCGCTAGAACTATTTTTATAATTGTTATCAACAAAGAGTTATCTTAATGTACAACAATGAAGAGTAGCCAGCCAGGGTTAAATGAAATATTTCATGCATTTAAACGAAAAACGAACCTAAAAATGATTACATTGAAAATCCTGTCAAGAACTTAAATTAAATATTTTGAATATATGATTAATTTTTAAAATAACTTATTATGATGTTTATGCGGACCAGACGTTCGACTTGAGTCAAATATTCACATGAAAAATACACAGACTTGTATGAAAACAGTCCCAAGTTGTCAAACAATTTTTCTAATCCAGTCGACTGGCCCGATTCTGTTCCCCTACATCGCCACTAGACATCAAGTTGAACATGACATACACATGTCATTTTAATATGTCCGTGTTCTTGTGGCTACAACCTGTTCACACTTCTCAATTATTTTTTTAAGTTGTACAAAAGAGAAATAAATTAACTTTATGGGATCTGTCCTTCTAACTCTCCCTTGAAGTTATATATGCAAGTCGGACATATCGCTCATTTACTGCCATACTGTGATAACTCAAAAAATACAATTTTTGAGTTAATGGTGCAGAATTTTTCTATACATCGTTCTTGTCATTGTGAAAGAATTTCATTCATATATAAATCTCATATATCTTATATATTCCTGAGAGAAAAAAATATTTTTTTACATTTCCATTAAGTTGTTAGTAAATTTAAAACTTTAAAAACTAGTTTTATGCAAAACTAATTTTTTTAAGTTAGACACTGTTGAGGCCATCGGTGGCGAGACAAGGACGAAGCCTTATACTTTGGCCTTTTTTATGTCCCATTTGATATCTAGTGGAGACGTAGGGTTAACAGCATTTTACAATCAAATAAATAGAAACAATATTATTTAAGATAATTAATGTCGATTTCTTTTCTGGAAAATAATGCAACATTTTTCACACTTTTTAGCAGGAAATGGCAGTATTTCGACATTTCAAAATATGAAATTTATTAGAAATGAATCCCAGATCCCTTTTTTAACTTTTCCAAACCACCACTTTTTAGAAAATAAGTGAAAAAATGTTACATGTTTTCTAGAAAAGAAAACGCCATAATATATTTTAAATATTTTCGTAAGACTTAAGAATTATAAAAAAATTGTTATTTACGCCTGCTTCTACACTGCAAATAATACGCCAAAACTTACACTGTCGTAGTTGTTTCGTTCATAACTTTTCTGCTGAGTGTCATACACGAAATCGTAAAATTATGCTTGAAATTTATATGATTTTAGGCTTCTCTACACTTAATAAACAAGAAATATGTGCAACGAAAAGCGCAGCAAATAAAACATATTAAACTTTTTAATTTATTCACTGCATGATGCATTACAAATGCGGGTAGAGGTCAAATAATTTATTGTACTTCAAACATGTAATTTATTCTATTTTTATTATCACTTTTCTCCTGTACCCTGTACTAACTTTTTTTTTAAATTACAGAGCGTGTTGTAGAATTCAAATGGAATTCATTGGCAACAAGAGACGTGTCATTTCGCTTGAATATGCTTTTAAGCTGAAAGGCATGCGAAACATTTAAAAGTAAATATAATTGGACAAAAACTTTATTATTAAATATTTTAGTCGTGGGTTTAGGTTTTGTATTGTATAAAAGTATTATACAAGATTGTCAAAAAGGAGTCATTTAGATACTAATTGAAGGCCGGCGCACAGTGGACAGCCACGTAAGTCAATTCACAAGATTATAATACAAATAAAGTGAGTTTTTCTTAGAGTGTAACAACTTTGAGTTTACACCACTGCTTTATTTGACCACCCTTTTAACAGCTGATAGTTGCTTTTTATTTAGTTTTCTTTAAAATATCATTATGGATCGACATACACCAGCGCAAAGCGTGCAAATTCTCGAAATTTATAATCAAAATAATGGTTCTGTTCGTCAAACTATCGTGCACTTCGTCCGTTCAAAACTTTGTTTCCGATGAAGCCCATTTTTGGTTGAATGGGTACGTAAATAAGCAGAATTGCCCCGTTTAAAGCGAGGAGAATCCACAAGCTTTTATCGAAACCCCACCACACCCACAGAAAATTACTGTTTGGTGCGCCTTATGGGCTGGCAGAGTCATTGGCCCATATGTCTTCAAAAACGATGGTGGTCCGAATGTTGCTGTCAATTTTGTCAACGGTATAGGGACATGATTCGAAGTCTTTTCGTAGCTCAATTACGTGACATTAATTTCTACTCAAAGTAAGTTTTAATGAAAAAATATTTTCACCTAAAGACCCAATTAATGGGCCACCAAAGTCGTGTGATATATTCCCTTGGATGAAATTTTTTGGAGTTATGATAAACCACAAACACCTAGAAATCAACATTCGAAGAGTTATCGGCACAATTGCTACGAAAATTTGTGGAAAATCGGTGTGCCAAATTGCGTCCTAAATGCAACAGCCATGGCGGCCACATGGCAGAAATCATATTTAAACATGAATTTCATAAAATTTTCTTTCAAATAAATTCGGTTTCATTGATATTAAAAATATATTTTGTTGGTTTCTTATAACTTACGGCGTTTTCGTTTCTCGAAAACATGTAAAATTTTTTAATTTCTTTTTTAAAAAGTGACAGTTTGCAGGTGTTTTAAAAGAGATATTATTTTTCTCAGTAGATGTTGTATTAATTTATACTGAAATACTTATTAAGAAATTACAGATTGTTGCCATTTTCGATTAAAAAGTGTTAAAAATGTTGCATTCTTTTTTAGAAAAGAAATCAATTTTAAACTTGTGCCACTCTTTAAATATATAAAAAAAAAAAGAACTAAAAGCTGGATTTTAAAAAAATCAAACTGAGAAGTTAAAAACATATTTCAAAATAATTTTAAAACAATATTAAGCACTAAACACAATAACGACAGCAGACCACAGACTACAACTTGTCAAAAATAGAACACATGTGCGTATGTGAGAATGATTATTTTTACTACTACAGGCAACACGGCTAATGGTTGTTGTCCATGCTGTGTTTGTGGTTGTAGTCAAATTAAAATAATGTTATTTTGGTGTGCGACAATGAGTAGATGCAGTGTTGCCAGTTTAATATAAATAAATTCATTATTGGTAAACTTGAAAATATGCTGTTTTATTATACAAAAAGAAACAACAAACTATATTTCCAAGCTAATGAAATTTCTTGTCGTATATAGTGGACTTTAAATATATGTTAATGGAATAACACTATTGAAGAGTATTAAATATATGAAAACTGGCGTTTGAAGAGAATTCTACTACAAACAACAACACATGGTTATTGATTTGGTGGCATCGTACTAAAAATAATTAAGTAGCTGACTACGAGGCGACGATTGAGGCAACGGCTTTTGTAGCCGGTGTTCGTGTAGCCTGCTATCGTTATTGTGTTTAATGCTTTATTATTAATATTAAAAATGCACACTGGACCGTAACGGCGAGTCTAATGGGTTATTCTTTAATAACAAATTGTTAGGAAGAGCTCTTTGAGGCCATCAGCAATTTTGCCATGTGCACTGTGGCCACGAATATATAAAATATATTTCTGCGTGAATTGATATTTGTGAAAAGTGAATGCTTGACTTTCATTACATCATGACTATAAATAAATGTTTATCGTTTGTAACTCTTTGGCGACCGCACTTTTAATCGACACATCGTAACAACCAACAGCCATTAGTGGGGAGTGACTAATTGTGTCACATCTGTTTGGTTGTGACAACATCAGAACTTTGCAAAACTACAAGCCAATTAAAATTGGCGTTTATGAATGCAATTTAAAAACATTTTTATCATTTCGTAATAAATAACACCAGGCAACAATAAAAAAATGTAAATGTGCTTGGCAAACCGATCCAGTTTATAATTATTTAAACGAATAGTTTTAAGCTTTTACACGCATGTACTCGTATGAGTATTTTTATAAGAAAAATAGCTGAAGTTTTTCACACAAAATCTTTATACGTGCTCAAGCAAAAATCAATAAAAATTATTAATCAATCGGCTACGATTTCATTTCATTTACTATCAGAGAATAAATTGCAGCATTCAAAATCGACTGAAATTTTGAGAACTTTTTTTTATACGATTCTGAATCGATATTGAAAGCAGTAATTTGTTTACATTTTTAAAATACAATAAAACTCGGATATAACGAACATCATGAAACCGGCAAAAATAGTTCGTTGTAAGAAAACTTCGTAAGAAGCGTAGTTACGTGCATAATAAAAACAAATTTAGTTGTGAATCATCACATTTATTATGGATGATTATATTCTTATTTAAAATAAATTAGTTGAAACAACAATTTTCAAAACAAAATATAATATTTTTTTTTAAAATAAGAGCGAATAAAAAGCTAGAAAAAGTAATCCGAATAATAACAGTTATAAATTAACAAACAGTTTTATAAGTTCGCTATAAAAGAGTTCAAATGTATACAATTTATTTTGTGAGACCGTAAAGAGCAGTTCGTTTTAAACGAGGATTTGTTCGAAATACGAAGGATTTATTTTTGCATAAAAATAAAAACAGTATGTTACAACCGGTTGTTCGTTATAAGCGAACGTTACTGTAGTGTCACATAATTCTAAAATGCAATTTTTACTAATAAAAACTGTTGTCACATTCAGCCAAGTCATTTAGTAATTACTGGCACATGGGCACTGATCATGGGAGTGCGGCGACCTTCTAAAACATCACTGTTCTGCTTTGTTTAGGCAGCTTATTTTTCTTTGTTCCTTGGATTGTTTACCATGTTTTTTTTAAATATATTATGGCCAATAACAGTACTGTTAGCCAAAGCAGTTAACGCCAAAGAACTCGTGATCGATCCCACGCTCAGTTATTTACATGGTATCAAACTTTTCTGATCTGAATGGTTGCGGTAATTCTGCCACTCGTTCGTCTTTACTACAGAAACGGTTCCGCGGTGAACTACAGTTGCTAGAACAAATTTATTTTTATCTTTCTTTTCCTCCATCATTATTTCCCAATTGCCATAGTAGGGCTCATATCCTTAAACAGTCTAGGTTACGAAATATTGGCCCATAAATTTAGGCATTAAACACAATAACGACAGCAGGCTACACGGACACCGACTACAAAAGTCGTTGGCTACAATCGTCGCCTCGTAGTCAGGTACTTAATTATTTTTAAAACGACACCACCAAATCAATAACCATGAGTTGTCGTTTGTAGTAGAATTCTGTTCAAACGCCAGTGTAGCCGCTTTCATATATTTAATACTCTTAAATAGTGTTATTCCAATTAAATATATTTAAAGTCCACAGTATATGAAAAGAAATCATTTTATTAGCTTAGAAATATAGTTTGTTCTTTCTTTTTCTGTAATAAAACAGCATATTTTCAAGTTTATATTAACTGAATTTATTTATATTAAACTGGCAACACTGCATCTACTCATTGTCGCTCACCAAAATAGAAATTAGTTTAATTTGGCTGCAACCGCAAAAACAGCAGAGACAAGAACCTGTAGCCGTGTCTTCTGTAGTAGTAAAAATAATTATTTGTATAAACGCACATGTATTCTATATTTGACAAGTTGTAGTCTGTAGTCTGCTGTCGTTATTGTGTTTAATGCTTTATATTTAGATTAAATACGGCAAGATATACTTCGGTAAATAGCTTTTTAATTTATGCAAAAATTTTATTAAATTTAATCACATTTTTTACTACTTTTCCGTTCCACAACACGTTTTCAATATTATCGAGCCAGAATAATATGTAAATTATCCTACTCCAGAATTCAATACTTCACAAACGAATAATTTGTAACAAAACGTTTGAAAAGAATTAAGAAGTTTTTCTATATTTCGTAATCTATGAAATTTGCAGTGCAAAAGTTTCATTTTGTTGCACAGTGTACGAGTATTCAACGTTCTTTTTTCTTTCTTCTTCTTGTCATAAATATTAATAATTTAGCACACACTTAATATTAAAACTTTATTTATTATTTTAATTATATCGTCTGTAGGCACAAGCAAAAGTCATTTAACAAAATATTGGCGTTATTTATGCACAATTATTTGAATTAAATTGACACGATTTTCCAGTCACACTGTGGCATTTTCTGATGGTTTCTCTTTGGGAAGCGCTTTATTTTTCTATTCCTACTCATCTCTGCACGCCGTTTGCAAGTTGAACAAGTTACGAGCAACAAAAAAGAAACTCAATTAAATGTAACAAAACGATAAGTTTTTCATTCACTCATTCATTCTGTTATTTATTTTAGCAACAAAAGAAAAAGTTTCTTATCTAATAGTTTATTTCTTAAAGTCTTTGCTGTTTTTCAATTATAATAAATTTTTTCTATTTTCATGTGCAACACAATTGCTGTTGCTTAGCCAACTTAAAATGTATTCATTCGTTTATAAGATCGCGCAGGAGTACAAAAGAGATGCACTGAAGTTTATTAAGCGAATGGAGAACAGAGTCGTCTTTCTCAATTAAATTTATGCAACTTCTTCGAAGTCAATAATTCTATGTGTTTTTACTGAAAACTACATATCGTCATCTGAAATATAAAACAACGTATCATCACTTTTTCAAAGTTTATAGGAGAAGCAAAAACCGTTATAAAATGAAACAATCTTGGAAGTCTATATTCAAATCAGACAGTTTAATTTCAATCCACACTTGAACGGTTTGTTTCAATATTCCAAATAGTTTCTATTTTATAATATTTTTTGCTTCTCCTGTAAACTCTTGTAAAATTGTGACACGCTATTTAGCATTTTAGATGACGATATTAAAATGTATTTAAATTTTTGAAGGGATAAAATTTTTGTCCAGAATAATTTTTAACGTTACGCTTCGAAAATTTAAAATTTTCCAAAATCGGGAAGTTGTTGGTTTTACTCCGGTTTGAAAAAATCGAGTTCTCATCAGATATGGACTTTTTGAGGTCCGAAGAAGCTTCCCTGACTAATTTTGAGGACCAGTCACAATGTCTGCATGGGTGTCTGTTTGTGTGTGTGTGTGTAAGTATATGACCCGCTTATAACTTTGGAATGGCTTGAACGATTTCAATAAAACTGATGGCGTGCTAAAGGCTTCTACTGATTTCCAGTGAATTTGAACCAATTCGAACCGGTAGATGTCGAGAAATTGAAAGAAAAAACTCAGAAGTAACTTTTAAGCGGCTTTACCGATCGATTCCACAAACTAGTCAGCTCTCAAGATTAAAAATCCATGTCGGTTACTGTGAATCGGGTAAAAATCGGTTAATCCGTTCGTGACCCCAAAATTATGTATCTGATCACTTAGTCTTCTCGATTCTCCTAAAGTAATCAAAAACTATATCAACCACTGCTTATCACTTGGCGATCGGTTTGATTTGAAAATTAAAAAAAGGATTTCAACTTCAAGACCTCAAAAGCATAGAATAGCACAAAAACCAGTGCCTCGTTTCTGTAACTGAAGTGAGAACTTCTCGCATCGAAAAAATTGTCGTCACTCTGTGAAACACAGAATGGGGCAGAATATATTTCTTAATGCCCTTAAAATTTTGTTGGTTTTTTACAATAATAAATATATTTAACAACCTTAATTATTTAGTTCTTTTTAGTAGTGAAAACTTTTCACATCAGTTACAGAAACGAGGCACAGGTTACGAAAGATTTGCGGTTAAAATTAGCGAGAAGTTACAGGGATGGCCTTTGGGGTCAACAGTTTCCCATATTTTTTTATATGATTTGATCTCTTTTAGAGAGAGAAAATCACCAGAATTGCCAATTTCGTATATCTTTTCTTAAGTGAACTTAAAAATAAAAAGGTTTTTTTTGTTTTTTCGGGTTTCCTAGATGAAAATTCTGTGTGGAACAGTAACCCGTAATTAACTTAAAACTTTAAATAAAAAACACTGCAATACAAACTCCTCCAACCTATCGCTTACACATTCTCCCTTATCGTGAATAACTAACAAGTGCAGCTCTTGTTCCTGTGAATTTTTTATGTTCATTTAAGTTAAAAACGCTATCGTGAATTACCCGTGAATTATCGTGAATTTTCTGTATATGAATGTAGGAGCGGAAAGAAGATTCAAAAATATAAACAATGTTTTAGCAAATTAAAAAAATTGTTATAAATATTTAACTCTTTAACCACAAAAAAGCTGCTTATAAGATAAATTTCGTTTAGATAATTTTTCTTATAAGCAGCTTATAAGCATAAAATAGTTATTTATTTATTTCTTTTTTGTACCATTTAACTTTTACGTAGTAAAATTATTCGGCTATTTTTTTGGAAACTCAACAAAACAAAAAAATTACAACAAATTAAAGTATAGTAGACAATCAATTTGTTTGTGTCTCATTAACGTAAATTATAATTCCCATTATAAGACGAACTATTTCTATGTTCTGGTGTCTTCCCTAACGAAAATAAAGTGAATAAAATAAAGGAAAAATTGAAAAAAGTACTAGGAAAGAATGTCACCATAATCAGGGGAATTTCAGTTGGGCATGAAATTATTCACTGGGAATTCATTCACAATTGCAAATCTAGGGAAAGTGGGAACACTGTGAGGGAAAAGATATTCATGACAGGGGTGCCAACCATATATTTAAGCATCAAGCGGACAATAGTTTTTTGTAACTAAAACTAATTTGTTATTATTTTGAGTAATTTAAAATGAAACAGATTATAATTTATTTGATGGTAAGTCGCAACATTTTGTGAAATATTTGCGTCATCTAGTGCTGCACCCGTGAAATAGGAAACGTTCGCCTCAAACGTTCAAAATATCTGCTGATACACATCATTTTTTGATGTTTTAATTACTTTTGGGCAAGAACATCTAAAAATTAATGGCTATACACCTGTCCCTCATTGTCCCGATTTTGATAATTTCTTTATATGATGTCATCTAACGAAATGTCTTTTTTTGCACATTTATTATCAACTGGATACATGATTGTTTCCTTTATAAGTTTTTACCATCCAAGATAAACAAGATGCGAGATCGTGAAGGAGTACACAAAAAAATTTTTTTTTTTTTCATTCCGAAATTATATATCTGATCATTTAGAATTCTCAATTCTTTTATAGTAATAAAAAACTATTTCAATTACCGCTTATCACGTGGCAATATTTTGGCTGGAAGAGCTTAAAGACACAGAATAGCACAAAAATCAGGTTACAGTAGTTTTGCATTAAAGTTATAGTAAGGACTTTTAGGATCTACTGTAAGTCGTATATATATATATATATATATATATATATATATATATATATATATATGTATATAAATATATATATATATATATATATATATATATATTTAATTTTCAGTATAAATATCACATATTTTTATGAAAGTATCAAAACATAAGCACATTTACCACCGCAGGCTACCGACTACAATGACTGCAAATGCCGCTACTGGCAATTGTCGCTCAGTAGTCAGTTACTGAATTATTTTGAAGACGACACCACCAAATCAATAATAATGATTCAATGTTTGTAGTGGATATCTGTACATACGCCAGTGTAGCCGCTTTCATATATTTAATTCTTTTAAATAATATTATTTCAATACAACAAAAACAGAAATCATTACATTATTACATGTTTTTGGGAATTGTCGTTTTAACTCTTTTTATTTTCTTTTATTTTCGTGCTGATTCTTTTTTCCCAAAAGTTTATTAAAATTCCAAGTGATCAATTGGGGGGTTTTAGCTAGTTCCTATACGCATGTCACTGGGGCTAATGCAGATCACCAGGGAACCTTTACAAAACATTTCTTATAATAACTAAAGATGTTATTTCTATCTTCTACTTTACTAAGTGAGAAGTCTAAAACAAATATCAAAGTCATAACATTAACTCACTGATCAATTTTCCTTTTTAATTTTCTTACGTTTTTATTTCATTCTACAATTGGTTGGCTTTTTTCCGACTCTAATTGTAGTTGTAAGAGAAATAAAGAACAACAACAACTAATAATTGTTTTAATGTAAATACAATTTATTGAGAGTGTTGACAACATAAGTTGTTTAAGCGCGGGCACTTGCTAATTAAATTATTACATGTTTTTGGGAGTTGTCGTTTTAACTCTTGAACTTTTATTTTCGTGCTGATTCTTTTTTCCCAAAAGTTATTTATTAAAATAACAATAATAATCAAAATCTGATAAGCAAAACTTTTAACCGTTACAAGCCCTGGTGTTCTATTATTTTAACGTACAGTATCTATTCAAACTCTATTAAACAAAGAACGCCGATGAGATGGCAGAGCGGCCTCGAAATCAGTAGTAGAAAACCTTTCCGGTTTGTTGTTCAAGAGGTTTCAACGAATCCCTTTAGAATATATTTCGGTTACCCAAAAACACATCAAAACATTGACATTTCAAAAGTATGCACGCGTAAATCGAGCTATAGGTGTACTCATTTAAGACATACTGATTGATTTTCCATTTAAGCAAATAAATGGCACAATACTTTAGTGTTTCATATTATTAATTAAAATCCTTTTGACATACACACAGAAATGACTGAACACATAATAACTCTTTCTAAATGAATTTCTAAATCGAATTTTGTTAAAAGAAAAAATCACTTACCTGAACTAATTTTAATTCCAACAAACGAAGGCAATGAAACTGTCAAAGATTTAATCACGGAGCAGATGTCATGTGAAGGCAAACTAAAAACAAATAAAATCCTATTTTAGTGGGTTATATTTTGGTTCCTATTTTAGTGGGTTATATTTTTGTATTTTTTAACTTATTATTATATTTTATCAAAAGTTGTTATTTTTTCGTGCTGTCTGCTTCACAACAACAAATACTCAGATATTTATATTTTTTTTTAAGCGCTAAACATTTATGTTGCAAATTTAACTCCCATTAAAACTCTTTAAAAGATGATTTTTTTTTGTTATTTGCGTTGTGCAGGAAAAATTCTTTTTTCTTTTCTTATTATCTACCCAGCCACCAACAACACAACTATGTATTGCGGATTTTGTCTCTTAGTTATGTTGTTGTTGTTGTTATTATTATTATTTACGATTTCTTTCTTGGCATGGACCCAAAAGATGTTGAGTTATTTTTAATTTTTAAATGTTTTATTGTATTTATAACTCATAAATATTTCGTGCACTTTTTATAGGTATTTTTATATATTGTTAACATATAAAAATTATACATTCATCTGCAAAATACAAGATATATTATTTTTTTTTTATATACATATTACATAATTTTTTCTCTTAGGGCTGGTCAATTTTTCTTATTTCTTTCTTATTCATTAATTCTATTTATATATGACTATAATGCTTTTTAGCACGCACGCGACATCAAAAACGTGTTTAATAATAATCAAAGAAAAGTGTTTCATTGTTTGTTTTGTTTTTTGTTTTAAACGAATACAAAAAGATTACGTACTCAGTTATTGGCAGCCATGTGCACCCATAAAAATACATACATACACACACACACACATGTTTATATCAGTGATTTCAGATTCTGTTTTTTAGCTTCCCTACCAAAAAGAGGCTTGCCCGACCGGGTATCTTCAATTTACTTTTATTTAATATTATATTTTGGTTACCAGTTAAATTTTTTTTGCATTGGACTGGCACTCAGCGGACTACCCCTACATTTGCAGTGAAATTTCCCCGATCGGGAGAGTCAGGGATGGTGTTAAGAGGACAAATGAAGACAGAATTTTGCTGTAGTCATTTTTACTTTTTGTTTCGCCGGTGATTCTTTTTATTTAATTTTGTTATTATTATTATATTTTTTTTGTTGCTACAGGTACAGAAGGAGGGTGCTGTATTCTGCTATTTTAGTTCATGACGGTGTTAATTGCCTTCGGCAATCTTTAGTTTTTTAAATCAGCCGCCCATCCAAAGCACACTAAGATTATATTTTTATTATATATATATATATATATATATATATATATATATGTAAATAAATTTTTATTAATAAATAACAAATTTTATTTAGTTTTGTGTTGATAAAATGGTAGTTAGGATATGCTGGCATATAGAATAGCGTGACCCACAACAACGACACATTCTTTTAACACACAAAATTCAGAGCACATCTGGAATATATTCCATATATATATATATATATATATATATATATATATATACATATATACATATATATATATATATATATATATATATATATATATATTATATATATATGTATATATATATATATATATATATATATATATATATATATATATATATTAATTAAGTGTCGAATGGTGCAAATCCCAAGATCCAACAAATTGAAATTTGTTTGACAGCAGAACCAAAATGTTCAAGTTTTAAAAATAAATGTTTTCTTTTTGCTACAAACTTTTCACCGAACAAAAGTTCAGGCACTCTTTCTTTTAAGTTTCTGATGTATTCAATCCAAGTTTTTTTTTTGTAGGTGGAAACCTTTAAACTAAAACTAAACAAGAGGGTGATGGTGTTTAGAGGACAGTTGCAGAAAGATGAGAATTCATTGTAGCCATTTAATATGTTACTTTGCCGGCGAATTTTTACCGACATGCCGTCTCAATATGTTAACAACAAATTAATTGATAGATATTATTGATCACAAGGCTCGTAGGATACATCCCTATCATAATAAGTAACAAATTAATTAGTGTACTTGTTGTGGGTTGAAATCTACTGAGATCATGTTCGTTCCGATCCACACTATGAAACTTTTGTTGCAGCAATTCTTAGTTGGTATGAGAGTGGTGAAATAGAAATATATAACTCTTCTATTCCTTTTTCGTTTTTTTGCGCTAGAAACTCAAGAATCGCTGCAACAAAACATGCAAGTGAGAACCCAGACTTATTGTTAAATCATCAGGAATTAGACTCAGTTAGGCTTTCCACCTTCGCATTATTTATTAGAGTTTACGCTTGGCTCTTAAGCCAAATGATTGGTAATTCAAAAATATCACAGAACCTTTTTTCGTTAAAGTAAACTTTTATAAACCAGTTGAGAATTACATACGAAAACGCGTAGTAGGCTTTGAAAATTAAAAAAATACACACACACTCAAAACAAATTCTATTGGATATGAATCTAAATATTTCATTAATATTTAACAGATTCCATGATTCAGCACAACATTCAGCCTGAACTAACACATGCAAAACTGTTGTTAAAAAAAATCTTTTAAAGAAAATTCAGCGACTCGAATTTCATAAGAAATGTGTTCCCTTTTCCTAACCGACAACGATTTTGTATTGTTGTTGTATTTTTATGCCACTCTGTTTACTTTTTACCCAATTCTTTGTTCATGGAATACAGTTCACTTGCAAAATATATTCACTTCCGACAAGTACTCGTATGATTATTTCATTTCCAAAGAGAGAGTATCGTCCCTAACTTGTCTATGTCCAAAATTTTGTTTTTTTAGTTAGAGCACTTGTGCATGATACCTACGATATTTAAACACAAACATTTTTAGAATTGTTTGTCGAAACGTGTTTTTCCATGCACTCCCTTTTCTTCTTCATTTTACACTTAATAAAATGGTACCTGTACTCATTATAAAGTAACAGGTAAACTGTTAATTAAGGGTTTTCGTAGTCTAAAACAATAACAACAACAAAATAGAAACAAAAACAAACAAAAAATGCATTGCAAAACAAGAAACGGAAGAGAAGTGTAAAACAACATTGAACGACGATTACAAACAATTATGACAATGATGACGGCAACAAAAACAACAAAGAACAAATACCAACAATGAATTTGTGCAAAAAATAAGTATGTGTGCATGTATGGATACATAAAAAAAAGCATAAATACTGTAGTATTATTATACGAGTAACAAAACTAAATTAGAAAATACAACCAACCAACATCATCATCATCAGCCAGCACAACTCAGTCAGTCATGCAGCCAGCCAACCTTTCGAATACAGACAGGTTCTACGCATATGCTTTGTTAACAGGGCAAGCTCAGCTAAACAAGAGAAGAAGCAAACAACAAATGATGGTAATGAATAAAATTGTATCTCGAATGAATTGAATGCAAGTCAAAGACGAAACAATAAAACAATCTTCTCTGGATTTTTTTTCTTAATTTTTGAAAAAGAAAAGGAACAACACGAGTACAAGAAATACTAGAGAACAAGAATAAAATAAAAACACAACTATTTGGTATAACAGTAAAATGTATTCTAAACATCAAGTGCATAAAGAGTCAGTGCAGAAGTATACTAAAGGGCCAAAAGAGTACCACAAAGAGCAATAAAAAATTTTACAAAAAGGGCGCGACAAAAGATACAAGTGCAGAAGGAAGCACATGCAGAAAAGCAGCGTAGCAAAAACTGTCGGCGAAAAATCAAATAAATAAAAATAAGAGTAGAAAATGGTGAAAAAGAATATAAGAAAACATACACATAAATACAAGAATGTAGGAAAACGGAAACAATTCACGGTCAAGTACGACCGTAGCATTACCCTACATCTTTTGTTAGATGCAATGCAAATAGTGAGCGGATATATCTGCAACTATGTGGGTCAATATTTTTCGTTTTATGAGTATACATATTATAAAAGTCTTGGTTGTTGTAAATGTATATATGAAAAGAATATGTTAATTTAGCTAAATACGTTTTATGGCTGGCTTTGGATGTTGCAAACAAACTCACAAAATATATGCTGCTGCACATTTTTCAAAATATACATATTTAAAGTTTCCAATATGGCACTATTTTTGCTCAAACTTTTGGGAACTTCATGTGAGCTGGCTATTTTAGATTCTGGAGTACCTACAAGATGAACAATAATATGGAAATATATTTTAACTGTTTAATTTCGTTTCCAACTAAACAAACTTCAAAGTCATTTGATTTATTTTACCAGTTTTTTGTTAATCCAAAAGACAGCATAGCATGCCTCAATTAAAGGCGGCAGCGTTAATTAAAATTTTTTATGTAATCAGCAACAGCATTTTATAATATTGGAGCTTCCTATCAGCTGAATTTATAAATTTTCCGGCGAAGAGGAAATCAAAAACCAAGATGAAATTAAAAAATACATTATAAAAATCTATGCAACAATTATTTTTTGTATTTCATTCGACCTTGTTTTTTACTTAAATTCTTCTTATAATTATTCTTCAGACTGTGGTCTAAGCCTGACCTAGAGCCTGAAGAATAATTATAAGAAGAATTTAAAATCAATGCAAAAGTATTTACAGCAGAATATTACAACTTCTGTCGCTATTGGATTGCTATTGTAGCCCATATATTTTACAAAACCTGTTTTATTGGCAGATTACTGTTAGCATTGCTTTTTTTATTTATCAACAAATCAAAACATAAATATAATGCACCCTATCATCATTAAATTGTAATTAAAATGGTTCCGCCAGTGTAAGATAGTTTTGAGTTATTTACAAAATAATTTGGAGAGATGCAAAAAGATGAGAAAATGGAGGATTTGTTGTTGGAGGGTGCTGTAATGCGCTCTAAACTACATGATAGTGTCAATAATTTGGTATTCGTTGAGCGACGAGTGCCATGCCGTCGTCATTGAAATAGGTAGACTAACGCTACCATGCAAGAACGAGGATCAGAAGATGGCCGATATCTCATTGTGATTTGCCTTTTAAAAATATATTTTTTAATGGCCCAGAACACACGAGAACAATTATCGTGGCATATCATAGCAGCTTGCTGGAAAATTGGGTGAGGAAGGGGTTTTCGGTTGGCATAACTTCTCAGCCAGCTACAGCCCCACATTAGCAGCACAAAATCCATCCAAGTGCATATATAAAAAATATTAAGCGTTTAATACTAATACACAGAAAGTGATCGATAGGTTTCGTGCGTTTTCGAAAGAACAAAAATTTTGTGGCTTAAATATTGTGCCAATAAGATGATATATTGTGGTCCTCATATGCACTTCATATGTACGTTGCAAATGCTGAATGTACGCGATTTGAAAATGTAGGGTGCTTCAGTTTCTGTAAGTAGAATCTACTTAGTAAATACGTACATATTTACATGATACAAATTTACATACTTATTTATGTATCTACAAGAACAAATTTCAATCAATTCATCATTTTGGCTTCGTACACACATGCACAGAATCATTTACAGAAAAATCCATAAAGGAGCCGTCACTTGCCAAATATTAGCAACAACAAAAATATTTGCAAAAGAACCGATACACCAGCATATGAGAGAGATGCGGAAATATACAAATAATGGAGAAAGGAAGAAGAGCGAGGAGTGGAAGAAAAGAACGAAATAGAAAATAAAACAGGTTCCAAGAAAGGAAACGCGGGGAATACGCAAGTAGAAAAAAACCATGACACGAAACAACAGACCAAATTTTGAAAAGACAAAAGCTGACGCAAACCATGCTTTTTTGTTGAATGCAATTTCAATTCCCACAAGAAATTTTCACCGAAAACTTGGTTAATGCCTCAAAAACAATATTAAAATAAATAGGTGTGTAAGTATGTATATCCAGATGTACATATGTATGTATGGCTGCGGTGTCAAAAATTTACATAACAATGAAATATTTTGGTAAACTATTTTATTATTTTCTTTATAAAAACTTTGGAAGTAAATTTTATGGAAAATTTAGTCAATACTGTTGATACAGCAGCAGTCCGTCACTTTTAATTTGACTGGTTTGATTATCTAACAGTTATGTACACTTGTAAATATGTATGTAAATACATAAATACTTATGTACATATGACGTACTACATACACACACACATATACTCGTAAGTATGCAAATTGAAACTTTTCTATTAATTTGAATAATTAATTGCTTCTGCTGGAATATGTATGTACATATTTAGTTAGACGTTTTCACGGTTTTTGTTTTTTTTTTATTATTCCTCTTTAGCAGCTTGTTTTTTACTATTATTTTTGTTGTTACGCAAATATTGATTTTCTTGTATTATTTAATTAATTTTTGTTTTCAATTCCATTAGTTTGAAAATATTTTTGAAATGATTTTGACTGTAACCAAATACACATAGTACATATATTTTAATTAAGAACTTTACATTTTGCTTTTGTAAATTAAATTTTTATCGGCAATCTGGTATTTTTATTAACAAGCACACACACGCACACTCTTGTGTATTTGAAATTGATTTTTCTTCAAAATAGTCGTAATATTTGTTTAAACTTTTAACTTTCGAACAAGTAAATTTATCTAGATTTATTTTTGTCATTAAAACATTTATTTTCTTATTCACTTCAAGCAGCACCAAAACAATTTCGTTCCTTTTATTCCGACCGTTCGCTTTGAAATCTCTCTGTAGACTGAGTTAACAGTATTTCAAAAGTTTACGTCTAATAAGATTCACTTCATTTTATTTGGTACTCCTAACTTGTGTGTGTTTATTCTCATGCTAAGTTATCTCAATATTATTCATGCTCATGCTCGTGCTCACATACCGCTACTTTTATTACTGCATTTCGTTTGCACTCTGCTGGCGCTCATGTAATTAATGCTCTTCGTATAGACATGCTGTTATTAATTTTAGCTCTTAGTGGCCATAGTGTTCAACTAGTTTGGTATTCTCTGCTGTAAGAATTCCTCTTGCAATAATGTTACAGACAACATTGTGCATCGACTTCTTCTTCCATTAGCACGACAGTGATGACTTTTTATTGTGGGCCAAATTGACGATTTAAAAGAGTCCTAATACTTTCGTCTGATGGGGAAAAAGTTTATGCTGAAACATATTTAATTACAAACACACATAATTTAGTTGAACACAAACATTATCGTAACATATTAATATTTTTATTTCTTTTAGAGCAAAGATTATATTTAACGATAAGAAGTCAAATTTTCAAAAAAGTTTTTTGAAAAAGTTATAGGAAAGTATATAAGTACATATTACATATATATGTATATATATATATATATATATATATATATATACATACATATATATATATATATATATATATATATATATATATATATATATATATATACATACATATATATATATATATATATATATATATATAAATATATGTATATATATATATATATATATATATATATATATGTATATATATATATATATATGTATATATATATATATGTATATATATATATATATATATATATATATATATATATGTATATACATATATATATACATATATGTATATATATATATATATATATATATATATATATATATATGTATATATATGTATATATATGTATATCATTGCAATATTATTGTTCACAATCTCAAATTTTTCGCCCAAAAGCTCTTGAATATCACTAGCGGTCAAGGTACATTTAGCAGATACTCTCACTAGTACAACAGTTAACAACACCAAAAACTACACTATTTTGTTGGTAGAAAATTACGAGCTCATGTTACATGTAGGACAGACTTAACAGCTGTAACTTGCAAATAAACTTTTGACAGTACTGCTTAAAGGGTACACTATAGACACCTGCTCTACTGATCGTACCTGTTAAATCTGTCTTGCAAAAAATGCTGGTTATGTTATATACATATATATATACATATATATATATATATATATATATATATATATATATATATATATATATACATATATACACATATATATATATATATATATATATATATATATGCATATATATATATATATATATATATATATATATATGTGTATATATATATATATATATATATATATATATAAACATATGTATATATATATATATATATATATATATATATATATGTATATATATATATATATATATATATATATATATTGGCGTGGTTTCCAATTATGTATGTGTGCAGCATTTCAATGGCTTTTGTAGCTAAATAATATTTAACGTGAACCATGAATTTAAACTTAACACAATTGTTTTAGTTGGTGCCGTAGCGAGGCAACCTCATTATTGCTACCAAACATATTGAAAGGCTACATATGGCCCAGGTGCTGCTACATTTTGCATCGCAGTTGTATATACTTTTTAGTGAGAATAGCTTAAGAGCGCAACTTGTCATCGCTCTCCCTTTTAGAGTATTTTGTTTACGTAGTTCTGGATAAAAATGTTGGGAAAATGCTGCTATTTTAGGGAAGCAAAAGCTTTTTTGCTGGGGATTTTCTGGAAAAACATATTATATATCTTGTTGTTTAAGAGTTATTCCGTTATATGTATATATAAGCAAAAAATATATATGAAAGATTTTTAAAAAGTTATTTTGCCTCTCAATAATTTATCGAAGAAGGGATTAGAAATTTAGGAGTATGTTTTACACCCTAAAATTTTGTTTTATATATTATTAGGCTCTTATGACTGATTTCATTACTTATTATTATATTGAAGGTTGCGAATCGGTATGTTTCAAACGTTGGTATATATGAAGATTGATAATATGACATACTCGTAGGTAAAAAACTGTTATTAGAAATTTCCTGTTGATTGCAAATATATTACAAAGTGTGCTTTGTGCCAGCTGTACAGATATCGGGATTATATATAATAACAAAGTGTGCATTTAGGGAAAATCGTAGGTATAAATATATAGAAAAACTATATGGCAGTTCTAATGTAGTATTTATTCTCTCTCTCTATATATTCATGGAAAATACTCTCTTGAATATTCTTGTCTAATGCAATTAATAAATGGGTTTGTGTCTACGCTGACTTAAGGAAACACGGGTTAGTACACAACTGTAATTGGAGCGACAGGTTTATGCTAACTAACCAACATCAATTCATTAATATAAGAGTTATTCTGATACAATAAATAAGTTAAGCTTATAAGCTGCTTACGAAAACAAATTTTCTATGCGAAATAAGCATAAAATATATTTATATATAAACCAGCTAAGCCAATAGTTGCTGGCCTTTCTTAATCTCTTTAGTTTAATGTTGTTTTGATTATAATAAATTTAACATGACAACAATAACAGCAATTAAATAACACACTGCTGTTGTCTTTTTAATTCAGAGATATGCATCAGGGATGGAAAACACCTTTTATTAGGTGGTACCGATTTCAAATATAATATGTACCACGATTCTAACAATATTTAATAATCTTATCATATATATAAACTTTAATACAATAACAAATAAATAAAACAAATATCATATTCATAAACAAATATGTATTAGTGTTATGAAACATATTTCATACCATATATTAATATGGAAGCAAATATTTTTTTTATTAGAATGGCAGACCCCTTAAATTGATAGATATCGGCAGAACACAGAGAAATCAATGATGCCGTATCGCTGGAATATTACTTGCAAAGTTGCATGTTATTAGCCGCGGTTACATGATCAATTTTTGCTTTAAAGTTTTTTACACATACTGATTGTCGGAATTAAAAAAAAATTTAAAGCTGTGAAGTAGGCGTCACGCAATTTCAAAGCACATTTATTTTCAAGATGTCGTCGAAGAGAAGACAACTGAAATCAATTGCTTCATTGACAGTATTGGAAGAAATAAAAGATATTGTATAATGAAACAAAGAGGGCCGTAAGGAAATATTGGATGAAGAAAACCGTTCCGTTGGTATATCGGAAGTTCAAGTTCGTCAATTTGCTCGTTAAATATGTCATCAGCTGTTTTCTTCCCTGAAAACTTAAACACTCAATTGGAAAGCAAATTTATAAGCAACTTCGTATCAAGTTCAAAAAGTGTGCGTGTATAGGGTGTTTTTTATAGAGTGATACAAGTTTACATCATAATAAAACATAGTAATATATTTTTTATATCAATGAGACGGTCTTTATTGGATAGAAAATTTTATGACATTAATGTTTAAATATGATTTCGGCCATGTGGCCGCCACGGCTGGCGCGTACAAGGCAAAATCTGAAACACCAATTTTCACAAACAGTAACATTCTGACCATCATCGTTTTTGAAGACTTATGGGCCAATGACTCCTCCAGCCCTCAAAGCTTGTGGATTCTCCGCACTCCAAATGCGACAATTCTGTTTATTTGCGTACCCATTCAACCAAAAATGGGCTTCATCGTGAAATAAAATTTTTAATAGACGAAGTGCACGATAAGTTTGACGAACAGAACCACTATATTGATTAAATATTTCCACAATTTGCAAGCGTTGCCCTGGTGTAAGTCGTTCGAGTAACACTTTAAATCGATTTCATTTATTTGGGGTATTCACACTGTGTGATATTTAGTCATATTGTCATAAAGTCATAATATTTTAGAAATTTAAAAAAATGTTGTTGTTGTTCAGCATATAAAAATTTATAAAATAGCTCTAGAGATGTGAGTCGACCGGCTGAAAATCGTTCGGCGAGACGGCGATAGTTTGCCGCCGTTACCTATACATGATACACGTCTAAAAAACGGCTAAATATTATCACCGTAGTTCACAAACGATTGTTAAAGTCAATGAATGCTTTAAGGGATCTTTAACCATAAAAAATCCATACTTTAAGAAGATAAACATTTTCCTAAGCTAAAATGCTCAAAGAAAATATATTTGTAATATATTTGTAATTTGAAACAATAATTTTGCACAGTGTAGCAACAGAAAGCAGTGTTTGTTCTATTTAAAAGAATCCAGTTTGAAAGAAGAAAAAGAAGAAGAAATCAAACTTGACTCTGCTCAAATAAATAAAAAAACAGGATACAAGAACTGGCGTCAACAGACAAGGAATTTCGCTATAAATAAACGCACCAACGACGATCAAACATCAGTTTGTGCTCAAAACTACAGTTGACGAGAAGTAACCAACGATGGCATCTTTAATTCTAAAAAAGCTAAAATTCTGTGTCATCATCATGATGTTGCTGCAAATTAATTTCACACAAGCAGCTTTGCCTGGATTACAAACAACGACTTATGACGGTCAGTGGGACATGAAAAAAAGCCTCAAAATATATATTTAAAAAATATTAATTGAATTTAACTACTGTTTCCATTGTTTCAGGTATACCACCGAATTGGTTTGCCAACGTTGATGCCGCTCCCTTTGTACGCTTGGGTTCCAAGTACTATTACATCGAGGTGACAAGAAAGGCCAATTGGTTTGAAGCAGCCCATATATGCCGCACCATGCACGCCAATTTAGTGACTTATGAGAATAGTGCCGAATTCGATGTGGTTAATGATTATATACGGCGCCAACAATATGATGCTGGTAACTATTATTGGTTGGCTGCTAACGATTTGGCCACCGAGGGTAAATTCTTTTCCATTGGCACTGGCCTTCCGATGACATTTGATCGTTTCACACCCGGAAATCCGGATAATAGTTTTGGTAACGAGCATTGCGCACACTCGTGGTTCCATCAGGGTCAATATGCCATGAACGATTTGGATTGTAAGAAGGAGTGTCATTATATATGTCAAGCTGAAAATCCCAAGACAATCGCTTTCACTGTCTGGTGATTTCGTTATATTTAAGCGAAATTTGCTTTTTAAATTCGTGTGCAAAAAAGAAAAGATAACAAAAATAAAGCGTAACAAATTGTTGTTGGAGAAAGCGAGTTTGAGATGTTCTCTTTTATTTTCTCTTTTTCTTACAGAGATGTTGTTCTTGGCGTAGAGGATGAGAAAACAATTGGGATATTCACACTTCGTGCTAGTTTTGTCATATTGTCATTATGTTATAATATTTTAGACGAGTTTAAAAAAGTTGTTGTTGTGCTGCATATAAAAAAAGTCATAAAATAATAGCACTCTTTCAAGTATGTTTTTGTGTTGCCGTAAAATGCTCTAGAGATCTGAGTCGAATGACTGAAAATCGTTACTTATTATTATTATTATTATTATTATTATTATTATTATTATTATTATTATTATTGTTATTATTATTATTATTATTATTATTATTATTATTATTGTTATTATTATTGTTATTATTATTATTATTATTATTATTATTATTATTATTATTATTATTATTATTATTATTATTATTATTATTATTATTCACGACTAAAACGCGGTTAAAAAATTATTGATACCTGGATGTCTGTACATTAAACCATATTTTTATAACATAAAATATATTAAAAGAGCACTAAATCGCAAAAACTAAATATTTACGAGTGAGAAATTTTTCTCGCTTAACTTACGTAGCTGGCAGTTACTTAACGTTTTTCCGTATGCCGCCGCAAAAAAAAAAAATATATTCAGTTCATAACAAGGCAGCAGCTGTTAGAGTTTATATCTACAAATTTATTTAGCAGACCAAGTTATGAGGAGTTGTTCACACTAGTCATATATTTCGTGCTAGTATTTAATGGCTTATGACTTTATGACTACAGTGTGAATCCTCCAAATATGTATTTGCAAGGCAATGGTGTTGATTAGGACTCTAGAATTTTCAGTATCAATGCACGATTTAATTTTTGTTCAATACAGAACAGTGAACAATCTTTTATGAATGTGACCACTGATTTTGTGACAAATTAGTATAAATTAAATGAAACTCTCTCTCTTCTGATATGATAGCATTGATATGCTAGAGTTAAATGTGATATTATTATTATTATTTTTTATAATTTTTAATTTTTTTGTGTTGTTGATATGAAATATATATTGATACATTTTGATAACTAAAAGCTGAAGGTTTTTGTTTGTTAACCCTGGATGGTTACTGCTAGTCGAATCTTATTTACTCTCTATCATATAATTATTTTATGGTGCTCAAATTCGTACCGATTTTTCAGAGAGAAAACAAGTTTTTGTGTTACATTTTATTTATGTTTTTTATATTTTTTTTTTTTATAAAATACTCAACGAAATGTATGTTTGTTTATTTTTAACTTTAAAATTTAGAATTATTCAAAAAAAATTGTTCGTTGATTCAACGAAAAGCAGCTTAATGTACCAAAATGAAGAGTAACCATTCAGGGTTAAGTTGTTAAGAATTTAATTATAAAAATTAATTTGTATTAGGGAGGCTTAAAGCTTGAAACAACAATGAATGGAAATACATATAAGAGGTGTTTTCTATAGAGTGATACAAGTTTAAATCATAATAAAACATAGTAATATATTTTTGATATCAATGAAACGGTCTTTATTGGATAGAAAATTTTATGACATTAATGTTTAAATATGATTGCGGCCATGTGGCCGCCACGGCTGGCGCGTACAAGGCGCAATCTGTAACACAAATTTTCACAAACAGTAACATTCTGACCATCATCGTTTTTGAGGACATATGGGCCAATGACTCCGCCAGCCCATAAAGCCCACCAAACAATAATTTTCTGTGGATGTTCGACAAAAACTTGTGGATTCTCCTCACTCCAAATGCGACAATTCTGTTTATTTGCGTACCCATTCAACCAAAAATGGGCTTCATCGGAAAATAAAATTTTGAATGGACGAAGTGCTCGATAAGTTTGACGAACAGAACCATTATTTTGATTAAAAATTTCCACAATTTGCACGCGTTGCTCTGGTGCAAGTCGATACATGATGAAATCTTAAAGCAAACTAAACAAAAAGCAACTATCAGCTGTTAAATGGATGGTCAAATAAAGCAGTGATGCCAACTCAAAGTTGTATCACTCCATAAAAAACACACTATAATATCGCCAAAAAAAGGGTCGAGCGATCGATATACGAATAATAGGGCACAAAATGATCACGGTTTTTCACAATAATATTTGTATTGAGTGCGTAGGAGTAAGAGGTTATTATTAATTCCCATATTTCTACTTCATAATAAAAAAATCGTTTTGAAGCCTCGAATTCGCACCGTCTTCGTAGTCAATCTCAACCTCTTAAGGAACTTCAGAAAAACATTCATGTTTAAATACCATCCTTTTAATTAAGTACCGTTAGTTATTTCATGAGCTAAAGCTTAAAAATACGTCTGGGATATTTTAACACATGATTCTCTTTACTTTATATGACAAATCGGAATATTCAAATGTTCTCTGGGACGTATTATACCAAAAGGACCGAAAGGGTTAAGCAGCTTCACAGAAACATTCATGTTTAAGTACCAGCCTAATGTAAACATCAAATGCTGTGCAGAAATTAAAAACAAACTTGTAGCTACACAGTTGCATCTGAAAGATACAACTGTATCTACAGAGAACAGCTGAAAAGTGAACTGTTTTATCAAAAAATAAGCTGCTACAACAATATATAAATAACTGTCACACGAAAGCAAAATAAACAATAGCCGCCTGCCAATTACACATTTAAGAATGTCAGCCAAAACAAGCCCCACGAAAACAGAGAGTAAATATCTCTAAATTCGAGCAAGAAGTTCGTAAGCAAGAGCATGGATATGTACGTATGTATGAGTACCCACACAAACATTTGTATCTTAAAGGTAAAATTAGCTGTGCCTAAGCAGATATGAAAAGTATCCAACAAACAAAAACAGTTTGATTTGGAACTCAAAATTGGTGAATGGGGGTTGGTTCAGCACGCAAAACGAACAGAAATTTAACGATAAATGGGGAGAAAGAAAATAACTAACAACAACAATTAACAACGGTAAAACGATGTCAGATGTGTAACGGTGATGACGGTGACACGTTGGTTTTGCTCTAAACCCACAACAGAAGCTAAAGTTTTACTGTTATTCGGGGTGTTTGGTGGGGCAGCAAATGAGAAAATAAATGAACCAACTGTTTAAGGTTTCTGCGAACCAGGGTGGAGACGAAAAGATAATTTAACTGTATAATAAATAACGAAGAGTGAAAAAAAAAGGAAATCGAACATTTGTGCTGCAAGTAACAACAGTTCAATTGAATGAGGGAAAACTAATTTTTTCGCAGTTACACAGAAGTAGAGAAAACATAACGCGTCAACGTTGGCTAGTAAAGAAGGAAAAATTATTGAATTAAATGTGTGTGTTTGTGTGTGTGTGAAAGTGTTATAAAACCAAAAATCTTAGTGAAAACAATTTTATTTTCGGTGCAATTGTTAATTTTATAATTAACCGATTAAAAGAAAATGCATGAAGACAAGTTAAAGAAAAGATGTTGAGAGAATATTATTAATGTTGGCTTAAGAAAAATATATCGTTGATTTGATTTATACAATTCTGTTATTACACTTGCCAAACAATAAAAGTTACATACATTTCATTCATATGTACATATGTACGTGCAGATGTTCGTATGTATGTGCGTATGCATGTGTATGGAAGAGTGATATTTTTTACTAAAAGATATAAATAATAATATTATATATATTTAAAATAATTGTAAATAAATATTCATACAAAGTAATTAATATGTCAACTGAAAGCAATAACACTCCTGTAGATCCCAGAGTTCAGGTAGGTCTCATCAGATTCGCTAAATCAATTTACACAAAATGTTTTAACTACATGCAGATGTATCCAGTGGAATTATTTTTTATTAATTGTTTAACACTTGGATCCAATCTGCGACTTATTACTATGTATGTATGCAGGCACACACACATACATGCTCACATACTCATGTACAATATAAATATGTCCTGATTAACCTGAGATTCGACAAAAGTTAAGACGACAAATTCCCAAAATAAAAAGAAATAAATTCGCTAATTTATGTACAAGTATGTTAATTAATTTCTCAAATATTGTTTTGCTCCAAAAACAATGAAATAAAACGAAATAAGAGACAATAATTATCAGTCATAATTCTGAATATCAAGTGGATTTAAAACGACTCGATTTTCAAAGAATAAATCCTCTACAGACTTCCATTTTTACTGCTTAAAATATCTTGTTCGATATTGATTTATTATACATGATTTAAAATACAATTATTTCGTTTTTGGTTAAAGAGAAATTTATTCGTTTTCGATTTGCACGGAATATTTAACCCTGTCAAATAACAAGTACCTAAAAAGGAATTTATTTACGGCTTAAAAACTTCCGATGGGTATTCTAATTTAACATTTATTTCAGTTAATAATGGAATAAGTTGTAAAATATAAAGGGTGTTTTTTTTAGAGGTAGAGAACTTTCAAATGGAATAAAACAAAGATAAATATTTTAATTGGCATGAACTTTAATTTATACGCAACATAATCTTTTGGCATTGTAATTTAATTATGACTACTGGCCTTGGCTGGCTCTAACGTAGCCTGGAGGTCCAAATTTCAGTCACTTTTTCAGAATTATGTGAACGGCAATAACACTGCGAATGTTGTCACTCGTTTCGGTTTTATCAGCGTAGGCTATCGGCATTTTTACCAAGGCGTTAACTTTCTTAATCTTGGAGGCTAATATCATGTTCAGACATACCCTTTAATTGCGCAATTAAGGCATTTTTCTCAATTAAGGTCTTAATTGACCTCAATTTATCATACAACAAGTCAATTAGTAAATTAGTAGTTAATTGCATCACTAATGGCGTACAACTGCAACCCTGGTCAGAGGTATGTTTATTAAGAACCGTGTTCAGTGAGCAGAAAAACCTCCTACAATGGCGGGCCAAATGCCCAAAAATATACAAACAAAACAAACTGAATTTTCAAACAGACTGAATAAATAAACAAAAACGAAATGGCTGGTGAAGAAGGTGACCTTTGACTTGTATTTTGCTGGAATAAGGAAAACAGCAAAAGCTGCTGCCTTCTCAAACTTTGTAAAATTGTCCAGTGTTCCTTTTTTTTAAGCACTGATAATTTTGAATCAAAAATCGATCGCAATGACTCCAAGAGCTTCATATTTCTTTTTTCTTTTAAGTAAAATTTCTTTTAAACCAAAATTTGCATCCATTTTTTAAATTTGCAAGAGCGAATATTCACAAAATAAATAAAAACAATGTTTTTTCAGCTGTCAAATGTTAATTGAGTTAGCTGAATTGAGTATGTGTGAGCACTAGATATAATTGCGCAATTCAAATTAAATTGACTCAATTAAAAACGCGTGGCATAATTGACGTTTAGTACAATTAACTGATCTGATGGACGATTGTGTTGCCCGTAGAGCGCCATACATATTTCGAATAGAACAATGATTTTCAAAATAAATTTTCAAAACTTCTACCCCTGACGAAATGCCCGCCAGCTAAAAACACAAAAACAAGTTTTCTACCTCTATAAAAAACACCCTTTATATCATTTAACAATCTCTGAAGTACGCAAATCTTTTGAGGCCATGATTCCACACATCCTACATAATCGCGCGATTGATTCACAGGGAAATCTGGCACAATTCACACCGACTTTAAAAATCGCTGCAAAATAGCCTCGCAGTAGGTGACAAACTGTTATACAACACTCACATCTGCCAACATAGATGTTATACAACTCACAACCACATAAAATATTTTCATAAACAAATTTCGCCACTCTGATCACATGGAAATTATAGTTTTAGGCAGTTTTTTCGTAAATATAGGGTGTTTTTATAGAGTGATACAGCTTGGAGTTGGCATCACTGCTTTATTTGACCACCCATTTAACAGCTGATAGTTGCTTTTTATTTAGTTTGCTTTGACATTTCATTATGGATCGACTTACAATAGAGCAACGCGTGCAAATTGTGGAAATTTTTAATCAAAATAATGGCTCTGTTAGTCAAACTTATCGCGCACTTCGTCCATTCAAAATTCTATTTCCCGATGAAGCCCATTTTTGGTTGAATGGGTACGCAAATAAACAGTATTGTCGCATTTGGAGTGAGGAGAATCCACCAGCTTTTGTCGAAACTCCATTTCATCCACAGAAAATTATTGTTTGGTGGGCTTTATGGGCTGGCGGAGTCATTCTCCCATAAGTCTTCAAAAACGATGATGGTCAGAATGTTCTGTTTGTGAAAATTGGTGTTCCACATTGCGCCTTGTACGTGCCAGCCGTGGCGGCCACATGGCCAAAATCATATTTAAACATTAATGTCACATAATTTGCTATTCATTGATATTAAAAATATATTACTATGTTTTATTATGATTTAAACTTGTATCACTCTATAAAAAACACCCTTTATTTTTAAATCACACGACTTGTCACACAAATCTGTCACATATTTTCAGTCCACATGTCATATTTGACAGCTCGTTGTAGTGCGTAGGATATTGTATCACGGCCTTTATACAGATTATTCTTGGAAACATTCAAGTATGATGTTATTACTGAAAGTCGTGGTCAAGTGGGTTATATTGCCGTTCATTAATTTAATCTCTTTTTTTTTTGGCCAGCAATGACCGTCATAATCAACTGTACTTCTACACATTTTCTTGCTTTGTTTTTGCTTGACATTTTTCGATTTGAAAATCTATTTTATCTTTTGCAAGAAATTTACTCAATATTTGTGTGAAAATTCATAAACAAGTTTTTACTTGCAAACAACAACACAAAAAGTATTTCGAAATGTTTGCCTTCACCATGACATAATCTTCTTGAAATATAGAAAAACTGCGTTTATTATTTTTTTTTATTTCTTTTTCTGTGCTCTTGATTACAATCATTTTATTTTACTTGTTGTTGTCTGTGCGAAAATTATTATTTTGTTGCTCTAACCCAAATACAATATTCGCCCAAACTTTATATTTATTTTAATGAACTTTTATTACAACCCATGAAAATTCGTTGTTATTATTGAGAAAATGTAAAGCAGAGCATACAACACTCCAGCCAGTGATGCTGCAGCGTGCTCACAAGACATGCCATGCAAGCGCACGGTGGTACAATATTGAAATCTTTGAAAAGTTTATGATTTATTTTTTTGTTTTGAAAATAAAAATTTGTAAATATGTGGTTTTGTAATAATAATTTATTGCTATTTGAGGGTATTTTCGAATTTCCGCTAGGAGTTTTTAAACGGGGAAGTTATTGATTTTACTCCGTTTAGAAAAAAATTAAATTCTCATCAGATCTCTACGTTTTGAGGCTGTAGCAAACTTCCCTGAGATCCTGTCTATGTCTATATTTTTATGTTATTTGTGTGTTAGTATGTGACCCGCTTAACCGATTCGAACTAAAGCATTAAACACAATAACGACAGCAGGCTACACGAACACCGACTACAAAAGTCGTTGGCTACAATCGTCGCCTCGTAGTCAGCTACTTAATTATTTTTAAAACGACACCACCAAATCAATAACCATGAGTTGTTGTTTGTAGTATAACTCTCTTCAAACGCCAATATAGCCGCTTTCATATATTTAATATCTACTCGTAAATAGTGTTATTCCCATTAAATATATTTAAAGTCCACAGTATATGACAAGGAATCATTTCATTAGCTTGGAAATAAAGTTTGTTGTTTCTTTTTGTATAATAAAACTGTATATTTTCAAGTTAACAATAGTTGAATTTATTCAATTGTAATAGCCAACGGCTTTTGTAGTCGGTGTTCGTGTAGCCTGCTGTCGTTATTGTGCTTAGTGCTATACTTGTATTTTGGTTAATTATTGTTTTAAGGGTATTTTAAATTTAGTTTTCAACTCTTTAACTCGATTTTCTTAGAAAAGTGTTTCCCATTAGATTGTGTGAGTCTATATATTTTGATATCGGTTACATCCCTAATTTCAAACATCTAAAACCTGGAGATAAATTGCCCGATACTGGCGGCCATTGTTTAAGTTTAATCATTCAGCAATTTTTTCTTTGAGTAAATCAATTAATAAATTTTACAATATGCAGGCACTGCTGCGCCATCAGTCCGTCTATTTTCATTATGAAATGGCACACCAACACAACCACAAAGCCGAGCCGTTCGTACACGTCTAAAAGAACACAATTTACCAAACAATATATCTTTTCAATGCATTTTTTAATTAATTTTCTTTACGTTTTGTTGACCTGCAATTCTTTTATTTTCGTTTCAATTTTAGATTGAACTAGAGAAACTCAATACAGCAACGGACAATATTAACAAATTTGAAGTAGAACTCGATGTAAGTATTGATTTTTCTAACACCCCCGCTGCAGATACTCGTTCTCGAAATAGAAAAGTAATAACAAATTGCATTAATATTTAATTAAATTTATTTCTATTCAATCCTTTTGACGCTAAAACAATCTAACAAACGCACTAACAATTCGTTAAACAGGAAGCAAAATGTGAATTCAAACGTATTTTAGCTGAAAGCGTTGTAAGAATAAAACAGTCGGCACACAAGTTAGGAAATTCTATAGAGGCAGCGAAACCGTATTACGAATCGCGAATATATGCAGCCCAGGTGAGTACAAGTAGTGGAACTGGAGTGGGGGGGGGTCTGTTATAGAAAAGAAATACAGAAAAGAACTTAATTTTCTTATTTTTATTTTTGCATCAGTTAGAAATTTTTTGTTGAGCTCGTGGATTGTATTTGCAATCTTGACTAGCACAAATGCAATTAACCACTCGTGTTAATGCTATTGAAGACTGCAATTATAAAACTCATTCCTTAAGCTCGTGGATCGTTTCATTTGGGGTTTAAATTTTATATCTAAGAATGGGTTTAATTAACACAAATTTAATTCTTAAAGGCCTGTTTGGGCACTGTGCTACCACGATATGACATAAAGCCCCGGAAAAGTCGTATTCAAGTAAAGTAGCAATAACAATAATAATAATAATAATAATAATAATAATTATAATATGAAATTTATTTGTTGGGTGGTTAAGCAATGTCTATATGCATTTCATTGGCGCTTCTTACCAAATCGTCAGTAGACTTCAACCACAGTTTTGCAAAGTTTCAAACTTCTCAACTTATTAAAAGACTTCCAAAAACCCTCTGAGAATTATGTTAAATAAATTAACTATAAAAATTCACAAACAAAAAATCACATTATAATAAGTGTAGCAGGCTATGAAACTTATACAAACCAAACCCAACAAACAACTTTTATTCGATACGACAATGACAATATGTCAAAAAATTAGTTTATTATTAATAATAATAATAATAATAATAATAATAATAATAATAATAATAATAATAATAATAATAATAAAATAGCAGGATTCCAGAATCGGACAATTTAATTTTTTTGGTGATAAAAGTAACCAACTAAGAAAATGTCTCTTTATAAACTAAATATTTTGAATATTTTTGTAAATACCAGAGACCAGAAAAGCCATAAAATACAGTTCCAGAGATGAAAACTTCTTATTATTATTATTTTTATTTTTTCTTATACGAAAACCACTTAACATAACTAAATCTTTTTTAACGAACGATTTTTTTTATTTTATAAATTAAAAGGAAAATGAAATTAGTATTAAATATCAAATAAAAATTATATTCCAGGGTCGGATAATTGATAAAATTTTTGTACATAAAAGTAACCAAATAAAAAAAATTCACAAATTAAACATATTTGATATATAGGGTGTTTTTTATAGAGTGATACAACTTTGAGTTGGCATAACTACTTTGTTTGACCACCCATTTAACAGCTGATAGTTGCTTTTTGTTTAATTTGCTTTGACATTTCATTATGGATCGACTTACATCAGAGTAATGCGTGCAAATTGTGGAAATTTTTAACCAAAATAATGGTTCTGTTCGTCAAACTTATCGTGTACTTCGTCCATTCAAAATTTTATTTTCCGATGAAGCCTATTTTTTGTTGAATGGGTACGTAAATAAACAGAATTGTCGCATTTGGAGTGAGGAGAATCCACAAGCTTTTGTCGCAACACCAGTACATCCACAGACAATTACTGTTTGGTGCGCTTTATGGGCTGGCGGAGTCATTGGCCCACATGTCTTCAAAAACGATGACGGTTAGATTGTTGCTGTTTGTGAAAATTGGTGCTCCAGATTGCGCCTCCAGATTGAAATCATATTTAAAAATTAATGTCATAAAATTTTCTATCCAATAAAGACCGTTTCATTGATATCAAAAATATATTTCTATCTTTTATTACGATTTAAACTTGTATCACTTTATAAAAAACACCCTCTATTTAAAAGAAACTTATTAATACTAGAGATTAGAAAAGCCAAAAATACAGCTCCAGAACTGGAAAATTGATTTCTTTAATATTAAAGTCATTTAACTTAATTAATTTTTTTAACAAACGAGAACATATTTTAATTATAAGAAATTGGTGTTAAGCATCAAACAAAATCAAAAATTATATTCCAGGGTCGGATAATTGAAATAATTTTTGTACTTAAAATTAACCAACTAAAATAAAATTCTTTATATATTAAACATTTTGGATATTTTTTAAAGAAATTTGTTAATGCTAAAGATCAGAAAAGCCAAAAATATAGCTCCAGAGCTGGAAAATTTACTTTTTTAATATTAAAGGCATTTAACTTAACAACCGAGAACACATTTTATATATTAGAAATGAATTGAAATTGGTATTAACTATCAAACAAATATGAAAATTTCATTGCAGGGTCGGACAACTAAAATATTTTTGTACATAGAAGTAACCAACTAAAACAAATTTTTTTTCTTTAAAAGTTAAAATTATTTGATATACATATTTGGAATAAATTTTTTGGTACTAGAAATCAAAGCAGCCGCAAACAGCTCCAGAGCTAAAAAATTTATTTAATTATTTATTTTTTTCAATATTAAAGTAACTAAATAAAACCTTTTTTTGGTATTCAAATAAATATATTTCATATAATAGTAAACCAAAATTATATTACAAATTAAAGACATGATATCAGTGAAATCCAGAAAAATGAGAAAAATCTCAATGCGGCTCCAGGGCTGGAACACTGCTATCTAAAGATATTTTTTCCAATGAACTTATTTTATACTTCAGGCAGAATTGAATTGGTATCGAACAATCAAACAAAATCAAAGAGACGTTTCCAGGGTTAAGCACTTTTCTGCAGATATTCCATATGAACTTTTTGAAATTGTAGGGGACGGGGTAGACCATCTGCGAACTGTTTAACAAAATAATAATAATAGATTTATAACTTGAAGAAATGCAAACCTGGTCACTGAGGCAGTCTCTCTACCGAACTTTTACCAATTTCGAGCACCACTCCACCGCAGTGCAGGACATCAGTAGAGGCAGTGGCCAGAGTGCCAATAAAAAAGTATTCCTAAAATAGTTTGATGTTTTCTCCGCAATTCACAACTACCCCGTATATACTAGACAGATTTCAAACTGTTTTTTAACTGCTCGAAAAATACTTAAATCTTTTTCTAATATTTTGTTTTTTGTTTATTCCCAATTGATTTCTGTGCTCCCGATAACTTTTGTTAACGTTGCATATTTCGCATCAATAAAAATTATAACTCTGACTAAAATTACCTCACAAACTGTATTATGGCGTGTGCTTATGTGTTTACTCGTACATACTCATTTCAGCTTGCGAAAGAGACTCAACAGGCTGCCTCTAATTATGAGAAGGCGAAATCCATACACGCAGCTGCCAAAGAAATGGTTTATCTAGCAGAACAAGGCCTGGGCGAAAAGTCCACGTTGGATACAGCATGTCAGGAAATGTTAAGTCATGCAGCCAGTAGGTGTTACATATTTACAAGCACAAAAATTATTACACATGTTTCTAATAATAATTTTCTTTTGTGCTTCCTTTATTGCGGCATTTCTTGCTCTTTTGCATTTTCCTTGAAGGCAAAGTAAATCAATCACAATTAGAGGTTACTGATGCCCGTAATTCTTTGAAAATGTGTCAATTGAAACTGGAAGTAGCAAATAATCGAGTGGGTAAATTGCAGGGACAATTGCGACAAGCCATTAAAGCGTCAAGGTAAGTGAGACCGGCAATCATATTCAAATCGAATTATTGTAAAGAAAACACATTTACAACGAAGCGTGTCCTGAGGACGTCAAGTTGAAGTTGTAAATTATTAAGGGCGGATATATTTTCAGCACATAATGCCATTTTTAATAAAAAAAATGTTTCCACTACAAATCGATTTATTTGGAAGAGTATTTTAAATGCTTTAACAAATTACACTGTTTCCACAACATGTTCGCAATATATTTGGTAAATTTTAGTTCTCGTTATTCCTGAAAATTTTTTGGTTTTATTGAAGGACTAAATTAATACTAATTGATTTCGTTTATTTATTTCCGTTCTTAAGCATTAAACACAATAACGACAGCAGACTACACGAACACCGACTACAAAAGTCGTTGGCTACAATTGTCGCCTCGTAGTCAGCTATTTAATTATTTTTAAAACGACACCAACAAATCAATAACCATGAGTTGCTTTTTGTAGAAGAATTCTCTCTCTTCGAACGCCAGTATAGCCGCTTTCATATATGTATTGCTCTTAAATAGTGTTATTCCAATAAAATATATTTAAAGTCTACAGTATATGACTAGAAATCATTTCATTAGCTTGGAAATATAGTTTGTTGTTTCTTTTTGTAAAATAAAACAATATATTTTAAAGTTTACAATAATTGAATTTATTTATATTAAACTGGCAACACTGCATCTACTCATTGTCGCTCACCAAAATAGAAATTAGTTTAATTTGACTACAACAATAAAAACAGCGTGGACAACAACCAGTAGCCGTGTTGCATGTGGTAGTAGAAATAATCATTCTTGCAAACGCACATGTACTCTATTTTTGACAAATTGTAGTCTGTAGTCTGCTGTCGTTGTTGTGTTTAATGCTTGATGTAATTTTTAATTTTTTAATACAACTGCACATGAACTCCGTCGTATGTGTGTATTATTTTGAAATTATTTGAATAATTTTTTGTTTGTTTTCCATTTTGAAATTATCTTGAAAATTTTTTATTTTCCTCATTTTGAAATTATTTTACCAACTTTTTTTGTTTCGTTTTTTTAGTTTTAATATTCGACGGAATTTGCTTTTAATAAATTTATTGGCTTATCAGCATGATTTAAATAATTTGTAAGTAACAGAATGTTGAGCAACTATTTTCGAGACTTATTTCCGAATTATTCAACCTCACGATGCGTTTATTCTTGCAGGCCTTATTACGAAACCAGAGCCAATTACAACGGAATATTGAAAGCGCAGAAGGAAAAAATCAATAGTCTAGAGAATAGAGTCGCCGAAGCTAAAATGACATACAATGAGGCTTTGAAGAACCTGGAGCAAATCTCCGAAGAAATTCACCGACAACGACAGCAAAAGCAAAAGGATTTAATGAATTATGAGAGCATGTTGAAACAAGTGGAAGTTGATACGGCCTCTTCGAACTACAACTCGCCCATGGAAAGTGGCAGTTATTCAAAGTTTCCTTGTGATATAGACACGTCTGATGAATACCTGAAGATGCCCGACAAATTGTCTACCAATTCGAGCCCAGTGCGACAAAGACATCCGGATGAACATGAATGTCCACATTTGCTGCACGATTTCGATGCGGTATTAACGTTTCCGCAGAAAATTGCTGGCGGTATGCACAAATCGGCAAGTACCAGCAATACAACGGATAACCTGTTTGTCCAGGCCCAAATGCATGGTCCATATGAGATTAAGTCCACAATGGGCAGTGGACAAAATCTTACCAACGATAACAGCTCTAGTACGGGCAAGGGCGGCAGTGGAAGTGGTGGTTGTGGCGGCAGAAGTGCCATGACCGAAAGCGATGACAATGATATAGAACAGTGGACCGAAATACGTTTGTCACACTCAGATAGCACCAGTTCCAGTTATTCCAATCAAAGTCTGCTGCACGATCATGCCGATGCCCCAGCCGAAGATGCTCAATCCCACCACTCGTCATCATCTTCATCGGACGAACCGAAACGTAAAGTCACTTGCACAACAATATTTCAAGAAGAACAACTGGGCAAAAAGCAATCACTGTCCCAGTGGCTGTCCCGTTCCAATAGTTTAAAAGTCAGCGGCCGTCGCCAGTCGCTCGATCTTCTTATTGATGCAAGTGATAAAGTCAAAGACGTGTTTTCGTTTGGCTTCCAAAAAGTCGGCCGCAGCTTGGAGCGTCGCAACAGTGAGTCGGAAATGAATAGTGAAAGTAGTGATGGATCCACAAATGTAGCCATAGGCGGTAGTGTAATCGGTGGTAGCGGTAGTGCGACCGGTGGAGGAAATACATCCACAACCTCATCAGCTAGTGACTTCCTATTTTTCACAAGGTCAGTAGACCCACCAACAACGCATGACTATACAAATAATAGAAATCAAAACAGCACTTTCACAAACTCTTTTATTTATAAAAATCATACTAAAAATCATAGTAGAGCTTTGCACAAAAAGACTGGATTATTTGGCGCTTTACAAAATCACTTCACAAAATTACAATGATTAATTATTTGAACGTAAATCTAACAAAACTTGTTTGCAATTTATTCTTATACGTACTCGTACTTGTATTTACACTAACCAACATCACTTATTTATATATTTTACGATATGATTGATACTAAACAAAAAAAATTTTACTCTCTTTATGATTGTACTTCTTTTTACAAAGGCAAGTACTTGCAATTGGCTGCTGTAGTAATTGTTATAATTAATATGTTTTATTTAATTCTTTATATTTCGTTTTATAATTATTATGTATTGAGAAAACCATTTTAAATCAGTCTATAGCATTTGGAGCCCTTAACTTTAGGTCAGACGAGTTAAATGTTTGCAGAGAAGAGTGTAAATACTGACTGGCGTATTCTTCATAACCGACTGCTAAAGTTGGTGTACACTTTAAAGTCGGTGTTTGCCTTAAAAACTTACTACACCATTTACTAATACCGTGTTCAGACATACCCCTGCATACAATAATGTCGATTTCTTTTCTAGAAAATAATGCAACATTTTTCACACTTTTCAACAGAAAATGCCATTTTAAAATAAGAAATTTATTAGAAATAGATCCAACACCGCCCACGAAAAATAATTTCTGTTTTAAGACTTTTCCAAATCTCCACTTTTTAGAAAATAAATCAAAAAAATGTTACATGTTTTCTAGAAAAGAAAACACCATAAGTCAATTAATAAATTATGCAATTAGTAGTTAATTGCATCACTAATTGCGTAAAACTCGAATTGCAACCCTGGTCAGAGGTATGTTTAATAAGAACTGTGTTCAGTCAGCAGAAAAATTTCCTATAATGGCGAGCCAAACTTCAAAAAATATACAAGCACTTAAACAAAACAAACTGAATAAAAAAATATTTATTTACTTCGAAAACGAAATGGCTGGTGAAGAAGGTGTCTTGTGACTTGAATTTTGCTGGAATAATGAAAGGAGCAATAGCTGCTGCTTTATAAAAATTTGTAAAATTATCCAGTGTTCCTTTTTTTTAAGCACTGATAATTTTGAATCAAAACTAGATCGCAATGACTCCAAGAGCTCCATATTTCTATTATATGCGAGTAAAATTTCTTTTAACCCAAAATTTGCATCCATTTTTAGAATTTACAAATGCGAATATTCACGAAACAAATAAAAACAATGTTTTTTTCAGCTGTAAAATGTTAATGGAGTCAGCTGAATTGAGTATGTGTGAACACTAGATATAATTGCGCAATTAAAATTAAATTGACCCAATTAAAACTGCATGTCTGAACACGGTATAAACCAGTTTTAAGTTTATTTCTTTAGCTTCTGGGCAAAGTGGGGAAAAGTGTTATAAATTTCTCCCCATAAGAGACAAAAATGCCCAAAAGTACGGCAACACTAAAAACCAAATGTTTTACCGTTAAATAAAACATCTGTGAACTGACAGTTAGTTACGTTAGCTTTGCATATTTGGATCGTTCTTTCTTAAAATTTTTTATTAAATCACCCCCCAAAAATATAAAATAAATAAAAATTTGGAAGCAATAAAAGCTGGTACAAGCAGCTCAACAACGAGAGCTTCCAATATACCAGATTGTAAGACAACTATTTTACATATAATTACGTTTTTGATATGTAAATTTCGTGTGCTTCAAAAATGTGTGGCTGAAGTTTTAAACACAATAACGACAGCAGACTACAGACTACAACTTGTCAAAAATAGAATACATGTGCGTATATGAGAATGATTATATTTACTACCACAGGCAACACGGCTACTGGTTGTTGTCCATGCTGTTTTTGTGGTTGTAGGCAAATTACAGTGTTGCCACTATAATATAAATATATTAAATTATTGAAAACTTTAAAATATATTATATTTTTTTGTTAAAAAAGGGTATAAAAAATTGTATTTCTAAGTAAATGAAATGATTTCTTGTCATATACTGGGGACTTGAAATATATTTTATTGGAATAACACTATTTAAGAGTATTAAATATATGAAAGCGGCTACACTGGCGTTTGAAGTGGTGTCGTTCTAAAAATAATTAAGTAGCTGACTACGAGGCGACAATTGTAGCCAACGACTTTTGTAGTCGGTGTTCGTGTAGCCTGCTGTCGTTATTGTGTTTAATTCTTGACGCATTTCGAACTAAAATCATGTCGTCTTAAAGCCCAGGTGCAAGTGTTGCCATAATTTCTCAAACAGCTGATTGCTCAGAAGCATAAGTACAGGCTTTGCAGCTTTTTAATTAAAAAATTATAAAATTTGTTTTTTTTTTATTTTTTATTTTTCGACCTTTTTGCCAAGTAAACTTCTCCAGGGCAAAAGGGTTATACGTCAAGTTATGCAAAAGCAGTGCTTACGCTCATTTTATTAGTTTGAATATTGAATATTTGCATCGTCTGACCGATTATTAAAAAAAATTATATGAATAAGAAAATGTTATATAAAATGTATGGATTTGGTGGCAACACTCAAATTTTTATGATAATATTTTCTATAAGGATTTTGTATGTGTTTGTGTATGTGTTTATTTATATATGTATAATGCATGCTTTTTATCCATCCTCTTTAAGGAAATTTTTTTTTATAAATTATAATAACCCGTTTACAAAATTTATTGAGAAAAAAGTATTAACAATTTTCGACCATAAAAAAGTTTTAATTTGAAATTATAGTTGTAAACAAACTACAAAAATTGTACCGTTACTATTTTTATGTAAATTTTTATTTTACAGTTACACGTTTTTTGTTTTCAGTATTTTGTTTTAGTGCAATTTCAACCAAAAAATTTGGTTAAATCTACTGATATTTTTAATTTTCTTTTTTTGAGGTTCTCGTTTCTTTGTTTCAGCTTTTTGCAAATTTCGTTACTATTCGTAACACAGAATTTTTTTTTTTATTATTTAAAAGTTCAATGATTTTTTTTTCTTTATCAATTTTAACAAACTGAAAAGAAAATATTAAACAAAAGCAAATAATTTGTTGAAGAAGCCAAAAATAAATTTAAAAGAACCCCCTTTTAAAACTCAAGCAAAAATTTAAATTGCAATTCCAACAATTTTATAATAAACTTTCGAGGGTTTGGCAAGAAAATATAAATATTTGTTTTTAATATACATATAATTTGTTTGTTTCTGTTTTAAAATAAATTCGAATTTTTTAAGAATTTTCGCAGTGTTTGCGGTTTGTATAAAAGCTTTTATCGGGTGTTTTTTATAGAGTGATACAAGTTTAAATCGTAATAAAACATATTAATATATTTTTGATATCAATGAAACGGTCTTTATTGAATAGAAAATTTTATGACATTAATGTTTAAATATGATTTGTGTATTGTGGCCGCCACGGCTGGCCCGTACAAGGAGTAATCTGGAAGACCGATTTTCACAAACTTTTCACAGCATTTGCGGCCGTGACTCGCCGATAACTCTTCGAATTTTGACTTCCAGCTGTTCAATTGTTTGCAGTTTATCGACGTACACAAGTGATTTTACATAACCCCAAAGACAATAATCCAATGGGGGTTAAATCACACGATCTTGGGGGCCAATTAATTGGGCCATTTCGTGAAATTATTTTTTCGCCAAAAGTTTCCCTGAATAAATCAATTGTAGCGCCCGCTCTGTGGCATGTGGCTCCGTCCTGTTGGAACCACATATCAGCAAGATTAAAGCCAGCAAATTGAAGTACGAAAAAAACTTCGAATCATGTTCCTATACCGTTCACCATTAACAGTAACATTCTGACCATCATCGTTTTTGAAGACATATGGGCCAACGACTCCGCCAGCCCATAAAGCGCGCCAAACAGTAATTTTCTGTGGATGTGATGCGGTTTCGACAAAAGCTGGTGGATTCTCTTCACTCCAAATTGCGACGATTCTCTTTATTTACGTACCCATTCAACCAAAAATGGGCTTCGTCGGAAAATAAAATTTTGAATGGATGAGTTTGACGAATAGAACCATTATTTCGGTTAAAAATTTCCACAATTTGCACACGTTGCTATGGTGTAAGTCGATCCATAATGAAATGTCAAAGCAAACTAAGCAAAAGGCAACTATCAGCTGTTAAATGGGTGCTCAAATAAAGCAGTGATACCAGTTCAATGTTGTAATACTCTATAAAAAAACACCTGATAGTTGAAATTGTTAAAAAGAAATATTTGCAACATTTTTATAAATTCTGGAAAATGAAGCTAAAAAATTCAAAATAATCGTTTATCACGGCAACATCAATATAAACTGTTGAATCCCATTATTATTTCGGTACAATTTTTGTATGAGAAAAAAATTGTTAATATTATGACAAAACGGAATGATGTTTTTTTATTTATCCCCGATTTTTATTTTACACTCCTCCTTTAAGAATTAAATTATTTAAACTTATTTGTTAATTGCCCTCTTTTTATTATAAAATCCATTATCAAGGCTTTGGATTGCAAGACTGATTTAAAATATGATTCTCTTTTGAAAATTACAAAACAACTGAAACTTATATTTCAATATTCTCAAACTTTTCTATATAGATCGGAACCGAAAGAAATATTATCGGATGAACAGGTGGAAAATCTTTTACTCAATCATACAGTGGACGAAAATGGCACAATTATTGTGGAAGAGCTTAAATCACCTCTGCAACAGCCAATTAGTAATAAGTTTGGATTGCCAACACTTTTAGCGTAAATTCGTTTAAAAGAAATTAGTGAAATTTTTATTTATGCATACATTTTTATTTTCATATTTAAGTTTTTGTTTTTGTTTTTGTTTTTGTTTTTGTTTGATTAAATTTAAGAACACATATCATGATATCGATACACTAACTATTTAATAATAGAATAATAAGTATATCAGCGGGAAATTTTAAGCGAATCTTAAGACATTTTTAAATTTATTTTTAAATTTTATAGCGGGAAAAACACCTTCAACTCGTTTCCATTTAACCGATTTGTGATACTCATACAATAGCAAAATAGATTTTCATTAGACGTTTCGATTATTTTCTTACCACTTAATTTGGCCCGTAGTAAATTGTCACCAAAAAAATAAATTTTCGAGTCCAAAACCAAACAGATCAAAGGCTAATCAAATAAAATTGTAACATAAGAAACTATATGGATTATATGTACGTGAGTTGAACGACTTGAGTTGTGGTCCTCATGCAACAAGTAAAAAACTATTAAAAACTATGCAAAATAAATTACTATTAAATTTGATGGAGTTTGTTATGAAGTTTATGGAGTTTATTATGATATTTATTGAGATACGATAATGTAATAAAAAATAGCATTTTTTCTCGTCTAAAACACCGTATTGATATTTTCTACAAAATATTTTACCTCAGCATGAGCAACAGCCAGGTAAGCCAAAAATTGATTTGAGTTCACATAATAACTTCACTTGTACTCCCTACCCTGTCAAACTATACCGAATGCCCCCAAAATTGTTTTACATATTCGATAGTTCGACTCGCCAAGGACGATATGTATAGTGCCCCGCTATATATTCTACTAAAAAGGAGACATTTTCGAAAGAAAATCCATTCTCAGCAGCAGCTTCCCCCAAGTCGTCACATGCTATGAAATTAACTACGCACGAGTATTCTTCTAGCGAAATCCTGTACCTGAGTTATATAAATATAGAACTCCCAATAAAAAAAGTTTTCATTCATGTAAAAGTAAGCAAATGCGAAAATGTTAAATCCAGTGAATTATGTGGTTAATTAAAAAAATTATTTTTATAAACCAACCGATTCATACGTGATTAGCGGTGATTGATATAGTTTTCGAGCTCTACAAAAAATCGACAACGCCAATTGATTTTATATGTATTTTCGTAATAAATATTTGAATGATATATGATATCCTGAATTATTTCATTCACGATATGATATATACACGAAAGAATAAACCGAATTTAACCCGATTTGCAGCAGCCGACGTAGTTTTTTAATTTTAGAGCTGATTAGCTTCTGGAATCGATTGGTAACGACGTTTAAAAATTACTAACAACTTAATATAAATGCTTTTTTCCGAAAAATCGGTCAAGTCGTTTTAAAGATATAAGCGGGTCACATACTTACACACACACACACATATATATATATATATATATATATATATATATATATATATATATAGGGTGTTTTTTATAGAGTGATACAACTTTGAGTTGGCATCACTGCTTGATTTGACCACCCATTTAACAGCTGATGGTTGCCTTTTGTTAAGTTTGCTTTGACATTTCATTATGGATCGATTTACACCAGAGCAACGCGTGCAAATTGTGAAAATTTCTAATCAAAATAATGATTCTGCTCGTCAAACTTATCGTCGTGCCCTTCGTCCATTCAAAATTTTATTTTCCGATGAAGCCCATTTTTGGTTGAATGGGTACGTAAATAAAGAGAATTTTCGCATTTGGAGTGAAGAGAATACACAAGCTTTTGTCGCAACACCAGTACATCCACAGACAATTACTGTTTGGTGCGCTTTGTGGGCTAGCGGGGTCATTGGCCCATATGTCTTCAAAAACGATGATGGTCAGAATGTAATTGTTTTTGAGAATTAGTGTTCCAGATTGCGCCTTGTACGCGCCAGCCGTGGCAGCCAGATGGCCGAAATGATATATAAACATTAATGTCATAAAATTATCTATCCAATAAAGACCTTTTCATTGATATCAAAACTGTATTACTATATTTTATTGTGATTTAAACTTCTATCACTCCATAAAAAACACCCTTTACATATAAACATAGTCAGGGACGCTTCCTATGATCTCAAAGCGTCGACATCCCGTAGCGGGAAGTTATAAAACATATTATTTAATTTAATTTTTGGTTTAAAGGTATTTTAAGTTTTAAGGATTACTATTTCCACAGGATATGTATATATACATGCAGCCAATAAACGGCATCGTGCGCCCTCATTTTCCCTCCCATATACTTTAAATCCATTGAAACAATATTTGAAACTTCAGAGCTTTGGAATACAGATCATATGTTTGAAACAGGAGAACCTGTTTCAATTTGTCATCAATACACAACCATATTTACATATTGTCAATGCTTACCGTTACGCTCTAAATATAATGCCCGTTCGTAGTTGAATAAGTAAAATCGTAACGGACTGCACAAGTTACAGAAAACGCCACGGTGCACGAATATGTCTCAGCTGTTTATTGTTGTTCAGCTCTTTTACTATGACGTAATAAACAGGTCATCCCAACTCCTCCGACGATATCCAGCAGGGTTGTGTTTACGTTTTAATAATGTTTGTTTGCTGTTATTGTAAAAAGAATTATATAAAGTGAACACAAGACAAAATATTTAAAACTATGGAAACAATTTACACAAATAACATGACCAGTTTTGTAATTCTACGATTGCGTCATTGTTAAAGGAGGAACTAGCTTCATGGTACTACAAACTCTGGTCACACTGCATTCACAGTATGTAAACCACAGATGTAAACAACCTGCCTTGTATGCAAACAGCTACCAAATTAATTTGCAACATAATTATTCCATGATGGATACTAATATTGAAAATGCGTTAATACAAAAGAAAATAATATCACCAGGAAAACAGTTCATATCTCAGAAAGAAGGCGCTAGGGTAAGACGAGTATATCTATAAAATACTTGTATGAAAATGATATCTATTAGAAAATCTTTGGCTTTATTATTTAAGGTCAAATTTCATTTTCAAACAAGAAAGCTTGATGGAACGCTCTTAGATGACAGTCGTGAGCTTGGCAGACCCATGGAGCTAGTACTGGGAAAGAAGTTTAAGTTAGAAGTATGGGAAGTAATTGTACAACAAATGGCCTTACACGAGGTTGCTAAATTTACTGTGAACAAAAAGGTGGAGAAAGTTTGTCTTTAAAAGCGTTTATTCAATTTGAATTATTTCTTATACAATTAATTAGTTAGTTTCTCAATATCCTTTCATATCGAAAACGCTGCGAGATCTTGGGAAGAAGGTGGAAGAGCGGCGTCACTGCTGTGGTATGGCACTGCAAAACGAAGGCTTAGGCTATAATGATTTGGATGAACTGCTATCGAATCCTTGCGACTTGGAATTCATAATTGATTTGCTTTCTATAGAAATGCCAGAAGATTACAAAAAAGACACTTGGCAGATGTCGGATGAAGAAAAACTGAAAACTTCTGTTAGACTAAAAGATGAGGGAAACGAATTTTACAAGAAAAAAGAATTCAGCAGTGCTGAAGAATGCTATCGCACAGCTGTAGGACTGCTAGAACAATTAATGTTGAAGTGAGTTTAATAAGATTTAATTAAATTCGATGTGAACTTAAAGAGATGAATTCCAGAGAAAAACCTCATGATGTTGAGTGGAACAATTTCGCTAAACTTAAAGTGCCTGTTTTATTAAACTATTCTCAGTGTCGTCTTTTGGAACAAGACTATTATGCAGTAATAGAACATTGCAACGAAGTTTTACAATTAGATCCTAGTAACGTAAAGGCTTTATTTCGAAGAGCAAAGGCTCATGTAGGTGCTTGGAATCCACAGGAGGCACGTGAAGATTTCCTTAAAGCAGCAGAATTGGATCCGGGCCTAAAAGCAACTGTGCAAAAAGAACTAAAAACAATAGAAAAAATTCAACATGAACGCGACTTGGAGGACAAGAAGTGTTTAAAGGCGCTATTTTAGTTGACTTAATAATTGAATGTTTTGTGTTATTTGTTGTAATTAAATCATTGCAAATCGTGTCTATGTACAGATTCTGTATAATTTAGAAAAAAAAACTGCACAAAACGACAGTAGGAATTCTTGGACATAAGTTATGTAAATAAGTGTTTATTGTTAAAAGCTTTAATTTGGTTTCAATTGATTCAGCAAACTTTTCATCTCGTATTATATTAATGCAATTTTATTGAATTTTTTAGCAATTAATTTAAATGTTTAACTAAAATTATGAATATAAATAATTATTTAGACTATACACGAACTTCTAATTATTGAAGACGATCAGGATGATGAATATTAAATCTTACTACAATCTTCTTAAACGGCCATCTGCAGAAGATTTCACAGCTGCACCTTCAGCTTCACCGCGCAATTTATTGTCATCAGTACGCCATACAAATGGCTCCAGACGATCTTCAACGTCTAAAAAATTGTTAATAGCCTCCAAACTGGCTAGGTTGTCGTTAAGCAACGAATTGCAACGACTTAATTGCTGGGAAATTAGACGTACTTTATTAAATTGCTCTGCATAGGCGGCATAAGACTTTTGCATATCAACAAAAGAAGCAAACAACGTGGTTATAGAATTGCTAACAACTTTTGTGCGTTCAACTAGATGTGATTGCTCCTGAGCAACTTGAGTAGCGCACATGTTTAAATAAGTTTGCATTCGGTTACAAATATTTAGCAAATGTGGTTGGATTTGCAGACGTTCTAAGCAATCAGCATCTTTAGTAAATGTAGCGGAATATATCGAGTCCCTAAGAACTGGCAAAAATTGTGGTATGCTCAGCAGTTGCTGCAATTCCGATTCAATTTCTTCATTGGCGTCTTTGATGCCAGGCTTTACTATAACTATACTATGATTGCCCACCGTCGACTGTGGCCTTTTGGGCTTGGCCCCAGTTTGGGGACGTCTTAAAACTAAAGAGTTACGCTGAGTGGACGAGCCAGTTAAGCTGTTCGCTGATTTACCTCTTATTTTGGGAGAATCTCCTATTGGTCGGTCTGTAGTATAAGATACATAGGGTAGATCGGAACATACACTCAAAGGTGGTGATGATGGCCGACTCATTTCTGATGTGGTGGGCGACGGCATAGAGTCATTGTTATATTTCATCTTATTTGCCGTACTATTACTGCTGGTGCTTGGTGTAGTTGACTGTCTCAACATCGTTCGTTTCTTTACCACTGAACTCGCACTTGATGTAGAAAGCCTGTACCCAGTTGAGTTTGTGTTATTGATATTGCTTCCAGCATTTGACTCAAATATTTCCCTGCCGTCAGCATCGGCTCTTTGTTGAGAATGTTCAGCTCCCATTGTTAATTTATTAACTTTTTTAAATTTTTTTTCTTATTGATTTTTATCTGTTTCTATACTCACATACATACTTATATATGTAAGGTATTATTTGAATTGCCTTGTTAAGAATTACAAAGCAACATGTAAATACACGTTAGTTTGGATTAGCTTAATGGAAGTCACGATTTTCATCATGGACTACTTTTCTGTGATTTCCATTGTTGTTGATTTCATTATTCTATATTTTCAGAAAAGCGCCTTTCCACTACTAGAAACAAAAATTATTTTTGGATGTTATTTGCAACCATAAAACAACTTTTCACGAAGTCCGTAATCAAAACAAACAGCAATAACCAAGGCGAATTTATTATACAGGATGCCGTATCATTGATATTTCAAGAAACGGTGTTATTTTCAATTCATAATAAACAATAATACAGAAGCATCAATGCAAATTGACGTACGACACATCGTAGGACTAGTATATATGCTGATATTTCGGAATAGATATCAGAAGTATACAAACTTATAAAATAATATATATAATATGGACACGACTACCTTTACCATACATTATTTCGTTTATCTTAAGGTATGGTCACACTATGGAAATATTTTCATTAAAAGAGCCTAAACAATATGCTTATTGATGAAAATATTTCCATTTAAATGCGCGATTTTCAAGTAAAACAGTTGCACAATAGAATACGACATTATAGGAAACAATTTACCTCAATTCACACTTGTCTGAACTAAAGTGTTTGTATTTAGCCGTTACATCGTTTTGGATAAGTACTTGCCCGAAACTGATCATAAGTTTATTCAATAGTAAAAGCTAAGGGCAAGACCGAGAACTAAATTGTTATTAATTCGCCGTGGTAAAGACCAATTTAATGAAAACTATGTGCCCCTAATTTCACAATCTTAAAAGGGGAAACATTATTCTACTCGTGGCAACGCCAATTTGCCTTATCTATTTTACTAAAAAATTGGCGGGATTGTTTTTCTTCTCAAAACGAGAATCATCAATTCTTGTGAAAAGTTTATTAAGCTAAATAATGGCTCAACCAACAGAAATGAATGACAGTGTGGAGGCCAAACTAAATGAAAGTCATGTAACCAAAGATAAAGAGTTATCCAATTGCACTGATGACCATTATGAAAACGAAGACGAACAACAATATTTGGATTTAATAGCCAAAATAATAAAAGCAGGTTACTAAATAAATTCCTATAAGTAAATATATAGTATATTCATTGAAATATTTTTGCTCATTTTATAGGTGTTAGCCGTGATGATCGCACAGGAGTTGGTACTGTGTCAATTTTTGGTGCCCAAATGCGTTTTAATATGAGAACTTCATTCCCCCTGTTGACAACAAAGCGGGTGTTTTGGCGTGCGGTTGCAGAAGAACTATTGTGGTTTGTTCATGGGTGTACGGATGCTAAAATATTGCAGGATAAAAATATCCATATATGGGATGGTAATAGTGATCGGAAATTCTTAGATAAATTAGGTTTTACTGAACGCGAAGAGGGTGACCTAGGACCAGTATATGGTTTTCAATGGCGACATTTTGGTGCAAAATATCGCACGTGTCACGATGACTACAAAAATGAAGGAGTCGACCAGCTTAAAGAGGTTATAAATACCATACGTAATAATCCGAACGATAGGCGTATCATAATGTCAGCTTGGAATCCAATTGATATACCGCAGATGGCTTTGCCACCGTGCCATTGTTTGGCACAGTTTTACGTTGCCAATGGTGAATTATCTTGTCAGCTGTACCAGCGTAGTGCTGATATGGGCTTAGGAGTACCATTCAATATTGCCTCATACGCTTTACTGACCTATATGATTGCACACATTACTGATTTGAGACCTGGAGATTTTATTCATACAACTGGTGATACACATGTTTACAAGAACCACATCGAACCGTTAAAGGAACAACTTAAACGAAAACCTCGACGTTTTCCTAAATTAAATATAAAGAGGAAGATCAATGATATTGAGGACTTTAAATTCGAAGATTTCGAAATAGTTGACTATAAACCGTATCCAAAAATTGAAATGCAAATGGCAGTTTGAAATTTGTTTAATAGATTTTAAATTATATTTGTAATATACATACACATAATAGATATTAATGGTGTTATTCACCATTCATTAACCTAACAATCGTTTGTGAATTAGGGCGTAAGTGTGTAAGTATTACATATACGTCTATGTTCGGAGGAGGTATGTGGGAGCAACTAAAGTATATACTATATATAGTTCTTTGAATAAATGGTTACATTCATTGCATTAAAAAATTTTATTTTATTTTTGTAACTATAATTCTTTACATAAGGAAAATGTTTCATTGACTATTTCTTATGCCCAATAGTGATGTACAGATACACATCAACTATTCTCCAAAGTTGATACTTTGGTAAAAATTTCAGACCTTACTGATTTATAATCAAATCTGTTCAATTTATTTAAGCGACTCTCTTCCCATTCCTTATGATGTGCAATTTTTCGATGCTTATACATATTCGAATGTGAAATAAATGTCCGAGGACAATAGGTACACGTGTATAACGCTTCTCCGGTATGAGAGCATAAATGTTCCTTTAATTCCAAGGCTTGTCTGAAGGCCTTGTCACACATATGACAAGCATGCTTCCGCTGCATAACATGTGTATATTTGATGTGCTTGAGGTGAGCATTGGTATTCGGTGAGACTCTTGCACAATATGGACAAATCATCTCCTGGAGATTTTCTTCCAGATGTTGCATTTTCATATGATGCCTAAGTCCTTTTTTGTTTGTTAATTTAGCGCCGCATATTTCACAGGTCTCAAATGATGGCGGTTTTCCAGCATGTTCTTCCATATGACGTAAAAATGAATCATTACTGGAAAATGTTTTTCCGCACATTTCGCATATTTTAGTATATTTCCTGTCATGTGTAGATACTTCATGCTGGCGCCGCAAATAAGCAGAGGCAAATTTTTTGCAGCATTGTGAGCAGTTGAAATGTTTTTCGCTTTCGGGTAAGTGAAGCAGTTTGTGACGCTCATATACGCGCAATTTAAAAAATGATTTGCCGCATTCACATGTGTATTTACGTTCACGTATTTCATGCGTCTCCAAATGCGTTTTAAATCCGCGGCGTGTTGCATAAGTTTTTGCACACAAATGACACTTGAAAAAATCTGGATCCTTGTGCACTTTCAGGTGGTCGTACAGCATACATCGCTGGAAATATTTATTCCCACAGCACATAGCGTATCCCTTTGTATTGTGGACATTGCGGTAATGCGCCTTAAGTAAACGAAAGTTCGGTAAACTCGCATCACATATGCTGCACTCAAGGTTATGTGGACTTTCATTAACTGAATGGGCAACTGAAACCGGCTCAGAGCTAGAATTTCGTATAGCACCCGTTCTTTTAGATTTTTTCGCCGCATTACTTTTATTCAGGGTATATTCAGTATTTTTGATTTCAATTACGAACTCACTTATCTCGCCATTTTGCGTAACTGGATCGTCTTCTTGTATTTCGCTACAGCTACTATCGTTGACTTCTGGCTCATGCTCAAGATAAATTTCTTCAATGGCTGCCTCCTCATTTTCTTCACATGTATTTGGTCTAGAACAGAACTCTGTAACACCCTCTGCATCCCTTACGTTTTCTTTACAACTGTCCTGTTTTCGAAGACTCCTCTTATTCTTCAGTTTAACACGAATTTGTCGTTTTCCTTTCCTATTCACCTTCTCTAATGTCGACTCAAGTGGTTTGTAATATCTATGAGCCTTTTCTACTTTACCAAAAAAGCGATGAAATGTTGATAGTTCATGCCAACACTGACGGCAGATCCACTGAACGTATCCATTACTTTGGGATGCTGGCTTCATATACCACCACCACAAATGCTTTTCAATTATTCGTTGTAGTTTCCCATCAATCCACTCCGTGGATAATGTGGTAATTCGAGCAGATATGTCTTCACTACATTCTAAACAAACTATACAACTTTCCATATTTTATCAGAGAATACTTTACAACACCAACAGCTGCACAAACTGTGGGCAAGACGACGGCGCCGACTGAGTTCAACATGGCCGGCGGAAGCACTAATCCGTCAGTCCCCAATTCAAACGACAATTTCATTATATATCGGCAAGATCATAATCGTTTTCGTTATATCTTTTGTGTTAATAGTTTTTAAAAATGGAATCAATATAAAACACCTCTCGTTTGTTTATGACTTTAACCCATCGTGGAATATCTTGCAACTTAATATATATTTTCATCGCACCATCTTTAATTTTTATTTCACTTTAGTTATTCATTGCGAATTATATATTAATTGCAAAACGCAAATTCTAGTACCTATTATTTATGAAAAAAGCACAATTAACGGACTTTTCCAGCTTCACTCTTAAAACGTTATTTTTTTCTTAGCAATTATTATATTATATAGACGGATCGCAAAGCACGCAACATGTCTGTTCTAATATATGTTTCCAAATATACATGAAACATAAAATATATTTGCGTTAAGTCGGCAGGATATATTTAAGTGTAAATAAATTTACTAACTTATTGAAGAAACTCACAAAGACATTATAATTCTCAAATTTACTATAAATCATATATATTTTGGCAACAGTATTTCATAATCATCAGTTAAAATTCTCACATAATTTACCTTTAAAAGTTTACATATCCACAGATGTTGGTGTGAAATCCTCTGCTAGTTAACTTAATCCAATTGCTTTTCATGAATACCGGAACGAACAATATTTGTCAACACTTAATTATTTGTATAACATTATCTGATTTTATACACATTTGATTTTATTTCATATTTCTCTTTAGATGGAATTTACACTGATTCTTATGGATTATATTATTGCATTTATTTATATATTTTATATACATATATTTCCTTACAAATTTTTATTAATTTTTTGATGTTATTTTTTAAATCACACTTGTTTAACGATATTCTATTAACTCGAAATATTGCAACTTTCATTGGACACAACAAACAACAATGTAAATTCAACAATTGCTAGAACTACCGACATTGTTACTTCAATGTAATACTTTTACTCCTTATATTTTTGTTAACGATACTATTGATAAATATTTCTCAAAGAACACTATCTACGTACGCTAAATATTACGCGACTTTTATCCAAACACACTGGTGTCGTTCATCAGCACAAAAAGCTATTAATAATATCGAAAACGCAGCTTTCTTCATTCCTTTGAAAAATGTGGTGCGAGAAACGTGCTCGTGCTTTTAACAATAACAAAAACTAAAATAGTAAACAATAATAACTGTAAAGCGGTTATATATGTAAGCAAAATGCAACTTGAGATGACTTCTTTCTTGATACATGGAAAGGACTTGCATGTGTAAATGAGAATAATCTACAAGAAGATAGTGTGGCATCACCCTTTAAAGTTGGAATGAAATCGCATTCATGTTGTCTGGCAGCTATTATATTTGAATTAAAGATTCATAACCACACATTCTGCGCCAGATAAGAATCACAGACATGACAATTGTTAATGTAGTGCTGTTATATCTTTAAAAATTTTTATCATTAATTTTTTTTCTTATTATTCTTTAATCACACTTGTTCAACGACATTTCATTAGCAATACAAATTCGACAATCTTTAAAAACAGTTCTTAAAGAACACTATGTGAGTACATTCCAAATCACACGATTTTTATTAAAAAATATGGGCGTGTTTAATATCCTATATAAAAATATATATAATAAAAATATAGAAGACACAACTTTCTTCATTTGAATGAAAGATTCTTGTAAGAGAATGCCAAATTTATACATTCAACAGATATGACTCGTCAAAATATCACTAAAATCCTAACAATAAAAATCTCAAGTTAATAGTTAAACAAGTGTGATGGTATGATATGCGTACGTAAATGCAAATTTGATTTAACAAGCACATTCGCTGTTATTTGAATTAAATACACTTTTGAATTCAAAGCTCCCTAACGTACAAAATGTAGTACGTCTTGAGCCATTTACACATCACTAGTAACAACTCACTTGGGTATGCACTCGCCAAACATACACACGCACAACACAAAATGCTGAGAGTGTCTCAGCATATTTGCAGCATTTCAAAATGGCCGCTGGCAATTTGCAAATTTTTAAACAAATTTTTAACTCATATTAATACTTCTTAGAGCTTGGCGATAATTTTTAATTGTTCTCCACTTGCTTAACATTCTTTTAACACAAAAATATTAATTATTTCATAGCTTTAGACCACAATAAATATATTTTTTTCACACGAACAGCAATTCCAACAAGCGACGTATCTAAACCCTCGGCGACTGGCAATCAACTGCAGCTTTTTTCGTTAAACAGTTGCAGTTTTTAGTATTAAAACTGTGAGGTAAATAGGAAGGAAACAATAACAATGTACCATTGGCTGCTAATAAAAGCTGTTTTTAACACACACACAGTTGAAATTGTAAAAGCGAAGTCAGTACAGGGAAACACAACATTCTAAAGCAAATAAAAGAAAATTCTTCAACTAAAATGGTTAGGTGAATTTCTCATATTCAGTAAGAATAATTTAATATATATCAAGCATATTTTATAAATTGTTTTATAAAATATATTAATTAAAATAAATATATATATTAAACATGTTTTTTAAATTCTTCATAATATATTTATGCAATAAATAATAAGAAAATGAACTGCGGGGTGTTTCCAATATAATAACAGTGGCTTGTAATTGTTATAATTAAACCAATAAAATCCATCTTCTTCGATCGGAGGCTAAAACTGAGCTCAGACATACATTTTTAATTGAGTCAATTTAATTTTACTTGATCAATTAGCTGACTCAGTTAACATTTGACAGCTGGAAACGCAACATTCCAAGTCAAACAGCAAACATTTCTTCAAGTATAATTGTTAGATGAATTTTTTATTTCACAATAGTTTTTGAAAAAAATATATGAGCTTCAGGTGTTTCTAAGGTATAAAATGGCTGTTATTGATTTTACATGCATTCTCACGAAGTTAGCGCCACCTACAAGCAAACAAACGGTTTTATATAGTTGTTAGGTTAATTCCCACATTCAGTAAAAATCCTTCAACTTATTTAAAAGTTTTTTTTTAATTCTTCACATTATGCTTATGCAATATATAATAAGAAAATAAACTGCGGCTGTTTCTAATAGAATAAAAACGGTTTGTTATTGTTATCATTGAGCTAATAAAATCTATCTCCTTTGATCGGAGGCTAATATGAAAGCTTTATAATATTTCGCTACTCACATCTCTGTTATTATATAACCTCACATTTAATTATATATACTTTGTAAAAACATGTAATAAATCTTTGAATAGTTTCCCGTTTAAAAATCAGACATTCAGTTACCTTTTAGTCAAAATAAAACAATCATACATGCAACGCGAAGAGAGTATATTTAATATGATGTATTAATTATATATCAGGGTTTATTGGATTTAACAGTATTTTATTTATAACATCTTCAATAAAAGAGAATTGTTTGAAGTTGCATTCATTAACCAACGGCATAATCAACTGTCTCAAGACCGCATTGGCTGTTTAGACTCCGACTATAATAAATATCTACTTTTATATAAAACAAAGCTTGAAAGGATTTTATGGGAAGTCTATAAATATATTCTGAATTAGTGTGTTGAAGTAAAATTATTTTAAAAGCACCATAAATAAATCTGTTCAAAAGCTAAAAGTGTCAAATTCTGGTACACTTTTGAGTCCTTCATAATTTGGATATTTATTTTTATATCCTGTCGCTGGAGCTGAGTCCAGCTCATGCGCTCGAATCCTTGCCAAATCATTAGCTTTTGCTGCTATTCTGTTTTTATCAATTCGTGTAAAATATTATTGAAGAAAAATAGTGTTAAAGGGAAGCATTACGTTGTTGTATTTTATGCCAGATTAGTAAAGTTATAGCAGCGAATTGGGATGTGGTTACTAAAGAAAGAGGCGCACTCAGAATCCGACGACAGTTTCAACTGATATAATTTGTCGACGCAGAAGGTTGACAGTACTCTATTGAAGGATATGAAATCACTTATTTGATCTCCATTTTATTTATTTAATATAAAATCATGTATTTTATTTAAGTTTCTGTATAGAATCTTATTTTTGCTAAGCACAACAGAAAAAACAATTATGGAAACAATAAAAAAACTACGCTGGTATCTGTCAAAAACATCACCGGACGTCGAAAGTTAAGAGTTGACCAACTTTTGTACTCTGCGTTGGCGGACACGTACTGAATGTGACAGAGCTCATGAGAAACCGGACTTAAATATAAATTCGCCTTAATGTATGTCTGTAGCTCTCCTATTTGCGTAAATTTTCCTGCTTTGTTAATGCCTTTGTAGGGCATTCTTAACAATATAAGCTCAAAATATATTGGTCAAGATGCCTTCAAGTTTTCTGGCCTGTTATAGTTGTGTTCTCCTTAAACAGTATCAGTTGAAAAAACCGTTTGTTCGCTTGTAGGTGGCGCTAACTTCGTGAGAATGCATGTAAAATCAATAACAGCCATTTTATGCTTTAGAAACACCTGTAGCCCATATATTTTTTTTTTTTTCAAAAACTATTGCGAAATAAAAAATTCATCTAACAATTATACTTGAAGAAATGTTTGCTATTTGACTTGGAATGTTGCGTTTCCAGCTGTCAAATGTTAACTGAGTCAGCTAATTGATCAAGTAAAATTAAATTGACTCAATTAAAAATGCATGTCTGAGCTCAGTTTTAGCCTCCGATCGAAGAAGATGGATTTTATTAGTTTAATTATAACAATTACAAGCCACTGTTATTATATTGGAAACACCCGCAGTTCAATTTCTTATTATTTATTGCATAAATATATTATGAAGAATTTAAAAAACATGTTTAATATATATATTTATTTTAATTAATATATTTTATAAAACAATTTATAAAATATGCTTGATATATATTAAATTATTCTTACTGAATATGAGAAATTCACCTAACCATTTTAGTTGAAGAATTTTCTTTTATTTGCTTTAGAATGTTGTGTTTCCCTGTACTGACTTCGCTTTTACAATTTCAACTGTGTGTGTGTTAAAAACGGCTTTTATTAGCAGCCAATGGTACATTGTTATTGTTTCCTTCCTATTTACCTCACAGTTTTAATACTAAAAACTGCAACTGTTTAACGAAAAAAGCTGCAGTTGATTGCCAGTCGCCGAGGGTTTAGATACGTCGCTTGTTGGAATTGCTGTTCGTGTGAAAAAAATATATTTATTGTGGTCTAAAGCTATGAAATAATTAATATTTTTGTGTTAAAAGAATGTTAAGCAAGTGGAGAACAATTAAAAATTATCGCCAAGCTCTAAGAAGTATTAATTTGAGTTAAAAATGTGTTTAAAAATTTGCAAATTGCCAGCGGCCATTTTGAAATGCTGCAAATATGCTGAGACACTCTCAGCATTTTGTGTTGTGCGTGTGTATGTTTGGCGAGTGCATACCCAAGTGAGTTGTTACTAGTTATGTGTAAATGGCTCAAGACGTACTACATTTTGTACGTTAGGGAGCTTTGAATTCAAAAGTGTATTTAATTCAAATAACAGCGAATGTGCTTGTTAAATCAAATTTGCATTTACGTACGCATATCATACCATCACACTTGTTTAACTATTAACTTGAGATTTTTATTGTTAAGATTTTAGTGATATTTTGACGAGTCATATCTGTTGAATGTATAAATTTGGCATTCTTTTACAAGAATCTTTCATTCAAATGAAGAAAGTTGTGTCTTCTATATTTTTATTATATATATTTTTATATAGGATTATAAAATACGCCCATATTTTTGAATAAAAATCGTGTGATTTTGAATGTACTCACATAGTGTTCTTTAAGAACTGTTTTTAAAAATTGTCGAATTTGTATTGCTAATGAAATGTCGTTGAACAAGTGTGATTAAAGAATAATAATAAAAAAAATTTATGATAGAAATTTTTAAAGATATAACAGCACTACATTAACAATTGTCATGTCTGTGATTCTTATCTGGCGCAGAATGTGTGGTTATGAATCTTTAATTCAAATATAATAGCTGCCAGACAACATGAATGCGATTTCATTCCAACTTTAAAGGGTGATGCCACACTATCTTCTTGCAGATTATTCTCATTTACACATGCAAGTCCTTTCCATGTATCAAGAAAGAAGTCATCTCAAGTTGCATTTTGCTTACATATATAAACGCTTTACAGTTATTATTGTTTACTATTTTAGTTTTTGTTATTGTTAAAAGCACGAGCACGTTTCTCGCACCACATTTTTCAAAGGAATGAAGAAAGCTGCGTTTTCGATATTATTATTAGCTTTTTGTGCTGATGAACGACACCAGTGTGTTTGGATAAAAGTCGCGTAATATTTAACGTACGTAGATAGTGTTCTTTGAGAAATATTTATCAATAGTATCGTCAACAAAAATATAAGGAGTAAAAGTATTACATTGAAGTAACAATGTCGGTAGTTTTAGCAATTGTTGAATTTACATTGTTGTTTGTTGTCTCCAATGAAAGTTGCAATATTTCGAGTTAATAGAATATCGTTAAACAAGTGTGATTTAAAAAATAACATCAAAAAATTAATAAAAATTTGTAAGGAAATATATGTATACAAAATATATAAATAAATGCAATAATATAATCCATAAGAATCAGTGTAAATTCCATCTAAATAGAAATATGAAATAAAATCAAATGTGTATAAAATAAGATAATGTTATACAAATAATTAAGTGTTGACAAATATTGTTCGTTCCGGTATTCATGAAAATCAATTGGATTAAGTTAACTAGCAGAGGATTACACACCAACATCTGTGGACATGTGAACTTTTAAAGGTAAATTATATTAGAGTTTTAACTGATTAGGAACAATTGTTGCAATAATATATCATATACAGAATGTTTGATAATTATAGTGTCTTTGTGAGTTTCTTCAAAGAATGTGAAAGTTTCTTTCCTGTAAGACCAAGTAACTCAGTTAGTTGTAATACTAATTGTCATTTGAAACAGGAACCAAATTTTATATATACACATATTATTTTTGTTTGGAATGTAGTTATATGAAAGAAAGAATTCGACATCGTTAAATCGGCAGTAAGCAACCCGTTTTTATTGTGTTATAAAAATGACATCGTTTTCAAATTAAATTTATATGCTGTCCTGTAGTATGTAAAGTCTGCCAACACAAATTATTATGTTAATAACTTTATTTGATTTATGTACACTATTTACATAGTGTTTACTATTTACAAAATTTATTTCGTACTGACTTCAAAGGAAGATATTCTGCCGTCAGAATTCTGTAAATGACCATATTTTCTTTCTTTCATGCATATATGTACATATAATTTGATAGAAATATCCGGTAGGTGTACGTAAATGTTCTTTTAATTCCAGAGGAAATCATGAGCAGACTTAAAAATAACGAACCCAATTGAGAATTTCCAAAGCAAAATCATAGCAGGTCTTAAAATATTCAATACCAATTCAATTCAACCAATTATTTTACGTTTTATCTATTTTTTAGTGTTGTTCACTGATTTATATTATGTTCGGAAATATATTATGATTATGAGTCATTTGTAGCTAATTACAAAGTTGAGACTTGCTGCACATTTGTCTTGGCAGCAGCATCATCTTCAACAACTTTCCTTAAGTTACCCTCTGCAGTTTCTTTACTATGGACATTTCTTCGATGTTTATACATATTTGCATTTGATATAAATGTTCGAGGACAATAAGGACACGTATATAGCACTTCGCCTGTATGAGTAGATAAATGTTCCTTCAATTCTAAAGGACGTTTGAATGCCTTATCACACAAATGGCAAGCATGTTTCCGCTGCATAGTGTGGGCATATTTAATGTGCATACGATGAGCATTGCAATTTTTCGATACCCTTGAACAATACGGACAAACCTGCTGTTGGTTTTCTTCTAGATGCTGCTTTTTCATGTGTTTCTTAAGTTCTTTTTTATTTGGTAGTTTAGCATCGCATACACTACAGGTCTCAATATTGGACAATACTCCAGCGTGCTCTTCCATATGCCGCAAAAACAAACGCCCGTGGTGAAATGACTTTCCGCAAATGTCGCAAATTTTTATATATTTTCTAGCATGTGTTGAATCTTCATGATAACGACGTATGTTTTCTGAAGCAAATTTCTTGTCACATTGTGAGCAACTGAAAAGTTTTTCGCTCTCCGGTAAGTGAATTAATTTGTGCCGCTCAAAGACGTGCAATTTGAAATACGATTTGCCACATATATTGCAGTTATATTTACGTTCGCGTATTTTATGTGTTTCTAAATGCATTTCGAAAATGTAGCGTGTGGAAAAGGTCTTCTTGCAAACTTGGCACTTAAAAAAATTTGGATCAGTATGAACTCTTAGGTGGTCAACTAGTAAGCATCGTTTGAAGAACTTCTTGCCGCAGCACATGGCGTATCCTGGTGTATTGTGTTCATTACGACAATGAGTCTTAAGCGAACGGAAGTCTGATAGAGATATATTACATATGCAGCACTCAAGTTTATGTCGATTTTCCTTGAAGAACTGGTCAAAGTTTTCCTTCTTTTCTTTATCTTTTTTTCGAATACGGTCTTCCTTAATATATGGTTTACTATTATCTTGTGTCATTACATCGAATTCGTGTGTAAGTGGGTTGTTTTCTTCAATTTGTGTTTCATTACAGACGCTATTACTGTCGTCATCCTCTTGTGAATCATAAACGCATAGACCATTAGATGATCTATTTGTAGCAAATTCATTTGAAATAAGAGAAATCTCGTTTTTAATATATATTATATCAATAGCGTGTTCTTCATGTTTATCATTGTTTATTATATCTTGTATTTCAGGTAGCCTTTTACTATGATCTTTAAACAATACCAATTCAGTACTATGAGCTTCCACTTTGTCACTTGCCTCTTGCTTTACATTCGCTACTTCTTGCTCATTTTTCTTCCTTTCCTGCTCCCAGATATAATTTCTGTGGGCTTTTTCGACTCTATCGTAAAACTGATGAAATGCCGATATTTCCTCAAAACACTGACGGCACATCCATTGCACAACTCCTTTATTTCGAGATGGCTGTTTTGGGTACCACCACCACAGATGCTTTTTAATTATTCTCTCCATTTCCCCATCAATCCATTCACTGGAAAAGTTAGTAATACGAGAAAAAGTGTCATCGTCACATTCTAAACAAACTATACAAGATCCAACGTTTTTCATAACGAACTTTTTATTTGGCGCAGAGTATGTGGATAAATCTTTAATTCAATAATAATTTCTGCCAGACAAAATGTATACGACTTCAGTCCAACATTAATGAGTGCTGCCACACTATCTTTTTGCAGATTATACTCATTTACAGATGAAAGTTCTTTCCATGGTCAAAAAAGAAGTCATCTCAAGTTGCATTTTGCTTAAATGCATTATATATTACAGTTACTATTTTACAAATAACGTTTAAAATTACACGAATAGAATAGATATTGTAGTAGTGGGAAGTCACGGTACTTTGGCCTTGGTCCCTTCATGAAAGTTCCATATACGCTTTATATATAAGAATATATTGACAGCATATATGTAGATGTGTATAAAATCAACGACTTGGTAATTGTATATACATATATATAAAAAATTCTATAATTTTATAATCCCTTACTTATGTCATATAACTCTAATGCAATTAATTTTAAGAAAGGTTTATTGAGAACTCTTTGAAAGTTGTTTTAGAGTAACAAATATTTAGGTGTATATATATATATATATATATATATATATATATATATATTGAATTGAAGCCAGGTATGTATATCAAACTGTGTTGTATGTTCAGAGCAACACCAATTTACGTATCCGGGTTATGACAGCGGATTTCTGTCAAAATTTGTAGAGTTCGCTATAGCTTAGTTTCACTGTAAATATTTTGTTTACATGTTGTGCAGTGCTCTAAATTATTTATTGCACAAAGCATATCTTTCAAGATTAATTTTAAATATCTTTCAACAATGGATACGTGTATAGTTTGTTGTCAAACAAATGAAAATATATTTTCACGCATCACTATCATATCCAGTGAGTGGAATGAGTTAAATATCCAGCGTATCATTGAGAAACATTTGTGGTGGTGGTATCTAAGGCCATCAGGAAATGGAGAAGTTCAGTGGATTTGCCGTCAGTGTTGGTTAGAATTATCATCCTTTCACAGCTTTTATCTAAAAGTTGAAAAGGAGCACGATTTCAATAATACGCTGCTATCACCGATGAAAAGTGATAAAGATGAGGTAGTTGCTGTTGATATTAAATTAGAAGAACATAATTTTTACAATGCATCAAAAGAGACAGAAAATTTGGTGAAACCTAAAAGAGGACGAAAGAAGAAAAATATTCATATAGAGGAATCACCTACACATGTTAAGGATGAAAATGAAACAAATGATTCACTTAAGTTCCTAAAGATAGAAGTAGATGCTAATATATCGGTGAACGATGATGTTGGTGACATTGATTGGGAACAGTGCTTTATAAATGAAAGCGAAGAAAATACAGATGAGGAAAATGAAGATAAAGAAATAGCTAAAGATGAACTTAACATAGTGCCACATAAAAGAACTAGAAGAAAAGTTGGTACCAAATCCAAAACGGTCACCAAATACAGAAAAAAGTATTCAAAAACTAAAAAGGAAAAGAGAATAAAGAGTGATTTAAAATCAAACGCATTGCAATCTATGAGGAAGAATGATGCATTTATTGCTGACAATCAGTTTCAACTATCCTGCTGCCTTTGCAGTATATCACTGGAAAATTTTAACAATTTAAAAATTCATTTTCGGAAGGAACACGATACCTTAGGCTATGCTATGTGTTGTAATAAAAAGTTCTACAAACGAGGGGTCCTGGTGGATCATTTAAATGTTCACAAGGATCCTAATTATTTTATGTGCCTTCAATGCAACAAACCACTTTCTACTCGTCGCAGCTATGAAAAGCATATGGAAACGCATCAGTTGTACGAAACGCAACAAAGCTTATTTACATGCCAGCAATGTGATAAATCATTTATGAAGAAACCTGTATATGATCGACACGTTCTGACACATGTACCTGAAGAAGAGAGAAATTTTCAGTGTAGTATGTGTGATAAGAAATTTGCGTCTGAATATCTTCGAAAGCAACATTGCTCCCTAACACACTCAAAAAAATACGCTAAAATATGTGATATATGCGGCAAATTATTGAGGGATAGCTTTTCCTTTATCCGGCATATGGCAGAGCATAAAGGAGAAACACCTGCCAAAGTAGAATGTGATATATGTGGTGCACAACTGACAAATAAATATCGATTAAACCGCCACAAAAAAATGATGCATACAGAAGAAAACCAACAAGAACAAATATGTCCATACTGTTCCAAAGTGTCACCGAATCTAAATGCCCATCGACACCATGTCAAATACACCCATACTTTAGAACGTAAACATGCATGTAATATGTGCGATAAAAAGTTCAGAAGACCTTTGGAACTAAAAGAACATTTAAGTACCCATACAGGGGAACCGCTCTACACGTGCCCTCATTGTCCTCGAACTTTTATATCCAGTGCAAATATGCATAAACATCGTAAACTTACTCATCGCAAAGAATGGGAGGAGGGAAGAATGAAAAAGGAAGCGAAAGCATTAGCAGGCAAAAAGTTTCTAAAAACCTTATCAAATACAACTCAAAATGAAACTTCATATAAAGAATTTACAATACTGGATCCTGGAAATGAATCTGCACCAATTTTAGCGGAGCTAGATTTTTGAAAATAAAATTATTAATATTTGTTTTTATTCTGTACATATAAAGATCGTACATACGTATGTATCTAAACAGCGACATGTGTGGGAAGTAATTATTTATTGAGATTGTGTAAGAAAAACTGTGGTTAAAGTCTACTGACGATTTGGTGAAAAGCGCCAATGAAATGCATATAAACATTGCTTAACCACCCAACAAATAAATTTCATATTATGATTGTGTAAGAAAGTTTGTTACGGAAAAAATTTAAATAAAAGTAATAAAAATACTTTTTAAAAGCATTTGGTTCTTGCTTCACAGAAATAACTAGATACTAGATATACATATATTTTCCTGGTTATAATTTTTAATTGAGTGCCAGTTTTTATATCAAAATTTGATGATAAGTGAAACGATAATGACAAACATCTCTCTTCTATAAGTTTATCTTCACTGATTTGCTGTGGCAGCGCATGTTCCAGCCTAAGTACGTTTGGCAAATGGGAGAACAAAACGTTTGAAAGAGCAACCTAGCGAAAGGCTTAATGCCAAGAAGAGATGCGTCGTCTTTTGATGAAAGAACAGCGACGAAAAATGGCTGCTCTAACGTGGGTAAACTGAAAACCAATTACTACCAGTCATTATAAAATACATTAGAAAAGATTCATAAGCTTTATTGAATATTATATGGACATTTTTTAAATAGATGAGTGACTTTCAACACGCTTAAAATGGCAGAACATTTAAAATAATATTGTTTCGTAAACATAGTATAATACATAAACTTCATTAAGTTTTCTACTCTGTTCCTAGTTATACACAAACGTATGTTTGACTATAAATTTTATCTTTGAAATGGATGAACCTGCATAGCAGATTTTATATTCGTTTTAATGGCAGATGGCGCTTTGCCCAATTGATTTACTCCTCCAGGGGTGACAGAGCTCATTGGCGCTGGAGGACGTATAGCTGGTGGCACCATCATGCTGCCTGGACCACCACCAGGAATAGCCATTGGCATTCCTAATTTCAAACCCTTACCCATACCAACTGCTGCCACTAGCGCATGTGTATCAGCCATACTACTGGTTTGTTGTATACCTGCTCTCGAAGATGAATCTATTTCCCAATCTTCACGTTGTTTGCTGACAATTTCCAAGATATGTGATACTACTTTATTGTATTGAGCCACTTGTTTGCTGGCAGCTTCATTTGTAAGGCTATTAGCTTTTTGTTCATTTTGTATCATTTTCTGTTCGGCCAATGGGGCCGGTTTCGTTCGCAAGTAGTCTGGCACAATATCATGCGAGAAAACGGGAACTCTTCCTTGTGTAAGGTTCACTAAAATGTCATCTTTTTCTGGCGATAACATTAAAGGCAGTACTGTACGATTTTTAAGTGGTGGACATATTTCTTTCGACAAAATTTTCGAGAGACCAGTCAGCTAAATATTAATTAACATTTACTTCGTTTGCTTTAGGTAATAATGCAAAAATTTAACTGAACTTACATGACTTGAAATTAAAGCGAAATTGTCTAAAAACTGAGGCCAACTTATCGTTTCATATTCGGTTTGCAATTTATGTATCATGGCACCAATTGAAATTTTTAAATCATTTAAGCGATTCAGTACAGCATCTAGGGTGGCATCTAATTGTTTTTCCTCTCGTGACATTTTTTATGTAAATTTTATTCGGTGAAAACAGAAATCAGCAAAAAATGTTTACCAAATCAACAAAATATTATTTGTTTGTGATGTTTGCAGCAGCTGTTTCTACGGTGTTGGCAATGCATTTGTCTTCGATGCCAACTCAGCGGTTTTTAGAAATGACTACTCGTAATGGCGGAGTTATATTTAAGTGGCATCGCTGCGTTGTTGGGTACATGTCTGAGGTGCGTTTGTTTATGCCGGCATTGTTTTTGCATATGCGGATGTGTGTAGTATTTCAATGAGTTTTGTTGTTATAATTTTTAAGGTTCATTAAATAAGTTTCGCTGTACTACAGAGTGATTGGAAGGTTCCCAACATAAATAACATTCTGTTAGTACGACAGCATGATAAACTTGCTTCATGTTTTGTAGCAGCGTCTATGCTCTGCTTAAGGAAAATAAAGAGAATTTCTTTACACAAGGAATGTGTTTGACTGTTTTTTGCACACAACTACACCTATTCAAGCTGTTTATGGGCTCGTTTGGCCGTTTGCTAATACACTGATTGCAAAAGGCAATGTAGCGTGAATTCAGCCATTATGGTTTATGACTTTGCTAAATGTATTTCCAAAGCTTTCAACTTGGTTTAAGGTAATATCTTTTTACCACGTTGTTAAAGGGAAAGGTTTTATTTTGTGCATTTTTTTTAAAGGGTGTCCCAACATGCACACAATATTTTAAATATGTAATGAAAACTACGGGCAGCAAACTTTCATTATATTTGGAATATTATTCTATGGTGTAACGCTCCATCCGTACTAACATCTACTGCACAATGGCGCTAAATTCAAATCTGGCGTTAATTTTCGGACACTCTTTATATATAATAAAGTCATATATATATATATATATATATATATATATATATATATATATATGACACCACAAGCAAAGAGTATCAAGCGGTTCCTAATACGTTTAATAAAACGCTTTAAAATTATTATATAAAAGCCATGTCCAGTTAAAAGTTGTGTACAGTTGTTATTTGGACTCTGACTCGTTTAAGCTCGTCTCCTCTTACTTGGCGTTGCAATAAAATTTATTGAAAAACTAAAAGTCACAATTATTAATTGTTAATGTAACATAAATATGCAGAGTATGAGTGCATCAAATAATTACCTCAACGTGCCATCAGTTCTTTATTGTTTCATTAAAATAATATTGTGAACAGACTTGAGACCATCATAAGCGGATAATTGTTTTTTACAAGCAACATTTTTAACAACAACAACAACAACGACAACATGAACAGTTTATTGCTTAATTCAATTTGTGGATTATTAGTGATTTTAATAGTTTATAAACAACGTAAATGTTGGTGCTTCGTATGGCAACTGAATGGGTGGCGGGGTGTACTGCAACAGCCCATCTTGTGGCTGTTGCTAATAATTAACCTCCAACCAAAAAGTTAAGTTTTCAAAAAGTCGTAAAATGACAACATTTTGCTTGGGTTGATGTTATCAATTAAATGTCATAAACAAGCATAAATGTATGTGTGTGTGTGTGTGTGTCAACGCATACATGCATAAATATTTACATAATCCAATTGCTGCAAATTATTTCTATATCGTTGCCAGCACTTTCATCCACATCATTCTGATCTGCCCCAGTGTCAGCCAATTAATTTTGAAAATAATTCCTTTTATCCTCTTTCCCCTTTTCGTGTACGGTACAGGTATTATGAGCAGCATTCAACGTTGTCACAATTATTTCCAATTCCCTTTGGCCATTATTGTGTTTAACCGAATTTTGTTGTACGTTGATGATCCTGCGACTATGGAAAGTATTCTCACTGCACCAGAATGTTTAAACAAGACGTTTCTGCAAAATGGCTTCTATGCCAACCAGGGTTTGTTACACGCCAAGGGTTAGTATGTCATATAAATAATTGTGTGTGTGTGTGTGTGCAACACATATACCTCCATAACATCTACATACCCAAGGGAAAAAGAGGCGGCATGGATGCCTACTAGAAGGCCTCTGTACCACTTCATTTTGCATAAAAAAAACTGTTTTGCCAAAAAAAAAATTGAAAAATTAATAATTCTTTTTATACGGTTTTAATTGACTTCACTTTTGTTTTCGTTTGTATCTGAATCTCCTTTTTTATTGTGCTTCAGCGCGTATACTTAATATTATCAATAATATAACGCATACGTCACATTGCACACTTACAAGGTAGTGGGCGTGGCTCATGTTCTCATGATGTGCAAGTATTTTTACACTCTTTCGAAGCGTGTTTTTTTTAGTTTTTTTCAAAAAATATATATTTTCTTTTTTTCGGGAATAATTTCAAGAAAAAGTACTTTCGATAAAAAGTGCCTTTTTGAAAAAGCTTTTTTTTAGAAAAAGTACTTTTTGAAAAAATTATCTTAAGATTTAGTACATTTTTGGGCAAATGCTTTTAAGAAAAAAGTACAATATATTTTTGGAAAAAGTATTTTTGGAAAGACACATTTTAGAAAGAGTACACTTTGGAAAAAGTACTATTACGAAAAAGTACTTTTTGAAAAAGTACGTTTTGAAAATAGTACCTTAAGAAGTATTTATTTTAAAGTACTTATAAGAAAACTGACGTTTTGAAAAAAGTACTTTTAGGAAAAATTATTTCTAACAGAAAAGTATGTTTGGAAAAATTGCTTTTCATAGAAAGTACCTTTAGAAAAAGTACTCTTTAAAAAGAGTACTTTTAAATAACTACCACTAACAAAAAGTTCTTTTTGGAAAAAGTACCTTTAGGAAAAAATATTTTTTTCACAGAAAAGTATATATGGAAAAAGTTCTTTTTTTTTTTTTAAACTACTCTTAAGAAAAGGCACTGCTTGCAAAAAGTTCTTTTATATAACTACTATTAAGAAAAGGTTCTTGAAAGAAATACTTTTAGGAACAACTATTTTTAACACAAAAGTATATTCGGAAAAAGTTTTTTATTAGAAAGTACTGTTAAGAAAAAGTACTCCTTGAAAAAAGTACTTTTAAATAAGTAAAAAAAGTTGTTTTTGGATGAAATACTGTTGAAAAAAAGTAATTTTTGTATAAAGTAGTTTAAAGAAAAATTTTTGAAAAAGGATTGTTGGAAAAAGTACTTTTTATAGAAAGTACTCTTAAGAAAATGCACTCTTTGAAAAAATACTTTTAAGAAAAAGTCGTTTTTGAAAAAGTACGTTTTGAAAATAGTACTTTAAGAAAAATTAATTCTCTTAAAAAGTACTTATTAGAAAATGTACTTTTTGGAAGAGGAATATATTTTGGAAAATGTTATTTTTAATGATATTTTATAGTACTTTAAGAAAGGGTACACCTTGATAAAAATACTTTTCAGAAAAAGTACTTTTGGAAAAGCACGTTTTGAAAAAGACATCCCGGAAAAATTACTTTTGAGCAAAAGACCCTTGTGGAAAAAGTACTTTTAGAATCAAGTACTTTTAAGGGAAAATTAATATTAAAAAAAAGTACTTTCTTGCAAAAAAGGTACTTTAACAAAAAATTAGTAAGTAAAATTAGAGTAATTTTTATTACACAAAATTACAGTGTCAAAAATTGTTAATACCAAAAATTGATATCAATAAGATGTGAAAATAATTAATTAAATTCAAATCCATGGGAATATTGAAATATAGGAAATTGTTTTATTTTTGCAATGACTGAGTCCACGAACTGTGATTAATATTAATTTTTCCCTTAAAAGTACTTGTTCCTAAAAGTAATTTTTCCAAAAAAGACTTTTGCTCAAAAGTGGTTTCTACGGAATGACTTTTTCAAAAAGTTCTTTCCCAAAAGTACTTTTTCTTAAAAGTATTTTTATCAAGGAGTATACATTCTTAAGGTGCTATAAAATATGATAAAAAAGAACTTTTTCCAAAATATGCCTTTCCTAAAAAGTACTTTTCTAAAAAGTACTTTTTCTCAAAAGTACTTTTCAAGACAATTAATTTTTCTTAATGTACTATCTTCAAAACGTACTTTTTCAAACACACTACTTTTTTAAAAAGTATTTTTTCAAAGAGTACATTTTCTTAAGAATACTTTTTAAAAAAAGTACTTATTCCAAAAGTACTGTTTCCAAAATGTATTTTTTTAAGTACCTTTTCAAAACATTACTTTTTCTCAACAGTTCTTCTTCCATAAAGTACTTATTGTTAAGAGTACTTTTTCCAAAAAGAACTTTTTTTAATAGAAGATATTTAAAAGTACTTTTGCAAGGAGTACTTTTTCTTAAGGGTACTTTATTTAAAAATAACTTTCCAAATATAATTTTCTTTAGGAAAATAATTTTTCCTAAAAGTTCTTTTTTCCAAAAAGGAATTTTAATCATAAGTACTATTTTCAAAACATACTTTTTCAAGAAGTACTTTTTCTCAATAGTACTTTCTATAAATCTCTTATTTATTTTTTTTACTATCTGTACACTAACGCAATCCAGTAGAAATCGTAAACAGATTTCAGCTTTTATATGAATCTTTAGTATGATTTTATCTCGAAAACCATAGTCGCTATAACCGTGTATACCTACGCTACGACTTTTTTTTTTCATGGGGACAACTGAGATGATTTGAAAAGGAATGCATGTCCGGCTTTTTTTAACCCACTTTGCCCTTTCACGTATTTTATGAACAAAAAACAGTAAATAAATAAAAATATAGCCCACTGTGCAAATTAGATGTATAAAGTTACTAATTATTTCCTAAATAGTTATTTATCTCTAAACAAACTTCTGCTAAATATTTATATTTTTTTACTTGAAACTATTCACGTTTTTGTCATGTGCAAAATTATATAAAAAAAAAATCCTGCAGATGCACAATGGAAAATGCGCCGTAAACAGCTAAATCCAGCCTTTAGCCATAATACGCTCGTCAGTTTCTTTGAAGTTTTTAATCGTGCTGCTAACGAGTTAAAAGCAAAAATCTCTGAGCATTCGCAAGATTATCAAGTCAAATTCAAAAGCTTCGAAGACTTAATAAATCGCGCTGTTTTGCAAGTGTCATGTTGTGAGTACCAAAAGAGCGTCATATGAAATTATAAAAAAGAAAAAATTTTGATTTCAATTTATCTAAAATGACAAAAAGTGAAATGCATTTTTATATGCAGGGTTAGACATGATTTTGTTTATTGACTGTTTTCCTTCTCCCACCAGCAACAACGATGGGCTACGAAACGCACTTCTTGCAACAGGATGACAAATGCATCGCCCAGTCGTACCGATTGTAAGTAATAATTTTCTAACAAAAATTGCCTTTTTGAAAAATTTCTTTTTAGAAAAAGTCCTTTTTGGAAATATTTTCTTAACGATTAAGTACATTTTCGGGCAAATGCTTTTAAGAAAAAAGTACAATAAATTTTTGGAAAAAGTATTTTTGGAAGGATACCCTTTAGAAAGGGTACACTTTGAAAAAAATACTATTAAGAAAAACTACCTTTTGAAAAAGTACGTTTTGAAAATAGTACTTATGGGACAAATTCCTTTTTGAAAAAAGTACTTTTAGGAAAAATTATTTTTAAGAGAAATGTATATTTAGAAAAAGTACTTTTCATAGAAAGTACTTTTAAGAAAAAGTACTTCTTAAAAAGAGTACTTTTAAGTAACTACTATTAAGAAAAAGTTCTTTCTGGAAAAATACTTTTAGGAAAAATTATTTCTTAACAGAAAAGTATATTTGGAAAAAGTTTTTCTTTTAGAAAGTACTCCTAAGAAAAGGTACTCCCTGAAAAAAGTACTTTTAAATAACTACCATTAAGAAAACGTTCCTTTTGGAAGAAGTACTTTTAGGAAAAACTATTTTTTTCAAAACTATTTTTTTTAAACGTCATCTTTTCTATGTAATAAAAAAAAACAACAAATTTGCTTTAAGCCGAAAGCTTTAAACCAAAAGAAAAAAATGTTTTTTTTTTATATTCTTATTCCTGTTCTTCCTCAAAATAATCATTTTGTGTGTTCATCTGCATTGTCGCTGCTGGTGCTGTTCCTGCATGCTGCAGTTTAATGGAAGTAACTGCCTTAAGAATTTTGAGGCCGTGGTATCAAGTTGACTTCATCTTTCGTCTGATGGACAACAAAAACTATGAGAAATCGAAAAAGGCCAACAAGTTGGTCAACGAGTTCGTTGCAAATGTAAGTTTTTTTTTCATCTTCTAAAGTTTTGCTTGTCAGATTGTTAATAAAATGGATGAACATTTAAAAACAGACTGGCAGGGTCAGATAGAGCTGAGATATGATATGAAAAATATACACAAAAAATATATTCTTAAGCATTAAACACAATATCGACAGCAAGCTACAGACTGCAAGTTGTCAAAAATGGAAAACATGTGCGTACATGAGACTGATTATTTTTACTACTGCAGGCAACACGGCTACGGGTTGTTGTCCCTGGTGTTTTTGTGGTTGTAGTCAAATTAAACTCATTTCTGTTTTGGTGAGCGACAATGAGTAGATGCAGTGTTGCCAGTATAATATAAATAAGTTAAATTATTGAAAACTTGAAAATAAATTATCTTATTATAAAAAAAGAAATAACAAATTATATTTCTAAGCAAATGAAATGATTTCTTGTCATATACTGTGGACTTTAAATATATTTTATTGGAATAACACTATTTAAGAGTATGAAATATATGAAAGCGACTACACTGGCGTATGAAGAGAATTCTACTACAAACAAAAACTCTTAGTTATTGATTTGGTAGAGTCGTTTTAAAAATAATTAAGAAGCTGACTACAAGGCGACAATTGTAGCCAACGGCTTTTGTAGTCGGTGGTCGTGTAGCCTGCTGTTCTTATTGTGTTTAAAGCTTTAAAAATAATTAAGTAGCTGACTACAAGGCGACAATTGTAGCCAACGGCTTTTGTAGTCGGTGGTCGTGTAGCCTGCTGTTCTTATTGTGTTTAAGTAGCTGACTACGAGGCGACGATTGCAGCCAACGGCTTTTGTAGTCGGTGGTCGTGTAGCCTGCTGTTCTTATTGTGTTTAAGTAGCTGACTACGAGGCGACGATTGCAGCCAACGGCTTTTGTAGTCGGTGGTCGTGTAGCCTGCTGTTCTTATTGTCTTTAAGTAGCTGACTACGAGGCGACGATTGCAGCCAACGGCTTTTGTAGTCCGTGGTCGTGTAGCCTGCTGTTCTTATTGTCTTTAAAGCTTTAAAGATAATATTTCAATATCGGAAATCACTTCTTATTATAAAACAAAAATTTTGTTACTTTTCTTGGCCATGTAACACGAACTAAAGAAACTGAAAGTTTGTGCATTTGAAAAAAAAAATAGCTTCAGCATTATTTTCATAAGCCAGCAGAGCTCACGGATCTTGGGGAGGAGGGAAAAGTAAATTCCCACTTCTCACAAAAAAAGTTCTCTTTCGAATAGTATTTTCGCATCCTCAACTTCCACTCACTGCTGTTATGCAAATACCAGGAATAAAATTAAAGAAAAAAAGAAAGTAAATAACAACATAACCACACTTTTTCATGGTCTTGTCTTTTCTCTTTCGAACGAAACGACAACAACAACAATTACACGTGCATGGAAAATTTATTAGATGGTACAACAGAAACAAATTGAATGGCAACAGAAATGCAGACTTCACCAAAAGCCAGACGTCGCAAAAACGACAAATGATGCTACAACTGCAACCAATAGAACCACGTTAGAGATTCCACTGAATCAAACTAGAGAAAATCATCATCTTAGCAACTCTAAGGCAGCGGCTGGCAATGATGCGTTCAAAAGTGCGGTAGAGGAGATTACAAATGCAAATATGGACACAAATCCATTCATGCCGAAACAACTGCAGCAGCTACAGCAGCTACAGCAACAGAAACGGATTTTTATAGATCAAATATTTTATTTGGCCCAGACGGGCAAATTGACTCTGCAGGATATTATGAATGAATCACAGTCGATGGTGGTTGTGGTGAGCGATTTTGTTTCAATATTTTGTGTGCATGACTTGTGGCTAATAAATCATATGAAAATTTTAAATAAAAATAAGTTGAGATTGGAAATGGGAAATTATTGAAAAGATATCTTTTTCAAACTAACCGCCTTTTCTCTTCCAGAAAAAGTGCAACATATTTTTAGTTATTTTTTAAAAAGTGGCAGTTTTTGGGAGCTTAAAAATAGAAATAATTTTTCGCCATGAATGTTGGATTAAGTTCTTATAAATTCCTGATTTTCAATTCACACAGTGCTGCCATTTTCTATAAAAAAAGTGTAAAAAATGTTGCACCATTTTGGAGAAAAGAAGTCAGCATTAAACTCATATTCTGCTTTTAAAATGCGAAACTTTTTACAATAAAATGCGAAATGATTGAAAAAATTTCCTTTTCAAACTTACGGCGTTTGCTTTTCCAGAAAAAGTGCAACATTTTTGCACTTCTTTATTAAAAAGTGACAGTTCTTAGGAGCTTAAAAATATAAATTCTTTTTCGCCCCGAATGTTGGATTAAGTTCTTATAAATTCCTGATTTTCAATTCACACAGTGCTGCCATTTTCTATAAAGAAGTGTAAAAAATGTTGCACTTTTTTGGAGAAAAGAAATCAGCATTAAACTCACATTTTGCTTTTAAAATATGAAAGTTTTTATTTAAAAATGCGAAACGATTGAAAAAATTTTCTTTTTAAACTAACGGCGTTTTCTTTCCTAGAAAAAGTGCAACATTTTTTAACTTATTTTTGAAAAAGTGGCAGTTTTTGGGAGCTTAAAAATAGAAATAATTTTTCGCCATGAATGTTGGATTAAGTTCTTATAAATTCCTGATTTTCAATTCACACAGTGCTGCCATTTTCTATAAAAAAGTGTAAAAAATGTTGCACTTTTTTTGGAGAAAAGAAATCAGCATTAAACTCACATTTTGCTTTTAAAATATGAAAGTTTTTATTTAAAAATGCGAAATGATTGAAAAAATTTCCTTTTTAAACTAACGGCGTTTTCTTTCCTAGAAAAAGTGCAACATTTTTTAACTTATTTTTGAAAAAGTGGCACTTTTTGGGAGCTTAAAAATAGAAATTATTTTTCTCCACGAATGTTGGATTAAGTTCTTATAAATTCCTGATTTTCAATTCACACAGTGCTGCCATTTTCTATAGAAAAGTGTAAAAAATGTTGCACTTTTTTTGAAGAAAAGAAATCAGCATTAAACTCACATTTTGCTTTTAAAATATGAAACTTTTTACAATAAAATGCGAAATTATTGAAAAGATTTCCATTTTAAACTAACGTCGTTTTCTTTTCTAGAAAAAGTGCAACATTTTTTAACTTATTTTTGAAAAAGTGGCCGTTTTTGGGAGCTTAAAAATAGAAATTATTTTTCGCCACGAATGTTGGATTAAGTTCTTATAAATTCCTGATTTTCAATTCACACAGTGCTGCCATTTTCTATAAAAAAGTGTAAAAAATGTTGAACTTTTTTTTTGGAGAAAAGAAGTCAGCATTAAACTCATATTCTGCTTTTAAAATACGAAACTTTTTACAATAAAATGCGAAATGATTTAAAAGATTTCCTTTTCAAACTAACGGCGTTTGCTTTTTCAGAAAAAGTGCAACATTTTTGCACTTCTTTATTAAAAAGTGACAGTTCTTATGAGCTTAAAAATAGAAATTCTTTTTCGCCCCGAATGTTGGATTAAGTTCTAATAAATTTCTTTTTTCAATTTACAGAATGCTGGCATTTTCTATAGAAAAGTGTAGAAAATGTTGCACTTTTTTGGAGAAAAGAAGTCAGCATTAAACTCATATTCTGCTTTTGAAATACGAAACTTTTTACAATAAAATGCGAAATGATTTAAAAGATTTCCTTTTCAAACTGACGGCGTTTGCTTTTTCAGAAAAAGTGCAACATTTTTGCACTTCTTTATTAAAAAGTGACAGTTCTTAGGAGCTTAAAAATATAAATTCTTTTTCGCCCCGAATGTTGGATTAAGTTCTAATAAATTCCTTTTTTCAATTTACAGAATGCTGGCATTTTCTATAGAAAAGTGTAGAAAATGTTGCACTTTTTTGGAGAAAAGAAATCAGCATTAAACTCCCATTTTACTTTAAATATATTTTTATTTTTTATATTTTTATATTAAAATGCAGTTCTTTTCCAATACAATTTCAAAAGCTTTAATTTTTTCACTTATTTTCTAAAAAGTGGCGGTTTGGAAAAGTTTTAAAAAGTTTTAAAAAAGAAATTATTTTTCGTGGGCGATGTTGGATCCATTTGTAATAAATTCTATATTTTGAAATGGCAAAATGTTGCCATTTTTTGTTAAAAAGTGCGAAAAATGTTGCATTATTTTCTAGAAAAGAAATCGACATTATACATTATTTTTAAAAGTTTAGCACTTTGGAAAAGAAAAGGAAAAAATTCTCACTCTAAAAATGAGTTTTTGTTTCAGTGTGTAACATATTCATTTAAGTTGATTTCTTTTCTACAAAAAAATGCTAAATTTTTTACACTTTTTATAAGAAAAGAACAACATTCGGTCATTTGCAAAAATAAAGAAAAGATTCGAAAAATAATTTCTGCTCTAAAACTCCACCAAACTGCCACTTTTTAGAAAAGAAGTGTAAAAAGGTTACATGTTTTGCAGAAAAGAAAACCCCATTAATTTAGTTGCTAAGATTAATTCTGCTAAGAAAATTTTAAATTGTAACTTTTGAGCATCAAACACAATAACGACAGCAGGCTACACGAACACCGGCTACAGAAGCCGTTCGCTACAATCGTTGCTTCGTAGTCAGCTATTTAATTATTTTTAAAACTACTCCACCAAATCAATAATCATGAGTTGTTGCTTGTAGTAGAATTCTGTTCAAATGCCAGTGTAGCCGCTTTCATATATGTAATACTTTTAAATAGTGTTATTCCAATAAAATATATTTAAAGTTCAGAATATATGACCAGAAATCATTTCATTAGCTTGGAAATATAGTTTGTTGTTTCTTTTTATATAATAAAACAATATATTTTCAAGTTTACAATAATTGAATTTATTTATATTATACTGGCAACACTGCATCTACTCATTGTCGCTCACCAAAATAGAAATTAGTTTAATTTGGCTACAACCACAAAAACAGCAGGGACAACAACCAGTAGCCGTGTTGCCTGTGGTAGTAAAAATAATCATTCTCATATACGCACATGGATTCTATTTTTGACAAGTTGTAGTCTGTAGTCTGCTGTCGTTATTGTGTTTAATGCTTTAACTGGCAATTTTTTTGTTTAACGTCCCACTGTGTTTTATATATACTATAAAAAAGTGGGAACAAGTAGGGAACAAATTCATGTGGTCACCGGACAGTCAGGCTTTCAAAATCGTACTGACGGGGGAGCGGCAGGGGCTGAAAGTTGGCTACTCTGGCTGTGAAAAAGCTTGCGGGCCTTGTATCTCTCCTAACTGCTCTCTGGTTCATAAAATTTTATGTGAATTAAATTAAGCCCGATGAAAATTTCCTAGTTAAGGAGTTATTTCTTTTATAGTTTTCGAGATACTTCACTTTGGCTCCATCTTTTTTATAAATATTTTGGTAAAATATTAAAAATAATAAGTAAAACAACATTAAGTTACTAATAAAACTTCAACACACGTAACAAAACTTTTAAATAAATCTAACCGTTGTGTCATAAAACAGTCTAAACACAAAACTCTAAAATTTCCCAAAAAAGCCTCCTAAAATGTTCATCCCATTTTCCTCATCTCGCAAATAGTATCGTGTATTCAGCTCTCTGGTCAAGGCCATTCCACATTAAACATTCGCTGTGCTTGTCCTAATTTCATATAATATTTCATAAAAATCATAACATGTCAATTCGATGTTGCAAATAAAACGTGAACGTGTTTGTGCATGACTTGTTGTTTTTGTTGTTTTTTTCTCATCATGATTTCTGTCGTCTAAATCCAAACAGTCATTTGAAACCGTATCAACTTGTATTATTAACGCGTTATTGTGTTTGGCAATTAACCGCGAATGTCAGACGAAATTGCGCCATGAAATCCAACAAACGTTGTTATTGTTGTCAAAGTCTAAAATGAAAACTAAAAGAAGAATAGCAACAAGAAGAAAAACAACAACGAACATCAACGAAACTTGTGCGAATGATATTTGCGATGATATCGCGTTCGCAACGACAGCAGATGAGGATTATAAATGCGATGAGAATGGCAGTTGCTGCAGTGGATATGATGCAGGTGATGCTCTGGATGGGGCTGAGGTGAATGTTGCTATGGAAGATTTGCTGAACATGCCATACCTCGACATGATTATAAACGAGTCGTTACGTTTGTTGACAACCGTTCCCATGAATTTGCTTCATGTCAGTGCAGACTTTCAATTGAATGTCATAAAACGTGACAGATGTGCTGGCAGTAGGAAAAATCAGGAAGCCAAGAACAATTCCAGTTGTGTAGTTGTACCCAGAGATACAATTATTGCCATGGATACGTTTAACATGCAGCGCAGCGAAAGGCATTGGGGTAGAAATGCTTTGGAATTCGTTCCCGAACATTTTGCGAAGAACCGGAGAGATGAAGGACTGCAGTCAGCAGCTGACATGGAGTCACCAATCAAGCATTCTTATGCTTTTATACCGTTTTCAAAGGGATTACGTACCTGTATTGGTGAGTACGAAAAGCGTCAGTGTTCCCCAGTTGGCCATGTCGTGCTAAACGATGGGTACAAGACAAAAGAATATTGAGGAAGAGATATTAACGACGGGTCAAACAAATCGTTGATGGAGTATTCAAGCAACTGACCAGGAAATCAGGCAAGACCGCAAAAGTGAGGGTTTATTGCACCGTATCGTCGACGACAAAATTTCTAGCGCCGTAGCTTTAACGTTTACACATGCGACAATACTTTCGACGTTTACACAAGCGACAATTTCTCGCTTCGTATCGTTGACGACTATTTCAAGCGACAATTTGTTGCACCGTATCGTCAACGACTACACAAACTACAATATCTCGCACCGTATTTTCGACGAATACAAAACTGAAATTTTCTAGCACCGTAACGTTGAAGAATAAACATGCGACAATATCTTCCAACGTATCGCCGACGATTACACAAGCGACAATTTCTCGCTTTGTACCGTTGACAACTATTTAAACGACAATTTCTTGCGCCACATCGTCGATGACTAGACAAGCGACAGTTTCTCGCACCGTATTTTCGACGACTACAAAAGTGAAAATTTCACGCTTCGTATTGTTGACGACTACACAAGCGACAATTTCTCGCTTTGTGTCGTTGACGACTACATGAGCGAAAATTTCATGGACCGTATCCTCGACGTTTACAAAAGTGACAATTTCTTGCAGCGCATCGTCAACGACTACATAAACTACAATATCTCGCACCGTATTTTCGACGAATACAAAACTGAAATTTTCTAGCACCGTAACGTTGACGGATACACATGAGACAATATCTTCCAACGTATCGCCGACGATTACACAAGCGACAATTTCTCGCTTTGTACCGTTGACAACTATTTAAACGACAATTTCTTGCGCCACATCGTCGATGACTAGACAAGCGACAATTTCTCGCACCGTATTTTCGGCGACTACAAAAGTGAAAATTTCACGCTTCGTATCGTTGACGACTACACAAGCGACAGTTTCTCGCACCGTATTTTCGGCGACTACAAAAGTGAAAATTTCATGCTTCGTATCATTGACGATTACACAAGCGACAATTTCTCGCTTTATATCGTTGACAACTACACAAGCGAGGATATCTTGCACCGTATCGTCGATGAATAGACAAGCGACAATTTCTTGTTTCGTATCGTTGACGATTACACAAGCGACAATTTCTCGTTTTGTGTCGTTGACGACTACATGAGCGAATATTTCATGGACCGTATCCTCGACGTTTACAAAAGTGACAATTTCTTGCAGCGTATGTTGACGACTACACCAGCGACAGCTTGTCGCCTGGTCCCGGTCATTATTTATAAAACTTTAAAGATTTAAAATACCGACTCTAGATTGTTTGCAACAGAAGATTTTTTTTGAGGTTGTTTTCGATCACTTACGGCGTATTTCGGATGGCATGTCAACATTAACTTGACGAGTGTGAGTGTGGGCTTTCAAATGGTTCAAAATTAAGGGCCTTTACGCACACTGGGGCAAAATAAAAGGCCCTTGATTTGAAAGATGAATTTGAACAATTTGAAAATACTGACAAGAATTAAAGAGAAGCAAAATGTGTAAAATAATAAATTTTTAAGCAATTCGAAAGCCTTGACTTCATTCGGGCCATCCTTTATACGCCGCGGGGATGTGATTTAGTATTTGATGTTGAATTTAAATAGACATTCAAGACATTAAATATTGTGCCGGTGCAATTTATTTTCCGCTTCATAAATAAAGAACTTGAAAATTTATTTATTTATTATCATCTTCAACTTAATTTGCATTTTATTCTTTATTTTCTTCTTTTATGTTCTCTCTCCCTCTCTCTCTCTCTCTCTCTCTTTCTCTCTTTCTTCCTTTCATCAGGTCAGCGCTACAGTCTTTACTTGTCAAAAGTTATTTTGATAAGATTAATTTCATCCTTTGAACTCTCTACCAACATCCAGCTGCAGGACTTGCAATTTTATGAGGGCGTTTCTTTGAAATATCTCAACGCCGATAAAATATACTTTCATGTACATCCACTTGGCTGAAAGCCAAAGAAAAAAAAACCAAATTTATAATTAAAATCTAATTAACTATTCGGCGAAGGCTAATGTTTATTAATTAAGTGCCGTTGAGTGGCGAAAAAAAGAATGAAACTCTTTTTCAAGACACAATCGAATTAACGAGTTTGTGAAATAAATTAACTAAATCGTATACAAATTGTGTGTTTAACAAACAAAAAACTAATTTATTTATGCTGCACAGCAAATAATAATTTATATTTAATTGAACAAAAAATGCGAATCGTGTTTTGCTGCATAATTAATTAAAAAAAAATTATGAAATTTTAAATGAACTTCAACTTTAAATTACAGCAACACCCAACAGTGATTTGTGCAAAATAACATTTTCGTTTCACTTTTAAAAACACCAGCCAGACCCGGGAGATGTTCTCGTTGGGAGTCAATTTTGAAAATTTATAAAATTTTATTATTAATTAACCGGCTGCTGTTGCTCGCATCACATTGCATTTTCAACACATGCCGCTGCAGTTTGCACTCTCAGCAAAATGGCTGTTAACAATTCACTTTCTGTTTTGTGATTAAAGAAAATTCCTAAGCCAACAACAAATCGCATAAATTAAGGTGCGCTTTGCAAAATGCGTATATAAATTTTAGCTCGTGGCGTATGATTTATGTTGGATGTAAAATATTGGGCAGGTGGTAAATAAACTCGTATGAAACGCACGTGCAATTCGGAAAAGTACTGATGACGGAATTGTAACGACTTTCGAGAATAGGACTATTCTGATCTGCTGTATAAGTTGAATATGTTGGCTTTCTTTTATATTGTGGGATATTTAACGTGTCTTTTTGAATTTATTTAAAAAAATAAAATAAGTAACTCTGGATTGTAAAAATTTACATAAAAAACTATCCCGTATTTAGTCGCGAATATGGGGACAACATTTTTTAATCTGTAAAATTGGTTGCAGGGTATTCAGTACCGGACTTCGACTAAAATATATTTTTAATGTTATTTTCTCACGAAAACTTTTCTTTAATTATAGAATTTCACATACAACTTTTATTTGCATTAAATATGATAAGTTTTGTATTATTTTGGAATCGTTTAACTACTCAACATTTTTCTATATATTTTACTTATGGAGTTTTCTTTTCTAAAAAATATGTTACACTTTTTCGGAGGATCGGTTACTGTAAAAGGATCGAAAGCACTAACTGATCAGATATATAATTTTCGGGGCTAAAAAAATGGTTGTATCCTTCTTGATATCTCAAGAATGCCTTAACCGATTTTGACCCGATTGGTGATGATTGATGCGGTTTTTAAGTGCCAAGAGCTGGATTGTTTGCGGAGTGGATCAGTGAAGTAGTTCAAAAGTTATAAAAGAACTTTGCAAAACGTTTTTTTATAGATGATTTTTTTAATATTTTGAAATCTTCCGGTTCGAATCGGTTTAAGCTCTTCAGAACGCTTAATTTGATTCGCTTCAGCCGTTCTAAAGTTATATGCGGTTCACATACTTACAAACACACATATACACATGTACATGTACACGCAAACACACATACAGACATAGTGACGGCCTTTCAAAACTAGTCAAGGAAGCTTTCTGGTACCTCAAAACGTCTAGATCTGATCTGAGAGCTCGATGGGTCCAGCCAATAATTTCCCAAATTTCTTTTTTTAATTTCGAAGCGGGAATTTGAAAAACTAAAAAGAATTCCGATGGATAATTCTAGACCCAAAGAAATTGTGCAGCCCTAATTTGCAGTATTTAATTCGTTCATGTGAATAATTTACGTTGTTTCGCGGATTGCTGGTGTTGCCGGTGTGAGCCTTGTTTTTGTTAACTTAATTTAAAACACTTACGCAATAAAGCCACTTTAAGCCAGGCACAGTGTAACTCTGATAGAAGATGGGGAGCCTGCAAAATGTTGATTAAAAAAATTTTTATTCAGGATTCGAAGCAGCAAATAATTATAGGTGATCTACTTAATAATTTTTTTTTTTAAATCGCAACATTTCGGTTAGCAATCAGACCGGTTTCGGTAATGGGACATCCACAAGAAAAAATCCAGTTCCACCCACTTCCCCACACCGTTCGCTTAATTGAACGTTTTCTTTCACTGCTTGTAAATTCAATAATTCAAACCTGCCAGAGATCGTGTCAATATATCTGCCTGTCATTTGCTATCACTGTGGCTGCCACATTATTTTGTCATTTTAAGACAGTTCGTTGCACATGCACTGGCGGCGTGTGTGTGTGTGTGAGTGTCTGTGTAAATGTTTACATAACAAGTGTTTCTGTGTGTCCTACGAAAACACGGTTGATACTCTACACATCCAACCGTGTAGTCGATAATTTTATTTAAATATTTACGGATCAAAAATGAGCAAAAGTGGGATGGCAAGGAGAGGAAAGGGTGGAAATGTGCAACATGCCACGTGACATGCAGAATCATGCACACCCATGCACATGTGAGCGTGTTATTAATTATATAAAAGCCAACGAGCAGTTGTTCAAATTGAATGATAGAAGAAAATTACGACGTTAATTGCGAGTGTTTCGTGTGTATATGTGTGTGTGTGTGTGTGTGCATGTGTCTCGCCATGTGGTGTGCGTTTTTGTATAAAAAAAAAATACTTGTGAAAAAGGCTGTTCCAATTAATATTCTCATCAAAATGGAATTTACGGAGGGATTCTAGTCTTTTTAATTAAAAGAAAATTAATTGAAAATTAATTTAGATTTTAAAAACTGTTGTTTAGCATCTGATTTTTTAAATCACTTCATAAGTGCGAGTTTTACAGGGAATACAAATTCTTCATCAAACCAATTCTCAGAAATTCAGTAGAGACTTCGTTTTGGACTTTGATTGACTCTTGTGTACAATAACTTGGTGGTTCAAATTAGCAAGAAGTTACAGGGATGGTCTTTAGGGTCAATCGTGTAAATTAGGCCTTGAGGTTTTGAAATTTTATGTTAAACAAAATGAAATCTTGTAAATATTTATTTGATATTAATATTTTTGTGTCTTAAATTTATTACGCTGAAAGTCTCACAAATATGCTCCAGTAGAACAGAACAGCTGTTTTCGAAATCCGCTACACTTTCATCATAATTAGCCCTGCATAAATAAAAATTTTAAATTTAAATAAAATATATTATGGCAATTATTTCAACTAGTTAACATCTGCTGATAAACAAAAATGCCGTTGAGTACTGATGACGAAATTGTAACGACTTCCGAGAATAGGATTATTCTGATCTGCTGTATAAGTTGAATATGTTGACTTTCTTTTATATTTTGGAATATTTAACGTGTCTTTTGGAATTTATTTAAAAAAATAAAATAAGTAACTCTGGATTGTAAAAATTTACAGAAAAAATTATCCCGCACTCAATCGCGAATATGGGGACAACATTTTTTAATCTGTAAAATTGGTTGCAGGGTATTCAGTACCGGACTTCGACTGAAATATATTTTTAATGTTATTTTCTCACGAAAACTTTTCTTTAATTATAGAATTTCACATACAACTTTTATTTGCGTTAAATATGATAAGTTTTGTATTATTTTGGAATCGTTTAACCATTCAACATTTTTCTATCTATTTTACTTATGGCGTTTTCTTTTCTAAAAAATATGTTACACTTTTTCACTTCTTTGCTAAGATAAGAAGTGACTGTTCGGAGGAGCTTAAAAACAGAGGAAAGTTTTTGAAATGAATGTTGGACTGATTTCTAATAAATTTTGTACTTTTAAAGGGCATATTGTAGCCATTTTCTAATAAAAGGTGCAAGAAATGTAGCTTTTTTTTTAGAAAAGAGAACAACTTTAGTCTTCTTTTTTTTTGCAAAACATTTTCTCATTGTTTGTCGTTGTCTCCTCACTGTCATTCTCAATGTCGATGATGTCATTAATGATATTTAATTTAAATAAAATAAATTGGGGAGGGAGGGAGGCAGACGTACAACCATCAGAATTTACTTCAACTGATTTTGTTTAACAATTGAAAAGTCTCCACAACAATAATCAGCGAACGGATGGATGAATGATTTTCTTTATCATCAACTGCGTCATTTTTAGATGAGAAACAGTTTAATTGGAATTCCAACGTGTACACGAAACACGGTGGGGAACATTTTACAAAATGTTGGCATAAAGATTTTGGAATGAATATTAGACAAAAGTTTCGAAGTATCTGGTCCGATTTGGAAACAGTCACAGAGTAGATGCTGCGCCATAAAGAAGCGCCTAAAGTTTTTTAAAATCTGATGTAAAAATTGCTTATTATGAGTTGGCAAATTTGAGGTTAGGAAGTAAGTCGGCCCAAAACACACACTTTTTTTCGATAAATTCAGCTTTTTTTGATACCAAATTAAAGTGGAGATATGGGAATTAATAATAGAATACAATGTCGGGCAAGTCTCCAGTTCCAGCACGTTCATTCTTTCACAAAATTTTGAAGCACATTTTGCAACAGACATTCGCAATGTGATCGTGAAATTTTCAAAATTTTTGTAGTGAAATTTATCATGGCAACTGGCGGATTATTTACCGCGAAACGTCTAAATGGAAAATTATTTGAAAATTTTTGGTGTTTGAATTACGGGTTATTATTTGGAAAAATAAAAAATCAACTGTTTTATAAATATCGAAATCGATTTAGCGCATAATTTTTTTTTTCGCAGTAAATTATTTCACTGGGGGAACGTATTTTATTTTTACTGAAAACTATCACAGACGAAGACAAATAGTATTTTGAGATCTTTGATAAAAAAATTAATAATCATTTTGTTCTTAATTCTTTGTTGTTCTCTTTTCTAAGAAATAATGCACCATTTTTTGCACTTTCCAATAGAAAATGTTGCCATTTAATAGTTTCGGAACAAACAATTTATGAGAAATTAATCCAACATCCCCTGCGAAAAATTATTTCTCTACACAAAACCTGTAGTCACATTTTGCCGCAAAGCTTCGCAATGTGACCGTAAAATATTCAGTTCCATTTTTATCAATGATTTGGTTTTATATGTTATGGCAAAGATTATTTATTATATTTTTTTCCATTTATGTTGTGTTCTTTTCTAACAAAAATGCAACAATTCTTGCACTCTTCAGCAAAAAAGGCAACCTTTCTTGCACTTTTCAGTAAAAAAGGCAACATGGCATCATTTCTTAGCGAGTAATTTATTACAAATTAATCCAACGTCAGTTTTTTTTTAAGAAAGTAGGTGAAACATTTGACGTGTTTTCCAGAAAAGAAAACGAATTTTAGAAATTGACTACAAAAATCTTATAAGAAAATTTATTTAAAATTATTTGCTCTAAAAGTAAATTAAATTGCATTAAATTGATTTAATTGAAAACAAACAAGGAAAATAGACAACTGAAAAATAATTTTCTTTTCTAAAAAAATGCAACAGTTCTTGCACTTTTCAGTAGAAAGTTTCAACGTTGTATTAATTCGAATTAAAACACTGAAATTCAAATTTTCAAATCAATCGATTTCCAAGTGATAAGCAGTGAATGCTATAGTTTTCGATAACCATAAACGAATCGAGGATACTAACTAAACAGATATATAATATCGGAGTTTATTTTTAAACTTCACAATTTTCGCATTTTTTCCTTCACGATGTCTTATAAAGGGATTTTTTTTTATTATAAATCTTCTAAATGTTCCACTCGAAATAAAATTTGAATTTTAATGGAAATTATATATTAAAATGGGGTTCTTAAAGCTCGAATAATGAAATACACTGTGACCTTGTCTCTCATATAAATCGCTCCACATCTTCTACACAAACAAAAAGTTCGCACAAATTTCCTTAGGAATCTTCAAAAGTTTTCGTTATCTAACGTTTTATTTAATTATAATAAATGTTTTTATAACAAAATTTTTGTTTTCGTTCCACTGTGCCTGCTATCCATCACGGCTTATAGCCCACTTCTATGACACCATTAAAGTCTTAATACAAAAATGTGTGACACTAAACAATCTCAAGTATTTCACTTAACTTTCATTTTTATTGTGTTCGTTTATTGGCAGTGAATTGGAGTTCTCCAACTCTCATGTGCTGTGCCCTGTTCATTGTGAGAACGTTATTAAATTCCTTTTTGTAGGATGTACTTTCCGTATAAATTATTATTCCGATTGGGATGAGAAGAGGAAGGCCAGATGTCATGATAAATTACAAGAGTTTTTAGTTCATAAAATATGTTCGTTGTTGAGTTCCTTGTTGAGTGGAGCATTCTCCAGTCGATTTACTTAAATTTTTTTTCTTTCTCTTCTTTTTGTAACGTTCAGGAGGGTTTTGTTAAGCTGCTTATTTTTCAAATTTAGTGTTTTCCTGTTTCTGTTCTGGGATATTTTATTTCATTTTTAGTTTCTATTTCTACGGACGTGTTTTGTTTTTTTGGCGTAGAAGTGTGCTCATGTTGCAACTTTTGGATAATATATTGGCTTCACTGGCAGCATTTTTATACTTTTGGAGTCACGACTCCGTTAAAGCAGGTACGATGTAGTTTTTGGGATGTGAGAATATCGATTTGAGCCCTTTTTAGATTCTTTTCGATTCGGGTTTCCCTGGTACTGTTGGTTGGACTGGGGGATGGTATGTCTGTCTGTCAATCAATCAATCAATCAGCTACTCAATCAACCAGCCAGTCAATCAGTTGCGTTACTCTGGTAAGTTGGTAGGGGCTATTTTAAGAAAGTAAATACTTGAAGAAAAAATTCACTAAATTGTTACGTGTAACACGATTATGAAATTTGTATTTCACCCACAGAATAGTTCAGTTTTTGCTACCAACGCCTACAACAACAACATTAAAAAGCGTGAAATAGTGCAAACAATACATCCATGCACTCACTCAGTCGGTCGGTCGGTCGGTCAACCAGTGAAATTGTATTGAGTGCTGAGCAAATAAAAGGCGAGTTAAATCAAAAAGCCACGTTGCGTGAAATCGATTTGTAAAAATTGATGAAGATTTTTTGCTCGCTTTTATAACATTTTTTACTCTTCATCTGCATAAATTTCGTAAGCGTAACAAACACAGACAAACTTTGATTTTCAACACAATAAAAAGATCGCATAAATATTTTTTAAATATCCAAAAAATACTCAATTTAAACAAGTGAAACTTTAGGTTTTGTTTTTCTAATTAGAAACTCATAGAATAAAAATATTTATTTGAGAGCAACTTCATTTCATAAAGAACTTTTATTAAAATAATTATTTGTGCTAAAATAAGTTAATTAAAAAGCGCACAATTGAACTGTTCAGTGAATTGTAAATGTTTTCCCTTTTCCTGCTTCATTTTTGATGTTATTTTTAATAAAAAATTAAATGGTTGCGCTGCATGATCGCGCAAATACATTTTTGTTTACAATTCGCTGGTTTTCAATTGCAGAAAATGAATACTCGTGTAGTTATTTTTATCAAAAGGTGTGTTTAATTAAGAAAGACAGAAGCGCTGGCCAGTGTCGTGTTTTCATTTAATTAGCATGTTTTTTTTAGAGTGTAACAGTTTTGACTTGGCAGCACTGCTCTATTTGAGCAAACATTTAACAGCTGACAGTTGCTTTTTGTTTATTTTGCTTTGAAATTTCCTTATAAAGTGCAAATTGTTGAAAGTTTTAATCAAAATAATTGTTCGATTCGTCAAATTCATCCATTCAAAATTTGATTTTCCGATGAAGGCCATTTCTGCTTGAATGGATGCGTAAGTAAGCAGAATTGCTGTATTTGCATTGAAAAGAATCCACAGGATTTTGTCGAAACCGCGTCACATCCACCGAAAATATCTGTTTGGTGCGCTCCATGGACTGGAGGAGTCATGGGCCCATGTGTCAACGAAGACGATGACAGTCAGAATGGTCACTGTCGATGGCTCAACGGTTTAGAAACGTGCTCCCGAATTTTTTCATACCTCAATTGCGTGGCATTAATTTTGCTGGTGTGTGATTCCAACAGGACCGGAGCCACGTGCCACACAGCGGGCGCTACCATTGATTTACTCAAAGAAACTTTTGATGTCAAAATTGTTTCACGTATATCGTGTGATTCAACTTGTCTCTTGTTTACGTCGATAAACCAGAAATAATTCAACACCTGGAAATCAACATTCGAAGGGTTATCGGCGAAATACGGCCGCAAATGCTGTGAAAAGTTGTTGAAGAGCAGATTGCGCCTCCTACGCCCCTGCAATGGCGGCCACATATTTAAACTTTAATATCGTAAAATTTTCTTTTCAATAGGATTCGTTTAAATGATATTAAAAATATATATCCTTGTTTTATTCTTATTGAAACTTGTGTTGCTCTATAAAACAACACCCGTTAGAAGGAGTTATTGCAAAAAGCTAATTTATGGCGCACATATTTCAGTTTTGCCAGAAGATATCGTAACAATTTAAAAGTGGTAGTGCCTGGACTTACGTCCTTCCAAAATATCTCTGAAAGAATTCCTTAAAGAGTAAAAATACGGCTCAACATGAACAGTCACTTTTCCGGATTAAGTAGATTTTCCATAATCGCTTGTGATCGGTTCCGAGTCCAAGTGATTGTGAAAAATCTACTTGAAGCGGAAAAAGTGACTGTTTGGTGCGTATTATTTTCTAAAGGTGCCGCGATTTGCGCCGTATTTTTTCCCCAAAATAACGGTGGAAGAACCGTCAATGCCAATTCAGAGATCTGCGATCGTACACTTTTTCCCTGAAGATTTAAGAAATTAAAAAAAAAACCATGGCACGCACTGTAATGCACGGCCTATTTCGGTTTTATTATATGAAAAGTTTTTCCAACGCCCAAATCCATGTTTCGACGATGTTGTTAATTCGTTAAGAGATCCTACGATTTGACGCCGTTAGTCAAAGACCGCGTTTTAATGTGGCCTCTCAACAGTGTTTATTCTTTTCTTGTGTAGTTCCGGTAGAAGTCATTGCATGAGTAGGGTACATCCCTGAAATGTCGGGAAGGGTAGCCCTTTTCAGAATTGCTATTCCATTGAATGGAAGAAATGCGGTTGTCCAGATGTGTTGGAAGATTCAAATTGTCTGATCCAGACATACACAATTTCGTTGCTAAATTATTCAGGTCTCTGCTTTTATTGTTTTTCAACTTCCGCGATTTGGCTTCCTTCCCGAGATGGCGGCTGAAATCCTTAAAAGTTGCTTGGATATTGACTTCCAGCGATTTTAATTCATTATTTCTGATGAAAAATAAATAATAATAATATTTTGGAAAACAAATTAAATTCGCTTGATTCCTTTAACACCCCTCGTATGCTGCCTGCCACGTATGACTCTTGTTATATTTCCTCTGCCTTTTAATAATTCATGCGATTTCTTTTTTTTTTTTTTGCAACTCGAATGCATTTTTCTGTGCCTGCACTCGCAAATGGAATGCAAAATTTTGTTTCTTACAGTTTCGAGTGTTCGATTGTTTGTTGGCCTCAAGCATGTGTTGAAAACTTAATAAAATTTGTAGAGAAAGTATTTCGATTGTGGCTCTCTCCCAAGGGAATAGTTTCAGTAAAACTGGGACGAATAGCACGAATACAAAATAAAACAACACAATTGAAGCTCAGCAACGTAAACAAGTAAAAATAGAAAAAACATATATAATAAATTGCAATTTTCTATTGCCCCCTTTTTTTAATGTTTTTCTAAAAAAAGTTTATTTTTTATTTGGGTTTTCGTGTAAAATTCTTAAGCGGACCGCAGGTACTTCCTACAACACAATTCGAAGCCAATAAATCAAATAACGCTGCTTTTGTTTAGTTTATAAAAATACTTCTTTAATATGCATAATAATTGCCATGGAGATATTAATGCACAGAATCGAGAAACATTTAGAGAATTTGTACTTTTTGTTGTTGTTGTTGTTGTTGTTTAAGGAATTAAACACAATAACGACAGCAGACTACAGACTACAACTTGTCAAAAATAGAATCCATGTGCGTATATGAGAATGATTATTTTTACTGCTGCAGGCAACACAGCTACGGGTTGTTGTCCCTGCTGTTTTTGTGGTTGTAGCCAAATTAAATTAATTTCTATTTTGGTGAGCGACAATGAGCAGATGCAATGTTGCCAGTTTAATATAAATAAATTCAATTATTGTAAACTTGAAAATATGCTGTTTTATTATACAAAAAGAAACAACAAACTATATTTCCAAGCTAATAAAATGATTTCTTGTGGACTTTAAATATTTTTTATTGGAATAACACTATTTAAGAGTATTAAATATATGAAAGTGGCTACACTGGCGTATGAAGAGAGTTCTACTTCAAACAACAACTCATGGTTATTGAGTTGGTGGTGTTGTTCTAAAAATAATTAAGTAGCTGACTACAAGGCGACAGTTGTAGCCAACGGCTTTTGTAGTCGGTGTTCGTGTAGCCTGCTGTCGTCATTGTGTTTAATGCTTAACAGTCATTTGAAGGCAAATTTAAAACTTATAAAATTTACAAAAAAACTCAAACAGAAAATTGAGACTGTGTCACGTTTTTAACTGCATCTTGGCTGCCTAAATATTTTTTTGTGAAACTTTAGAAATAATTACAGGGTGTAACAAATAAAAGCTAAGCCGTTTTCTTTTTTTAGAAAACGTGTAACATTTTTTCACTTAAAAAAAAAATCAGCAGCTTGGAGGAGTTTTAAAACAGAAATTACTTTTTCCAACGGATATTGGATTAATAAAAGAAAACTTGTGAGTTTCAAATGACATAAAGTTGGCATTTTGTGTTTAAAAGTGTAAAAAATGTTGCACTCTTTTCTAGAAAAGAAAGCGGCATTAGCTTCTGTGCTAATTTGCAAATTTGTAATAAATATCATCTTCAGATTTTAGAGAATAAAAGCCCTTAAAGTTTTTAGCCAATTTGTGCAAAAGTTTTGCTCGCAAAGACTCAAGATTTTGATGTTTTAACCAGAGATGAGAACAACTACAGATAATGAATTTAGCGGCTTTAATTTCGAAACTGGCATATATAATTCCATGGGTAAAAATAACTTTTGATTACAAAAAAGAGATAATTTTATAAGGTAAAATACAATACAAACAAAATTGTTTAATTAAATCAGGACTGGAAGCAGGCCATCCATAGTATGGACTTGGAAAAGAAGCAGTTATCATTATGCGCTTCCCATTTTTGAATTAAAATAAGAAATTAAAAGTAACCGAACCGAATCTTATGCATGCTATATCGGCATGTGTCTGTTATTTACATGTACCAAAAAAAATTTAAATTGTCCAACTCTGGAATCGTCCGTCCTGTTGATTTTGCATAACAATTAAGTTCTACTTGGAACATAAAATAAAATTAATTGCAAAAGCAGCTGCAGTTTTCCAGCCCTGGAACCATATTTTGAAAACAAAATGCTTCAATTGTCCAACTCTGGCTCTATTCGCCTTAATCTCTTTCGATTTTTACTACCAGTATACTATTAGTTGTTAAAATATAGATTAACTTTAAAAAACAAAATTTGTTTAGTTACTTTTATAGCGCAAGAACAAAAAACAAAAGTATTTTCCAGCTCTGGAACTGTCTTGTTGTCGTTCCTTATTCGCTGTTCCCATAAATTGCCTTTTAAAATTATCAACTATGTTTAATATATAAAAAACAAGCATTTATTTTGAATTTATTGCTTTTATATAACAATAAATATGTCGATTGTCCAGCCCTGGAGCTTTTCTTGTTTCCAGTTCTCATATATTTCTCTCAAAGGTAACGAACATGTTTTATTTCTAAAGAAAAAGAAAATGTTTAAGTTGTTTAGTTTTATGCAGAAAAGATATTCAATTGTCTAGCCCTGGAATAAAACTCTCGATTTTGTTTGATTTTTAAGACTAATTAAATTTTTATTAAAAAAAAAACCAAAATTGTATTTAAAGAGGTATATTTTATATATAAAAAATTAACTTGAATCTAGCAGGTCTGGATCCGTATTGGCAATCAAATAACCACTATTTACAATAGACCAGTTCGTTATATAATAGTAATGAGTTCCTGTTGGATATATAAAATATGTTTGTTTACAAAAAAAATTATATTATTAAGACAATATTTTATTTCAAAAATTAAATTTTCCAGCTCTGGAACATTTCTTATTACCAGTTCCAGTATATTTCTTTCAAAAATATCACAAGTGCTAAATTTTTAAAGAAAAATAAATAAATTTTTTGAGACGGCTACTTGTGTGTACAAAAAACAAATTTTTAATTATCCAACCCTGGAATAGAATCTGGTTTTCGCGGCCTGTTTAATATTTCCTGATATATAAAATTTATTTAGTTTACAAAAACACAAAAATTTGCTTGAGCTGTTCGCTTTTATACACCAAAAAATCTGTTGAAGTTTTCCAGCTCTGGAACTGAGTTTTTAATTTAACTAATTTCCAGACGCAGGGACAGAGCTCGCTTAGTTCACTTCCCTATTCGTAAGAGTTCCCAATAATACGCCGTTTTAAAAGAGAAAATATTTTTGAAGGTTTTGATTTCGCGTGCCACTGTGCTGTTGCACTCATTTAACAGTCTTTTTTAAATTAACAACTAATTGGTCTCCAAGCGTTGGATTTTTTTTTGTTGTTGAAAAAAAACTTACTGTTGCCTGGACCACCCGTTCAACAAAACACTTTTCTTTTGCAACACCCAAACTGCAACATTTCTTCTATTCGAAGAGACTTGAAGACAAGTTTTTGTGTGCAACCGATTCCCATTGTCGTACTCGTCTTTTAAGTTTTATGCACATCTTTTTGTATGTTTGTGTTTGTGCACAAAATGGAAACTTGTGCGAATTTGCTTCATTAGTATTCATTACAACTTAAATGTTAATTATGGAAAACTTTTTCGAAGAAAAAATAGAGAAAAAAATAAACAAAAACTTAAATCATGCACAAAAATTCTTTGCCCCAAACTGAACTTTGAAGAATTAAAAAATGGAAAAAAATAAATAAAAAAATAGAAAAGAAGTGCTCAAAAATAAGTCGTCAAGGTCTTGCCAAATTATGAGCCCTTCAAAGTTGCCAAACAGAGAAAATTAATGCCGACGAAGTTTTTATTTTGTGCAGGAATAAATTTTCAAAATATGAGCAGAACTTTTTATTTAATTCGTTGCAAGTATCAGAGGAAAATAGTATCAGTCTTAAGATTTTTTAAAGGAAATAGAAATTTTGTAAAACTTATTTCCATATCGATCGATAATGGCAACGTGCGGAATGAAAAGAGGGAGAAATATATTTTTGTTGCTGCAGATCCTGCTGTTAGATAATTTCCAGTTGACAGACCAGTTGCAAACCTTTTGATGAATAATAATTATTTTTTCTACATTTTCACCACAAACATTTTAATAATTCACAATGAACTAATAACACTGTGCAACAGAATTAAATTTTTTCTCTAAACAACGACCAGTGATAGAGTAGAGAGCACGATAGGAAAATATATGTGATGGGCCATTTTAAAAGCAAAAATGTGTCACGACTTTTCAGGGGCGTTAAAGATCGCTTGCTTTTGCAGGTAGCGACTGGGCACGACAAATCAGCGTTCTTGTTTAAGATAATATGAACCACGTAAAATATTTGGAGCAACACTTACTCTTTTACAACTATTCGGTTTGTAGATCGTTTTCTCAGATGAAAACAGGGTGACTCAGATCATGAGTCGGCGATATTGTTAACCCATATTTTTAACCGTTCTTGTGACTGTACACGACTTGTGGCTTCACATTAGAAGTGGTTAAACACGCAAAGTTCCTTAAAAGTAGCGCGATCCCATAAAGTATTTTGAGATGTGAAAAGTTAAACTCTCGAAAGAGAGTAAACGATCAGTGATCTGGCTGCACTTAAAAAATAATTGCCGACGAGTTTTGATGTTGACTGATTTAGAGCTGCTTTGCGACTTCTGGTTAAATAGACCAGAGCAAATAAATGTTGCCATATTCTCTTATTAAGCCCGCAGCTTAATGGCGCTTTCTTTTCTGGAAAATATGCAACATATATTTTTCACCTCTTTTCTAAAAAGAGACAGTTTTAAACGAGTTTTAAAAGAGAAATTATTTTCGTTAGAGATGTTGATTGAAATAACAGAATGTTGCCATTTTCTTTAAAAAAAGTGCAAAAAATGTTGCACTTTTTTCCAGAAAAGAAAAGCGATGATTTTGTTAACAAAAAAAATAAATTCTCAAAAAAAAGTACAGAAGACTGTTTAAAAATTGTTGACTGCGGCAACTCCGATGGCATCTAGTTGCAAATAGACTTATTTTTGATTGTCAGAGCAAATAAATGTGGCCATATTTTCTTATTAAGGCCGCAGCTTAATGGCGTTTTCTTTTCTGGAAAACATGCAACATTTTTTCAACTCTTTTCTAAAAAGTGGCAGTTTAAAGAAGTTTTAAAAAAGAAATTTTATTTTCGTTAGATTTCTAATAAATAATTTAATAATAAATAACAGAATATTGCCATTTTCTATAAAAAAGTGCAAAAAGTTTTGCACTTTTTTCCAAAAAAAAAGAAAATCGTTGATTTTTTTTAACAAAAAAATAAATTCTTAAAAAATACAGACGACTGTTTAAAAATTGTTGACTGCGGCAATTCTGATGCTGGCAGCCCTGCCACACTGCGGAGAATTTACACCGACATATGAATGAGTGCATTACGCTTTCTCTAGTATTTTTTTTAATCGATCGGCTTCATTCAAAAAACATAGAAGACGTTTCGAAATTCAAGTTACATTCGAAGCCTAGATTTTCTACTATTTTTAATACAATCCACAATACACCACTCAAACCTTTTCTCAACACGCTTGAGATGCATACTTTTCGCTTCACATGCTGTCGAACATGTCGCAGGCAGTTCAAGTGTGTTTGACGTTGAAGCCTGTGTCGGAACTATGAAAGCAGGAGATTGTGCTGAGGCGGACAGATGATTTTACCGTTTGTAAAAACGATGACTTCGAATAACTTAGAACTCCTCCTGTATGACAGTTTCTTTTCTCCCCAAAAAATTTTTGCCCGGAATACAAGTTTTTTTTTTCAATATCTAACAGATTCAAGTGTCTTGTTTGTATATGTCTGAAGTGTTTTAGCATGCTATTTGCTGGAGTATTTCAGGCATGTTTGTGTCTGTCAGTTTGACAAGTGTAACACATTTGAAATGTGTAGGTGAGAATTTCTTTGCGAAAAAGCTTAAATCGAAAACACACACACACACAAAATGAATGTAACAGGAATGTGTTTGCCAGTTCAGGTGCAGTTTTTAATTCCAGCCAACATATTTTCCATATCATTTCTGCAATTTAATGATGACATGAATCATCATCGTCAACATCATCAATTCCAACTGAAATTTTAGAATTTTATTTGTTAACGTTCAGCCCGAAATGCTGAACTTATTTGAAAGTTTATTTAGTTAAGAAGTTCTCTTGGCAACAACTTCATTGTATTATTTGATAACAATTTAAATGTCATTCCAGTTCAAAAGTCTTGTTGTGTAATAGAAAATAAATTATCATGGAAGATTTTAATAAAATATTTTAATTAAATTGAAATGCCATATTTGTTATAAATATATTTACACAATGAGCTTGAGGTATTTTAAATTTGTTGCTGTTGTTGGATGTGTTGTCTGGCTTCTTTTAAGCAGTTTGTTGAAGAGAGAAATAAAATTAAAAAAAATTATTGATTTAGAATTATTGAATTGGACATTAACATCGACTTTCTATAATAATTTTATTTTATTCTAAAAAAAAGTGGGCAGTGCCACTCCCATGATGAGTATATAATCTTCAGTAACTGATTTTAATTAATTTATTATTAAATTCCATTTAAAAAAAAATGGGCAGTGCCCCTCCCAAATTAGTGAAATAATCTGCTGTAACTACTTTTAGTTAATCTTTTATTACGCGATTTGGCATAAACATCGAGTGTTTATAATATTTAGTTTTATTATAAGAAAAGTGGGCAGTGCCACTCCCATATTGTGTAAATAATTTCATTACAAAATTCGCCTAAACATCGCCAAACGCATTGCACTGATGCAAATTCTTATAATAGTTTTGTAAATTATCTTGCAAATTATTTATTAATTTATTTATTAATTTATTTATTTATTTATTATAAGAATCGGTGTGCAAATGCAGGACTCATGCCTTCACATAAAAAGTAGCGACCACAGTTCACTGAGTACCAAACGGTTTGACGCAGGGGGTTTTCTGTTTTGAAGGGCAACGACCCAAACCATGCCAAAGTGGATATGCTCGTCATTTAGAACCCAAAAGACACTCAGGCGAAGTCCTGCACTCCAACCTCTAGTCCAGCAAATAAATTTCTTATTATTCTTGGCCGTATTTAACTAAAAACACCACCAGTTCTTAATCCCTTAAATTACTTTTAATTTCACATTCAGCACATAAAAATTATTTAAAATGGGAAAAAATGATACGCAGATGTTTTTGTTCTTCGTGGTTGTCATAAAATAACAAACACGTTGATGTTGAATGACTGCAACGCAGCAGAATTTTTAAAGAAATAAAATAATTTAAGAAAAAGATAAAAACACGGAAATTGAAAAGAAATACTCAAATGAAATACAAGAAATAATTAATGTCGTTATCGGTATCCATTATTCTAGAAGGAAAGTACATCTCACTTTGGCAAGCGGTAGAAAAGATTCACGTCTTATAGAATAGGTGTTGACGAAATTCAGAAATTAAATTCTTTCAAATACACGACGCTGCCTCTCTCGCTTACGAGGATGCAGTTATTTCGGAAAGTGACTTTTTTCAAAAGCAAAGACTCGTAACAAGCGGCAAGAAAAATCATGCCAAGCCGAAGCAGGTTGGTAAGCAGGAGTTGGCTCCACTTCTCTGACCAACTTGATTCTCGGTGGAAAGTAATTTTTGCTCCGAACGAAATCAGCAGACTTGATAGAATTTGTAAACGTTTCTGCGAAAAATCAAGTACTTTAAGTTCCGTCTGCATATTCTTTCAGGTCCCAAATCAATTCATTTTATAGTTGAACGAAATAATTAGTTGTCAACACTGACCATCAAACTTAATATTCGTACAACTCGCAAGTGTTGTTGTATAATTTACCGCCGTATTTGAAAAGCCAATTTTAAATAAAGTTTCTCAAAACAAGAAAAAATTATGCATAAAATATTTTTACTTTGAGAAACTGCATCTGAATTTTTTTAAAACCCCTTTCAACGGTACAACAAGACAAGTGAGTTAAAGAGTTACATTTTTAATTTTTATTGGTAGTCAAGTAACATTTTTTATAAAAGAACGAGAACTGATAATCAGAGATCGAGAAGAAGCCGGAATTATATCTGGGGAGCAGCCGGGACTAACTCGCAATTAGAAATGCTGCAGCAGTTTTGTTGTGCAATTTTACTCAAACGAATCAAGATCATATAAAAATACCGGGTTTATAAATATGCCACACCTTTTTTGTGGTACGCTTTTAAGCTCCTTAACGCACACCAACATTAATGAAACGTACAAGAATTAAAAGGTTTGTTTGTGTAGACACGCGAATGCTGATGTCCACTTTTAATTGTTCACATTAAAGTTGTGAAAAGCCGAATTGACTATAATGAAAAATAATAGCAAAATTATTTCATTTCGAAAAATAATGTGGTCTAATATTTATTAAGCTTAAGGTCTCTTTATTTTTATTATATTATAAAATTGTTTTTCAATATTTCGTCACTCCTTTGTGTGACTTCTTCAGGAAATTTATTTTTAATTTTTTTTCATTTCGATTTTACTCAGGGGCTTAATTACCGCACTTGATATCGATCGAAATTTCAATACAATTCATATACAAATTCCGATAGATATCGGGTGCCGTAATTTGCCCCCAGAACATGAAAATAGTCTGTAAAAATTCTGATGGCTGGTAGGAAAACGTCGAGTGCATTTAATATTCTCTGGAAGTTTTAAGAACATGAAGGAATTTGGAAACCCGTTTGTTGTGTTTCTTCAATTTCAGTGGGCTCAAGTTAAACAACGAATTGAATACTTTGTATATAAAAAAGAAAGTTCTCTCATGCTTCTCGATTTAAATCGAGAAGAACTCAAGTGATTTACTAATTAATAAATGCGTTGGAAAGGATTTCCTTAATTGATGGTTTATAAAAATAAAAACGAAAATGTACTCGTATACGCGCATGCGTAATGCCCTCACATTCGTGATGGTGAGTTTCTTCCCATATAAAAAGCGTCACTTGACGTGAAGCATGACGAAAACTTGAATTGCCTGGACACGATACAAATCGGAAAAAATAAATTTACTGATGCTGATGGTATCAGCACATCAACAACAAATTCGAATTTAATTGTCTTTTAGCGTCTCCACTTCGGCTGATCCAACTGATTTATGGATGAGATATTTTATTAATTCTATTACGAGTTAATTCAGCACTAAAATTGCCTCCGAACATGATGATAAATGAAGCATCGTCGTCTCTACTCCAGGAAAATACAAATTGTTTCTATAAAATGAAAACACAGGGACATCAATTTACACCACTCTGTTGTCCAGCACACGCGGGCAGAGTTACTCTTCCATATTTTATAATCCGTTTTAGTGTAAAAATTAGCCTGTTTATTTTTAGTTAATTATGTCTGGTGTTAATGAAGCACTACTGAACACTTTTTCCTGCCTCTAAATTTTTCTCAGCAAAATTTCAAACTCAATAATGAAGTCCTCTTAAAGCGTGATTTATTGGAGTGGTTCACCAGCCAGTTGGCATTATTATTTTATGACGCGGTTAAGCTCGTTTTTAAGTCTTTTAATTTTTTTTATATAAAATTTTTAATCAGTTTTCCTTAACCCAAATTTATTATATTTTAATTTCACTGCTGGCATGTGCGGGCTTAAAAGTGCACCACGGTTTTATAATATATATATTTTTTTTCCTTTCGTTGCCATGAAATGATGTCTAATAGAAATTATACCCTCCGGGGTGATTTGACAAAACAGACTGAATAAATGACAGGTGATTTGACAGATGGAACTTCAACAAGATGGTCAATGCCAACTGTCAAACTTCAGAAGTCTCCGTTGTAAGACCCTTTATTTGTTTGTTTTTTTTTAAATTAAATATTAAAAAGTTTAAAAATGTTGTCTTCTTCTTCTCCTTATATTGAGCACATGCTTCTGGGAACGTAAAATGTGTTTGTTTGAGAGGTATTAAGACCAAAATCTTGCCGATAAATTTAAGCCTCTAAATAAATTCATGTCAAAGCTGATCTGCAAACTACAATAAGACTTCAAAGCACCCAGAAATAAACACATTTCCGTCATCTTAACTCCCAAACACACACACACAAGTCCTTTGGTACGAGTACCATTTCATGCAAATGAACTGTGACTGGCTACACGTTCTAGTGTATCAGAACGCGTTAGACAAACTTGAGCGATGTGCTCTTTAAACCATAAGCCCCCAGTGCGAACACACACAAACTCAGGACGATGGAAAATAAAAACAAAAACAAAAAATAGAGTCAACACAAAAGAAATATTTCAAAAACAACAGCAGCATAACATGAATGCAAAACGTTTGTGCTGACGTGGTAAAATATTGAGGACAAACAAACGTTTTAAATAATTTACGCAGATTTTATTTCCCTTTTCCTTTTGTTACACTTTCCGTCGTTGTCTTTACGACCTTCACTCGCACAATTTGAAGTTAATTTTTGTGTAGGCAGAGATGTGAAGTGATACACATGAAACTGATCATATCGGTGGCCGCAAATAAAGTTTTCCAGACGTACCGCGTGCTCAAGCAATAAAACAGACAAATCTTTTTGATGTGCCAACTTTTATTGCCTTGAATATATTAAAAAAAAACAAACTCAACTTTGCGGATGATCTTCTGAATTTTATTATGTCCTTCAAAGTTAAAGATGTTTGCTAATTTTGATTTTCCAATCAGAGAATAAAAGTTATTTCTTGATTTTTATTTATAAATCTGAAAATAAAAGTTATTTCTTAACTAATTTATCGAGAGGAGAGTAAAAACTTTTTCTTATTTATTTTTTACTTTAATTTTTCGATAAAAAAAATAAAAGTTATTTTATGACTTTTATTTCAAGATCAGAAAATAAAAATTTTTTTCTCAACTTTTATTTTTCGAACAGAAAATAAAATGTATATCTCGGTTTCATTTTACGATCAGAAACTGCAAGTGTTTTTCTCGATTTTTATTTTTAGATCAGAAAATAAAAGTTATTTCTTGACTTTTATTTTTCAGATTAAAAAATAACAGTTTTTTCTTGGCTTTTATTACTCGCTGAGAAAACAAAATCAATTTCCCGCTTTTATTTTACGATCAGAAAACAAGGTATCTTATGACTTTTATTTTTAGATAAAAAAATAAAAGTTATTTTATGACCTTTATTTCTCGATCGGAGAATAAAAGTTGTTTCTTGACTTTTATTTTTAGATCAGAATATAAAATTTTTTGACATTTTTTTCTTAGATCACAAAATAAAAGTTTTTTCTTGCCTTTTATTATTCGATCAGAAAATAGATTTTATATCTCGGTTTTATTTTAAATTCAGAAAATAAAAGTTATTTTATGACATTTTTTTTTTCGATCATAAAATTGAACTTTTTTCTCGGTTTTATTTTTCGATCAGAAAATAAAAGTTTTTTCTTGGCTTTTACTATTCGATCAGATAATAAAATTTTTTTTATGATCAGAGAGTAAAAGTTATTTTTGGATTTTATTTTATCATCAACAAATAAAATTTATTTTCCAGTTTTTTTTTGTACGATCGTAAAATAAAAGATGTTTTATGGCTTCTATTTTTCGATTTGTTTCTTGATCAACCGGCCAATTCTCTTATTCATCGAAAATAATCAACATTAATTTAATCGTGCACTTACTCGCAATGCAATTAATCGGTCTTAGCGCTTGAATACCCTGATACCTGCCCATGAAAAATTATGGTCTACCGGGAAAGCAGTTATTTAACCGAAAGATCATTTTAGCCTACGAACTTGCTTCGGCATCACATGCTATTTTATCCGCAATGTTCCACTTGGAAGGTCTCTCCTCGTTAGAGAGAGATAGAGAGGGGGCAGCCCTCCCTGAAGTAATTTTCGTAAAAAGGAGAGGATGCACTCCCTGAAATAGTTACATCCTGGTAGAAGAGAGGGGAACCCCCAAGTATTTAAAAACAACTTTCGGATATATTTTCGCTGGGTTTGGGCGAGTGTATTTCGATTTGACATCCCCTGAATTTATTACGTAAAACGGTTTTAGTTTTTTTCCTCTTTTCGTTTGCCAAACAAAAAGCAGCATTAAAATATTTTTATAATTTGGCTTATGGTCTTCTAAGCGCATAATTTCCGTCGTGTGTGGAAATCATGATTAAAATGTGTTCTTTAATACGGTCGTTGTGTTGGTTTTTGTTTCTGATTTCCATGCCACCGCTTCTCTACGCTTTTCCACTTTAAACAAATTGTAGGAACGTGTTCGGAAAAAACAAAAAAAAAATTTTTTTTTCCACATTTTCATAAATTGTGTACGAGGATGTGGTGGATTTAATGTTGATTTGATTTATACTTTCCAAAACATGGCAACGAAATGAAAAAAAGAAATAAAATTAAAGTAAAACCGTGGCACACATTTAAGCCCGCACATGCCAGCAGTGAAATTAAAACACATAATAAATTTGGGTTAAGGAAAACTGATTAAAAATTGTATATAAAAAAAAATTAAAAGACTTAAAACGAGCTTAACCGCATCATAAAATAATAATGCCAACTGGCTGGTGAAGCACTCCAATAAATCACGCTTTAAGAGGACTTCATTATTGAGTTTGAAATTTGGTTCAGAAATATTTAAAGGCAGGGGAAAGTGTTCAGTAGTGCTTCATTAACACCAGACATAATTAACTAAAAATAAACAGGCTAATTTTTACACTAAAACGGATTATAAAATATGGAAGAGTAACTCTGCCCGCGTGTGCTGGACAACAGAGTGGTGTAAATTGATGTCCTTGTGTTTCCATTTTATAGAAACAATTTTATTTTCCTGGAGTAGAGGCGACAGAGATTTTCGATGAATTTGATTACGATGCTTCATTTATCATCATGTTTGGAGGCAATTTTAGTGCTGAATTAACTCGTAACAGAATTAATAAAATATCTCATCCATAAATCAGTTGGATCAGCCGAAGTGGAGACGCTAAAAGACAATTAAATTCGAATTTGTTGTTGATGTGCTGATACCATCAGCATCAGTAAATTTATTTTTTCCAATTTGTATCGTGTCCAGGCAATTCAAATGTTCGTCATGGGAAAACACGAATGTGAGCGCATTACGCATGCGCGTATACGAGTACATTTTCGTTTTTATTTTTATAAACCATCAATTAAGGAAATCCTTTCCAACGCATTTATTAATTAGTAAATCACTTGAATTCTTCTCGACTTATAAATCGAGAAGCATGAGAGAACTTTCTTTTTTATATACAAAGTATTCAATTCGTTGTTTAACTTGAGCCCACTGAAATTGAAGAAACACAACAAACGGGTTTCCAAATTCCCTCATGTTCTTAAAATTTCCAGAGAATATTAAAATGCACTCGATCTTTTTCTACCAGCCATAAAAATTTTTACAGACTATTTTCATGTTCTGGGGGCAAATTACGGCACCCGATATCTATCGGAATTTGTATATGAATTGTATTGAAATTTCGATCGATATCAAGTGCGGTAATTAAGCCCCTGAGTAAAATCGAAATGAAAAAAAATTAAAAATAAATTTCCTGAAGAAGTCACACAAAGGAGTGACGAAATATTGAAAAACAATTTTATAATATAATAAAAATAAAGAGACCTTAAGCTTAATAAATATTAGACCACATTATTTTTCGAAATGAAATAATTTTGCTATTATTTTTCATTATAGTCAATTCGACTTTTCACAACTTTAATGTGAACAATTAAAAGTGGACATCAGCATTCGCGCGTCTACACAAACAAACCTTTTAATTCTTGTACGTTTCATGAATGTTGGTGTGCGTTAAGGAGCTTAAGAGCGTACCACAAAAAAGGTGTGGCGTATTTATAAACCCACTACTTTTATAAGATCTTGATTCGTTTGAGTAAAATTGCACAACAAAACTGCTGCAGCATTTCTAATTGCGAGTTAGTCCCGGCTGCTCCCCAGATATAATTCCAGCTTCTTCTCGATCTCTGATTATCAGTTCTCGTTCTTTTATAAAAAATGTTACTTGACTACCAATAAAAATTAAAAATGTAACTCTTTAACTCACTTGTCTTGTTGTACCGTTGAAAGGGGTTTTAAAAAAATTCAGATGCAGTTTCTCAAAGTAAAAATATTTTATGCATAATTTCTTCCTGTTTTGAGAAACTTTATTTAAAATTGGCTTTTCAAATACGACAGTAAATTATACAACAAACACCTGTGAGTTGTACGAATATTAAGTTTGATGGTCAGTGTTGACAACTAATTATTTCGTCCAACTATAAAATGAATTGATTTGGGCCCTGAAAGAATATGCAGACGGAACTTAAAGTATTTGATTTTTCGCAGAAACGTTTACAAATTCTATCAAATCTGCTGATTTCGTTCGCAGCAAAAATTACTTTCCACCGAGAATCAAGTTGGTCAGAGAAGTGGAGCCAACTCCTGCTTACCAACCTGCTTCGGCTTGACATGATTTTTCTTGCCGCTTGTTACGAGTCTTTGCTTTTGAAAAAAGTCACTTTCTGAAATAACTGCATCCTCGTAAGCGAGAGAGGCAGCGTCGTGTATTTGAAAGAATTTAATTTCTGATTTTCGTCAACACCTATTCTGTTAGACGTGAATCTTTTCTACCGCTTGCCAAAGTGAGTTGTACTTTCCTTCTAGAATAATGGATACCGATAACGACATCAATTATTTCTTGTATTTTATTTCAGTATTTCTTTTCAATTTCCGTGTTTCTGTCTTTTTTTTTAATTCCTTTTTTCTTTAAAAATTCTGCTGCGTTGCAGTCATTCAACATCAACGTGTTTGTAATTTTATGACAACCACGAAGAACAAAAACATCTGCGTATTATTTTTTTTCCATTTTAAATAATTTTTATGTGCTGAATGTGAAATTAAAAGTAATTTAAGGGATTAAGAACTGGTGGTGTTTTTAGTTAAATACGGCCAAGAATAATAAGAAATTTATTAGCTGGACTAGAGGTTGGAGTGCAGGGCTTCGCCTGAGTGCCTTTTGGGTTCTAAATGACGTGCATATCCACTTTGGCATGGTTTGGGTCGTTGCCCTTCAAAACAGAAAACCCCCCTGCGTCAAACCGTTTGGTATTCACTGAACTGTACAGCGTTACGGTTGTTCTGAGAATTTTTCTGTGGTCGCTACTTTTTATGTGAAGGCATGAGTCCTGCATTTATTTGTACACCGATTCTTTGGAAATTTATTTTATACAAAAAAATTTTAATAAATTAATAAATAATTTGCAAAATAATTTACAAAACTATTATAAGAATTTGCATCAGTGCGGTGCGTTTGGCGATGTTTAGACGAATTTCGTATTGAAATTATTATACAGTATGGGGGAGTGGCACTGCCTATTTTTCTTATAATAAAACTAAATATTATAAACACTCGATGTTTATGCCAAATCGCGTAATAGAAGATTAACTAAAAGTAGTTACAGCAGATTATTTCCCTAATTTGGGATTGGCGCTGCCCATTTTTGTTAAAATGAAACTTAATTATAGCAAAAAGTGCGAATATTGTTTGATTTTAAATTGGGAGGCAAGAGAAAAAAATAAATTTATGAAAAAGACCACTGGGTGGTCGTCCCTTCTCTACTCGTCTTGCACTATAGACGACAGCCTCTGTACCGCCTAAAAAAGCCCATAATTACGGATAAAAATTAATGCGTTTATTTTAATTATTCCCTCACAAACTTTTCTACCAAAAAAATTAACACAAACAACGAGAAAATGGCAACAAAATCTTTCCTTTCCCAGTTTTGTGTCGCTGCAGCAGCAAATCGTGGATACGGTCCCATTTCATAATCGTAATAGGAATACTCTTTAATAACGCCGCCTTCGTAGTCATCTTCATCTTCCTCTGGGGGCGCAGTTGTGTCTATTTCAATTGCAGTTGCATCGGCAGTGCCGTCTTCACTGGCAGCCTCTTCCGTTGTGTCCTCTGATGTTGCTGTTGTCGAGGTTTCTGAGTCCATTTCTTCCGAGGCCAGCATTGGCAAAATAACAAAAAATAATAAAAAGAACTTCATAACGAAATTGTTTTAAAAAAATTTACTTTGTTTTGAAATTAGAAACTGTCAATCACGGTCATGGTGCAATTATATACTGAGTATTCTCGAAGCGCCATCTGTTTTTTTATTTTTATTGAAGGACAACATGCCAACTGTGTTTGTATGTTTTAAGCTTTAAACACAATAACGACAGCAGGCTAAAGACTACAAGTTGTCAAAAATAGAATACATGTGCGTATATGAGAATAATTATTTTTACTACCACAGGCAACACGGCTACTGGTTGTTGTCCCTGCTGTTTTTGTGGTTGTAGCCAAATTAAACTGATTTCTATTTTGGTGAGCGACAATGAGTAGATGCAGTGTTGCCACTGTAATATAAATAAATTCAATTATTGTAAACTTGAAAATATGCTGTTTTATTATACAAAAAGAAACAACAAACTGTATTTCCAAGTTAATGAAATGTCATATATTGTGAACCTTAAATATATTTTATTGGAGTAACACTATTTAAGAGCATTAAATATATGAAAGCGGCTACACTGGCGTTTGAAGAGGATTCCACTAGAAACAACAACTCATGGTTATTGATTTGGTGGCGTCGTTTTAAAAATAATTAAGTAGCTGGTTACCTGGCGACGATTGTAGCCAACGGCTTTTGAAGTCGGTGTTCGTGTAGCCTGCTGCCGTTATTGTGCTTAATGCTTTAAGCACAATGTGTGTCGTTAGCTGAAGTAGAGTTCGATGTAGATATACGTTGGCCAGTGTAATCGATTATTTCGTAATTTATAAAAAAAATCGTAGTAGAAGAGTTCAAAATCAAAAGTTTTTTCTCTCCCACAAAACCTGTTAAAATTATCCTTTTAACGAAGAGCACTGCAGCTGGTGTGGGTTTGGGTTTTTTTTGGGTGGCCACACTTGCAACGTGTGTGATAAGAATTTAACTATTAATCATGCAGCGTGTAGCAAAGCCCAAACGTGTAGTTTGGCTAAGAAATAAACTTCAGGAGTTGAATTGTAAAATCATAAAATAAAACAGTTTATGAAAAGCAAAAGTGTATAGAAAAGTTGTGATGATTTCCCAAAGTGATAATTCCTTTTACAGAATCAGCAAACGGTTTTAGGGACGAGGGCGAGAGGCTTAAAGGTTTTGTTGCACAAAATTACTTATTAAATTTAATTTTGTTGGCCGAGTGGTTCGAAAAGTGTTTTCAGTTCCAAAGTTTAAGTTCTAAAAATCAGTTCTAAATATTCCACTTACACAGCAAAGCTTAACAGCTGTTTTCGAAAGCCGCTGCACTTGTATCATTATTACTTCTGTACAAGTTGTAAGTTTTTTTTTATTATCACTTTTTAGTTGTTGATTAGGCAAAGCCTAATGAGCCCCGCCATCCGTCTAAGAGCGGTTTATGGGCTCCAACTATTCGCTCTGCAGTACTACTTATAGGACCGCTATAAGCAGCTTATAAGCATGAGCTATTTTTTATGAATAAGAAAGTAAGTATTTTGTATCGAACTATTTATTTGCTAAATTAGTTTCAATTCCGAGAGGTTTCTAATTCAGAAAGACATAATAAATATTCTAAAGCACGAGGCAAAGTCAACAGCGGTTACAAAATACCTATTGTCTTAGTAATAAAAAATAGTTCATGGTTATAAGCTGCTTATAGCGGTCCTATAAGTAGTACTGCAGAGCGAATAGGTGAAGCCCATAAACCTCCGGTAGATGGGCGGCGAAGCTCAGCCCAAAGAATATTTGGACTACTTTCTTACACAGTTTCTGCCTGGGGGCATGGTTGCTATCTCCAACATGTTTATCGCACGGGAAAAATAGGGAACCCCTTCTGTAAGAAGGCGCTGAACATACGCTCTTTAACTGTTACAAGCGGCAGGCGGCGCGAAACGACCTAAATGATCAGATTAATGTCACCCAATAGCTTGAAGGAAGTGGTAAATGGAGCGCCGTAGGCAACTACGTTGAATACATTTTGCAGAGGAAGAAAAGGACATTGACTAACTTTTGCAAATCCTCATTATAAACAATTAGAAGCACTATTATGGTTGCGTATATCAGACCCAGATGTGGGCACACAAGGAAGAGTGCTTTTTCAAGGGCGTTATTTTGTGGGCCTTCACGAAGTAGGGCAGAAAGCGGTTCCGTGAAGGCAAACACCAGAAAAGCAGGAGGAATTGTTTAAGTGGAAATACCACCTCGAAGCAGCTGACGACGGTCACTCACCCTCAAAAACCCTTCTCAGTCGCAAAAAGAAGCTGCTTTTAAGAAAACTTTTGTACAGAAAAAGTGTCTTATAAGCAGCTTATAAATGTAAAATATTTTTTATGAATAAGGCCTTGACAGTTAATATACATATTTTCTTATATTGGATCTATTAAAGATATCAACTCTGTAATTTATTCTCTATTATATGACTGCGATTTACAAATAAGGCATTAAACACAATAACAACAGCAGGCTACAGACTACAAATTGTCAAAAATAGAATACATGTGCTTATATGAGACTGATTATTTTTACTACTACAGGCAACACGGCTACAGGTTGTTGTCCCTGCTGTTTTTGTGGTTGTAGTCAAATAAAATTAATTTCAATTTTGGTGAGTAAATGCAGTGTTGCCAGTTTAATATAAATAAATCCAATTATTAAAAACTTGAATATAAATTATTTTATTATAAAAAAAGGAATAACAAATTATATTTCAAAGCAAATGAAATGATTTCTTGTCACATACTATAGAATTTAAATATGTTTTATTGGAATAACACTATTTAAGAGATTAAATATATGAAAGCGGCTACACTGGCATTTGAACAGAATTCAACTACAAACAACAACTCATGGTTATTGATTTGGTGGTGTCGTTTTAAATATAATTAAGTAGCTAACTGCGAGGCGACAATTGTAGCCAACGACTTTTGTAGTCGGTGTTCGTGTAGCCTGTTGTCGTTATTATGTTTAAGGCACAAATTGAGTTCTGGCGCAATTGAAAAATTTTAATAATTTGAAAGAAAAATATCATCATCAATTTAGCATATTTTGAGAATTGCTGTTTTTAACTGTTCTATTTGATTTTAATCGAGATGATTATATTTTACCAAATTTTACAGAAGACTCAAGGTTTTGAATCGTAGGGACTTTTACCCCTAATGGCTTGCATCAGTTCCACAATTGATCGTTTGGAATTATTTGCAAAATGTAAGAGAAAAATAACCCCTTTAAAACTAAATACAAGAGGCAAGAAATAATATTTTTGTAGCAGTAAATTCGAATTGTTACAAAAAAGGCGCAGAAAAGTGTCGGAACAGTAAAAATTTACCGCAACGCTAACACTGTTTATAGCTGCGTTCTAGCGAAATGCCCCATTGTGTTTCTGCGTTAAGTAAATTAATTGTTTTATTTGCATCTATTTTATTTTCATTTAGACTAAAATAAAATTCTTATTATTATTTATCAACTTCCTAAAAAACTTAAACCCAGTTAGCATGTTTTGTATAAAACCCACATGCGAGTTTGTATGCGTAGCAAAATGAAATATTTTTTCTTCTTAAGTTTTTCCATTTTTGTGTTCTTCTGCTCGTTTTAAAATCTTCATCAGACAATTTCATGTGAAATAAATATGATGTGGCGTTTTTAAAAGATTAAAGATTTCAACTTGATGTTCAGGAAAAGTAAAAGCTGATAGAATATAACCCGTAAAAATAACTTCTTGTAACTTAATAGCATTTCTAATGTTTTATAGCAACTACTGCAAGTTGTTGCTGCTGTTATTGTTGTTGTTGCACTAGAATGGATTATTTGTTAAGGACGAGAGTAACGAAGAATAAAAGTCCTTGTAAACTTCAGAAACTTTTTATAAAACATTTTATTTTATTTCATTTTATTTTATTTTATTTTATTTATTTTTTGGTAAACTCTATGAAATTATATATCTTTTTAATAAAACCAACGAAATTGATTTTTAAATGCAATTTTAAACTTTGCAAAGAAGCGAATATATTGAAATATATGAGTTGAAAAAAGGGAACGGTGTGATATTGAATTATTTGAGTTAAAGACGTTCCACAACTCTTTTAATTATGTTCCAAATGATGTTGGAGAATCCAATAATTAATTAATAATTAAAAGCGTTCCCAGATTTGAATAGGATTTCATAAAAACTATCTTATCAGAGTATTTCAACCGCATACATCCCTCCCTGCTTTAAAGGAAATTTTCGCATATTTAAACAGTTGCAAAAAATAGCCGTTTCCAAAACATTTAGAGGGTTAATGTTGCCAAAGGTAATATTTAGCAAAAAAATCTAAATATCATACAATTTCCTGCATTCTTAAATATTACTACTTAAAGATAAAAAATAGGCCGTAGCATGAGTTTCGGATGTAAACTTTTTAATATGCCGATACATGCATATCTCTTTTCATTCCCCTGTACAAGAATCAATTTATATTTTTGTATGTTGGACAGTGTAATTTATTTATGTTATTATGGCCTGCTGGACAGTGTAATTTACATACGTTTTAAGCTTTTAAATAATTAATTATGGCCCACTGTACTGCTCGTCAATGTGAAACTTAAAACCGTATTTATTTAAATTACTACCGCCATCTGTATGTCAGATTAGTTAGTTTTCTGACACTGGAAATATTCTCCATGAATAGTTTCATGTTAAAATAAAATTCCCTGAGCTCTTGCTACGACTCTTTTCAATTTTCGCTTTAATTTATTTAATTCATACGAACTCTGAAAGAAAATTCTGAAGATGTGGTGGAGTTTTCTGTAAATTCTTTGACAGACGTTTCCAATTTAGAACTTGGCAGCACTCAGATGCACTGACAAAAACAGGCAAAAGCAACAGGTTTGCATTTCTTTAAATCTACTTAAAACTAATTTAAAAATTGTTGTGGTTTTAACAAAACCATTTTGTATGGCACAACCCGGCCTTAAAAATTTGAAGTTAAAACCTGAATTTATTAAAACCAAGACGGTGTAAAGATGTTGTATTAAAAAGATATTTATTACACAATTCCTATCACTCTCTATCTGATGTAACTCGCTTCATTGTGTGCATACACTCAGAAAATTTATATGAAGATTTACTTTTTTCTTTTTAAAGGTCTCAACGTTTCTCTTCTTCTTTTCATGTTATCTCGTCTATTTTTTTATTTGTTTTTTGGTGCAGTTAAACAATAAAAGTGCAGTTTTACTTCTGATTGTTCTTCAAGTATTCGAAAAGAAAATAAAAGGAAAAAAAAAACACATCCAACAAATAAGTGATAAAGTGAAAATCGATAGTTAAGCTACAAAGAGGAGATAAATTTTAAAATAAACTTTTCTTTTCAAGAACGAACACACATGCAGAGCAGACAAGTTTGTTCACAAAACTGCTTGAGGTTTTTTTTTTCGTAAAAAAAAAGAATAAAAAAAAATTACTTATAAATTTTTACTGAAATAATATCTTGCAGATATGAAAAAAAAAATCTAAAAAAAAAACTTATGAAGACTTCGTTAAAATTAATTTCCCTTGAATAAAAATTATCGATTTCTTAATGCTTCTCTCCAATCACAAGTAAAATGTGTCATAATCAGCAATTTGCTTTTATTTCTATAGTTTTTGCTGAACATGCAACTCGTTATTTATAATTGAAATAAATTAATTTGATGCATTTATCGCCCCCATCGAACTTGATGTTTAACTCCTCTCATCATCCTTCACCTGATTTCGGCACATTTGAATTCAGCGTCACAAAATTGTAAATACGCGTAAGCAAATCAGAGATCTGCAATGAGTGGTGCTGGTGGTGTGCAAAAGTCATTCATGATAAGAAAGAGTATGAATCATGGGAATGAGATCTATTTGACGTACTTAACCTCACAATAATGATGATTTGTAACCATGATGGATAAGAATTTTGAATCATCATCGTACTCACGGGGATCTTTAAATAATTTGGAAGTTAAAGAAAAATACTCCAGGGATATGGCATATCAATATTGTTTGTGTAAAAATATATCATGATCTGACTACGACATAACGGAAAACGTGCTTGTGTTTTTGCGCTAATAATTTTACAATAACAAAAATTGAAATACAAAAAAAAAAACATCAGTAAAATGTAAACGAAATTGCGGCCAAAAATATAAACTATTTTTGACAGTAACTAAAAACTTAAACAGTCAAAAGACAACTCTGTTGGAAATTTTCAAAGGGTCGAAAGGACCTGTTTATTTGGCCACGACCTGTTATTTGGCAAATGCGATTCGGGCTGAATACTTCAATACTCGTAATTGTTTTGTTGACTCTGAATCAGTAATACGGGTTTTTTTACAGTGTAACAATTTTGACTTGGCACCACTGCATTGCTTGAGCACCCATTTAACAGCTGGTAGATAATTGATTTTTGTTTAGTCTTCTTTGAAATTTCATTCTGAATCGCGTTACACCAGAGCAGCGCGTGCAAATTGTTGAAATTTTTAATCAAAATAAATGTTCGAGTCGTCAAATTCAAAATTTGATTTTCCAATGAAGCCCATTTCTGGTGGAGTGGGTGCCTAAATAAGCAGAATTGTCGTATTTGCGGTGAAAAGAATCCACAGAATTTTGCCAAAACGTCATCACATCCACAGAAAATTAGTGTTTGGTGCGCTTCATGGGCTGGAGGGGTCATGGGCCCATGTGTCTTCAAAAACGATGATGGTCACCATGTTACTGTCAATGGCGTCAACGGTAGAGGATCGTGATTCAAAATTTTTTGTACCCCAATTACGAGGAATTAATTTGTCTGATATGCGGTTTCAACAGAATGGAGCCATGGCGCTACAATTGATTTACTCAAAGAAACTTTTGATGAAAAAATAATTTCACTTAAAGACCCAATTAACTGACCATCAAGATCGTGTGACTTAACCCCGTTGGATTATATTCCTTAAAGTTGTGTCAAGTCACTTTCCTACTTCGATGAGCCCCAAACCATTGAAAGCAACAGACGAAGAGTTATCGGCGATATATGGCCGCATATAATGCGAAATGTAGTTGAAAATCGGTGTGCCAGATTGCGCTTCCTAGGCGCCTGCCATGGCGGCCAAATATGTGTTAATATCATAAAATTTTCCTTTAAATAAAATCCGTTTAATTGATGTTAAAAATATATTTCCTCGTTTTATTATGATTCAAGCTTGTGTCACTCTAAAAAAAACACCCATTGTTATTATCACAAACACATCAAAGTTTTAAGTGCCTGTCACTCTCTACTATATTCAAAGAAGTATGAATGCGTGCGACTACAAGCGATCCCTAGTCATTATTCCACTGCACTCTCTTTGGCAGTACCCACTGCCGATCTCTGATGCACTTATTCATTTATATTTTAGATGCAAGTAAATTAATAAATTTATCTCTTCTCGATATGTTGCAATAATTAATAAGTAAAATTGTTGCAAATGCAAATATTAATTTGATAAGTTCAGCACGATTAAATGGCGTGAACGCTTCGGCAGCTGAACTGTCTACGGCTCATTAATTTTAGTAGAGGGTTTTAAGTGCATTCGTAATAAATCTGTCATAGAATTAAGGGCGGCGTTTATTAAAAGATATTTTGCAATATTTTTATTTATGATTTTTTTTAAATTCTTATGAAATTTATGAAAATTCATGAAAGAATATTCAAACTCAAGAGAACTTTCAGTTGATCGCAACAGTTTTTGATGAATGGAATTAAAATCAAGGAAACTTCCTTGGCAGGACTGATTCATAAAAGGCTAAGAGAATAAATTTTGAAATGAAATTTTGTTTTATGCCCACGTTAAAAATAGAAAATTAATTTTTTTTGCAATAAAAAAGTGAGAAAAAAAGAATTGATATCAGCCAATTGTAATAAAAAAAATTTTTCTTTTATTTGAAAATTTTGACCCTTAAGTCTGTCCCTGTTACTTCTCGCTAATTTCAACCGAAAAGTTATTGTAACGTGGTTTTTGTGCCATTCTTTGAGCTCTTCGTGCTAAAACTCTATTATTTTCCTTCTCAAATCAGCCGATTTCCACGTGATATAATTTCGGAGCTTAAAATAATACACTTTCTTCAAATTTTTTTGTTCACTATATCTCACCAACGAACGGATTAACCGATTTTGACCCGATTTCTAATGATCAATGTGGTTTCTTAATGTTAAGATCTGGTTAGTTTGGAATCGATCTGTGATACAGTTTAAAAGTTCTTAAGCAAACACTTTGAAAAAGGATTTTTTTTCCACGTTTTTTCGAAATATTTTGAAATTCGAGATCGGGGTAAAACCAATAACTTGCCAATCTTATATACCTTTCACAAACGCAATTTCCCAACCCTGGAAGAGAAATTTTAATCTTTGCAAATCTTCATGTGGTATAGAGAAGTTTTATTTAAGAAAAACTCAAATTTGTAACCCTGTTGGTTATTACATGTACTACAAAATATTGCACTTGTCCAACCCTGGATTCAAAATTTTGTTTTTTTAAACTTTCTATACCAATTTTGTTCTTCCTAAGTTATAAAATAGTTTAAGTTAACAATAGAAAAAAAACAACGTCTGTTGCCGTTTTGGTTACGTTTATGTATAAAAACAATTTTAATTTTCGAACCCTGGAAGGGAAATTTTAATAAGAAAAAAATTATTTTAACAATGCAAATCTTCATGAGGTACAGAGTAGTTTTATTTAAGAAAAACTCAAATTTGTAACCCTGTTGGTTATTACATGTACTACAATATGTTACATGTACAAGAAAAAGTTCCTTTTCCCAACCCTGGAAGCCAAATTTTAATATCTTTTGTTACTCCTATCAGTGCAACTCTTCACGAGGTATAAAATAGTTTTATTTAAAAACAATTTATAATGTCTAACCACTTTAGTTACTTTTATGTAAATTTTTTGCACTTGTCCAACCCTGGACTCAAAATTTAATATTTTTCAATTATCCATACCCATTTTGTTCTTCTTAAGTTGTAAAATAGTTTTAGTTGGCAAAAAAAAAAAGGAAACAAAGTCAGTTGCCTTTTTGGTTTTCTTTTATTAATTTAAAAAAACCCAATTTCCCACTCCTGGAAACGAAATTTTAATTTATACAGATCTTCGTGATATATAAAGCTGTTTTATTTTAGAAAAACTTGATATTTTTAAACATTTTAGTTATAACATGTACTACAAAATACTGAATGTGCAAAAAGAAACTTTTAATTTCACATCCCTGGAAAATGTTTTTTTTTTATTATTGTAGTTCTTAGTAGACAATTGAGGGTTTCCAAAGCATGAAATATATTCAATTTACAAACAAACAAAAAATTATTGGTTTTTGGTATTAATTTAGCGTCGATACATAATTGTAGGCTTCCCAGCTCTGAAACCGTATATCGGATTTTTCTGAATGTGCTACTCTATTTTAAGTTCATTTCCAATCCATCAGTCCAGGAGCGAAGTCTCTAGCTCTTCTGGGGCTTGGAAAAACGTATTTCACGTACAGACAGACAGACGGACGGACGGACATCGCCCATCGTCGTCGCTATTCAAAAACATCCAGAATATACATTTTTTATGGGGTCCCATATTAATATCGAAGAAGTTACACACAAACCCATTTCGAACCCTTTCTTTGAAGGGTATAAAAAAAAGTTATTAAAAAGAGCGGAAGAGAGCCGTTTGTTTGTTTGTTCTTGGACGATCCTGAATTTATTGAAACTCAAGCATTAAACACAATAACGACAGCAACTACAGACTACAACTTGTCAAAAATAGAATACATGTGCGTATATGAGAATGATTATTTTTACTGCTACAGGCAACACTGCTACTGCTTGTTGTCCATGTTGTTTTTGTGGTTGTAGTCAAATTAAGCATTAAACACAATAACGGCAGCAGGCTACTGACTACAACTTGTCAAAAATAGAATCCATGTGCGTATATGAGAATGATTATTTTTACTGCTACAGGCAACACTGCTACTGGTTGTTGTCCATGCTGTTTTTGTGGTTGTAGTCAAATTAAAATTATTTTTATTTTGGTGTGCCAGTATAATATAAATAAATTCAATTATTGTAAACCTGAAAATATATTGTTTTATTATACAAAAAGAAACACCAAACTATATTTCGAAGCAAATGAAATGATTTCTTGTCGTATACTGTGGAATTTAAATATGTTTTATTGGAATAACACTATTTAAGAGTATATGAAAGCGGCTACACTGGCGTATGGAGAGAATTCAACTACAAACAACAACTCATGGTTATTGCTTTGGTGGTGTCGTTTTAAAAATAATTAAGTAGCTGACTACGAGGCAACGATTGTAGCCAACAGCTTTTGTAGCCGGTGTTCGTGTAGCCTGCTGTCATTATTGTGTTTAAAGCTTTAAATATAATTAAGTAGCTGACTACGAGGCGACGATTGTAGCCAAAGGCTTTTGTAGTCGGCGTTCGTGTAGCCCGCTGTCGTTATTGTGTTAAATGCTTCACTCTTTATTTATGCTCCAAAAGTGGGCGCTTTTCCAAAGCAGTTAAAATTTATGGCCCTTATTTTATAAGTCGTTTTGCGTGAATAAAATTTACAGGAAAGCAAAAATGTACGAACAAACTTACAGAAGATCACACGCTTCGTTGTCTATCAAAATGTTAATAATTTCGTAGGAAAAATATAATTGAATTGAGTAAAAAAGATCGACGGGAGAAACAAATATTTGAAATTTTATTTTTGTTTCACCAACGGAAGGAGATTTAGCTTCCGGGGAGTTTTTTTTAGTTTAAAATAATAATACAAGATGGAAATATTGTTTGAGGTCGATAATTTGATGGTATTTAATTTTTATATATCCGTTATATTTTTTTTAAATACAATTTTGTAAAATTTTCCGTATGGCGTCAATGGCCAACGGGCTTGAGCGTTAACTTTCTGTAAAAATTAAAAGAAGTCTTTTAGTTAGTTTTTAATTCCTAAAATGTAATTAATTTTCACTTTAAAGGCAGGGGCAGGAGGTGTCCCATCACGGCGAATAACAGCTGATTATTTACAGACATTTTCACAATAACTTTCCGGACGTGTTCGCAACATTTTTTTTTATCGTTAATCGTTTGATACTAAAAAAATTCCACTCAGCAAAATATTTTCAACCAAAAATCTTGGCACATGGCCCACCGTGCAATGCTCAGTCTTGTGGAAACCACAAAAAAAAACACAATTATTTTTAGTTGCGTGAGCGACAAAAACTAAATTTAGTTTTTTTGTTTTTTTTGTCGAAAAAAACTTTTCTAAACTGCATATTCAACTAACCGAAATTGCGAAGCCACTTACGAACTAACTGATATATTTTGATAGTTCTAATTGGCAGTTGAGCAGCAGTTGGAATTATTCGCAAAAAAGGCAACAATTTTACATAATTTTTTATACATTTTTCTTTTTATATAAAATTTATATTTATATTTTGCAACAAAAACGTATGCGTTGGCATTCGAGCACTTAAACATTTGACCTTCTTTTTGTGGCAGGAATATATAAATTTTGTGTGTGTGTGTGTGGTTGGAATTGTGCATTTTTGATTGCGCAGTTTGAAATTGAATTTCAAATCCTTTGAATTGTACTCAACGCAGAGTTAAAGTTTTCTAATTGAATATAAACAATAAAGCAAAAAACGGGCAGTGGGAAAGGGAAAAGTTCGCTAAATGGAAAGTTTTTCATTTTTTTATTTTTTTGGAAAAATAAATGTTGGTTCAATTTGCTTTTAGGCAAATGAAATTTAGATTTTGAAAATACAACGAATTTTATTAATGAATCTGTTTATCAAGCACTCGTTATTTAAATCCCCAGAGTATTTTGAAGAAAATATATTTTGTAATTGAATAGTTTCTTTTATCCTTTTTTCTTTTCGTCCTTTTGTTTTTCTTTTGCGGCTACAATTTCTGTCTCGAAGGATGTGTTGTGCTTGAAGTGTTCGTGGTGTACGACACCAGCATGTATTTTGGCTGCAAAAGGACAACAAGACCGTGTGGCCTAATGGATAAGGCGTCGGACTTCGGATCCGACGATTGCAGGTTCGAGTCCTGTCACGGTCGCTGCTCAATTTTTTAGTTAGTTTTTATAAAATTTTTTTTTTTATGCGGAATATTATTTTGCTTTTAACGACCAGGCTTTTTTATTTTGTTTCGTACAGTAAAAAATATTTAAAATTTGCTAATCAGTATTTGACTCCTCACACGGGTGTGACAACATGCGTTAAGAAGAAGCATTTTAAAATAACTGTTACAGGATAAACTATAACATATATTGAAGGATCTAAATCCTTTTGTTACTTAGTAGTTGCGCTACCTGCACAGCAAAGGAATAAAGCATGATAATCCGAAATATCAACTTTACCAATGACCTCCATAGAGCCAGAGGATTGTCATCACCCCCAATACTACAGTTTTATTTATTGATGTCACTATTCAAACAAAACTGAGCTTCAATCACTTGACAGCTGACAAGACGGCTGAAAGTTAAAAATAGGCTGACAACTTAAGGTTTCATGCCTGTCCAAAAAACACCCTTTAGTTGTTATTATCCCTTTTATATATATATTTTTTTTTGAATTTGTCTTACATTGAGTACGGGATAGGAACGACTTTGTTAATTATGATAAAAAAAATAAAATAACAATTATTTCTGAAAAACATTTCTGACAAAAAACAAATAAAGTAAATTAAAAATAATAATAATAATAATAATATATAATTGTTAATAAACTAATTTTTTGACATATTGTTATTGTACTATTATTTTTTTTTTTTTTTTATTTACTGAGATGGATAAGAATTTATTTTCTAGAATTTTGAAATTTTGTATAGATGATAATAGATATTTTATATATGATGAGAAATTTTATTTCCAACAAAAAGGATTACCTATGGGTTCTCCAGCATCACCAGTTGTAGCAGACATTGTTATGGAGGAGTTGTTAAATACATGTATTAACAATCTTAATATTAAACCAAAATTTATTACAAAATATGTAGATGATTTGTTTTGTATTATATCTGAGAATGGAATTGAGGATATGCTAGATATATTAAATAGTTTTAATAGTAATATTAAATTTACAATTGAAAGAGAATGTAATTTAGAGTTGCCTTATTTAGATACATTAGTTATGAGAAGAGATAACAATATAGTAATGGATTGGTATCAAAAGCCAACAGCTTCAAGTAGGATAATTAATTATTACTCTAAACATAGTAAGAGAATTATATTAAACACAGCAAAAAACTTGATAGAGAAAGTCTTAACAATTAGTGATAACATATTTCATATAAAAAATAAGAAGAAAATTAGAGAAATTCTTATTGAGAATGATTTTCCAGAAAAGTTAGTTTATAGCTTAATAAATCAATATAAGAAAAATATAACAAATAATACAAATAATAACACAGAACCAAAATTATATAAATCCTTAATTTATATACCAGAAATGTCAGAGAGACTAGAGAAATCAAAAATATTTGATACTCAGAAATATAAAATGGCTTTTAGAACATATTGCACAAACAATAAACTGTTCAGTAAAATGAAAGATAGAGTAGAAAAATGGGATAGATCAAATATAGTTTATAAAATACCATGCAAAGGAAATGGATCTGTCAATTGTAAGGAGGCATACATAGGTACAACAAAAAATAAATTAAAAACCAGAATAGCAGGACATAAGAGTAATCAAAAGTATAGAAACATTAATTCTGAAAAAACTGCATTATCATCTCATTGTTTTAAATTTAATCACTATCCAGACTTTGAAAATGCATCAGTTTTAAGAACAGAAAACAATTATAAACGAAGACTTCTGTTAGAAATGTTAGAAATTATTAATGTACCTGTTAGAGAAAGAATGAACTTTAAAATAGATACTGATAATTTAGCTCAGAATTATAGATATTTAATTCATAGAAATTAAGTTATAATTAATTGTTTATGTTATTTTATTCACACAATACATATATAATATTTTTACATATGCATGCATGTTTACAATTAAAAATTAATAATGATTATTATGTTTAATTGTTGCCCTTTATGCATGTGTTAAGATACTATATATTAAGATCATATTGATCATAGTTAATCTTGTATTATGGTAAAAAATTTTCTATATTAATATCAATTAAAAAACATTAAAAGAATTGCTTGTTAACACATACACATAGTTTTAATTACATTATAATATATAAATAATATTTATAATATTTATGAATTTTGTAGTTAGTATGTTTTAAACTAATTTCGACTTTTTATACATTTTAGAGTTAGTATTTTTAATATATAAAAAATTTTGGATTTGTGTTGTTAAAAAATTTGTATGTATTTATATAATTGAAAAGAAAAATTTTTTGACAATATAAAATAATTTCCTGAAGAAGCTAACCGAAGGCTAGCGAAATATCGAAATAAATATATATATTAATATTGAATAACCTAAAAACTTAAACAAATCTATTGATTAATAAAGTTATTGTACTATTATAATATGAAATTTATTTGTTGGGTGGTTAAGCAATGTCTATATGCATTTCATTGGCGCTTCTTACCAAATCGTCAGTAGACTTCAACTACAGTTTTGCAAAGTTTCAAACTTCTCAACTTATTAAAAGACTTCCAAAAACCATCTGAGAATTATTTTAAATAAATTAACTATAAAAATTCACAAACAATTTCAAAAAATCATATTATAATAAGTGTAGCAAGCTATGAAACTTATACAAACCAAACCCAACAAACAACTTTTATACGACTCTATTTTATTTTTCTATACCTTTATGCAATTAGAAATCCTTTGGATAACAATGAAATGCATATAGACATTGCTTAACCACCCAACAAATAAATTTCATATTATAATAGTACAATGACAATATGTCAAAAAATTAGTTTATTAACAATTCAATTGAGATTTTATTTTTCATTTTGCCTTATAAATACTTTCATTGTTATCCAAGGGATTTCTAATTGTATAAAGGTATAGAAAAATAAAATAGAGTCGTATCGAATAAAATTTGTTTGTTGGGTTTTGGTTTGTATAAGTTTCATAGCCTACTACACTTATTATAATGTGATTTTTTGAAATTGTTTGTGAATTTTTATAGTTAATTTATTTAACATAATTCTCAGATGGTTTTTGGAAGTCTTTTAATAAGTTGAGAAGTTTGAAACTTTGCAAAACTGTAGTTGAAGTCTACTGACGATTTGGTAAGAAGCGCCAATGAAATGCATATAGACATTGCTTAACCACCCAACAAATAAATTTCATATTATAAAAATATATAATAATAACAATTATTTTTGACAAAAAAACCCCTGAACACGACAAACATTTTTGACCAGAAAAATATATAGAAACCAAAAATCAGAATTTCAAAACATGATTTTGTGAAAATATTGAGGAAATCAATCAAAATTGGCTCTCCGACTTTTTTTCTTAATTCCATTTTTCCTTTGAAAATTCAAAAATTATTTTTACTTTCGGGCTCTTTTTATAATATTTTATTCTATTATTTTATGAAAAAGTATAAATTTTTCCAATTTCACCATGAATTTAATTGTGTTATCTATTTTTAAAATCTCATTTACAGGCTGGTGATTTGTATGCAGCCAAGCATTGATGGTAGGCCTTTTCAAATTCCAAAACTGAAAAAAACAAGGATTTTTCTACAAAACCAGGCAGAGATATGAACAGGTATGCAACGAAATTTTGTATTTTAATTTTCATCAATATTCGCAATATTTTCGAATACGATTGCAACTAAATAAATAAATTCGACTTCGTAGTTACGCTTTTAGCTTTTCCTTTTCGAAATCTATTTCCAACATCTCCGTAATTCTTTGAGATCAGAAACCAAATAAAATACAACCGCATTTAAAAAAAAAAACACATGAAACCAAAATGATTCGTTGAAGATGCTTTTTATTCTCTTAATGCTCTTTGTTGTTGTTCCCCCTCTCTTGCAGTTGTTTTATTTTGCCATCACTGATTTTATCCACTCGTTTCTTAAAACAAGAACAAGCGAGTTGAAAATAAGAACCAGTAAAATAAATGTTTTTGTTGTTGTTGTTGTTGAAACATAAGAAGAAAATAAGATAAAATTAAATGGAAATCCCTGGAGGCAATTAACTCCTTCTAAGAAGTTTAATGCAATTTTGTTTTCCATCTAACCAACGTTGTTGTTGTTGCTGTTGAGAGCTCATAACAATTGACACTTCCAGAGGGTCATGAAATCCAGAATCCAGAATCCAGAATCCAAAAAAAAAAACAAAATTGAGAAACTCATTAAGTGTTTCTTTTGTTTATTCCGTGCTTTGGCCGAGAGGAGTGTTGGCAAGGACTTCTTTTTTTTATAATTGTTGTTTACAAACGAAAAGTATGCAAAAAGGAGTTTCAAACTCATTTTTGTGTTGGTCAAGTTTTAATGTTTATGTAAATATTTCTTTGGGTGTTTGAATCTTGATGGAAAAGGACGGGGAAGGATAACCAGCAGCATTATTGAATTATTCAAATATTCTTTATGGTGCATGAATTTAAAAAATTCGCCATTTAAGACTCTGTTGTTACTGAAAATATATAAATTTTTTTCTGAGAAATTTCTGCATGACATTTTTATAAATTTAATGATCAACATGATTTTTTAAGTGTTGGTCTGAAACATCTAGAATTTAAAATGAATTGATATTGACTGACAATTTTATTGAAGCAATTAATCTGTTTGAATAGTACCTACTTTTCCAGAAAGTATTTTTTTTTCACAGAGTACTCATTTAAAAAAATTATTTTTCAAAATCGTTTTTTTTAAGTAATAAGTCAAGAAGTATTTTTTTAAAAAGGTATTTTACTCAAAAACTACTTTTCCAAAATGTACTTTTTTTTAAATAAAAAAAAAACAATTTTAAATATATTTGTGTAAATGCACTTTTATTAAAAAGTACTTTGTTCACAAAACGCTTTTGCACAGAGTACTTTGGCCGTAATAAGTAATTATTCAAATATACAAGAAGTTTTTTTCAAAGTACTATTCCAAAAAGTACTTTTGTAATAAAGTACCAATTTTATGAATTAATTTGCCGAAGTGCACTTTTATTAGGAAGTAGTTGTTTTTCTTCAAAAAGTGCTCTTCGAAAAAGGTACTTTGCTTAAAAACTTCTTTTCCAAAAAGTACTTTTGCAACAAAGTGAAAATTATAAAAATATTTTTCTAAATGCTTCTTTATTACAAAGTAGTTTGCTTACAAAATAATTTTGCGAAGAGTACTTTTCTCATAAAGTACTTTTTTCAAAAAGTTATTTGTCAAAAATAATTTTTTTTAGAGTAAAACGTCAAGAAATATATTTTTTAAGTACTTTGCTTAAAAACCACTTTTTCTAAAAGTACTTTTTTTAATAAAAAAAAACCAATTTTAAACATATTTGTCGAAATACAGTTTTATTAAAAAGTACTTTGTTCACAAAATATTTTTCCAAAGAGTACATTTTGCTTGAACTACTAATTTTAATAAGTAATTTTTCACAATTTACATGTTTTTTCTTAAAGTACTATTTCAAAAAGTACTTTTGTAATAAAGTACTAATTTTAAACATATTTGTCCAAATGAATTTTTATAAAAAGTAGTTTTTTTCAAAAAGTGCTTTTCGAAAAAGTACTCTTGTAATAAAGTACTCTTTTGAAATTGTATTTTTTCAAAAATAATTTTTTTAAAGTAAAACGTCGAGAAGTATTTTTTACAGTACTTTGCCTAAAAGCTTCTTTTCCAAAAAGTACTTTTGTAATAAAGTACCAATTTTGCAAAAGTACATTTTTATTAAAAAGTCGTTTTTTCAAAAGGTGCTTTTCGAAAAAGTACTCTTTTCAAAAAGTAATTTTTTAAAAATCATTTATTTTTAATAGTACATCAAGAAGAATTTTTTAAGGGTACTTTGCTTAAAACCACTTTTCTTAAAAGTACTTTTGTAACAAAGCACCAATTCTAAAAATATTTGCCTAAATGCACTTTTATTTAAAAGTACTTTGTTCACAAAATATTTTTCCAAAGAGTACTTTTGCCACTATGTACTAATTTTATTAATTAATTTTTCAAAATTCACTTTTATAATAAAGTAGTTTAATCTTAAAGTACTATTCCAAAAAGTACTTTTGTAATAAAGTACCAATATCATGAAGCAATTTTCCCACTTGCACTTTTATTAAAAATTAGTTTATTCAAAAAGTGCTTTTCGAAAAAGTACTTTTTTAATATAGTACTCTTTTCAAAAATAATTTCTTAAAAGTAAAACGTTGAGAAGTATTTTTTACAGTACTTTGCCTAAAAGCTACTTTTCCAAAAAGTACTTTTGTAAAGTACCAATTTTCCAAAAGTACATTTTTATTAAAAAGTAACTTTTTCAAAAAGTGCTTTTCGAAAAAGTTAAAGTACTATTCTAAAAAAGTAATTTTTCAAAAAGCATTTTAGTAAAAAGTACTTTTTTCAAAAACTACTTCTTATGATAAAAATAATAATTTCCAAAATGCTGGGCTCAAATTACTCAATTCGAAATCGATGGAAATTTCAATATAATTTCCATTCCGTTCGATATCGAAAATTATTTCTTTTAAAAACTCTTTTTATCGAAAAGCTCTCTTTGTTTAAATAGTATATTGTTTTAAGAGAGTAGTTAATTTAAATGGTACTATTTTTAAAAAGTACCTTTTTCTAGAGAGGAACTTTCTGATTATTGAAATGATACCCTTTTCAATGCAGTATGTTTTTTGTTTTCTCTTTAAAACGTATTTTCCCCAAAAAGTACCATTTTAAAAAGTACCTTTTCTTAGTTTATGCTTGTATGAAAAACAAAGACGGTCTGCTGTGGCAGTTGAGGAGTTCTACTTTAGCTTTGCCAAAAGTTTTTAAATTTTTTCACTAAGTGTATGTCTACTTTTGTGTGCGTGTGTGTGTGTGTGTGTATGTTTTATGGCTTAAACGCTATTTTTGGATCCCAATCCTTTTGCTATTTGACTGGTGTGTTGTTTGACTTGAAATAAAAAATTTATGGTCCCACAAAAGCACTTCGCTTTAAATTAAATCGAATGGTAAATTAATTTTAATAATATTTCTGTGTCAAAGTGACATCTTAACTCCTCGCGAAAAAACACCCGGTACTTGTATTTCTTCGTTGTCCCCTGTGGCAGCATCTTTTGTTATCTTGTCAAAGTTCATGATACGGCGAAGTCTGTTTATGCATCTCCTTAAATAAATTTTACTATAAGAATTTAGTCAACTTCTCTCTCTCTCTCACACACTCTCTCCCTCTCTCTCGCTTTATCACTCTTTGGGTCACGGGAATTTTAATACCATCCTGAACATCGTTTGTGTGTTCTTTTCATTCAAAATATTTCTTTCGTGGGGTTGTTAGAAAAAACTGAATTATACCTTAATCTTGTTTAATAGAAAGTTGTTTTGTTGTTGTTGTTCTTATACAAACGAATCGTGTTGTTGTGCATGTCAACAATCCAACGACTTTACGCTGGTTTTTTAAATTATTTTCTTATTTTGCGAACATTGAAAATGAAGGAGTTTGTGAATATGAACGAATTTATTGGAGAGTTATAAAAATAGATAAAAACTGAGATATTCAAAATTTAAAAACAGTGGATTTATTTATTTGTCAGACAGACATGCAGGAGGGGGTTTCCCAGGAGTTTATGTTTTTGAAATTAATTCTTTTGCTGCGAGCAAAGCATCTGCGACATCTTCTGCTCTTTCACTTCAATATAATTAGTTTTTCTCTTTTTCACTTTCAATTATTTACGCAACTCATTTTAATCGGGAAACACCAGGGAAATTGTTTGTGGATTTAAACTTAAAATCCACATCAATAAATAATTCAATTGTGGAAAAATATTCATTCGCTAAATGTTGTTTGTGCTTGTTGTTAAGCCCTGGTAAATGAAAATAGTTACCGAATTGATGTCGTATAATACAGGGTGAGCCGAAAGCTGTCAGGGTGTTAAAATTTTAATTAATTTTACGTTTGTTTATGTATATTTTATAATGGTTATTGTGGAGAGTGTAAATTTTTTATTCAACTACGAATTCGCATTGAATTGAAATTTTTAATAAGAGTGCGTTGAATATTCATGCGCTCTTTATTAGCTTCACTTGTATGTTTGTTTGTTGGGATGTGTCTGAATCTCCTTTTGTATGGTGCTTGCAGGCGTATACTTAATATTATAATGATTATTAATGTTACTCATACGGCCTACTGCTGAGGAAACACTGTTTGTTTTTCTATTGTTTGAAATACAGTAGCGACCTAATAAACTCGTACATTATCCGGTGACTCATAAATCATATTGTTTTTTAGTCAAAGACTTCATGAACAACTTTTTGAAAAAATCCTTAATGACATTATTTATTCAATAATATAAATTCTTGTGTTTTCAATTTATCAATATATTTTGTCAATAATTATATATTTTTTTCTTTATTTACGGTGTGATAATAATTTTGTGAGTGAATTTAATATGACAGCTCGTCGGCAGTGATTTTAAACGTTTTTAATGTCACCCAAGTGATGTGAAGATCTAAAAGATTTTGTCATAAATTTTCTTTAAAAGACTGAGAAAAATGTGTGTCCAAACCAGCGAATTTACAAATTATTTTCAATTCCCATTGAATTGAAATTTTTAATAAGAAAACGATGAATATTCGTGCGCTTTTTATTAGTTTCACTTGTATGTTTGTTTGTTGGGATGCATTCTCTTGTATGGTGCTTCCCGGCGTATACTTATTTTTATAATAATTATTATCATAATTAATGTTGCTCATACGTCTTATTGCTTTCATGCAAGGTTTTTGTAGGTGGTTCATGTTCTTATTGTCTCAAAATGTGCAAGTATTTTTACACGCTTTTAAAGCACGTTGAAATAAAAAATTAAAAATTGGTCTTATGATTTATAACAAAAAAAGAAAAATACTTTTGAAAAAAATAAAACACATTAAATTAAAAATGAATATAGATTTCTTAATATGTAATAAAAACTTTTTTCAATAAAATCGGACTAAAAATTTAGAAATCCATTTTAAAATGAATTAAAAACAAAAATGCGTAAAAAAGCGTGGGCATCTTGTGTGGTATTGAAACTCCGAAATACGGTTCCAGAGCTGGGAAGCTTAAATTAATACCAAAAATTAATAATAACTTTTTGTTTGTTTGTAAATTTAATCTATTTCGTGCTTTGAGAAGCCTCAATTATTTGTTAAAAACTAAAATATATAAAAAATTTCCAGGGATGGGAAATTAAAAGTTATTTCTTGCACATTCAGTATTTTGTAGTACATCTAAGAACTAAAATGTTTAAAAATCTTAAGTTTGTCTAAAAGAAAGCCAATTTAAAGAGAAATGAAAATTTTGTTTCCAGGGGTGGGAAATTGATATTTTCTTATTCATAAAAGTAACAAAAAAAGCAACTGACGTAGTTTTTCTTGCTAACTAAAACTATTTTATAACTTTGCAAAAATCAAAAATTACAAAAAAAAACCAAATTTAGAATCCAGGGTTGGACAAGTGCAATGTTTTATAGTGCATGAAAGTGGCCAAAATGGTAAATAAAACTACTTTATTCGTAATGAGGAGTTGCACTAATAAAAAAAACAAGAGATATTAAAATTTCGATTCCGGGGTTGGGAAAATCAATGTTTTTTTTGGCACATTCAGTATATTTTAGTGGTTACAAATATTAACTTTTTCTTAAATAAAACTCTTTTATACCTCATAAATAGTTGCAATGAAAAAAAAAGTTATTATAAAATTAAAATTTCCCTTCCAGGGTTGGGAAATTGAAACGTTTTTTATACATAATCGTAACCAAAAAGGCAATTGACGTTTTTTTTTTAACTAAAACTATCTTAAAACTTAGAAAGAACAAAATTAGTATTAAAAGTTAAAAAAACAATATTTTGCACCCAGGGTTGGACAAGTGTAATATTTTCTAGTGCATGAAAGTGGCCAAAATGGTTAAAAACTTTAAAATTTTTCTTAAATAAAACTACTTGATACCCCATGAAGAGTTACACTGATTAAAAAAACAGAAGAAATTAAAATTTCGCCTCCAGGGTTAGGAAAATTAAAGGTTTTTTGATATATGCAATATTTTGTAGTACATGTAGTAACCAAAATGGTTACAAATATTGAGTTTTTCTTAAATAAAACTACTCCGTACTTCATGAATATTTGCAATAATAAAAAAAATTCTTTTAAAACTAAAATTTCCCTTCCAGGGCTGGATAATTGAAATTGTTTTTATACATAAACGTAACCAAAAAGGCAACTGCCGTTCTTTTTTCTTTTTTAACTAACTAAAACTTGTTTATAACTGAAGAACGTTGGTGCGGGGTATATAAGATTCGGCACAGCCGATTCTAATACTTTTACTGGTTTTCATATGATGACAATACGAAATGATATCACATGGCGAAGTCTGAAAAAGCAATAAATTTAATACATCAACTTAATCCTTGACTGATAATTTACATTTATATCGCTGCAATAGAGAAAAAAGTTCCATACGCCCCCCGCTGGTTGTCTGTAGGACACAAAAAAAACATAAACTGAACTCGTTACAATTTATTGCAAACGGAAATTATTAAAGTCATAAATGACAATAAGTTCAATATGCAGACAGCAAATAAACAAACAAACAGACAAAAAAAGGACGTAAATATTTTTACAGCTGAACGCTCGTTTCGTTCAGCCACTACAAACTGATTTTTTTTTCTCTTTAAATACTCTGTTTTTTTAAGTGTAAAATGAACAAAAAGCTCTTGTGTTGTTTTTTACGCTCCGCTTACATTTTTTGTTTGTTTGCAAGAATAATAAAGAGATAATAAAAAAACAAAAACAAAATGTATGCAAAAAGAAACCAGCAGCACACGTTCAATTGCACTTGAATCAAATGACGTTTAAATCGGGTAAAACTTGTCAGGGTCATGTTAAAACATGATGTTTCACTCAACGGCTGCATGAACGGAAATTTTGTTGTCTTCTATTTGGAAATTTAAATTAAATATTTTTAAGTAAATTTTATTATGAATTGGGAGTTGTTGTTAAACACTAACCCCCGCATGTGTAAAAATAAAAGCTGTATTTCAAATCCATTTTAAGAAAATTTTGAAGAAATTACAATTCAATTTTATTTTAAAAATTATGAATAAGAAAACATGAAACTTTTATATCCAAAAACAAACACATCCTTCAAAGCTTAAGGATATTTAAGCAACAGTTGGCGCTCTTACCAAAACTATTATTGAATTAGTCCCGGTTCACACACTTCAACTTTTGCTGCTCAACTTTTGTTGTTTCTGAGCGACAGAAGGAAACAGAAATATCCTTCTATTGCATTCCGATACAGAGTTACGCTGCAGTTCAAGTGTTTTCCAAATTTTGCAGATATTACATTTTTCCAAAAAGCAGACATTTTCGTCCAAATATACCATTTAGCATGATTTAAAAATCATTTTGGATATTGAAGAAAGGAAATAAAAAATATTTGGAAAACGGTTTACCCTAAAGCCCATCCCTGCAACTTCCCGCTAACTTTAGTCCCAAATTTAGTCGCAACCTGAATTTTGAGCTCTTCGCGTTAAAACCCCATTATTTTAATTTTGATTGAGGTAGTTTTCGGTTGCTGTGAAAGAATCGAGATCACCAACTGATCAGCTATATAATTTCGGAGTTTCGAAACAAATCACTTCTTGCGATTTTTTTCGTTCAAAATATCTCACGAACGGATTAACCGATTTCGACCCGATTTGCATTGGCCGATGTGGTTTTTTAATCTGGAGAGCTGATTCTGGAATGGATCGGTAAAGCCGTTTAAAAATTATTTGTGTTTTTTTAAATTTTGTTTGTCAAATTTTTTTTTTAATTTCTTGAAATCTACCGGTTAGAATCGGTTCAAGTTCACAGGAAATATAAAATCAGTAGAAGAGACCTTCAGAAATCGGTAAAGCCATTCTAAAGTTCACATACTTACCCACACAAATACATACAGACACACATACACACACACATATATACACACGCACACATACATACGTACACACATTTGTATATATATATATATATATATATATATATATATATATATATGTATATATAAACACACACACATTCATAGATACACACGCATGCATACATATACACACATACGTACACACACACATATATATATAAACACACACACATTCATACATACACACACATACATACATACACACACATACATAAACACACAAACATTCATGCATATACATACTTACACACACATACATACACACATACATACAGATAAACACACATACATACATACACACACTTGCATACATACATACATACACACACTTAAATACATATACACACACATACAAACACACACATACATAAACACACCTACGTTCATACATACACGCACATACAGGCACACACACACATACATACACATACAAACGCACACACACATACACAGCCATACAGACACCGACGACGGGTTCACAGAATTAGTCAGGGAAGCTTTCTGATGCGAATTCGATTTGTTTTCAAACAGGATAAAACCTATAGCTTCCCAAATTTTTGAAAATTTTAAATCTAAAAATTCGGCCCATTCGGTAAATTTTACGAAATAATGAAATTTTCAAAAAGCCTTCAATTTGGAAAAATAAATTTTGAGATATTTTGTTTTCATTTGGCATAAACACCAAATAGAAGAGCGAGTCTCTGACCGAATTTCGTACAAAACGAAAAGGTTCGGCTTGAATTCTGTGTCAAGTGGTCATGGAGTCACCCATATGTGAAATATTCAGGCGAAAAAACGTCTGCCATAAAATGTAATTCAAATGTACATCCATTTTTACATGTTTATAAACAAACCAAACAGCAGGTGTGTGAGTGTTTGTGTGAGTGTGTGTGAGTGTGTGTTAAGTGCAAATATTTCACACTTCTGCGATGCAGAGCGGAAATGCTACAATAACAACATTAAAAACTACAAAAATCCACTTGCAATTCGTGTTATTTACCACTCGAAAAGTATGAAAGTACTTTTATTTCCTGCAATTTAAATAATTTTTCTTTGTTGCTGTTTCACATTTTCAACCGTATGCGAAAGCCATTTAAATTATTAAGTAACACGGCGAGTGTTTCGTGTTGAAGTCGTTACTGGGGGTCAGGATTATTTGCATGAATGTATGGGCATAAAATAAATGGTGAAAATAACAAGAAATCAGGTATTTATTTAAGTTTTTTAAGAACATATTTTGACGTCAGAAACTTAAGAAATTGAAATTAAATATTTTCTTAATAAATATTTTGCCTTTAAAGCATTAAACACAATAACGACAGCAGGCTACCGACTACAACTTGTCACAAATAGAATCCATGTGTGTATATGTGAATGATTATATTTACTATCACAGGCAATACGGCTGCTGGTTGTTGTCCATGCTGTTTTTGTGGTTTTAGTGAAATTAATTTAATTTCTATTTTGGTGAGCGACAATGAGTCGATGCAGTGTTGCCAGTATAATAAAAATAAATCTAATTATTGTAAACTTGAAAATATATTATTTTATTATAAAAAAAGGAATAACAAATTATATTTCCAAGCTAATGAAATGATTTCTTGCCACATATTGTGAACTTTAAATATATTTTATTGGAATAACACTATTTAAGAGTATTAAATATATGAAAGCGGCTACACTGGCGTATGAAGAGAATTCTACTACAAACAACAACTCATGGTTATTGATTTGGTAGTGTCGTTCTAAAAATAATTAAGTAGCTGACTACGAGGCGACGGTTGTAGCCAACGGCTTTTGTAGTCGGTGTTCGTGTAGCCTGCTGTCGTTATTGTGTTCAATGCTTAAAGAGTAAAAGGCTGCATTTAATCAAATCATATGGAACACAAAACTAATTTAAATCGAAGATTTTTGTTGTAAAAGTTCAAGTTGGTTAGAGGATATTATCGGACGGATGCAAAGTTGGTCATTACAACGGCATTAGTATTATCCACCAGCAGGGACCAAAAATATCCTTCATCCATAAAAGGATATTCATAAGCCATTAAACACTTTTTCACTTCAATTATTAATCAAGTTTGAGCTGAAATCGGGAAAGTTACAAATTCATTTTTATTAAACTCAAATCTTTTTCGTTAAGAGTAGAATATTTCGCACTCCTTCGTCGGTATCTCCCGCAAAAAATGCACCAGCGAAGTATAAATAGAAAAAAACTTCTCTCTTTTCTAATCTGTATTCGCCTGTCCTCTTAACCCTATCTCGTCCTCTCGAGTCAAGCCACGGAGAGTTAAAAAATATTTCTCTTTTTCCAATTGAGTTTAATGCTTTTAATTCAGAAAGACATGATAAATATTCCCAAGCACAAGAGAAACTCAATATCAGTTTTATATATTCAACCTACACAGCAGAGCAGAAGATCTGTTTACGAAAGCCGCCACTTTTTCATCAATAGTACTCATGTCAATGTTTATTTGTCACTTGTTATATGGGTGGCTTAATTGTATGTGGTAACAGCTTTCGACTGTACCAATTTTATGTTGTCGCTCAAGGGACGAAATGGGTGTTTTTTTTTTTGGAGTGACAAGTTTGAATTATAATAAATAAGGAAATATATTTTTAATATCATGGACATGGAATTAAAATTTAAAGAAAACTTTTCGATATTAAAGTTTAAATATATGGCCGCCATGTCAGGCGCGTAGGAGGCGTTACAATTTTCAACAACTTTTCGCATTATATGCGCCCGTATTTGGCCGACAACTCTTTGACTGTTGATTTCCAGGTGTTCAATTGTTTGAGGCTTATCGAAGTAGACAAGTGACTTGACACAATTCTAAGGAATATAATCCAACGGGGTTAAGTCACAGGATCTTGGTGGCCAGTTAATTGGGACTTTAAGTAAAGTTATTTTTTCATCAAGAGTGTCTTTGAGTAAATCAATTGTAGCGCTGTGGCTCCCTCCTGTTGGAATCATACTTCAGAAAAATTAATGCCGCGGGATTGAGGTACGGAAAAATTTCGAATCACATTCCTATACCGTTGACACCATCAACAGTAACATTCTGATCATCATCGTTTTTGGGTCAATGACTCCGCCAGCCCAGGACGCGCAAACAACAGTAATTTTCTGTGGATGCGACAAAATCCTCTGGATTCTTTTCATTGCGAACACGGCAATGCTGCTTATTTACCAGATTATTTGACCAGAAATGGGCTTTATCGCAAAATCAAATTTTTAATGGATGAGTTTGACGAATCGAACAATTATTTTGATTAAAAATTTCAACAATTTGCAAGCGCTGCTCTGGTGTAACGCGATTCATAATGAAATTTCAAAGCAGACTAAGCAAAAATTAACTATCTACCAGCTGTTAAATGGCTGCTCAAGTAAAACAGTGATGCCAAGTCAAATTTGCTACTCTCTAAAAAAATACGTTGTGTATAGAAAAAAATACTGCTCCTTCTCCAGTTTGCAGTCGAGTGTTCTGTAGATAGAAAAAAAAAATCTTGAAAAAATCTTGTTTTTCGTATTGTTGGAAAGTGTAACTGATTTTATTGCCTGATATCCATGGGATTAAGTGCTTAACTTGTTTCATAATATAAATAAACAAGTTCTTGCAGTTGAATCGCATAATTTGTTTAATCAGACTTTACAAAATTATTTAGAATTATAATCCGTTCTAATAAATAAATATTCGAATGGCTGATTTTTGGTTTTGCTCATGCATGTAAATAAATAATTTTAATAATATAAAAATAAAATATTAGATTGATGGTATTCAACTCTAATACGTATTAAGGCGTTTGTTGGCTGCAGGATGTTGTTCATTTTGTTGAAATATTTGCAACGGAGATGTGAAAGTGAGCGATTTATTATTTGCTCGTCACTACGGGATAAAGGATTTTGAGTGACTCATGCTTGCCAGGGTATTCAAGTGATTGTTGCAATCGATTAATTAGCTTTTTTCTATAACCGATTTAATTTCAGATTAATTGATTAAATATTTGTTTCCATAAATTAGCTGATTTCAAAACATTTCCATTCACGTGTTTCTACTTATTTTGAGTTTTCTTTCGTAAAATAACAACATCTTTCAGTGTCTGTCACGTTGCTGTTCACTCTCAACGCCATGTTGTTGCCACGTCTGTTGTGTTGTTGGGCGCACATCTAAACTGATGTGCAGCCCTGCTGGTTCGTTATTTTTTTATTTGATAATTTTATCCATCCATTCGCTTCAAAATTGGTTTATATAAAATTTCCATAATATGGCCGCAACAGTCTGGGTAATAAATTTTTCATGTTGCATAAATTTACAAAAACTATTATCATAAATACCGAAATCCAACTTCCTTTTTCATAGTGTTACTGCAACAATTTGTCTTCCAAATTAATTCCTTTTTGTAAATGTATGTGTGGCTGTGAGTTTTGAATATATAAATAAAATATTTAAAATAACATGATTAGCCTAGATGTGTATACGAGGGCTGCAGTAAAATGCTTTTATTTGTAGCTTTAAAATAATTTGTAGTTCTGCTGATTTAAACTTCAGCCTGATGAATAATTTAAAAAATTTTACATAATTCACAAAGTTCGTTTATTAATTTTTTTTTTTATAAAAAGTTATAGTGAAAAAGTTTCCAAAAATGGAGGGCCAAAAACATTGTCTTGGGCTGTTGTTGTGCTGCATGTTTAATATTCATTCCAGCCACCTCTGGCTGCCCTTCCACTTTTGTATAAAGTGACGCACAGATTTTAGTATCGGATTCAATATAAAACAAGTAAAAGTGCTATAATCGGCGGTGCCGAATCTTATATGCCCTTCACCAACGTACGTCTGGCGTTACATATATTTTTCAGTACTCATTTGTTCTTGCTAAATTGTAAAATAGTCTTAGTTAGCACAAAAAAGCGATGTCAATTGCCTTTTTGATTACGTTTATGTATAAAAACAATTTCAATTTCCCACCCCTGAAAGAGAAATTTCAATTAAAAAATTGAAAAAAAATCAAAGCAATTCTTCATGAGGTACAGAGTAGTTTTATTTAAGAAAAACTCAAAATTTTTAACCATTTTCGTTATTACATGTACTACAAAATATTGCATGTACCAACCCTGGAAGCGAAATTTTAATTTCTTTTTTTTTTATCAGTGCAATTCTTCATGAGGTATAACGTAGTCTTGTTTAAGAAAAATTTCAAATGTTTAACTATTTTGGCCACTTTAATGTATTATAAAATATTGCACTTGTCCAACCCTGGATTCTAAACTTTTATTTTTATTTTTGATACCAGTTTTGTTCTTCCTAAGTTATAAAATAGTTTTGGTTATTAAACCAAACTATTAAGGTCAGTTGCCTTTTTGGTCACTTTAATGAATGAAAAAATATCAATTTCCCACCCCTGGAAACGAAATATTTATGTTTTTATTTTTTTTTAATAATGCAAATCTCCATGATGTCTAGAGCAGTTTTATTAAAGAAAAACTTAAAATTTTTAAACATTTTAGTTATAACATGTACCACAAAATACTGAATGTGCAAAGAAAACTTTTAATTCCCATCCCTGTAAAATTTTTTTTAATATTTTTATTTTTAATAGACAATTAAGGCTTTCCAAAGCATGAAATTGGTTCAATTTATTACTTAAAATAATTAGTTTTTGGTATTGACTTAAGCTTCCCAGCTCTGGAACCGTATTTCGGAATTTCAATACCGCTGTATTTAAGTTCATTTTCAATCCATCAGCCCAAAAACGAAGTCTCTGGATCTCTTCTGGAGGACTTGGGAAAACCGATTTCACGTACAGACAGGCGGAGGGACGGACATCGCCCAATCTTCATGGTTATTTAGGAGAATCCAGAATATATATAAATTTAATGAGTCCCATATTAACATCGAAGAAGTTACACCCGGAGTGACAAACCTATTTTCAAGCCCTTTCACTTTTTTGTGAAGTTTATAATAATATATATTTTCAATTATTAATAATCAAAAGTTTTCATAAAAGTTGCACTTCCACTTCAAGAGTCACGTGGAAAGCGTGACAGTTTAACTCCTTAACAGTCACGTTAATCATACGCCAGTTGTTGCTTCTTAATATTTAATTTTTTTTTAACTCAATTTCAATGTTATAATTTTTCTGTTTTTTTTTAATTTAATCCAGTTTAAGCTCATTAAAATTTATATATTTTTGTGATATATTTTTTTTATGAATAAAGCGTTAGAGCCATATAAATGATGTGTTTGATGCTTTTGCTCTTTCTGTGCACTTTTTTGTTTGCTTGTTAATTCACTTGTTTGCTTATTATTTATTCACTTGCTGAGATATTTTTTTCTTTAATCCACGTTAAGCTGTTTTATTTAAATTTCTTATTCGCTTAATTTCTTTTTTTTCTTTCTTTTGAAGTCAATATTTTCTTTGGCAGATTTTTGCACACAAACAATTTTTTACTCACCCATTCCCGCCAGATCTATTGACAGTTATAAATGATTTTGAAGCAACTGAATTGAAAGAAAATTGTGCACATTTACTTCGGTCTCGAATTTCCAGAAAATAATTTCAAATGCTTTTTTTTTTCTCTGCTGCGGGAAAAGTTAATTTAATAATTTTCAGGTATTTGATGATTGATAACGATTTGAAAGTTCAACAGCTGGATACTTTTGGAATTTTGTCAATGAAAAAAAAAAATCCAAACCAATTGATGTTAGACTTGAGAGCAAATTTAATTTAAGGACGACATTAATTGACACATTTTTTAGCTGTTTGCCTTGGCCTCAGAACATAATATTGATGGAGGAAATATTTTTTTGCAGTTTTGTTGGTCACTGTAAAAGAGAATGGGAGCGAACTTTTTCCTCTTTCTTTATGCGATGAAAAACAAGTTGTGCTGATAGAAGCAACGTAGAAGCTTAAGAATTTCAATAATTTTTATAAAAACATAAAATTCCTTAAAATAATTTCCCCGGGTCCGAACGATGCGTTAATCGTTAAGACATAAAAAATCCTAAACCCTGAACACCACATTTACAACAGGAGTATTTTTATAAACTTCACAAAAAAGGGCAAGTTTGTCATTCCATGTGTAATTTATTCGATACTAATATGGGACCGCTTAAAGTAAATAAATTCTGGATTCTTTTGAATAGCGATGACGATTGAGCGATGTCCGTCCGTTTGTCCGTCCAAATGCCTTGTACATGAAATCGCTTTTCCCAAGCCCCGCAGAGAACATCTAGAGACTTCCTTCTTGAGCTGATGGATTGGAAATGAACTTAAATACAGTGGTATTGAAATTCCGAAATACGGTTCCAGAGCTGGGAAGCTTACAACTATTTCTCGATGCAACATTAATAACAAAAACCAGTAATTTTTTGTTTGTTTGTAAATTGAATCTATTTCATGCTTTGAAAAGTCTCAATTGTCTATTTAAAACTAAAATATAATAAAAATATTTCCAGGGATGGGAATTTAAAAGTTTTGTTTTTGGCACATTCAGTATTTTTTTTTTAATATTTTTATTAATGCGATTTTTGTTAATACGGCGATTGGCAGTAGTTGTTACCATTTGTGGACTGAACAATCAGCTGCTGATATAAGAAAAGAGTTACGCCACGCTGGTGTTGTGTTGTGTTTTACAAACCCAATAAACCAAATCTTCGATAACTTTTTCCCAACTCAACCCCAATGTGCAGCAGGGAGTTCAATACTGTTGCAGCTTTTATTAAAGTGCTGCAAGCAAAACAAAAAATATTTCAAATATTTTCAAATTTTTTCTTTTTGCTCGAAGCCGAATAAGGAATAGATGCATCCTCTCAAGCGTTTGGCTCACCAGCAAAGAACAATATTTGGGAACATAAAACAGCCTGAAGAAATATTTGCCAACCAAAAAAAAAAAGGTCATAAAAATCCCCACAAATCAATAAGACTAAAACACACAAAAATAGAAACAGTGTTGTTGTTGTTGTAATATTCGATATAAAACTCATGAAGAAATGGGCTGATGGCAAACGTCCATGGCCAGTTTCAAAGCCCATAATCCTCTAACAAAAAAAAATGTTTATGAATTTGCATGAACTATTGTTTTTAATATTAAAAAAGAAACAAAAAACTTTTTAAAAACTCTGCAAACTACTTATGCTTTCTAATGGCTTTTGCGCTCCTTTTGCTTTCTGCTGTTTATTTTATTTTGTTTCATTTCGTTTTTGGGTCAAACAAATATTCAGTTTAACTGAAAATATTAATTAACAGTTTTCCAAGCCAACAGCTAAAGAGAAAATTGTTCAAAAATTGTTAGAAAATTGTTATAAAAAAAAAACAATTTCAATTATCCTGATTCTGTAATTTTTGGCTCGAGGCCAAATTAAAAATAATACACACTCCCTGCATATGTTTTATTGTTTCCAAGGAGCCGTTTATGTGAAACAGTTTCATTTATCCAGCAGCAACATCAAAAGCAATTTGCAACAATTGTACAGCATTTAATTCATTTAATTTATTTTATTATTTTAGTTATACTTCTAGGATTACATTTTGTCCGGATAGTTAAAGTTAAATAAAATAAACCATTTAAATGCTCGTATTAGACTTTGTTTAGCTCAAATACTCATGCATTTATAAGCCACAATAAGGGGTTTGGCCAACAATTATTTGCTGGAAGAGAGAATGTATTTATTTTGGAAGAAGTTTAACATTTTAATAGAGCAAAAGTTGTGGGCGAGAAAAAACCCAAAAACAATTTTCATATAACCCACGAACATGATGAAGTGGCTCCTAAAGAAAATTATTTCAAACGGAGCATTAATCGAGAATCTGTAGGAGTGGGTATGGAGCTGTGCCTGCCACAGAGGAATTTTTTTTTTAATGAGTAGGACCAGCAGTCAGGAAAAGACCCCTACATAAGCATTGCATTAAAGGAAGGGGGATAGTGTTCGGAGGACATGTCAGAAGATGGAAAATTTTATTGTAGCCATTTTTATTTATTTTACTTTGCCGGGGAATATTCTTGCTACTGGCATTCCCCTCTTTTAGTACATGATGGTATTAGTCATTGTCGATAACGTTCAGACTTATTTATATTATACTGGCAACATTGCATCTACTCATTGTCGCTCATCAAAATAGAAATTAGTTTAATTTGACTACAACCATAAAAACAGCACGGACAACAACCATTTGCCTGTAGTTGTAAAAATAATCAGTCTCATATACGCTCAGGTATTCTGTTTTTGACAAGTTGTAGTCTGTAGCCTGCTGTCGTTATTGTGTTGATAGCTTAATGGTTTCAATTGGGCAAAAACTTTTAGAGTTATAATTTTATTACTAGCTCCACTTAATGGCTTTTTCCTAATAAGGGGTGTTTTTTATTGAGGTATAGAACTTTAAGTTGGCATCACTTTTTTAACTGGCGGCCATTTTGTCAGCTGTCAAGTGATTAATATTTAGTTTGGTTTGCCATTTCATCATGAACAGGTTGACAAAAGAACAACGCTTGCAAATCGTGCAAATTTATTTTGAAAATAATGGTTCATTTCGCGAAGTTTACCGCAAGCTCCGTCCATTTTATGGTCGACATAATCGTCCATCAGAGCAATTAATTCGGTTAACCTGTCAATTGGCCACCAAGATCGTGTGATTTGACACCATTGGATTATTTTCTTTGGGGATATGTGAAGTCGCTCGTCTACGCCAACAAACCAGAAACGTTAGGGGACTTGGAAGCCAACATTCGTGGCGTTATTGCCAACATACGGCCCCATATGCTCGAAAAAGTGGTTGAAAATTGGACCTGTAGAATTGGCTTTATTCGAGCCAGCCGCGGCGGCCACATGCCCGAAATCATATTTAAACATTAATGGCATAAAATTATCCTTCCAATAAAGCCAAATTGATGGACATTAAAACTATTTTTTTGTGTTTTATTTCAATTCGAAGTTCTATACCTCTAAAAAAACACCCTTTATATTCTGAAGCATTGAGGAACTCCTTTTAGTTCGTAACTTTTTGAAATTGTGAAAATAATACGGCACTACAAAATAAAATATATTTTTAAAATACTTTAAGCATTTTATCATGTTTAAACCAACAACTTCATTAGAGTTGTAACTTGGAAACTTATTTTTAGTAACATTAACTGAACTGTATCGCGCTGCAAAGCCTCGTAGTGTTAATGAAGTTGTGCAGCTTTTGCCCCATAATATTTAATATAAAACAAACAAGAGTTTAATTCAGTTTAATAAAAGTTCATTTAAACTTTTATGTCTTCTGAAAGACACAAAAGGTTTCGCAAAGCAAAAAGTCTCAAAAATTTTTAACAGCAGAAGGGCCATTAAAAAAAAAAACAAATAATTCAAAATTAATTTCCACACAAATTTTTATATATTCAATTGTTAAATATTTTCTTTGTTGAATGTTGTTGAACTACGAAACTTTTTCCCTTTGATGTTGCCAACACACAATAAATGTAATTAAAAAAGTTCGAAATAATACAACCACCTTGAGTCAATATTAAAAGGAACATAGAAATATGAGATCGCTGTTTCCGGCAAATAATTATTAAAAGTAATTTTCAAGACGATTAAATAATTAAAAAAACATCTCAAAGTGTAGAAGAGCTAAAGTGCGTGTGAATGACTCAAAAAGGTACTCGTTGCGACAGCCACGTCTTTCATTTTAAGCTGAAGCACGAAAAATTATTTAACAAAAACGAAAAAGTTAAACAAAATTATAAGATAAACACACACTCTGGATATGGTACGGTGAGTAGCTGCTTATCTCACTTTGGCTCACTGTGACTTTTGCTCTATTAAATGGCTAAAAGTGGGAAAGAGAAGGCGTCATAGATGTGTCAAGTAAGTGATACACAAGAGTGAAGGTGATGCATAAATATGCTGATATTAAAAAGAAAAGGAATGCAAAAGCATGTCAGAAACTTGACACGATCTCATAAAAGATATTTTGTCGATCATGGAAAAGGTGAATAACAAATCGGCTACTATTAAGCCATGGCATCCCAAAATTCAAGCCACCATTCAAGTCCTACGCCCAGAGTTATTTTAAAAAGTTATAAAAAATTTGACTGACACAAAGAACCATTTAGCAGTGTAGCTGCGGCAAACTTATGCCTGAAATCTTATAAAAACAAGTCTACAAGTAAAAGTGTTAAAATCGGTTGTGCCGAATCTTAGATACTCTTCACCAACGTACGTCTGGCGTTAACGATATTTTTAAGCACCAATTTTCTTCTTCCTAATTTATAAAAAAGTTTTAGTTAAAAAAAAAAAATAACGTCAGTTGCCCTTTTGGTTACTTTAATGTATCAAAACAATTTCAAATTCCCAACCCTGGAAGGGATTTTCGAGTTAACAAAAAATAAAATTTTTTCATCAATGCAAATCTTTCTGAGATACAGAGTAGTTTTATCTAAGAAAAACTCAACCATTTTGGTTACTACATTTACTACAAAATACTGAATGTGGCAAAAAAGCATTGATTTTCCCAACCCTGAAAGCGAAAATTTAATTTTTTTTGTTTTTGTTATTAGTGCAACTCTTCATGAGGTATAAAATTTAAAAATTTAAAATTTTTTAACCATTTTGGCCACTTTCATGTACTATAAAATATTGCTTTTGTCCAACCCTGACTTCGAAATTTTAATTTTTATTTTCGATACCAGTTTTGGTCTTATAAGTTATAAAATAACAAAAGAACAAGGTCAGCTGCCTTTTTAGTTACTTTTATGAATAAAGAAAAAAAATCAATTTCCCACCCCTGGAAATGCAATTTTAATTTAAAATTTTTTTTATCAATGCAAATCTTCATGATATATAATGCGGTTTTATTTAAGAAAAACTTAAAAATTTTAAATATTTTCGTTATAACATGTACAACAAAATAATGAATGGGCAAAAAAAAATTTTAATATCCCATCCCTGGAATTCTTTTTTTATTTTTTAGTTTTTAATAGACAATTGAGGCCTCCTAAAGCACGAAATAGTTTCAATTTACAAACAAACAAAAAATAATTGGTTTTTAGTATTAATTTTGCGTCAAGGAGCAGAGCTTCCCAGCTCTGGAGCCGTATTTCAGAATTTCCATACAACTCTATTTAAGCTCATTTCCAATCCATCAGTCCAGGAACAAAGTCTCTAGCTCTTCTGGAGGCTTGGGAAAAACTGATTTCACGTACAGACAGTCGGGTATACAGACGGATAGACAGACGAGCAGACAAATGGTCGGAAAGACAGACGGACATCGCTCAATCGTCATCGCTATTCCTAAGAACACAGAATATATATACATATTTAAATTTGAAAGAAGTGGCCGGTATTGACCTGAACACCAGACCTGCTGATAGACAGACACGCACACTTACAAAAATAATTTGAGAAGTCTTACCTGCAACTTTAAAACGTTGCATGTAAAGGATCTTCCAACAGGGACTGTGGAACTTTGCCAATTGGTAAAGGGAATTTTGTTAAAGTTTCGCCAGTCAAATCAGTTGTCGTTTAGTCAGTCCTTTTTTTGCAAGATTACTATCAATAGATTAAAGGGTTTCAAAAAAATGTGGGCGTTCTGTTCGGAGAACGTATCGTGCCCGTTTTGAGGTGGCCATAATTGTCGTACGGAGAGGACTATTTACAATATGATAGTTATATTTGAGCCCAGTGTTTCAATAAACGGCCGACTAGCGGTCGTACGTCCATGATGTGCCTAAAACTTCTTCGCTATTTTTAGAGTGTGCAGGACTACAGGAATTTCCAAGGATATTGGACAGGTCATCACTGTCAACGGCGAGTGCTATATAACGATGAAAATCAAGTTATTTCCTTTTGAATTAAATTATTTAAATGTTTTCAATAGGATGGCGTTACTCACAGCACATCTCAGGCCGTATTGGATATTCCGCGGAAGCGATTTGAGGGCATGGTCACCTCACGTGGAGTTGATGTGAACTAGTCAACGAGATGGTGCAATTTGACCCTCCGTAAACTTTTACTTGGTCGATTTCCTTAAGTCGCAGGTGAGTGTGAATGAGTTACAAACCACAGCGGTCCTCCCAGCCGACTTAACGCATGTCATCGGTCAAATTCAGCCTGATATATGCGCTTTACTGGGAACAGTCATGGCGGATATTTAAAAGATTTTATTCTCCACACAACAACAAGTCTTTCAAACAAATAATAACTATCGATGACGTCTCACTCGCACTTCTTTGTTCAAATCGAAATTGAAAATCAGGAAGCGTTTCAGGAAAGACTCTTTAGCTGCGTGTTATTTAAATCCTCCGTGTGTTTGTTTGTGCACAAGTTTAACAACCCATAACTGTAACACTTCCAGCCATTCAGACTCACTCATACCGACTCACTGACTTTCATTTACTGACTTCGTGCAACTTAATGCGCGGTACTGCTGTTGCCACTCGTCGACTGCTGCATGAGACTCTTCAACAGAAATAATTGTTCAAGCCTCGTTTAGCTTTCGTGCAAATTGTACGAGTGCGTCTTACAGGTGGCCTGATGAGATGGGCTAAAGAAGTAAATTTTTAAAAATATTTTAAATTTATTTATCTTAAATTTTATTTGCTCGTTATTGAAAAATAGTTGGGTCTGTGTTTTCTAAGGTGTGCCCCATATTCACTACCTTCAAACCCTTTTTTCTTGGACCAGCATTCTGGGTATGGGCGCTACATATGCGATGCATTGTGCCAGACCTAAAAAAACTGGTTATGGGAAGAAGGGCTGAGGAAGTAGAGCATGTGGACGTTAGATTTGATTTTGCCGTGGCAGAACAGACCTCTGGAAGAAATTTATTCCACATACGACTAGTTCGGCCAAAGAACGAATATTCTCTGCACTCGACCTCAAAACGATCCGCCCCTGTGTGCAGAACGTGAAGGAATTTATCGAATTTCGTTTAAAGAAACAAAAATCACCGAAAAATTTTTAATATTTTCCCCACAAGTCTTAATTTCTTAGAGATAAAATATATATAGGTGGCACTAATACACACACACAGTCCCCACACACACACATCCAAAACACTCAAAATTTATTTTAAAGCAAATAATTGAAGTGAAACTGACAAGTCAATTGCAATTGAGCACACAATTTCGAAATTAATGGAATCATTTTTTACGACATGCCGTCAGCACATAAAAACCCATTTGCAATCATAAATAAATATTGCAAAAAATATATGATTCGACTCATATTTCATGTAAATTATTTGTGTTTCAATGTTTCCTTGAAATTATATCAAGCCACGACTTGTAATGAGGGCAGGGCAATAATGTTGCACAGTAACGAGTGCACATGCAGCCTTGAAAATACATTTGAAATGAATTTTACAAAAACAAATTACGTTTTACACCATTTCCACAGATAAAAGAAAATGTGCAATAATTGTGATTAACATATATAGGGTGTTTTTCATAGAGTGATACAAGCTTAAAGCGTAATAAAACACAGTCATTTATTTTTGATATCAACGAAACGATCTTTATCGGATAGAAAATTTTATGACAATGTTTAAATATGATTTCGGCCTTGTGGCCGCCAAGGCTGGCGCGTACAAGACACAATCTAGAACACTAATTTTCACCGATTTTGTCAAAACAGCATCATATCCACAGAAAATTACTGTTTGGTGCGCTTCATGGGCTGGAGGAGTCAGGGGCGCATGTGTCTTCAAAAACGATGATGGTCCGAATGTTACTCTGAATGGTGTTAATGGTATAGGAACGTGATTCGAAAATTTTCCGTACCTCAATCCCGCGGCATTATTTTTTCTGATGTGTGATTCCAATGGAAACTGGATGATGAAAAAAAAATTCACTTAAAGGCCCAACTAGTTGGCCTCCAAGATCGTGTGACCTAACTCCGTTGGATTATTTTCCTTGGGGTTTTCTTAAGTCACTTGTCTACTTCGATAAGCCCCAAACAATTGAACACCTGGAAATCAACAGTCGAAGAGTTGTCGGCGAAATATGGCCGCATATAATGCGAAAAGTTGTTGAAAATTGGTGTTCCAGATTGCGGCTCCTACGCGTCTGCCATGGCGGCCACATATTTAATCGTTAATGTCATACAATTTTCCTTAAATTGAAGTCCGTTTCGTTGATATTAAAAATATATATTGCTCTATTGTGATTTAAACTTGTGTCACTCCAAAACAAGTAAAAGTGTTATAATCGGCAGTGCCGAATCTTATATACCCTTCACCAACGTACACGTCTGGCGTTACATATATTCTTAAGCATCAATTTTGTTCTTCCCAAGTTATAAAATAGATTTAGTTAACAAATTAAATATAGTATAAAAAATTTCCAATTTCCCAACCCTAAATGCGAAATTTAAATTTCTTTTGTTTTTTCTTATCAGTGCAACTATTCATGAGATATAAAGTAGTTTTATTTAAAAAAAAAAAATTTTTAATTTTTAACCACTTTGGCCACATCAGCTATAAAATATTGCACTTGTCCAACCTTGGATTCGAAATTTAGATTTTTCTTATTTTTCATACCAATTTTGTTCTGCTTAAGTTTTAAAATAGTTTTAGTTACCAAAAAAGACCGAACGTCAGTTGCCTTTTCGGTTACTTTTATGAATTGGAAAAAAATCAATTTCCCACCCCGGAAATAAAATGTAATTTTTTTTTAATTTTTTGCCACTGCGGTTTTATTTAAGAAAAACTTGAAATTTTTAAGCATTTTAGTTATTACATGCACTACAAAATACTGAATATGCAAAAAACTTAATTTCCCATCCCTGGAAAAAGGTTTTATATTTTTAAGTTTTTGATAGACAATTGAGGCTTCCTAAAGTATGAAATAGGTTCAATTTACAAACAAACAAAAAATAATTGGTTTTTGGTATTAATTTTGCGTCGAGAAGTAGGTGTAGGCTTCCCAGCTCTGGAACCATATTTCGGAATTTCAATGCCACTCTATTTAAGCTCATTTCAAACCCATCAGTCCAGGAACTAAGGCTAGAGCTGTTCTGGGGCTGGGTTAAAACGATTTCACGTGCAGACAGACGGACGGACGGAAAGACGGACGGACGGACAGACGGACATCGCTCAGTCGTCATCGCTATTCATAAGAATCCAGAATATATATTCTTTATGGACTCCCATATTAATATCGAAGAAATTACACACAGAATGACAAACCTATTTTCAAACATTTTCACTTTTTTGTGTAGGGTATAAAAAAAGTACCCGTTTCATCAGTTCCTTTAAGGATTAGATTTACTTACGATTTGTTGTAGCAGAAATGAATCCGATCTCTCGCTTTTTTTATCCTGGTATGGTGGTCATTTTATTTAAATTATTCATTAAGATTTTGTTTTCTTATCAATTTCTACTTTAAATATTTTCTTATACAAATTAATTTTACGTTACGCTCTTATATTTATGCTTTCATAATATATCTTTTTCGTTTAATAATAGATTATTTTAAGTAAGAAATATATTTATCACATCTCATAAGTTCATATTATAATTTTTTTTATGTAAATATTTTTTTTGATTTCATGTTTTTTCTTACGAACAAAAAGGTTGTCTAATTTTTTTTTCATTTTTATTTTAGTAAATTTTATAATACAGTGAGTGGGGTGATATTGTTTTTTAAATTATATTGAATAGTGGCTGGGATATGGTTAACAGGATTTGTGCTTCAATATTTTTTTTTTTTAGTTTCTACTAGTGAAAATTGTTGTTGGAAATAAATCTAATAATCCAATTAGTTTCTAATACAATAATATTTGATTTCACTTGTCAAAACAAGTTTCCAGAAATAACAAAATTAATTAATTAATTAAGATTTTCTTAATACCAATCGACGTTTAAGAATGGCTGCAGTCGCTGGTAATTTGACATAACAATTGAATTAAGAATTATATATTAATTTAAATCAATATAATTAAATAAAGAGAATATAAATAAAATAGTAACTTCAGTTATGAAATAAGAAATTGTGGAAACTTTTACACCGATTCCTTGCCGTTCCTTGGAAAGAGTTTTCAATAAATTTTACGGCAAAAATTTTTCAAAATATATTATTTCAAAAGAAGAATTTTAAATAAAATTTAATAAATTGATAAAATAAAAGGACTTATTACATTTAACTTCTTACTGCGCTCTTTACACGGGTATTCTAATTCAAATGCCATAACTTTCAATTCCAATAAAATAGTTTGTAAAAATTACAGGATTCGATATAAACACTCGCTAAAACTTCAAATTTAAAATGTTGGGGATTTACCAGTAAAAAAAAAAAATTAAATATCAGCTGCTTAAGGGAAAAACTTTATAGTAAAAAATATATTTAAAATTAGCTTTTATGAAAGCTGGTGGAATATATTTTCAAGGCAGAAAAATGCACAATATTTTTTTCTGAAAAAATGCTGCTTTAGCAGTAGTTTGTTGCGACGCACACAGGGACGTTTCTCCAATCTACGCGGACATAAAGCAAAATATCAATTTTAAGATATATAAAAATTTGACTTCATAACTCGATAGGAAACTAAATTTTATATTTTATATTTTCCAGACTTTTGGTAGAGACTTGTAGTTTACGGAGGCTGGTTAAAGTCAGAGAAGTTGAGAAAATAAAATTGGGTTTTGACGATGTTTAGAGACTAAACGAATCAAGATTTATCACGGATCCTATTTTTCTTTGAAAGTTTACTTACAGTGACTTTTGACAATATATTTTTACTCATTTTTATAATAAAATTATTCGCTTTAAAATAAAAACTGAACAATTTTCTTTACCTTTTTTTTTCGAAAAATTGAAAAATAAATATTTAAAGCTTTTGAAAGTGAAGGACATCGTGATACCAAAAGTTTTGTATATCACGATGAAATTGGAAAACAATGATATAATAAAATTGGATCATGCAAATGCCCCAATGTGCAGCTGAATTGTTGCACAATAATAAAATTATTGTCATATAGTTGCCCTAGTAATTTTGATTGCTGGAAGTTGTCGCAGAATCGGCAACAATTGCCGATCCGGCAATACGATTGTTTTAACTTGTGGCAATACTGGCTGTCAGCTGTTGTGGTAGCCGGCACTTTGTGTAGTTTTTAATTTTTGAATGCGTGAAATATCTTTGAAAGCAAAAAATTTATGGTCCACATTTTATATTCTTATTTTTATTAACAGAAAAGAAAAAAAAAAAATAAAAGACGAGAGAGTGATTAAGTGGAAGCGCTTAAAAAGAGAGCCGGAGATACTAAAACAGTTCCGCAGAATGGACTGCAAATGTCTAATTTAAAAAATCTTTTTATAATTTTTTTTTTATAAAAAATTGTTTAATTAAAAAATTCTGTAATTTAAAATTTAAATGAAGGAATAAAATATGGCGAGTTTTTGCGATCTGCTACGTCCACTTGTGGTCTTATACATCTTCGTTAATTTTAAAAGTTGCATGAGCGAAACGAAAGTCATAAAAAACGTAAAAATAAATTTAGTTCTCCGGAACTTTTTTTCCTTTGTCCAATTTTTCTTGGTTTCTTAACCAAAAAAAAAATTGGCTAAACGTCCCCATGTGCGACGTACATTTGCTCGAAAAATGTTTTAGACGAAAAAGGGTCATCAAAGCATTTGCACCAAATTTTATTTGTCATAAAATTTGATTTTTATTTGTCATATGACGTGGGTTAGTTGGAATTATATCGTTGACATAATTCGACAATTTCTGAGCGATTGTCATCCAACGGTTTTTTATGATCGAAATGCAGTAATTTTGGAACGAACTACGCTGTCACACGATTCATGTCCAAAACAAAGATTTTTTTGCCCTGACCCAACCGATATAACAACAACATTTTTTAGAAAGAAAACGTGAAACATTTAAAATTCAAGATAATTCAGGATCCTGTTGGCTTTATTCGATCACTTCCTCATGAATGGGTCAAAGCGCTTCTTTAAGAATAAAATACCGAAACTATCTTAAAGACAAGGTCAGGATAAGGATAACCCCAATGATGTAATGAAATCCGACCATAACGAATAAAGTTCGGATCATACGATTACTGCAAATGCCCCAATGTGCAGCTAAATTGCTGCGAAGCAATAAAATTTTTGTCATATAATTTCCCTTTTTTGAATATAATTTTTATTGCTGGAAGTTGGCGAAGAATAGTTTTGTGGCAATAATTGCCGATCCGGCAATACGGTTGTTTTACCTTGTGGCAATACTGGCAATCAGCTGTTGTGGTTGTCGGAACTTTCTGTAGTTATTAATTTATTAATGCGTAAAATATCTTTAAAAGCAAAGAATTTATAGTCTGCATTTTATATTTTTGTGTTTATTGAAAGTAAAAAAAAACAATAAAAAAAAGACGAGAAATTGGTGGAAGTGCTTAAAAGGGTGCCGAAGATATTAAAACAGTTCTGGGAAGTGGACTGCAAATATTTTTTTATTAAAAAATATTTTCTTTAATTTTTTAACTTTAATTTTACTTAAAAAAATTTTTTATTAAACAATTTTTCAATTAAATTTTTTTTGTTAAAATTTTTTTATTAAAATTTTTTTTATTGAAATTTTTTTATAAATTTTTTTTATTAAAAAAATTTTTTTACTCTAAACTGTTACATCAAAAATTTTGTAATTTAAAATTTAAATGGAGGACGCTAGTTGTTGTTGGTACCGTAGTTCGGAAATGGAATATTGGCGCGTATTTTAAATTTTGATTGCTGCTCTTTTGATTATTTTACAGCGCCGGAATTGTATAAAAAGTGCTCCAAATTAGAAAAATGTTGTTCGTGTCTGCCGCTTATGACAATTAATAGTGAAATTACATGACAGCAGTATTGGAAATTTGGTCAATTGGTGCATTGCGGCAATCATGTGGTTTTAAGAAACGTACCAAATGGCGTCAGTTTTTATGAGGTACAGATTACGTTGAGGTTAGAGGTTACGTAATTTAATCAACTAAAAATTATAATAAAATAGATCTCAAGAGGTACAAGTCCGAAGTATTTCAGTGCAGCGCTTTTCTATGGGAAACTGCGCAAACGTTTGTGCAAATTTTTTTTTTAGATTTTGTGTTTTAGAAAGTTTTATTGCAAGAAACATTTTTGATCGCAACAAATTGTTCTTAATATTTTACTACTCTTGTGTAAATCATTTGAATTCCTTGTGAACTCATAAACACTTACTGCCGTATTCATAAAAACTAATGAAGACTTGAGGAGGACTTTAAATAAAAATGGTTAGGAAAATTGTGTTTCAATATTTTACAATATTTTCTATTAACAACGCAGTTAATATATTGAAAATTACATATTCCAAATAAATTATATATTCCAAATTAAACAAAGTCCTTGAAAGGAGTAGAGTTGGCTGGTTGTGGTCAATACAGGCCACGTCTCAACGACACATTTTCAATTGCCTTGAAGTTGTTACTTAAAGCATAATTAATAGACTTCAACCCCGCTCCCTTTTTGTAATCGCTTATAAACGCAAACGCAATTAATTTCCGCATAAGAAATAATACCAAAAAACACCAGGCCTTTCAAGTCCTCTCAAGAGCAAAAAAGAAGAAAAGAAATATTATAAAAATAAACAAAATAATTTGCATGGGAAATGAGTTTGAAAAAAGTATTCCAAACATTTTGTATCAACGTAGAAATTAACCCCAACATTTAATTCTCTGTTCTTGAAAACGCCCGTTAGTAAATATTTAATTTATTACAAACGACAGGCGAATGTACGAGTTAATAAGTGTTTAAGGGTCGGCTCTTGTCAAAAAGTTGTTGGTTGTTAAGTCCCAAGAAAAGTGTTGCGGCCCCTTTTCAATTATTTTTTATTTTCAATGAGTTGCTTAAATGAACACTTTTTGCTTAAATAAATAAACGACAAAAGTTATCAACAATTTGATAAAATAAATTAAATATCTTCAACATGATTATTTTTGTTATTCCTTTTGATTATGTCCGCCTATTAAATTTCCTCAAATGAAGTTGCATTTTTATTAATGACTACTTGCCGGGCTCCTGGAGCAGAAACATAATACAAACATTTAAATGAAAAAGACATTAAAATAATTATAATAAACAAGAACACACACACACACACACATCTACACGGAAACATAAAACTCGTTTCTATTAATTATAACAATTTTATCTCTCTTACAAACTACCCGAATGCAACGTCGTCGCTCAGAGCAGTTTTGCACTTTAAACTAAAACACATTTAAAAGTTTATCGACGCAACGAAAGTGCACCACCCTACACTGCTCGCACCAAAGCAAGTATTTAAAAAAAAGACAGAAACGAAAACTTATCATCTTGTCAGCTTGGCCTCCCTCCCTCCCTTCACTTCACTTCACTTCACTTCACTTCGCTTCGCTTCGAAGGTGTTTTAGTAAATGCATTCACCCAACAAATCGCATTCCCCTCGTTCCAATGGCTTCAGCCACAATGGATTGTAGTTGGGACATAATTTACGATGGATGGGTATTTTGATTTGTACCAGTGTAATGGGTGCACCCTCCCATTGATAACCATCGAAGCGTAAACCGTCCGATTTGTTGCACTGCATACTGAGTGGTTCCTGTATATACATCGTGTACAATTGGTCGACTCGTGGCTGTGTCCATTTGATGCTGCGATAATTTTTCGAACGTGCCCCGTTTAAGCGTATGGCATGCTGATGCTCCTTTCTGTTGTGCATGCATAAACATGATTGTAAATACAAAAAGAAAGAGATGAAAGAAATATTGTTGAGTTGTAAATACGTTATTTTTTTATTATTGTGATGTTTTGATTGAAAGTGGCGTATGAGTTATTGTATGACTAAGACTTTGCCTCTGTGTGTGTATTTGTGTGCGTGTGTGTGTTTTTGTGTAAATCGGCCGGACTATCTTTGCCTGCTGTTAAGAATACAAGTAAAACTTGATTGGACTCATGTAACAAACTCTTTATGACTTTATTTCTTAAAATAAAACAACAAAAAAAGGCATTTACAAAGAGAAAAATCTGGATTGAGTCGCTTGTTTGTGTGGTTGTTTAAGAAGCTCGTTTTATTTTTGTCTGGCTTAAAACTGACAGCAATTATTTCTAAATACTTAAGCTTTAAACACAATAACTACTGCAGGCTACATGAACACCGACTACAAAAGCTGTTGGCTGCAATCGTCACCTCGTAGTCAGCTACTTAATTATATTTAAAGCTTTAAACACAATAATGACAGCAGGCTACACGAACACCGACTACAAAAACCGTTGGCTGCAATCGTCACCTCGTAGTCAGCTACTTAATTATATTTAAAGCTTTAAACACAATAATGACAGCAGGCTACACGAACACCGACTACAAAAACCGCCTCGTAGTCAGCTACTTAATTATTTTTAAAACGACGCCACCAAATCAATAACCATGAGTTGTTGTTTGTAGTAGAATTCTCTTCATACGCCAGTGTAGCCGCTTTCATTTATTTAATACTATTAAATAATGTTATTCCAATAGAATATATTTAAAGTCCACAATATATGACAAGAAATTATTTCATTAGCTTGGAAATACAGTTTGTTGTTTCTCTTTGTTAAATAAGACAGTATATTTTCAAGTTTAAAATAATTGAATTTATTTATATTAAACTGGCAACATTGCTTCTACTCATTGTCGCTCACCAAAATAGAAATCAGTTTAATTTGACTGCAACCGCAAAAACAGCAGAGACAACAACCAGTAGCCGTGTTGCCTGTAGTAGTAAAAATAATCATTCTCATATACGCACTGTATTCTATTTTTTGAGAAGCTGTAGTCTGTAGCCTGCTGTCGTTAATGTGTTTAATGCGTTATCGCTATTTTTTTTAATCAGAAAAGAAACAAATTTGTATCCTGGATTTTCTTTGTAACAGGTGAAACATTAATTCTGCTTTACACAGCACCGTATCACAGAGTTGCCAAACGGAACTCAGTGCTCGGAAATTTAAAAAGTCAGTGCTATCAAAGAATGAAGTGTTTTTTTTAATTAAAAGTTATTTGCATGTGAAAAACTTCTATTTTAAAATTGAAGCGCTGGTTTTTAGAGACACTTGAAGTTCTCATTTTATTTCATGGGATTATCAAGAAAACATGTTCCGATTAAGTTTGAAATAATAAGTCAATTAAAGAGCCTCCACATCTCTGCTGACAGGCCATTATGCCTTTCCTTGACTTCCGAGGAAAAAAGAAGAGCAGTTACTCATTGAAAACGAGTTGCATTTCGGTTTTGAGCTGATAAATTGTTTCTGGTTTCACAAGATCCCAAAACTCGCTAGTTCGCATGAACTTGTTGACCAGTGGACACCAGAATCTTTTGAATTAAAAGTCAAACTTTTTATTTTAATACTATTTTATTTATATTTATAAATGCCAACAACAAAGACACAACATCATATAATTATATGATTTGACAACGTAGACGAGGTTAATGCGGCATTGAATAATTGTTTATTAAATAAAGGGTGTGTTCCTTTCTTTTTGATTTGAAAATTATTTCAAAATAAAACTCTCATTTAAACAGCCAAAACCGCACTTTAAAATATTCTAGAATAAGAAAACTTTTCACAACAAAACTGTTTTCATAACTCAAATATTTCAAATGAATTCATGTCGTATCATGAATGAATTTGCAGTCAAAAGTTTGTCATTTAAGACGAAATAGCATTTCTTGCGACTCATTTGCAAAACAAATGCGGATTTAAGTGAGCGAAGGTGTGAGAAGAGAGAATAACTCAACTTACTTTTTCATGTAAATGAAGTAATTTTCCAAAGTATCTTCCGAAACAGAACTCTTGCAAACTTCCAACTTCGTTGCCGGATAATAGTGAATATAATTAACGCACATCTCATCGCTAATGGAAAAACCGCCCAGTGTAGCATTCTTGTAGCCCACTGTATTGTAGTAGCACGTTGTCACCAAAGCATCCCCCTGCAGAATAAGAAAAAGAATAAAAATACAATAAAAAAATATTTTTTTAAATTAAATTTAGAACGAGAATATCTAAGATGAAATAATTGCTGACAAAAAAGCAAACAAAGAATTTTTATTTAGTTAACAAAAGACTCGAATGAAAGTGAAATGTGCGGAAGAAATGAATAAATTTCACTCCCTGCTTGTATGTGTGTGGTGTGTGTGTGTGCTTCTTTTAAAGTTCCTTTAGCCTTGACATATTTTGTAATGTCATTAACTTAAGTATATTGGGATTATGTGTGTATGAACAAATACACGCACACGCACACACAGATACAAGCACATGTGTCATGTGCATACATTTACTCCACTCACACTTCTCTAAATATTTTAGTGCTGTGGCGGATATGCAAGTGAGTTAAGGTTAAATAAATATATTTTGTTTTTTTTTAGCATAAATTCACTTTTTTAATTTTTATTTTATCGACTGGAGAATAGAAGAAGCCCGGCAGCAATAGAGTTTTCAATAAAAGCGGCGAAAATTAAAAATTTTTAATAATCGAGTTCTCATTAGATCTTTTTTTGTCTTGGACTAACACTCAGGGGTTGATCCTTACAGAAAAGGAGGCTTTAGAAAGGGAGGCATTGTAGTCTAGTATGCACCACTTCAGACCACAGATGACTCTCTAGAAAGCGTTCCTGATACATTTTGGGAGGGTGCCATTATTTCTGTATGCACATGTGTGTGTGTGTGTGTGTAAATATATGACCCGCTTTTAGCTTTTAAATGGCCCAGCTAGAGGCGTACTAAAGAGTTTTTCCGAACTCAGATTTATATTGAATCGGAATCGATCCCAACCGGTATAATTTAAGAGATAAAAAAACGTTTTTAAGTATTTTTCTTAAAAAATTTTAAACGCCCTTAACGATCGTGAAAAAGCACCTCGATTAATGTGTAACGGGTCGAAATCGGTTAATCGGTGTTTCAAAAAACTTAAAAGAGGGATTTTTATTTTATAAATATATTCGACCTTTTTTAAATTAATTTATTAGGTTTATTTAAGCGAAAGATCTGTTATTTTTTTATTTTTTATATAAAAATTATGTTTTTATTCCAATATTTCGTCACTTTATGGTGCAGTGATTTTTCAAAAACAGATCCAAAATTATATATCCGATCCGTTAGCGCTCTCTATTCTTTTTTAGGACTCAAAAACAATACGAATCACCTCTTATCACGTGGCGATCATTAATTTTAAAATTAGAATAATAGTGTTTTAGCTCAAAAGCAATAAATGGGCCAATTTTAGAAAGAAGTTACGGGGATACAATTTAGGCCCAACCGATTTGCATATATTTTTCTCAGAAAAGCAATCCTAATAATCGCTACTCTAGTAATAATCGGTGCTCCCTAAATGGCGTCAAAGTGTTTTTAGTTTGAATCGTGGCAGAAGAAGAACAATTTTTTGGGGTTAAAGCATTAAACACAATAACGACAGCAGGCTACACGACCACCGACTACAAAAGTCGTTGGCTACAATCGTCGGCTAGTAGTCAGCTACTTAATTATTTTTAAAACGACACCACCAAATCAATAACCATGTGTTCTTGTTTGTAGTAGAACTCTTTTTAAACGCCAGTGTAGCCGCTTTCATATATTTATTAATCTTGAATAGTGTTATTCCAATAAAATATATTTCAAGTCCACAGTATATGACAAGAAATCATTTCATTAGCTTGGAAATATAGTTTGTTGTTTCTTTTTGTATAATAAAACAGTGTATTTTGAAGTTTACAATAATTGAGTTTATTTATATTATAATGGCAACACTGCATCTGCTCACTGTCGCTCACCAAAATAGAAATAAATTTAATTTGACTACAACCACAAAAAAAGCATGGACAACAACCAGTAGCCGTGTTGCCTGTGGTAGTAAAAATAATCATTCTCATATACGCACATGTATTCTCTTTTTGACAAGTTGTAGCCTGTAGTCTGCTGTCGTTATTGTGTTTAATGGCTAACTTCGTAGGCAACAAGGACAGTTGAAAATCTTAAAAGCGCACTAAAGGGAAAGGAAGTTTTTAAAATGTGACACCATTTAATATTAGAACTTTTTGCTTTTTCGCTGTTTGGGTTACCCTAAGGAATTGCGCTCACTCTGCCGACACTAGGGTTCTGTCAATTTCGAATGTGTTGTTCGATATTCCATTTCTATTGGATCGTGTTTAAAAACTTGAAATAACGTGATATCTCTTAGGTGCTATTTATGAACTACAGGGCAAGTAATAATTCATACACAACATATCCCCTTTGAACAGTTAATAGCATGACTATGCATGCACGTACATGCATATAAAGTTTGTTTGCCCATATTGCGCTCATACACGTGTAATACTTTGATGCATTTTTGCTGCTGCTGCTTTTCTTAACAACACGAAAAATAGATCAACGAAAAAAAAAGTAAACTTTATGAAATTTATTTACACCATTTCACAGCTGTGGAAAAATTTTTTAATTTCCAAAAGTTTATAAAAACTGGCGGTTCGAAAAGTTTTAAATTACCAACATTCTGGGTATTTTCTCATACGAGCCAAAGAGTGAGTGTTCGTAGTACGAGTTTATATATGAAGGCTGCTTAGAAAAGAAGGGTGTTGTCACGATTGTCACACAGCTGACATTTTCACAGTTGTAGGACAATATCTGGCATATTTTACCGAATATATTATTAGATCTGAAAATCGTCTGTGAGTATACCTGCAAGTATAAACCGACAATTTTTGTTCCACAAAGTTTGGCAGAAACAGCATTTCCAGACCATTTTGAGGCAACAATGTTGCTAGACATCTCAATATAAGACGTGAAAATATGTTTCCCTGCCATTGTCATATTTTTGCCAGATATTGTAAATCTATTGATATTAAGGCGACTGACAATGACAGTGCTGTCAGATAAATAATTTTATTTTTAATAAAACAACTCTTTTAATAATCTTAAATGATCTGGCAATATTTGCCATACAATAATTAGACAAGCGTTTAAACTGCCAAGTTTTGTTTGCCGATCATTTCATTGTCAGACAAGGCTCGGGATTTTCTTACAGCCGTCTCAATTGACAAGTCATCTCAAAGACAGCCATTTTTAATTGAGCGATTTGCCAGATCTCTCAAAATTAATGATAATTAATTAGCTGCTGGGCAGAAGTCAGGTTAAAATCCCATTGGAACAAAGTTTGACTTAATCAGAGCTGTTCTTGTTCAATTAATCAAACTCAAGTAGGGTATTCTTAATCGGTTAGTTTTAGAGTAATCGATTAACCAATTCATATAATTTTTTTTAGGAGTTAAATAGTTCTAAGAGTTAAATAATAGTTTTAGGAGTTAAATAATTCCAAAATTTTAAATACTCATTGTTTTGATTTGGAAGCATTTCATAGTACAGAATATCCTGTATCCCGGTGTTTTTCCGGGTTTCTCTTTCTTCTTTTTTGGCATTCAATTAGCGATTTAATGTTTTCAGGATCTTAAGAGTTGTAACAGTTTCGGTTAGTTCTTTCAAGGAAGTATTTATATTATTATTGTATTATTATTATTATTATTATTATTATTATTATTATTATTATTATTACTATTATTATTATGAGACTGACAGTCTCATCCTAGAAAAAGTCAGCATTCTTGTGTTGTAGTAAAAAATAGTTTAAAAAAACTTTGAAAAATATCTTTGTCATATAATGACGTGGGTTAGTTTGAATTATATCGTCGATATAAGTCGACAATTTCTGAGCGATTGTTTTTTTATGATCAAAATGCAGCAATTTCGGAACGAATTTCGCTGCCACACGATTCCTGTCCAAAATTTAACGAAGAATTTAATGCCTTAATCCAACCGATATGCCAACATCTTTAAGAAAGAAAATGTCAAACATTTGAAATTTAAGAAGATTCAGAATTCTACTGGCTTTATTCGGTCACATACTCATGAGCTTCTTTAAGAATAAATACCGGAACTATCTTAAAGACAAGGTCAGGATAAGGATAACCCCAATGATGTAATGAAATCCGACCATAACGAATAAAGTTCGGATCATACGATTACTGCAAATGCCCCAATGTGCAGCTAAATTGCTGCGAAGTAATAAAACTTTTTTCAAATAATTTCTTTATTTTAATATCATTTTGATTGCGGGAAGTTGGCGAAGATTACTGGATGTGGCAATAATTGCCGATTCGGCAATACGATTGTTTTAACTTGTGGCAATACTGGCAATCAGCTGTTGTGGTTATCGGAACTTTCTGTACTTTTTAATTTTTGAATGCATAAAATATCTTAAAAAGCAAAGAATTTATGATCTGCATTTTATATTTTTGTGTTTATTAAAAGTAACAGAAAAGAAAAAGAAAACTCGCATATGATGTGTTACGGGAAATGGTGTACTTTGAATAGACAACACAGAAAGTGACTATGTATGTAAATGCAAACCGAAAAAATAAAAAATTCATAATTTCAACGATGCTCTTAAATTGATAATAAGGAAAATAGAATACAAAAAAAAAAAAAGAAACAGAAAGTAAAACGCAAAAGAAAACTCACCGGCAATACACGCGGTTTATAATGCAGATTTCTCATCTCCTGAAAATGATGCGAATAATAATCATCACGGTTCAATTCACGCAACTCTTCGCTGCCACGAAAATGTCGTGTCAAAATCCGTACACCACGTAAATGTGTGTGTAATTGTGAGCCAAAAACTACGATGCCAGTGGAAGGGAATGCCTTTAAATTTTATAGCATGAAGAGAAAAAAAATTTGTTAATAAAGCAAAATTATATACGATATTAAAGCGTAACACGTAAATTGTACTGGTATGAGTTCTGCTAACAGACACAGTGACATGTGACGTCTGAGGAAATGATGAGGAAAATATCAAGTATAATTTTTACTTTTTATTCTATCGAAGTATCAGAGCAATTTATTTCATTTTTTACAATTTACATTTTTGTCACACGTTCGTCTACGTTGGAAGATTTAAATTAATGGCCGAATATGTTGTTTCCCAACGTTGCTGTGTCACTACCAGCAATTTTACTGGCAGTCATCAACACAAAGAAAGAAAAAAAATACCTCATTGTCACTTACCAATTCGGTACATTCTGCAATACAGTAACCACTTAGCGGAAAAGCCACCTGGCCCGGTGGTATGGCCATTTTGTCTGTGTACTCAAGACCCAATTCCATGACACCAGCATCGAATTGCCGCAGCTGTGAGACCATTTTAATGCGCAAACCTGAACTATCGACATGACCTATTTTGTTAACACAGAAATAAATCAAAAACGTTAAGAAAAAAGAAAATAATAATAGAAGAGCCAAAAGTTGCCAATAATGATGATTATTTGTTTTCATTTTCGTCCAACAACTTTAATGCAGACGTGTTGTCTTGACGAACAGTGAAAGCAACATTTTTGGTTTACATACACATAAACATGCATATGAATGACTGTGTGTCTGTGTGTGGGGGAGGGGGGTTTCTCCCCAGTGTGCCACTTACTGGCAAATAAATAAAATGTCTTTGTTTTATTATTGGGTTGGAAGTGATAGTAAATAAAAAGCACTTTTAGGAAAATAAATATTTTGTTTTCTGCTTTTATTTATCTAAGAATTCCAACGCTTATAATTCCTTAAGACTTCCTGCTTTAAGATACAACACTTTCTTTATTGAGAAGCTATTTTCTTATTTAAGTTTTGCCTTTCGGTGTGTTAATCGGTGCGTTTCAGGAAGAGTAACAATTCTAGAAGTATCCAAAGAATCGTCTCATGCTCTTTAAATACAGAAAAAATGGCTTATAAAATAATTTCTAAAAATGCAACATTTGTTGCTTTTTTTTTTAAATAAAAAAGGCAATTTTAAGACATTTGGAGAAAGCGATTTTATAAGAAGTAAATCTGACACTTTATTCGAAAATAAGAGTTCTTGTCATTACTTAGCTTTCTAAAAACTTATTTTCTAAAAAATAATGCAACATATTTTGCACCTTTTTATAAAAAAAGGCAATTTTAAGTCATTTGGAAATAGCGGTTTTATAAGAAGTTAATCTGACACATCATTATGAAAATAAAAATTCCTTTCACTACTCCGCTTAACTGCCAAGTTGTAGCATAAAATTAAAAAAAAAATGTTACATATTTTTCTAGAAAAGAACGTAAAGCATGATGTGGAAAAAAATCAGGCAAAATATAAAAATTGCTTTTAAATTTAACACGACTTCTATTTCTATGTTAAATCTAGCCCGAAAAGTGCTAACTTGGCAGCACTTTTATTGCAAAAATAGTTGGCAACGTTGATTGTGCCAAGAACAGTAGGAACAACTTATGTTGCCTAGTAAAAACGATTAAATAAAATATTATAGTCGGCTTTGGCGTATTTTATATACGCCCCCAGCTACGTTCCTCTGGTGCTCTTTTGCACTAAAAAAATTCAGTTGTCCAACCCTGGAATCATCTTTTTGGTTGCGTTTTATTTTTGATAACGATTTAATATTTTCTTGAAGTATGGAATGCATTTGATTAGCGAAATAGAGGAAATTATTTTGGCCTATTAAAAAAAAAATGAGCTAAGCATTAAACACAGTAACGACAGCAGGCTACGCGTACACCAACTACAAAAGCCTTTGGCTACAATCTTCACCTCGTAGTCAGCTACTTAATTATTTTTAAGACGACACCACCAAATCAATAACCATGATTTGTTGTTTGTAGTAGAATTCTCTTCATACGCCAGTGTAGCCGCTTTTATATGTTTAATACTCTTAAATAGTGTTATTGCAATAAAATATACTTAAAGTCCGCAGTATATGACAAGGAATCATTTCGTTTGTTAAGAAATACAATTTGTAATTCCTAATTTTTAAAATAAAATAATCTATTTTCAAGTTTTCAATTATTGAATGTTTTTCATATTATAGTGGCAACACTACATCTACTCCTTGTCGCTCACCAAAATAGAAATTAGTTTAATTTGACTACAACCACAAAAACAGCATGGACAACAACCAGTATCCGTGTTGCCTCTAGTAGTAAAAATAATCATTCTCATATACACACATGTATTCTATTATTGACAAGTGGTAGTCTGTAGCCTACTGTCGTTATTGTGTTTAATGCTTAATTTGACTACAACCACAAAAACAGCAGGGACAATAACCAGTATCCGCGTTGCCTCTAGTAGTATTATTGACAAGTTGTAGTCTGTAGTCTGCTGTCGTTATTGTGTTTAATGCTTTAGAATTTTCCAGCTCTGGAACAGTATTTCGGAATTATTTTCTTCTCAACTTTCAATATAATCACATACATGTAATCTTTTATAATTTCCGTTCCCACAAAGTACCAGACGCAAACGTCAGCGCATTTCTTTGATCGCGATTTTGAGTTTAATAATGATTCTTTGAATAAACAAACTTCTACTGTTACGGCATGAAGCAACAACAGGTAAATGTGCTTATTGTGCACATTTGTTCTTTCTCACCATAAATTCGTTTTGTTAATTTTAAGTTCAAGTTGAATTAAGTTAGATTTAAAAAGTCAGTTCTTAATAAAGACTCAAAAGCAACAGTCAGTTGTTTTAATTATTAATGGCGCAGTCGGTAAACGAAATAGAGAAATGATCAGTTAAGAAAGGAAAAACTATCAGTGAAATAAAATAGAAAGCTATAAGTCTAAGGTGTGGTATTTATAAGTAACTAAGAAAAAACCCAAATGAAAACTTAATACAAGAAAGTTAAACTAAGAACTATTGGTGCATAAAAAAGAAGCATAAAAAAAAAATAAATAAATGCAGTATAAAAACATAAAATAACTCAACAACTAAACACAGTTATTAAACTTATAAAATAAATTAAAATAAAAACAATTTTTGAATTCACTTTTAAACAAATGCCAGAAGTATGCAATATATTCGTGCTTGAAATAATTCGTAAGCAAAATAAACAAGAACTTTAAAACAAACAAACACAAAAAAAAAAAAAAAAAAAAAAAGAAAAGATAATAATAAAGCGAAAGAAAACGACTTTTACCTAAAAAAATAAAATAAGTCAACAAGAAGGAAAAGAGATCAACAACATAGAAATCCTAACTAAGAGGCCAACATTTCCCAAGGCATCATCTAAACCAAAAGAAGGAAGGAAGCATCAACGTTAATCATCTTCTAAAATCCAGAAGTCTAAGCAAAGAGTTTAAGCCAACCAAGAGAAGAAGCAGAATTAGTTTTAACAAGTAAAGTAACATTTTTAACATAGTATTTAAGTTAATTATTAGAAGTAATAGTTTGAAATAGTAGAAAAAATAGATAAAAGAGTAACAATAACAAAAAAAAAAAAAAAAGAAAAAAAAATGGATCAATTTGAGGTAGCTAGGAAGTGTATTTGTTCCATACAACAATTTAATGGAAATACGTCAGATCTACCAAACTTCATTAAGCGAATAGAGTCATTAGCCTCCATTATGGAACCCCTGACAGTAGAGCTGAAAAGAATTTTATTGGGTTACATAGAAGACCGATTGGTGGGTAGGGCTAGAGACTCTCTATCCAGGAATGGCCAAGTCCAAACCTGGATGGAATTACGAGCAGTGCTGATTAGGGAACATGGTGATCATACACCGAGAGAGAGAATTTTAGACCAAATAACTCTGTGTCGATGCACAGATGGAATAAACAAATTTTATTGTAAATTAAATGAACTTCTGGTTAGACTTAACAATTCCTACTTGCTTGATGACAGCTTAACGAAACTTCAGGCTACAAGGAATAAAAATCTGGTTTTAGAGACATTTAAAAGAAACTTGCCTGAGCCAGTAAAGGGAATAATCATTGGTAGAAATCCAGCTACCATGGTAGAAGCTTATGCAATAATAGAAGAAAATGGTTATTTAAATTTTTCCGGACTCTCACTCAATAGCGCAAATCGCTATAATAAGAAACAATTTCAAAGCAGTAATATTGACAACTATAGAAGAAATGATTCGGAAATAAGAAATTTTCGTTATCCACAACGAGGCGGAAACTTTCGTCAATTGGATAGTTTTCAGCCAAATAATCAGAATCTAGGAAATAATTATAGAAATAATGTAGGGCAAGGATCTTCGCAATCACGTAGAGGTAATTTTTCCGGACAATCGCGAAGGTTACAAATGCCACAAAACGCTCGAAATGAACCGGATCAAGCAGTTGAACCAATGGACATTTCGAACACTTTTCAAAATTTTCGGACAAGGGGCCCTCCAGATACATGCCCTATATAGTTATCGATAACCCCATTAGAAAACTTAGATTTATAATAGACACTGGGGCAGAATTTAGCATTGTTAATCCTGGAGTATGCAATGAGAAATGGAAATCGGCCATAAATATAACACTTAAAGCATGTAAAAATGACATTATAATTAAGAAAAAGTGTACAATACCACTTTTTAAAGAGTTTGGACTCAAAGACTTTTACGTGGACTTTTTAGAATACAATTTCTCTGATAGATTCGATGGACTCATAGGTAATAACATTTTAGTGAACCTTGACGCCAATATTTCCTACAAAGACCGAGTAATTTCGACAGAAAACGGCATAATTAAATTATTCTTTAACAAGGAGGAGGAAGAATATTACAACCGTTCTGTTAATGAATCAGGTATTTTGGCAGGTGAAGAAACAAATGTTTTTCATAACACTATACAGTCCAGAGATTTGATGCAATACATAAATGTGGACCACCTTAACGAAAGGGAAGTGAAAAGCTTGAGAAGTTTACTTCTTAAATACACAAATACATTTTACAAAGAAAATGACGATTTGACTTTCACCAATGAAGTCAAACACAAAATCAAAACCACGAACGACATTCCAATATATACCAAATTATACAGATATCCCCAGGTACATAGGGAGGAGGTTGACAGACAAATAGCGGAGATGTTGAAGCAAGGTATTATAAGACCCTCTCGAAGCCCGTATAATGCACCTATATGGGTAGTACCCAAAAAAAAAGACAACTCAAACGTTCAGAAGTGGCGTATAGTCGTTGATTATAGGAAACTCAACGCTTTAACTATCGATGATAAATTCCCCATGCCAAACATGGAGGACATGTTCGACAAATTGGGACGGTGTAACTACTTCACCACGATTGATCTGGCCAAGGGTTTTCATCAAATAGAGGTGGATAATCTGGATATACCTAAGACGGCGTTCTCTACTTCGACAGGGCATTATGAATTCTTGAGGATGCCGTTTGGGTTAAAAAACTCTCCCGCTACCTTTCAGAGAATGATGAACAACGTCCTTGGCGATTACATAAATAAAATTTGCGTCGTTTATCTTGATGACATTTTGGTGTTTTCGACATCTATTGAAGAGCACTTGAATTCGCTAAGGCTGATTCTTCAACGCTTAAGTGAGGTTAATCTCAAGATACAACTCGACAAATGTTCATTTTTGCAGAGACAAACTGAATTTTTGGGACATTTGGTTACTGATAATGGTATTAAACCAAATCCTCAGAAGGTAGAGGCAATCCAAAAAATAGAGCTACCAAAGACAGAAAAAGAAATTAAATCGTTTTTGGGAATTACTGGTTACTACCGGAAATTCATTAGAGACTACTCGAAAGTAGCCTATCATATGACAAAGTATTTGAAGAAAGGTGTAAAAATAAATACTTCCGACAGGGATTACATTAACGCATTTAAGAAACTTAAACGGCTCCTGATGAATGACCCAATTCTCATCTACCCTGACTATTCAAAGAGATTCACCCTTGTTACAGATGCATCGAATTTTGCGATTGGCGCTGTTTTGATGCAAACCGAAAAAGTCGTTTCATATTATAGTAGAACATTGAATGAACACGAACGTAGATATTCTACTATAGAAAAAGAACTGCTCGCTATAGTAGCAGCAACTAAGTACTTCAGACAATATTTATGGGGTAGAAAGTTCACTATTAAGACGGATCATAAACCTTTGATTTGGCTGGATTCACTGAAAGAGCCAAATCTGAAACTGCAACGATGGAAAATTAAATTAAATGAATTTGATTATGATATCGTACATGTTAAGGGAAAAACAAATGTGGCGGATGGTTTGTCAAGATTACCAAATTTGGAAGTAAATAATGGTGAATTGGTTTCGGAGGAGGAAGGTCAAAACGACGCAAGTTCGAATTGTGCGACCATACATAGCGGAGAAGAGGACAGCTCTTGCTGTATTTATATTACGGAAAAACCGATTAATGTTTACAAGAACCAGCTACATTGCCGAAAGGGATCTGCAGAAAAATTCGTTATGCAAATTAAGAATGGAAAAGAAAAAAATTTTATTGTACTCGCTGATAATAGTGACATATTAACGATACTGAGGAAAGTGCTTAAAGATAAAGGCGCCATGTGTATCTTTTGCGAAGATGATCGACTTTTTGCACGGCTTCAGGATATTTATGTGCAATTTTTTTCCAATAACAAAAATTTAAGAGTGCTAAGATCCACGAAAAAATTAATTGAAATTGCAGATGGAGACGAAGCCTTAAAAATAATAAAAGACGAACACTTGAAGAACAATCACCGGGGCATTAATGAGGTATTTCGAGAGCTGAGGTCTAGGTATTACTTCCCTGGATTGGTGAACTTAATAACGAGATTTATAAATAATTGCGAAGTTTGTCAATTGGCTAAATTCGATAGAAGACCTGCAAAGGTTCCATTTCAGGTGACTGAATCACCAGGCTGTTTTAACGACATTGTCCACATGGATATTTGGTTCCCATTTCGAAACGTGATGTTTTTGACAACTATAGATAAATTTTCAAAATACGCAACAGTACATAGACTAACCGATAGAACGTGGCTTTCTATACTAACTGCACTCAAAGAAAGAATAAGATTTTTAGGAAAAATGAGAAAACTTGTCTATGACAATGATAGGTGCATGCTTCACGAATCTGTTAAATTGTTTTTGACCGAAAATAGCATTGAAACTCATGTGACGACCGCTCACCACAAGACGGGTAACGCGGATGTCGAACGTCTACATGGCACACTAAATGAACACATTCGAATTGTTACAGCTGATACAACGGTGACAGATGAAGATACCGAGGACAAGATACATAGGATAATTACAATTTACAACAACAGTATTCATTCGACGACTAAACTACGACCAATTGATTTTATTGAGAAAAATTTCGACAGAGAAAATATCCAAGAGCTTGCAGAACAATTTAGGAGAGAAAAAACTCTTAAAATTAATAGATTAAACGAAAATCGAAACAAAAATTTTAACTTGACCGATACAATTGTACAGAACAGAGACATACAGAAAAATAGTCCCAAATATAGAAGACTCTTACAGTTCAAGAAAGACGGTAATTATGTAATAGACACTAGTAATAAGAGAAATAAGAAATACTACAGAACTCAAATGAAACGCAGGTTCAAACAACAGATTTAATGTTTTTGCAGAATGAACTTCTTCACTGTTATCATACTGATGCTGGTGGCAGGATCAATGGCAAACAAAATTGAAACTTATCAGATAAGTCCAGATAATGGATTTGTGATTTATAAAATGGAACCTGAAGCGGTGGTGGACAAATACTTTAATGTGTTGCATGTTGTGGATTTGGAGGTTTTCGAATTTTGCTTAGAAAAGATAGAGGAAAATTTGGTAAAGCTTAACCTCGTTGACGAACACGATATCGACTTGATTCGGCGAGAAATTAGACTGGCAAGAACGGCTCTATCAACACTGATTCCACACTCCGATAGAAATAACAGAGCAAAGAGGGGACTGATTAACGTTGGTGGATCGTTTTTGAAGGTGTTATGGGGAACAATGGACGATGATGACGCAAAGGAAATTTATAATCATCTGACAACATTGGACGACAACGCAAAACAGATGACTGACCAAATGAACAAGCAAGTGGAAATCAATAATGAACTAATTAAGAATCTTGATACTGTGGTGAGGAGTGTTAACAAACAGCAAAATAGATTGAATGAGTTTTTGTCAAATATTACAGCTAGAACAAACAAAGCCCTGAATGTTGTGGAAAAGTTTAGGTTTGTTTTGCAAACATATGCCGATCTTAATATTCTGAACAGACAGATAGAAAAAATATCAGACGTTGTTGTGATGAGCAAGCAGAACATATTGCCGCATGACATACTGACTGAAGAAGAAAGGGTTAGATACAATATAACAGTGGAAACTTTACCTTACCTCAAAACGGGTATGGTGGTTTTTGAAGATAAATTAGTTTTCGTGCTTCAAATTCCGAAGTTTACAACGGAAACATACTTTAAAGCCCTCATTATACCGTTCCCAAATGATCGCTGTGAGGAGTTGGACTTGTCAATAGAAGAAGTGTTGGTGCAGGGTGATATGGTATTCAAAAACAGAGAAAAATTAATAGTAAAGAAAAACCTCTTGATCCATGATAACAATTGTGTAAGAGATTCTTTCAAGAAAAATAATGATTGTAAACTTAGAATAAATAAAGAGCCAATAATTAAAGAAATTAAGGCGGGCCTTGTTATGACAAAGTCAATTGAATTTGCCAAAATAGATCACAATTGTAATGATCAACCATATTTTGTTAAAGGAAATAGTATTATTAAGTTTGATAACTGTACGATTAAAATAAAGGAGCTTGTGTTTGAAAATTTGTTCCATAGATTTAGTCATGGAGTGCTTATACCTTTGAACTATGTAAATTTTACAAGGAACATCAATAACTTTACTTTGGAAAGAATTCATCTCCAGAGTATTAAGAATAGAGAAATCATTAAGTACATTGAATTTAAGAGTAACGTAGCACAGGGTACTACTATAAGTTTGGTTGTTATACTTTTAATAATAATTGTAATTTTAACCATAAAAATTAAGTGTTGTAAAGTGAGAAAGAACAAAATAGAACTAAAACTGAAAGACTACCCCAATCCATTTGCCCGGAGAGCAAACACTAAGGGTGGGGAAATCACATACATGTAATCTTTTATAATTTCCGTTCCCACAAAGTACCAGACGCAAACGTCAGCGCATTTCTTTGATCGCGATTTTGAGTTTAATAATGATTCTTTGAATAAACAAACTTCTACTGTTACGGCATGAAGCAACAACAGGTAAATGTGCTTATTGTGCACATTTGTTCTTTCTCACCATAAATTCGTTTTGTTAATTTTAAGTTCAAGTTGAATTAAGTTAGATTTAAAAAGTCAGTTCTTAATAAAGACTCAAAAGCAACAGTCAGTTGTTTTAATTATTAATATATAAATTTCAATATTTTAACACTATTTCTAATCCCAGACAGAAGTCCCTTTTCTTTTCTGTAGGATTCTGTTTCATGTGCAGATAGACAGACAGAGCAACAACAATTTGATAGCATTTTAGCGTTCGGCTTCATATTCTAAAACACTGCTGATCATTTTTATAATGCGAAACTGTTTCCTACTTCCTTCGCCAATTTTTTGTGCATTAGAAATTCACGCACACATTAACGAGCTAATTTAAGTCTGAATGTTAATCACTTCAGCACTGAGCCAATAATTTTCTCATTTATTTTTTGTTTGTTTGTTGAATATTGAAACTAAATTGGCTTTTCAACTCTTCTGTCCTCCAATTCTGTTGTATTTATGCAGTGACGAGCAAATGTACACTTCTTGCCCATGCACACACACATACAGACACCTGCATAAAAAAAAACTGCATTCTACATGCAAATAAATCACCTTTGACAGTTTAATATAAATACACACACACGCACACACACACATATCCATATACACAGACAACTGCACCCACCTTTCTCGAGTTCAGGATTATTAAAGTGCACCTCCAAGCGAATGTAGGGATTGTACGCTTTGCCACCGATTGGCAAACCAGTTTCTGGCGGATATGTAAACGTGCTGGCGCCCATGGCCCACAAGGCAATGACTTTTGAACAGACTTTCGCTTCGGCCGGCAATTGCTCACAGTCGCCATTGTACAGTGGAATATCGACATTCCAGTCGGTTTCACAATGGAACACCTCCATGTGATGCACTAAACCGGGTGTGGATATAATCGGCTCGAATTGCACAATGTGATGCTTTTCTTGTAGGAAATTATCGAGCTTCTGCACATGACACCAATAAGTGGTTTCTCGCACTGGCACTGGCACTTCAGCCAGTTTTATTTCAATGTGTTTCAGGTTGCTGCAGCATATCGAACGAGATGTAAATCCAGGGGGAACAATAAAAAACGTTGAAAAGAAAGGAAAATTCATGTATAAAAAAGAAGACAAAAATTATATAATAAAAAGGAAGAGAAATGGCACGTCATTAATGGTGAGATGAAAAATAGATGTCACGTGATGAAAAATGACAGAATGAAAAAATCTCCCGTTGAGAGTGTAAACCTGCCAAGTTTTTTTTAATTTTTTTTATATTTTATTTTTAAACAATTTTTTTTCTACAATTAAAAAAATATTTTACGTTGTTAATATTTTCTGTTAATTAGAAAAGAAGAGAGCAGCCTAATGGCTGCCACCAGAGTTGCTACCCATTTATGCCCATTTTAAGGGCTTTTTCATAGCCTTCGACAATTTTTATGGTGTTCGTATTCCTGTTGAATATTCTCCTTAAGGGTAGCACTGTCATAATTAGGCTTTAATTCTTTTAAGTTGAGCTCGAAACTGCGGTGACTTTGACTGGCCTTTATAGGGTGTTTTTTATATAGTGATACAACTTTGAGTTGGCATCACTGCTTTATTTGACCACCCATTTAACAGCTGATAGTTGCTTTTTGTTTAGTTTGCTTTGACATTTAATTATAGATCGCCTTACACCAGAGCAACGCGTGCAAATTGTGGAAATTTTTCATCAAAATAATGGTTCTGTTCGTCAAACTTATCATCGTGCACTTCGTCCATTCAAAATTTTATTTTCCGATGAAGCCTATTTTTGCTTGAATGAGTACGTAAATAAACAGAATTGTTGCATTCGAAAAGAGGAGAGTCCACAAGCTTTTGTCGAAACGCCATTACATCCACAGAAAATTATTGTTTGGTGCGATTTATGGGCTGGCGGAGTCATTGGTCCGTATGTCTTCAAAAACGGTAATGGCCAGAATGTAACTGTCAATGGTAAACGGTATAGGAACATGATTCGAAGTTTTTTTCATACCTCAATCAGCTGGCATTAATCTTGCTGATATGTGGTTCCAACAGGACGGAGCCACATGCCACACAGCGGGCGCTACAATTGATTTACTCAAGGAAATTTTTGGCGAAAAAATTATTTCACGAAATGCCCCAAGTAATTGGCTCCCAAGATCGTGTGATTTAACCCCATTGGATTATTTTCTTTGGGGTTATGTAAAATCACTTGTGTACGTCGATAAACCACAACCAATTAAACACCTGGAATTCAACATTCGAAGAGTTATCGGCGAGATACGGCCGCAAATGCTGCGTTAAGTTTGTGAAAATTGGTGTTCCAGATTGCGCCTTGTACGGGCCAGCCGTGGCAGCCACATGGCCGAAATGATATTTAAACATTAATGGCATAAAATTTTCTATCCAATAAAGACCGTTTCATTGATATCAAAAATATATTTCTATGTTTTATTATGATTTAAACTTGTATCACTCTATAAAAAACAGCCGATATTAGAAGAATATGATAACGTTTTCATGGCTTGAACTGGTCGCAGTGGATCTAGACGAGATGTGGTTTCAGCAACATGGCGCCACCTGCTTCAGCGTGCATGGGACATTTGATTTATGGCAGCACTGATTTCCAGAACAAATTATCTCTGGAATATCTGATATTAGTTCGCTGTCAAGATCTGTGATTTTCTGTTTGGGGTCTTGAGAAATCTCGGTCTTAGGGGAAGTAAATAAAAGTAATTTCGGAATTTAAATTGGAAATACAGAATTATACTGGTGAGTTACAGCCACATCTTTGTGAAAAATGTGATGGAAAATTTCAGGAAAAGAGAGTTGGTCTGACAGGCATTTGAAAGATTTTTTTTTCATTCTTAAAATCGAGAGATATTTCTGCAAAATGCAAGAAAGTGTTTACAAAAATACGTCTTTTATTTTATAATAAAAAATTACCTTCATACTAAGACGCCCTCTATACAGTAAATAAAAAACTATTTATAATCGTCTGATTTGCGATCACAGTTTTTGCAAGAAATTCCTTGAAATTTGTGTGAAAAATCTGTACGAATAATCAATCGGAATTGTTTGAGTCGTACTTCTAACAGAATTCGTACATGGTCTGGGCGACATTTTGCTCAGAGATCCTAGACCCCGTTCGCATTATGAAACTTTACCTGCAGCTGTTTTTACATTCCAGCAGGAAAGAGCGAGAGGGAAGTACAACGAATATGTATTTCCAATTTAATCACTCTCATTTAATAAAAAAAAGAAAAGTTGATGAAACAACTTTGATGATGGTCCACCCTGTAGGTGGACCAGAACTTTGACATATATTTTGGTACTCGTCGTACTTACGTTTCTGGTATGAGTATTTTATCCGCCCGCAACAGCTGCATCATTTTAATGCCCGACTCTTGTGTGGAGACATTTGGAAATGGAAACTGATAATCCGTTAGTTCCAGTTCAACCTCACCCCTGGCCCACATGACATACATCGTGCCTTCCTACAGAAAATGAAAAGTTAAAAAAATTAAATAAAATAATCAGCCAACAAATATTTCTTAACAAATATTTTGGCACTTTCGTGGCCACTCAACTACAATAAAAAATAAAAAGATTACACACACACACATAAACATCCACAACAACAACAACTTACATGCATGCGAAAATCTGAAGGATCGCATGTATCGAATTTTCTTTTAAATGCCAGCGTATATTCATCCATTTTGAAGAGCACACAATCCTGCTGATAATCCTTGTGCACAAATTTACCATCCGGACTGGTGTAGGTGTCCGTAACAACATTGAAGAAACCATTTTGATTTTCGAAAAAACAAATATCCGCATCGCCAATACCACCGCGTTTCGAGAAGCCCAAATAAAACCAACGATGCTGTTCATTGAAGGCGTTCTGCAGGTGAAACAGGACTTCTTGCTTGTACCAATCGACCATCCAGCTGAGCTTGATTTCCTTGTTGTCCAAATAAATTTCGTGCAGTTTTGTATCGGAGAGTCCTGCAAACAATAAAAGAGTGGAGAAAAAAAAATTATTCAAATTTTGAAGATGCTGTCAGACGTATTCATGGTTTAATCAATTAAAATTGGGGGTTTGCTGAAAAACCGCTTAAGTTGTAAAATAAGATTTAGTGGCAGAAAAAAAACAGTTAAATGCAGCAGCAATCCTGCTGCATTTAACTCGTTTTTCTTTAGAGATAATTAAGTTAAAAAACACGTTCGCATAAAATACAAAAATTAATTTAGAGATAATTTTAGCCGCTGGATGTTCATCTTTTTAACAGATATTTCCTACTCAAAAATCTATACACTATTTTAAAATAATTCAATTAACTTTTTAATTAATTCAAATAGTTAATTTATTTTTAATTAATTCAATAAGAAGTGAAACTATTCTGCGCTTTCGTTTTAAGCCCAGGGAATTATTTAATGGACTGTCCACGACGGCAGTGCCTGCGCACACGATAACAATTCGAATCATGTCTTAAAAAGCTACTGCAGTCTGGTAGTCTCATCGGTTTTGGCTCTCAATTTTGTTAAACTCGTTTCCTGCTTCATCTACAACAAATACACGCTTATTTACAGGTCAACCGCAAAGCAGCTCGGAGTCAGTCAACAACACTCTGCAGTTGTTTTTTAAGTGCAGCCAGACCACTGATCGTTACCAACAAAATTCTCAATCTTATAATTTGTCTTCATCTCTCCTCTTAACACGATCCCTCCTTTCCCAGTTCCAGCCTTTCTTGAGTGCTGGTCCCACTCATAAAAAAAATAATTTATTTAAAAAATTATGAAGAATGTACAATTCAAAGAAACTCGCCGTTCATGTCTATTTGACCACAATTTTGCACGTCTTGTCTAAAATAAAATCTTTTGCCAATAGGAATAGGCCAAGGATATGCTGTCATACTATCGCTCAGCTCGCTTTGTTTGCCTTCGCTGCCTGCCATTTAAATTAACATTTCTTTGACGATTAAATGGAGCTGCCTTCAGTATGTCTGCTACATGTTCTATTGCCTTGTTACCTCCGTAAAGGCATGGTCAACTGGGATATGAAATTTATAAATCTATAATACCAACAATATAATATGATTTATAATAATTTCATTATCGTTCCATCAGTCCAAATGGGAGTAAAACAAACAAACACAGACACACAATTACACATTTGCACACACACACACACACACTCACATCCATAAATTTTTCTCAAAGTCTTTTTAAAGAAAATTTATGACAAAATGTTTTAGCTTTTCGGATCACTTGTGTGATATAACAAACATTTAAAATTACTGATTATTTAATAACTGCCGACGAGCTGTCATATTAAATTCACTCATAAAATTATTATCGCACCGTAAATAAAGAAAAAAATAAATAATTATTGACAAAATATATTGATAAATTGAAAACACAAGAATTTATATTATTGAATAAATAATGTCATTAAGGATTTTCGCAAAAAGTTGTTCATGAAGTCTTTGACTAAAAAACAATATGATTTATGAGTCACCGGATAATGTACGAGTTTATTAGGGCGCTACTGTATTTCAAACAATAGAAACACAAACAGTGTTTGCTCGGCGGTGGGACGTATGAGTAACATTAATAATCATTATAATATTAAGTATACGCCTGGAAGCACCATACAAAAGGAGATTCGGACACATCCCAACAAACAAACATACAAGTGAAGCTAATAAAGAGCGCATGAATATTCAACGCACTCTTATTAAAAATTTGAATTCAATGCGAATTCGTAGTTGAATAAAAAATTTACACTCTCCACAACAACCATTATAAAATATACATAAACGAACGTAAAATTAATTGAAATTTTAACACCCTGACGGCTTTCGACTCACCCTGTATTATACGACATCAATTCGGTAACTATTTTCATTTACCAGGGCTTAACAACAACCACAAACAACATTTAGAGAATGAATATTTTTCCACAATTGAATTATTTATTGATGTGGATTTTAAGTTTAATTCCACAAACAATTTCCCGGGTGTTTCCCGATTAAAATGAGTTGCGTAAATAATTGAAAGTTAAAAAACAAAAAACTAATTCTATTGAAGTGAAAGAGCAGAAGATGTCGCAGATGCTTTGCTCGCAGCAAAAGAATTAATTTCAAAAACATAAACTTCTGGGAAAACCCCTCCTGCATGTCTGTCTGACAAATAAATAAATCCACTGTTTTTAAATTTTGAATATCTCAGTTTTTATCTATTTTTATAACTCTCCAATAAATTCGTTCGTAAACACAAACTCCTTCATTTTCAATGTTCGCAAAATAAGAAAATAATTTTAAAAACAGTCGTAAAATCGTTGGATTGTTGACATGCACAACAACACAATTCGGTTGTATGAGAACAACAACAAAACAACTTTCTGTTAAATAAGATTAAAGTATAACGCAGTTTTTTTCAAACAACTCCACGCAGAAGATATTGTTCCAGTACGAGGTGGCGTATGAGTAACATTATTAATAATATTAAGTATGCGCGTGTAATACAAAAGGAGAGCCAGATAAACACACAGACACAAGTGAAGCTAAAAAAATGCATATAAAAATATTTGTAAAAAGCAGACTTTTTTTGTTGAGCCTCCACTCAGATAATGAACGCTACTTGGGAAATACTTTCAACGGAGCGGGCAGCGTTGAGAGGGCAAATCTCGAAAGATGACAACATAAAAAATGACAACATAAAAAATGACAACATGAAAAATTTCTTGTTGCCATTTTATTGGTTCATACGCCGCCGTTTTATTGCTGCAGTACCGATGAGGGTTGGTGCTTTATTCAGCTTTTTAGTACAATTTTGTGTGTATTAATTTTGGACCAGCACTCAGGGGATGACCCCTGGGACAAGAGGGTCTATTGTTAAGGAGACAGATGAAGACAGAATAGAATATAAAAAATTTGTTGCAGCAATTTTTACTTTTTACTGCGGCGGTGAATATCTTTTCCACAGGTAACGACGAAGGAGGATTCCATCTCTTACATGATGGTGTTAACCGCTGTCGTTACTGCTCAGCGACCAGTGCTATGCCTTCGTCATTTAGACAATCGAACAACAATCAACACAATCCTGCACTCAAACAGAAAACTTTGACTCTGTATTCCAGACTGAGGGCGGAGTCGAACTCGGGACCTGAGGCATCGTAGTCTTCTGTTCGCTACTTCAGCCAACAGCATCCTTGACTTTATGACTAGAAAACGCTCTGAACTCATAAGCGGAACAGTGAAAGAATAAGAATAAAACTTCTTAAGAGTTTTGAAAATTTTAATTTTTTTTATGTTTTCCTTTGAAATACTTTTTGTACAGCGTTTGTCTTGTGTTTGTGGCACTTATTAAATTACTTTGCAATCGGTTGAATAAAATAAAGTTGTAAACAAAATGTGCGCTCCTCAACGAACAATTTATTTGATTATTTTTTCTATTTGTTGTTGTCACTTGTGTAAATTCGGGTGTTGGCGTGTTTTTACAAATAAAAATATAAAAAAATAAATAAAAACGCTGGTTCATGAGGTTATTTTGTAAGTCTGCCAATATTCTGTAATGAAAAAACCGATTTATCAGAATAAGCACACACACACACACATACACACACATATAAACACCCCTACTTACTTGTGTATACATCACCGGTCGAAAAATTATCACAGAAATTGATAGTCAAACACTGTTATTGTTACCAAATACAAACGGACTGACAGACACACAGAAATCTTTGTTTGTTAAAAATTCTTATAATTTTTGTGTGTGTGGCCTTAGGCATTAAACACAATAACGACAGCAGACTACAGGCTACAACTTGTCAAAAATAGAATACATGAGCGTATATAAGAATGATTATGTTTACTACCACAGGCAACACGGCTACTGGTTGTAGTCCCTGCTGTTTTTGTGTTTGTAGCCAAATTAAACTAATTTCTATTTTGGTGAGCGACAATGAGTAGATGCAGTGTTGCCAGTATAATATAAATAAATTCAATTATTGTAAACTTGAAAATATATTGTTTTATTTTACAAAAAGAAACAGCAAACTATATTTCCAAGCTAATGAAATGATTTCTTGTCATATATTGTGGACTTTAAATATATTTTATTGGAATAACACTATTTAAGAGTATTAAATATATGAAAGCGGCTACACTGGTGTTTGAAAAGAAACAACAAATCATGGTTATTGATTTGGTGGTGTCGTTCTAAAAATAATTAAGTAGCTGACTACGAGGCGACAATTGTAGCCAACGGCTTTTGTAGTCGGTGTTCGTGTAGCCTGCTGTCGTTATTGTGTTTAATGTTTTAAACCTACAAACATGCATGGACCTTTTTTATAGAGGTTGTGTGAGTGTGTGTGTATTCTGCAACATTTTATGTTTTAATTTTCTCTCTTTTGTTGTTGTGTTTATTTGGCTAAATGGTAAAACATGTAAAAACTTCCACCACCATCATGTAATTTTTTTTATTTCGATATATGTATATATATATATATATATATATATATATATATATATATATTTTTTTTTTTTTATTTTTTATTCTACAATTTGGTTTTGCGCTTCATTTTTTTTATTCTCACGCATTTGTATGAGTGTGATGGTATAAATTTTTGTATATTTTGGTTACATTCATGGCAAGGCAGCAAGCCAAAACACAACACGCCATGAAAGCAAAGTTTTGGTATGACATGTGTGGAAAAGAAAAAGAAACAAAAAACAAACAAAAAAAAAAAAACAAAAGAAAAGGAAAAGTTTGCTGATGATTTTCATTAAAAAAGTTTTGTTGTCGTTGCTTGAAAAATATAATTAATCACAATTTTATAAAGCAACGACGGCAGGATGTGGGAAAGTGTTATTTATGTGCATGAGTGATTTGATGTCTTTTGAATTGATGGCGACAAACAAAAATATGCTGCTCTTCTAGTTAAATTCAAATCAAACTCCAGGAGGTTTTCAAGTTTAACTGAGAAATTTTACTAAAAAGTTTTCAAAAGAAATATATAATTCTCGTGTTTCATTCATGACGAGTGTTTAGTTGTAGGCGGAATTCCAGAGTTAATAAGCAAAAACACACATGACTACTGAGGGTGGAAGTGCAGCGGCCTCCGAAAACTGCTATTTTGCTGTGTTGCTTAAGTTGGAAATTACACTGAAACTGAGTTTATAGAATATTTTTTAAGAATATTAATGAGTTAATTTAAATCTCTAATTATTTTTTCCACAATCAAATCTTTTGGCGTAAAACTTGTCGATGGTAACACTGTTCATATTTATTTTACCTGAAAAACGTTTTCTTTTCTTTTTTAAACCTACAATCGCCCGTATTATGAATGACGACGACGACGGCGATGTCGACGTCTTATCAATATAACAGCAAGAAATTGCAACGCGTCATTTAACTGTCGCTAATAATTAATTATTATTAAAAGCCTTTTGGTATTCTCTAAGACGCGTAATATTAATATGTAGAACAGCTAGTCAATTTCTGTCGACAAAGACTAGGCAAGTGACAATTTTTTGCTGTCGCGTTAATGTGACGTCGACGTCGGCAATAATACGGTCGAATATCTTTTCATTTCTGTTTTAAAAGCAACTCGGGTGAGTTTATTTCGAAATACTCTTACATCCTTTTCTAGGAAAGAAATCAGCAGAAGTTAACGGCAATCTAATTTTGATCGGATACTATTTTCTGCTGCTCTTTTCCTTTACAAACACCCGAAATGTTGTTAAGAACGCATTTTTTTCCTAGAGAAGTATTAAAGTGCCCTCTGACATACGCTATTCAAATAAAAGTGACCTTCACCGTTGAGTAAAATTCCCGCGGTACATATTTCGAACAGAACCATGATTTTCAATGTAATTTGGCTCAAATTGGCGGTGCTCAGTACAGCTGATTTCTTTTCTAGAAAAAAGTGCAAGATTTTTTACACTTTTTAATAGAAAATGTCAACATCTGAATTTATTATAAATTAATCCAGCATCTCTTAGAAAAAGTAATTTCTGTTTTAAAACTCCTCCAAACTGCCACTTTTGAGAAAAGAATTGAAGACATTTTACATGTTTTCTAGAAAAGAAAACTCCGCCATCAGTCTAGTCATGTTAAAAGGGTTGCCAACTTACAGTAAAATAAAAACATCCTTGAAATAACAAATAAACTTTTAGTGCGTTTCATTGTTATGAGAAACATTTTCGAATATCTTTAAGCATTTTTTGAAAACTCCCAGTATTTAGGGGTAAAAGTCTACCCCTCTTTGGTACCTTTTTATACCCTTCACCAATAAGTGAAAGGGTCTGAAAATAGGTTTGTCATTCCGTGTGTAATTTCTTCGATATTAATGTGGGACCCCTTAAAGTAAATATATTCTGGATTTTTATGAATAGCGATAACGGTTAAGCGATCACCGTCTATCCGTCAGTCCGCCTGTCCGTCTGTCAGTACGTGAAATCCATTTTCTCCAGCCACAGAAGAGCTAGAAACTTCCTTTTTGGACTGATGGATTGGAAATGAACTTAAATGGAGTGGTACTGAAATTCAGAAATACGGTTCCAGAGCTGGGAAGCCTACACCTATTTCTCGACGGAAAAATAATACCAAAAACCAATTATTTTTTTATTTGTTTGCAAATCGAATCTATTTCATGCTTTGGGAAGGCTCAATTGTCTATTAAAAACTAAGAAAATAAATTTCCAGGCATGGGAAATTAATTTTTTTTGGCACATTCACTATTTTGTAGTACATGTTATAATTAAAATGTTTAAGAATTGTAAGTTTTTCTTAAATAAAACCGCTTTATACATATTGAAGATTTGTATTGGCAAAAAAATTAAAGAAAAGAAAAGGTTTGTTTACAGGGGTGGGGAATTAATATTTTTTATTTACAAAAGTAGCCAAAAAGGCAACTGACGTTGTTTCTTTTTTCCTAACTTAAACTGTTTTATAACTTGGGAAGCACAAAGCTGGTATCAAAGATAAAAATCAAAGTTTCGAAACCAGAGTTGGATAAGTGCAATATTTGATAGGCCATAAAAGTGGCCAATATGGTCAAAAATTTAAAATTTTTCTTAAATAAATTTATTTTATACCTGATGAAAAGTTGCGCTGATAAGAAAAACCAAAGCAATTGAAATGTCGCTTCCAGAGTGGGGAACATGAATTTTTTTTTTTTTTTTTTGCATAAACAGTATTTTGTAGTACATGCTGTAACCAAAATGGTTACAAATATTGAGTTTTTCTTAAATAAAACTACTCTATATCTCATGAAGATTTCATTGATACAAAAATTTTTTAAAATAAAATTTCCTTTCCAAAGTTGGGAAATTGAAATTGTCTTTATACATAAACGTAACCGAAAAGGCAACTGATGTTTTTTTTTCGTTGCTAACTAAAACTATTTTATAACTCAGAAAGAACAAAATTGCTACTTAAAAATATATATAACGCCAGACGTACGTTGGTGAAGGGTATAATCAGATTCGACACAGCCGAATTTAGCACTTTTAATTGTTTGATTTTAGCTTTTGATTTATGGAATGAAAAGTAAAATTTTATACTTTTAAAAACGATTTATTTTGGGAATATAATTAAAATTAACGCCAGTTTTGAACCACTAAGTTGCACTACGGTAACCCAGATTCATTGCCCATCAATTTTGTTCGGTTGAAAGATTCGTATATCCGTGCGGTTTTGTGTTGCTCGTTTTTAGTTCAAACGATTTAGTTACGGGCGTTGTTTATGCGTCAGCGTTTTTTTCTAGAGATGCGGCCTTCCCAATTTCATCAGTTTGGGTATATTTTATTGTTTCAATCTGAAAATAAAATATCATTCAAATTAATTCTTATTTATCAATCTTTAACCCTGTTGGCAATTTTTTTGATATCTGGAATGTTTTTTTTTCTTGAATTTTGAAAGATTCCTTCAAAGACAAAATCTCCACACAAAAAAAAAAAACATGAATTTATATACTGAAACGGTCTCGCACTCCCACTTTCTACTGCGTCTATCTCGCTGAATGTATTCGCCATCCTCTTTAGCAACACCAACTGCCTCGTTGAGCAAATATTATTTGCCAGTCCTTAAACGGTAACAAATTCAAGTCCTGTTTTACATTATTTGCCAACACATTCATTTTAGCCAAATTGCCCGTTCGCAAGAGAAATACATAAATAAAAACGAGCATAATCGTATTTAAAAAGCTTAAATAAAACAAATAAATAGACACGAAGAAGGGCACAACGACGGCATCCACGTTGTATGAATTCATTTTTTTTTTTTGTTTGTAATTCGTACGTTAATGGCTTTTGTTGTTGTCATAACTTTAATGCATTAAATAAAATTCAGCTCACACGCTCGCTTTAGCCAACAAAAACGGCAACTGCACAAACACCCCTTTAACCAAACAAACACACATTCTCAAACAAGAAAAATATATTGGAAAAAATTAAAATAAAAAAATAGTTCAATTTTTTTCTAACCACAAAAACCAGTCGTCTGCATATTCGCAGGCAGTGAAAAAAGGTCTGTAAAATATTTGCCTGGATTTTGTAACACACAACCAGGCGTGAATATCTGTTTTGCCCCCTCCACTTCGTTTTCGTTTGCTGTTACTGTAGCTTCTATTCGTTGTTGTTGTTGTTGGTGTTGGTGTTGTTTAAATTACATTTTAATAAAACTCTCATAAATTGTGCGATAAAAAATATGGCCATTTTCATTTCATAGTGACGCTGTTGGCTGTACCATGAATTTTAAAAAATTCTTTATGAATTTTTTACGAGAAGTCATTGAAAGCAAAATTTATACAAAAAAGAAAAATACATGATCAGTTGCCATGTGAGTGATTTTTGTTTAATTTTGTTTGTGCAAAAATCAATGTAGAATTTAATAGCGCCTGGATATGGTGTACGTATTTGCGTTTATCAGATATTTTAGGGAAAAAATCTGATATAATTTTTCTTCAATATTGAAGTGTTAGAACTCTATAGTGCCTTCCTTTACAAATTTAATATTAATTTGTTGCCAATTAGCAATTGGCAAGTCTGAGATTTGGCAGCTGTTTTGAACGTTTATGCCGTTTGTTAAAAGTAGAGCGCTTTATAAAAGATCCTCGTGTTATAATTAAAAAAAGTCCATGCGAGATTTCTATAAAACAACACATTTTCTACGACGAAAAGTATTCCCAACTAAAAAAGTGGTGCCAACTGTTGGATTCGTATGAAAATAAAGTTAAAAAAATAACAATTTTAAAATTTGCGATTAAAAAGACGACCACCGCGAGAAAAGTAGGGCCTTCTGAGTAACTTGTACATTATGAAATTCTTATTCAAAAAAAAAAAATTGCCTTTTTGTTTATGTTTAGGTATAAAAAAAATTCAGTTTCTCAACCCTGGAAGGGAAATTTAATTAAAAAAAAAAATTTTTATCAATGCAAATCTTCATGAGATATAGAGGAGTTTTATTTAAGAAAAACTCAATATTTGTAACCATTTTGATAACAACAAAATACTGCTTATGCAAAAAAAAAAAAACATTCGTATTCCCCACTCTGGAAGTGACATTTCAATTGCTTTTGTTTTTCTTATCAGCGCAACTTTTCATGAGGCATAAAGTAAATTTATTTAAGAAATATTTAAAACTTTTAACCATATTGGCCACTTCCATGTACTATCAAATATTGCACTTATCCAACCCTGGATTCGAAACTTTGATTTTTATTTTTGATACCAGTTTTAATTTTCCTCAGTTATAAAATTGTTTAAATTAGCAAAAGAGAACAACATCAGATGCCTTTTTGGCTACTTTTGTAAATAAAAAATATTAATTCCCCACCCCTGTAAACAAACTTTTAATTTCTTTAATTTTTTTTGCCAATACAAATCTTCAATATGTATAAAGCGGTTTTATTTAAGTAAAACTTAACAACTTTTAAACATTTTAGTTATTACATGTACGACAAAATACGGAATATGCAAAAAAAAATTCATTTTCCATCCCTGGAAATTTTATTTTTTTAGTTCTTAAGAGACAATTGAGCCTTCCCAAAGCATGAATTAGATTCAAATTACAAACAAACAAAAAATAATTATTTTTTGCTATTCATTTTGCGTCTAGAAATAGGTGTAGGCTTCCCAGCTCTGCAACCGCAGTTCTGTATTTGAATACCACTCTATTTAAGTTCATTTGCAATCCATCACTCCAAGAAAGAAAACCGATTTGACCTACAGACAGAATTTATTTTCAACTTTAAAAAAATTTTTTTTCTTTAATTAAATTATAAATTTTATTTGTTGTTTTATTTTTAAGTTTAATGTGCATGTAAAAATATTTACATATTATGAGAAAATAAGAACACGAAACACACCAACAACTTTGTGCGCGACGAATGAGTAACATTGTTGTTTAATAATATTAAGTATACGCGTGGAAGTACAATATAAGAGTTGGATGCAGCCAAACATACAATTGAAGGTAATGAAATGAGTACAAGAACTCGGCCCAAATCGTGTCGTGTAAAAGTAGATTTTTCTGATTCTGTTAAACGTGAACGCACTTTAAGTCTCGAAACTTTAAGATGTTGTTAAAAGGGCGAGAGAGCACACAACACCGTTTCCATATGTGATGCAGAAACGGATATTTTAGTCATTGTAGGTCAGATTAGCCAAATACAATTCAGAAAATTTCAATTGTAGTTTAGAAAGCATAAAACATTAAACACAATAACGACAGCAGGCTACAGACTACAACTGGTCAAAAATAGAATACATGAGCGTATATGAGACTGCTTATTTATACTACTACCGGCATCACGGCTACTGGTTGTTGTCCCTGCTGTTTTTGTGGTTGTAGCCAAATTAAATTAATTTCTATTTTGGTAAGCAACAATGAGTAGATGCAGTGTTGCCAGTATAATATAAATAAGTTAAATTGTTGAAAACTTGAAAATAAATTATCTTATTATAAAGAAAAGAAATAACAAATTATATTTCTAAGCAAATGAAATGATTTCTTGTCATATACTGTGGACTTTAAATATATTTTATTGGAATAACACTACTTAAGAGTATTAAATATATGAAAGCGGCTACACTGGCGTTTGAAGAGGATTCCACTAGAAACAACAACTCATGGTTATTGATTTGTTGGTGTCGTTCTAAAAATAATTAAGTAGCTGACTACGAGGCGACGATTGTAGCCAACGGTGTTCGTGTAGCTTGCTGTCGTTATTGTGTTTAATGTCAATTGTAGTTTAGAAAGCGTCAATCTTAATTCTGAAAGAAGAAATAAATTGAACTGAATTGCAAAAAAAAACTTCTTTCTAACAAAGAATTGTCAGGAAGATCCAAACAAAATATGTATCAACAACCAGAATATGTATTTCACTGTATATTTTGAAATAAATAATGACAGGAAATTGTTGATCGATTGCCAGTTCGAAGCCTTTTTTATTTGTATCGTTCATTATATTCTGAACTACAGCCGGTTCATATTTTATTCCAATTGATTAATCCAAACTAGAGCTGGAAAGGGTGTAGTGGCAACATTTGTTATATTGTTATATATATATATATATATATATATATATATATATATATATCCTTTTATGACTTTTGTCTTCCGAACAGTAAAATTCTCACTGCCAGCAGAAATGTGATGTCACAAAACCCCACAGTGTGTCTCACCTTAAGTGATCGTGTAAGTGAACGTATGATTTCAACAGAAAGTCCTCTGTTAACAAAATTCAGTACAAGTTTTTTAAATTTTATTTGTTTAATTTATTAAAATAAATATGGTTATTTTATAGAACAAAAAAAATACCTGGGAAGTGAGACCACTTCTCTTGTGGCTCTTGCGGAGCACAATAACCATCCTCATTCCCACTAATTTGCAACTAACAAAAACCAATTGGGAAACAAGAGTGCAACGCAGTTAAGAAAACTGGAAAAGTAAATAAAAAAAATTGCCTTTCGCAAATATGTGCATGGCAAATAGTTTATTATTTGTTTTGGAGTACATGCAAACACACCTACAAGTGGAGCTAGAAAAAGTCGAGGAAAAAAAGGAAACGGAAATAATAGAACCGAATATATAAAATACTTAACACATGAGTGCTTAACAAATATTTTCAACACAAAAATATGTGTTCAAGACCAATTTGTATTGTCCCTCTCCACTAAATAGCCACACACACACACACACACATGTATGCACACACAAACGCCACACACCTACACTTTATACCCACTTGGCCGGATATACGAAACAAATAAAAAGTCGTATGAGGCGCCAAATATTAAGCGGCTTTAAAGCGGTTATTTAAATATAAAAAATATCTGACTTTTTCCTTCCGTAAGCCTTCAAGCACGACATTTTTTAATATATGAAAAGAAGCTGCTTGCATTTTTAAATATGAGTTTTTAAATCTAAATTAAGGGGTCAAGTCAAACTTCTTTTGAGTCGTATTTAATTTTCGATCTTGGAAATGTTACCAAACGTTCATTTTAAATATTTTGCGCTAAGCAAATTTTTAGAGAAGATTTTGGTCAATTGGGTTGGCTGGCATGTTGTGAAATAAATACGCCAAAAGAAAAAAAGTATGAAACAAATTAAAGAGAAAGAAAACATACAGATGGAAACCACTTCAGTATGATTCAAAGAAAAAAAAAGAGAAGAAACAATTTGTAGTACATTTGCCCTCAACACATGTGTTTTGCTAAGTGGAGTAGTGGTCCAGATATAATTTAGTTTCTTTTACTTTTTAATGGTCGGATGCAGCTGAACAGTAGAACAGTTTATTAGACCAGATGCGGACTTTACAATTGTTTGTTTTTGGTTTCACTAGCGGTGAAATATGTTATTTAATTATATTTGCCAACATTTCTCTTTTATAAATGAATAAAGGACTTGACTTAATTTGTTTTTAAACTCTTTAATTTTAATTATGTGCTGATTCTTTTTTTCCCAAAATCTTATTCAAATATTCAAAGTTATCAATTAAGGGTTTTAGCTTAGAAACATAATTTGTTATTCCTTTTTTTATAATAAAATAATATAATTTCAAGTTTTCAATAATTTAATTGGCAAAACTTTGTTAGAAATTAGTATACGAGAATTGCAGCAAAGAAAAGAACTATCACTCCGTTCCCGACTAGCAAGAGCATCATAAACAATATGAACTTCAATAATAAACTTCAGTATATCAATTTACAGAGAATGTAAAATCATAAAAAATAGCTAAAAGAGGAAATTTTTGAATTTTAAAGAAAAAATGAGGATATAAAAAGTCAGGCCGTAATTTTGCAAATCACCTTCCTTTGGTGAAATTTATAGTAACGCAAAAACAAAATTTCAAATATTCATATTCTGCTCTCTTTTACTCTATTTGTTTATAGTTCTCATACAAATTTTAAACCTTTTTAGGTATTAAACACAATAACGACAGCAGGCTACACGAACACCGACTACAAAATTCGTTGGCTACAATCCTCGTCTCTTAGTCAGCTACTTAATTATTTTTAGAACGACACCAACAAATCAATAACCATGAGTTGTTGTTTGTAGTAGAATTCTCTTCACATGAAAGTGTAGCCGCTTTCATATATTTAATACTCTTAAATAGTGTTATTCCCATAAAATATATTTAAAGTCCATAATATATGACAAGAAATCATTTCATTAGCTTGGAAATATAATTTGTTATTCCTTTTTTTATAATAAAATAATATATTTTCAAGTTTACAATAATTAAAGTTATTTATATTAAACTGGTAACACTGCATTTACTCACCACAATAAAAATTTGTCTATTTGGACTAGTAGTAGTAAAAATAACAAATTATATTTCTAAGCAACTGAAGTGATTTCTAGTCATATATTATGGAATTTAAATATATTTTATTGGAATGACACTATTTAAGAGCATTAAATATATGAAAGCGGCTACACTGGCGTTCGAAGAGAATTCTACTACAAACAACAACACATGCTTATTGATTTCGTGGCGTCATTCTAAAAATAATTAAGTAGCTGACTACGAGGCGACGATTGTAGCCAACGGCTTTTGTAGTCGGTGTTCGTGTAGCTAGCCTGCCGTCGTTATTGTGTTTAATGCTTAACTATTAAGACAAGAAATTTCATAACTGTCATCAAGTTGAATTCGATACAAAATATTAACAATTATTATAATTATTAAATTATAGTTATATTAAATTATAATTTATTTTGCTAATTTTGTTCGCACTATAAAAAAATGGGACATGACGAAAATAATTAAACGGTAACACGGGTATTAAAACAAAAACGTGTTAACATCAGGTTGATACAGTTCTCGGATTCTTTTTCACAATAAAATTTGTGTAAATAGAAAACTGTTATCACATTCAACTAAGCCACCTAAACAGTGGTGATAAACACAATATACACATGAGCACTGAAGATGAAATTGTTGCGACTTTCGAAAACAGCTGTTCTGCTCTGCTGTGTAAGTTGAATAAAACTGATGTTGACTTTCCGTTGTGCCTTGGAATATATATCATCATGTCTTTCTGAGATTCAAATTAAGTTCGAACAATTAGCCTATGAATCTGAATTCGATTTAATATAGCAATATAAATGTTCGTTAAAATAATCACCAAACACCCTTTTTAATGTTTCAAGTCAATTGCGTTATCTCAAGAATATAAATAAATTTCTAGATCGAAATCTATTTATTTTAATGATATTAAACAACATGCGTTTGCACTTTTACACTGACAAACTTTCAACAAAATTACAAACAGATTTCCCGCTCTCCATTAAAGAGTTATTTGCTGTCGTACGGATTCACAAGACGAGCGAAAAATCTCCAACAAACAAATAAACACGTTATTTCCCACACACACATTCTGATAAACTTGTGTTTTGTCAGCTTTTATCAGATGTGAAGGATTCTCAAAACGAAATCATGTTGTTTGTATCCTCATTCTCTTGCAATCAAAATGTTTCCGTTGCTACTTACAAGATATTGAGATACATAAAAAAGGAAACAAAAATATGGATGACTCACAGAACACAAAAAAAAAACTTTCAAATTGAGGAAATAACCAGAGAGTCGAAATGTTTCCAAAAATATTTAAAAAAATGCTGCGAAATTCTAACAACGCAAATAATTTTAAGCCAATTTGCTAAATGATGTTTTTGTGAATTTATGAAGTTCATCGTTCCCCAAAAATAAGTTGTGAAACGAAAATTATATAGACAATATTAAGTCACCATGACTTAAGTGACTTACAGGGAAGTAGTTTCTCTCAAGGCTAAAATGCTTTCACTCATTTTCGCTGTATCAAGTGATTAATTAGTTGTCAGTTTTTGCAAAATTAGTTTTCATAAGAGATTATAATTAAGGCTTCGAAGAAATTGTAGCTGAATATATATTTTTTTAATTTATTTCTGGCTTTTTGTTCTAGTCCAACACATTTTGGTAACAGCATATTCATAATATGTATTAGCCGATTGCCAAGTGTTTGTTTCGATTGTCTTGAGTTATTTTTTACTATCCAGCACAGCAAACACTAGTAATCTATTAATGAGTTATAAAGTGATTAGTGGTGGCACTTGTTTGTTTTGTTTTCAAGTGATAATAATGAAAACGGCTAATTACGGTCAAGAGTTCCCCACCACAATTTTCTTTTGACAGTCTGTTCTTATAAATAACATAAATAATTTTGTTTGTGAATTTCTATTGAAGCAACAATAAAATAAATAATTTCAACTTGTTTTTGTTTGAATATAAAATGTAAACCTAAATAATTTCAAAGACTGTAATAGTGTTTTCCCAAAACATTAAAACCATAAAGCTTTAAACACAATAAGGACAGCAGGCTACACGAACACCGACTACAAAAGCCGTTGCCTACAATCGTCGCCTCGTAGTCAGCTACTTAATTATTTTTAGAACGACACCACCAAATCAATAACCATGTGTTGTTGTTTGTAGTAGAATTCTCTTCGAACGCCAGTGTAGCCGCTTTCATATATTTAATACTCTTAAATAGTGTTATTCCAATAAAATATATATAAAATCCACAGTATATGACAAGAAATCATTTCACTAGCTTAGAAATGTAGTTAGTTGTTTCTTTTTATATAATAAAACAGCATATTTTCAAGTTTACAATAATTGAATTTATTTATATTATACTGGCAACATTGAAGATACTCATTGTCGCTCGCCAAAATAGAAATTAGCTTAATACAACCACAAAAACAGCATGGACACCAACCAGTAGCCGTGTTGCCTTTAGTAGCAAAAATAATCGCACATGTATTCTATTTTTGACAAGTTGTAGTCTGTAGTCTGCTGTCGTTATTGTGTTCACACTGCAGATTTAATAAAATCACACATTGTCCAGTAAATTTGTGTATTTGTTGTTATATTTTCCTCTACATTTTATAATAAAAGAAAATATTTACACCGAAGTTTAAAACAGAAACTCTTTTATATTTTGCAAATTATTATTTTAAAATTATGAAAAAACAGTTCGAACAATTTCTTCAAAAACACTGAATTCTGAAAGATAAAATTTAGATGTCTGTGCATTCTTCACATATAATCAGCTGTTTTTAATGTGCAACTTGGCAACACTATAATTTTACAAAAGAAATTTTTATTATTTGGCCATATGAAGCTTCCTTGACGCAAAGCATGAGAGGCGTTGATAAATTAAGAAACTTTTACCCCGATATATTTGCTTCTATAATTCTTAAGGGCATTTAGACCCATAATCTGATAACTGGTTTTCAATGGAAACTGTTTTATATTTTGCCAGGTCGTCTATGCTGGCTGCCATACAAACGTAACGAAGCTTAAGTTAAGTGAAATGGATGATTTCATGAAAGCAGAAAATTACAAATTTAAATGAATTAAAGAGAGATGTTCGTAAATAAAATTGTAGGTATCAAATGTAACTTTCAATTAAACTCATAAGAAACTTGTGGATGATTATCAAAAAGAATTTTCCACACATATTTTATATACTCGATGCATGAAAGGATATTTAAATGTGACAGCAGGCGAGTGTGTGTTGAAATTATTTTGTATTTTTGGTCAAACAAAGTTTTTAATGCTGCTTCATGTTCTCTGGCTAGCAAATCCTTAAGGACTCTTGTTATTTTACTTAGATTAAAATTGTTTTTTACTTTTGGAGTATCTTTTCTTTCTTTGTTGAATTTGGCAAAACTACTAAAAAGCAGTTCAAATCCCTTGAGAATGTGTGCTGGCGAAGCAGTTGTTGAGAAGAATAAACGAAAAATTGTTTATTTAATTTATCTTGTTCTCTTAAAACATTAAGAGAATTTCATGTAACGGGTGTTCTTTTAGACGTATGAAAATTATTTGTAGGGACAACCACGGTTTGATAGCTGAGAATGTCATATTTCAATTCAGCAAAGTTGGGCAAGTCCTCTTGAATCTTTTAATATCAAAGCAGCGAAATAAATTTACTTCGAAAGAAAAAAAGAAAAAAAAATTAACAAGTCTATGCGGGAAATTCCAATGAAACTCTTTCACAATATTCGTTAAATTTTCACTTGCGCTTGTAAGTTGCATTGGATTTTCGCTGGACTTAGGCAGCAAAGTTCTTTCAGTGTATAATAACAAAATCCATTCTAAAATATTTTTCGTTATCATTTTCAATTCTTATGCAGCTAAAAAAAACCCCCGATATGCGTAAAAAGTTGAAAAAAACTATTTCCTTTTATCCTTCTTCCGGCACCCCGAACATAATAAAAAAAACTTAATAAATAAATTAAAATCATTTAATAAAATACTTGCTTAATTTAAGCTTCTTAAGCTTCAAACACAATAACGACAGCAAGCCACACGAACACCGACTACAAAAGCCGTTGGCTGCAATCGTCGCTTCGTAGTCGATTGCTTAATGATTTTTAGAACGACACCACCAAATCAATAACCATGTGTTGTTGTTGTGGCAGAATTCTCTTCATGCGTCAGTGTAGCCGCTTTTATGTATTCAATACTCTTAAATTGTGTAATTGCAATAAAATATATATTTAAAGACCACAGTATATGACAAGAACTCATTTCATTAGCTTGGAAATATAGTTTGTTTTTCTTTTTGTATAATAAAACAATATATTTTCAAGTTAACAATAACAACACATTGTCGCTCATCAAAATAGAAATAAGTTTAATTTGACTACAACCACAAAAGCAGCATGGACAACAACCAGCAGCCGTGTTTCCCGTAGTAGTAAAAATAATCATTCTCATATACGTACATGTAATCTATTTTTGACTAGTTGTAGTCGGTAGCTGGCTGCCGTTATTGTGTTTAATGCTTTAATTATTTGATTTAATTAGCAGAATTCTCAAAATAAAATATTAATAGAAAAGACCGCTTTAACGGCGAAGTAAGCATTGTGTTCTAAAAATTATTTAAAAACAAAAAAAATCTGGAAAACAAACTTGTCGATTATTGATCGATTATTCATACATCATGCAATTGAGTAATCGGTGCAAGAAAGTTGTTTGGTATCTCTAGTTCGCCGCGCGCATGTGGAATTAATGAATTGCTGTCGACCCCAAATACAATTGAACGATTAAAACGAATTTTTGCAGCTCAAATGATTCAATTTAATTAGAACTGATGATGAAGCAATTTGCGGCAGCGACATGAGAAGCGCCAGCAACAATCACCCGTATGAGTATCATGCATGCTGGTTGGTGATGGTGAAATAGTAAAATAAATCCTTGATTTTTTTTTCATCTGCAACGCCTGATTACAACTTGAATCAAAAGTGCAGCGATGTGTTTGTGAAAACACACACACACTCACACACACACACACACACACACACACACTCACACACCCACACACACACACACGCATTAAACAGAAATAATACAAATCCTTAAACTGAAACGAAAACTTTTTAAATCAATATCCGTTGAGTGAAATTTATATAAATTTGAAAAGTTTAATCCCATCCATATATGGCGACGATGTAGGGGTAGATAAACCATTTCTTTAATGGTGCAGAAGGTTAATTATTTAATTTAGAATTATTCTTTAGCATGAGGGTTAGTGGTTGTGATTTAAACACAATGACGACAGCAGGCTACAAAAGCCGTTGGCTATAATCGCCGCTTCGTAGTCAGCCACTTAATTATTTTTAAAACGACACTACCAAATCAATAACCATGTGTTGTTGTTTGTAGTAGAATTCTCTTCATACGCCAGTGTAGCCGCTTTCATGTATTCAATACTCTTAAATGGTGTTATTCCAATAAAATATATATTAAGTCTACAGTATATGACAAGAAATCATTTCATTAGCTTCGAAATATAGTTTTTTTTGTATAATAAAACAATATAATTTCAATAATTGAATTTATTTATATTAAACTGACAACACTGCAGCTACTCCTTGTCGCTCACCTAAATAAAAATTTGTTTATTTTGACTACAACCACAAAAACAGCATGGACAACAACCAGTAGCCGTGTTGCCTGCGGTAGTAATAATAATCATTCTGATATACGTATATGTTGTCTATTTTTGACAAGTTGTAGTCTGTAGCCTGCTGTCGTTATTGTGTTTAATGCCTAATACAGCAAAGTAACATAGCATGGAATCGACATGCGAGCAACAAGAGAAAATTAACAACAGTTCGATTGTTTAAGAGAAAAGAAGTGCTCGGAAGTCACTATATTCTCATTTACACAAAAAAAGTAGAGGGCGACTATTTCAATTTTCTTTTCGCGTCAAATAATTTTACTCGGCCGATTAGAAATTATTAGAAATTAGACATATTTTAGAAAGAAATCGAAAGGCCTTAATTATTTTGAATTAAAAAGAATCTTATTGAATTTTGGTCATGATGCTGCCGTCACGATTAAAAAGAACCAACATTAAATTAAAAAACAACCAGCATTAACTTTAAAATAATAAATCTAAAAACGGTGTGAAAGTTGACAACACTGGCTACTACTGTTGATTTTAATATCAGCAGGAACAGAATAAAAATTCGATTGGGAAATACATCTCTTGACGCATAGTGCTCTGAAAATGTACTCCCTTAACTGAACTCCTTCAAGCAAATGTGATACCAAAAAATGCTGCTCTCCAACTTCTTTTTTTAGAAAAAAATACACGTACAAAATATTGGTTTCTCAATACAAACTTGTTGGGAAATCTTCATGATCGCAGGGTAATTAATTATCGGTGAGAAGAGATAAAACAAAAATTAAACTTTTAATTATACGAATATTTGTAATACACTCCATACCACGAGTGCACTAACTTCAGCATTAATTAGACAACACAACAAAACAAGTAATTCAACAAAACTCTCATGCACTTGGCATCTAAGACCGTCTTTACACACACACAAACACACACACGCACATAAATATAAACGGGTGAGCGCAAGTTAATGACTGTAGCCAAGTTTAAGAAAACTAAAATGCTTAAGATCATCCAGTTTATATGCAAATTAAATTACACAATTATGGCACTTCGTTTAGCACACAAACACTCACACACACACACACAACAGCATCCAGTTGCAACTTGCACAAGTTCGAAAGTTGTAACATCTCCACATTTTGTTGACTTTATTTTCATGCATTTAAAACGGACAATAGATGAAAGCGTCTACTGCACTTGTTTAGGTGAATTATTCCCATTTGAAAATTTAAATACAGGAACTGTACTTATACGCCTCTGTTTAATTACACCCTGGAACACTTACAAACAAACAAAAGCACGCACACACACGGAGACAGAATTGTTTAATACCAAAAGCATCAACAAATACATGCATATTGAGTTCATTGTATGTGACATTAAAATTAAACGCTTGAGAGCAAAGAAATTACAAGGTTATTAGAGAAATACTATCAGGCGAACAATAGAGCAGATGAAGAGGGTTGTTACAGGCGCTGTATTAGGGGAAGTATGGCCTGCGAAAGTTAATGGTGTTGCAACATAATATGACACTCTTTACGAACGATTATCTTTCTAATGAATGATTTTGGCGAACTGAATATTAATAATCAACATTTTCCGTAAAAATATTATCCTTAAATATGTCATGCATTGACATGTCATTTCAATCCAAACATACTGCCGCAGCATGTCATTTTAGCTTTGCTCAATGATGATCTAATTTTGATGATCGTGATTAATCGTAAAATAACTAAATTTCATATTAAAATCATAAAATAAAATTCAAAACAGCTCTACTGCTTTGCTGTATAATTTGCAGAGCTAAATTGTTGCTGACTTTCTCTTAAAATATTTATCATGTCCTTCTGAGTTAAGCATTAAACACAAAAACGACAACAGGCTACACGAACACCGACAACAAAAGTCGTTGGCTACAATCGTCGCCTCGTAGTCAGCTGCTTAATTATTTTTAAAATGACACCACCAAATCAATAACCATAAGTTGTTGTTTGTAGAAGAATTCTCTTCATACGCCAGTGTAGCCGCTGTCATATATTTAATACTCTTATTCCAACAAAGTATATATAAAGTCTACAATATATGACAAGAAATCATTTCACTAGCTTGGAAATATAGTTTGTTGTTTCTTTTTGTATAATAAAACAATATATTTTCAAGTTTACAATAATTGAATTTATTTATATTAAACTGGCAACACTGCAGCTACTCCTTGTCGCTCACCAAAATAGAAATTTGTTTATTTTGACTACAGCCACAAAACCAGCACGGGCAACAACCAGTAGCCGTGTTGCCTGTAGCGGTAAAAATGAACATTCTCATATACGGGCATAGATTCTATTTTTGACATTTTGTAGTCTGCTGTCGTTATTGTGTTTAATGCCTTAAAATATAAATTTGAAAAATAAAAAATAGTTTCTATTTTAAAGTGACATGTAAAGTGTTTGATATTTTTTTATACAAAAAGTAAGAAAACCACAGCTGCAGTACAGTTTGTGCATTAAGTGTTTTAAACTATAGAGGAAAAGCAACAACAAATACAACCCTTTCTATGAGAATTTTATTTTATTGTGAATCAATTTATTGAAAAATATAAGTGTTGAAACCCGAATTTATTAAACATGCAAAATCACAGGTTTTAATTTTCTGTGTGGAAATACTTTAATAAAAACATATGCTGCATATGTTGCATGTCTTGGCATGCTCAGTAGGCACTGTCTTCATGTGTGAATGGCAGAATGGGTGAGTTTTTGAATTCACCCAACAGAGTAGAACAGCTTTATTTTTGGAAAACGCTTCATCATCTTATAAGTACTGATGAAATAATTATATCAAAATAATTGTCATTTATGTCAGACATGTTTTCGATGGGAGCACTTCCCCCTGTTTAGTATATATTTGAGCCAAAGTTCATGTGCACATGATGTCACTTGTATAATTGAGCTAAATGAGCTTTGAATTCAGGCAAACAAGCTGAAATCATGATGCATATAAAATACTCATGCATGATGCATGTGAATTCTTATTTTTGTTTATTGTGAAACCACTCTTTGCCAGCTCAACAATACGAAATGAATGTGTCACACACCACAAACGAACTAGTTAAGGAACACAAATTGTTGCAGAAATAAAGTCGGGTTTAGTTTCTTTTAATATTCGCTTCATGGGAAAGTTCTTTTTAATTTAATGACAATTCTCTACTGTTTTCAGTTGTAGTTGGCAGAATTATATTTAAACTCCCCTCTTCCATGAATTTCGAAATAATTTGCAAGTTTTTTCTTTTTTTTTTTGGAAAAAGCTCATCGTTATATTGTTGGAAACTTTGGCTTTATTTGTTCTCAAATATTTATAGTGATTATGTTTGTTGCTTCCAGTTTCATAATTATTCGCTTTCGTTTGTATCTTTGAATAATTAATGTTTGCTTGTATGTATTTATGTTTTTGAGTTTGTGTTTGTGTTTGTATTTGCTTTAATGCAACATAATTATGTTAAATGCACTCTAAAGCAGCAGTTATAAACTCTGCATGAAGACAGCAAAACTGCTATGAAGTAATCCTTTACAAACAAGACTTTAAAATTCTTTAGGGACTCATTAGCTGGATGGCAACAGTTAGTAAAAGAATTATTTAATTTATTAGATATGGAAATTATATCTTGAAAAGAATTTTAAGAATTAATTCAAGCTGTTAACGTTAATCGAAATTATTAAAAAGACATTCTTTAAAGCATTAAACACAATAACGACAGCAGACTACAGACTACAACTTGCCAAAAATAGAATACATGTGCGTAAATGAGAATGATTATTTTTACTGCTACAGGCAACACGGCTACGGGTTGTTGTCCCTGCTGTTTTTGTGCTTGTAGCCAAATTAAACTAATTTCTATTTTGGTGAGCGACAATGAGTAGATGCAATGTTGCCAGTTCAATATAAATTAATTCAATTATTGTAAACTTGAAAATATATTATTTTATTATGCAAAAAGAAACAATAAACTATATTTCCAAGCTAATGAAATGATTTCTTGACATATATTGTGGACTTCAAATATATTTTATTGGAATAACACTATTTAAGAGTATTAAATATATGAAAGCGGCTACACTGGCGTTTGAAGAGAATTCCACTAGAAACAACAACTCATGGTTATTGATTTGATGGTGTCGTTCTAAAAATAATTATGTAGCCAACTACGAGGCGACGATTGTAGCCAACGACTTTTGTAGTCAGTGTTCTTGTAGCCTGCTGTCGTTATTGTGTTTAATGCCTAATGCTGGTGAATGCGCAGTCGTACTGTTGTGCTCGCTATTTCAGCCCACAGCAGCCTGCATTTACATAATCTTAATTAAATAATTTAACAGTGATAATTTTGAATGAAAAATCGATCGCAATGACTCCTAGAGCTCCATATTTCTACTATTTGCAAGTTAAATTTCTGTTAAACCAAAACTTGCATGCATTTTTTTAAATTTACAAACACGAATATTCACGAAACAAATAAGAAACGATTTTTTTTAGCTGTCAAATTATAATTGAGTCAGCTAATTTGAGTATGTGTGAACACTAGGTTTAATTGATCAATTAAAATTTAATCGCTCAATTAAAATTAAATTAAAAATGCATGTCTGAATACAGTGTAAAGTGTCAACAACATGCCAAAACTTATACGGAAGCAACCACATCATGAATATTAACGGTTTTTCTCGAAGTGTATTGGGACGATGGACACATTTTATTTTCTGTCAGCTCTTTTAAAGGGCCTTAATTTTTTAGTTACTTTTTAACTAAAATATTTAACCCCTTATTCACAAAAATTATGAGAGTCTAATAACAGCGTAATAATACAAAATTTCGTATTAAATTTGATATATTACACTCTTATAAGCCTGTCATAACTTTTATGAATAAGGGGACTAGTTTATATTTTTTAATCTATCGTGCTTCAAAAGCGTGTGAAAATACTTGCACATTATGAAAAGATAAGAACACGTACAATTAAATGATTTCTTTCCATATTCTGTGTGATTTAAATATATTTTAATGGAGTAACATCAATTCAAAGAATTAATTATATGAAAGCGGCCACACTGGCGTGTGTAGAGATTTCTAGTACAAGCAGCATTTCGCCATAA